>CAWUFW010005407.1:180000-780000 GCA_963921515.1 Calotriton arnoldi
GCAGGACCTGGTGAGGGACCCTGCCACGGGCGATCGGGGAGTCTGACCTTGTGGGGGGACAAAGGGAAGCGGAGCTAACCCTGGGACGGCCCCAGCCACCTCCTGGGGAAGCCCCAGGGCGACCCTCAGACAGGCGTAGCCCCGGGAGAAACCCGGGGCTGCAAGGTTAGTTCGAAGTGTCGATGATCAATGTGTCCTGCAATTCACACTAATTCTCGCAGCTAGCTGCGTTCATCATCGACGCTCGAGCTGAGTGATCCACTGCCAAGAGTCACAGGCAACGTTTTGAAAACGTTCGCCCACCTGCGGTCGCAGGAGAGACGGGAGGAAGGCGACGCCGTCCGTCCTCTGCCCACGCGGCGAGACGGCCCGGGCACCCCGTTCAAGGCTTCCCCTCTGGGAGTCAGACTGCACCGTTGGGAGAAAAGAAGCGTTACCAGGCGCTCGGCCCGGGAGTCCCCCCACCCACCCACCCGCAGGTGAGGAAGGGGACCTCCCGTAGCGACGGGAGCAGGCAGCATCCCCACCACCACCGGTGGGAGGGACCGCGCGAGTCTTCAAAGCCCTCGGCCTGGCCACACGGGACCGAGTCAAACCGGGTACCTGGCAACGAGGGAGGGTCGCCCCACCTGCATGTCAGCTGTCCATCACCAGGCAGCCCTGAACAGTGCCGGCGGGTTGGTGGGAAGCCCACCCCACTCTTGCCCGGGTTGGAGGCACCGGAAGGGGAGAGCCAGGTGGCTCCCCGTCCCGCACGCCTCCAACTGAGAGCAGCCGGGGGTCCCCTCACAGGCCCTTGGCTCCTTCTCTTCCAGGCCGCCCTGCCGCACGAGAATGGCCGCTCCTCAGTCGCCCGAAGCCCGGACAGGTCGGGACTCGGGCACAGGAGGGCCCAGGGTGGCAGGGCCTTTTTAGGGTGGGGGGGTGATCCCAGCCGGGGAGGCACTGTCATTCGGTTTCCCCCCACCGTGGGGGTCGTGCCGGGTGAGCATGGGTTCTGTCTCAGGAGGGCCCACCGCTGTGCCCCTCCCAGAGAGTGGGACAGGTGCCGGGGGCCGCCCTCCGTCCCCTGTCCCTCAGTCGGTTGGGTCCTCCCCCGGCGGAGGAAGACCCGCTGAGGCCCGGTCCTCACCCAAGCGCCCCATGCGGCCATGGATCGCTCCTCTGGCTGGGGCGCGCAAGGGCAGGGCCGGGTCCTGTGTCTAGGGTGTGCTCGCAGGAGGCGGCCGAGGGTTTTGGGCTGGCGCCGTCCGTCGCTCAGGCCGCTCCGCCGTTAATGATCCTTCCGCAGGTTCACCTACGGAAACCTTGTTATGACTTTTACTTCGTCTAGATAGTCAAGTTTGATCGTCTTCTCGGTGCTCCGCCAGGGCCGTTGCCGACCCCGGCGGGGCCGATCCGAGGACCTCACTAAACCATCCAATCGGTAGTAGCGACGGGCGGTGTGTACAAAGGGCAGGGACTTAATCAACACGAGCTTATGGCCTGCACTTACTGGAAATTCCTCGTTAATGTGAAATAATTGCAATCCCTATCACGAACGGGGTTCAGCGGGTTACCCGCACCTGTCGGTGAAGGGTAGACACACGCTGATCCGTTCAGTGTAGCGCGCGTGCAGCCCGGGGCATCTAAGGGTATCACAGACCAGTTATTGCTCGATCTCGTGTGGCTGAACGCCACTTGTCCCTCTAAGAAGTTGGACGCCGACCGCTGGGGGTCGCGTAACTAGTTAGCATGGAGGAGTCTCGTTCGTTATCGGAATTAACCAGACAAATTGCTCCACCAACTAAGAACGGCCATGCACCACCACCCACAGAATCGAGAAAGAGCTATCAATCTGTCAATCCTTTCCGTGTCCGGGCCGGGTGAGGTTTCCCGTGTTGAGTCAAATTAAGCCGCAGGCTCCACTCCTGGTGGTGCCCTTCCGTCAATTCCTTTAAGTTTCAGCTTTGCAACCATACTCCCCCAGTACCCAAAGACTTTGGTTTCCTGGAAGCTGCTCGGCAGGTCATGGGAATAACGCCGCCGGATCGATAGTCGGCATCGTTTATGGTCAGAACTACGACAGTATCTGATCATCTTCGAACTTCCGACTTTCGTTCTTGATTAATGAAAACATTCTTGTCAAATGCTTTCGCTTCGGTTCGTCTTGCGCCGGTCCAAGAATTTCACCTCTAGCGGCACAATACGAATGCCCCCGGCCGTCCCTCTTAATCATTTGCCCCAGTTCCGAAAACCAACAAAATAGAACCGGAGTCCTATTCCATTATTCCTAGCTGAAGTATTCAGGCGACCGGCCTGCTTTGAACACTCTAATTTTTTCAAAGTAAACGCTTTAGACCCCCAGGACACTCAGTCAAGAGCATCAAGGGGGCGCCGAGAGGCAGGAGCTGGGACAGGCGGTAGCTCGCCTCACGGCGGACCGCCAGCTCGATCCCAAGATCCAACTACGAGCTTTTTAACTGCAGCAACTTTAATATACGCTATTGGAGCTGGAATTACCGCGGCTGCTGGCACCAGACTTGCCCTCCAATGGATCCTCGTTAAAGGATTTAAAGGCTACTCATTCCAATTACAGGGCCTCGAAATAGTCCTGTATTGTTATTTTTCATCACTACCTCCCCGAGTCGGGAGTGGGTAATTTGCGCGCCTGCTGCCTTCCTTGGATGCGGTAGCCATTTCTCAGGCTCCCTCTCCGGAATCGAACCCTTATTCCCCGTTACCCGTGGTCACCATGGTAGGCACAGAAAGTACCATCGAAAGTTGATAGGGCAGACATCCGAATGTATCGTCGCCGTCACGGGGACGTGCGATCGGCCCGAGGTTATCTAGGGTCACCAAAGCGGCCGGGCGAGCCCGGATTGGTCTTGGTCTGATTAATGCACGCATCCTGGGAGTTCAGCGCTCGTCGGCATGTATTAGCTCTAGAATTACCACAGTTATCCAAGTAACAGATGGAGCGATCAAAGGAACCATAACTGATTTAATGAGCCATTCACAGTTTCACTGTACCGGTCGTGTGTACTTACACGTGCATGACTTAATCTTTGAGACAAGCATATGCTACTGGTAGGATCAACCAGGTAGCCGTACCTGTTGACAGGGTGGGTTCGGGATCTGTGTGCCCGTCTCCCCGACCGGCAACCTTCGCACACCCCTCCCTCTCGGGAGCCTGCTAGGGGAAGGAGCCCGCCCGCCTGGGCAGGAGGGCTCGCTGGAGGGGTGGAGAGGTGCGGTCGCACGGGCACCGGTGGGCCCAGCCGTCTCCCCCAGAAGAGAGAGGCGGGCCGAGGCGCAGCCTGAGTGAGACGCAGGGGTGCGGGAGCCTGGTGGCGGCGGCACCCCTCGGAACGGTCATTCCGAGCTGCTGCAGAAATGCGCTGGGTGGAGAGGGGTGATGGCATGGCACGCGGGACCCACGAACCTGCTGGGTGGCAGCGTCTGAAGGCCTGGCGCCACCCGACCCCTTCCGCTCGGGTTGGTCCACTGGGGGCAACGAGCTGCCGGGGCCGCTCGGCCTTCGCTCTGCCAGGTAGGGTGAAGGGCCTCCCGCCAGGCGGCAGGCCCTCGAGTCGGACGGTCCATGTGGGGTGGAAGCTCTTTGCTTGAAACAACAGCCGAGGCTGGCCAAGCAGTCCAAACCCTAAATGGACAGAGAGTGCCCAATCGATCGGAGTACGGCCGGGGCCTCCCATGGCAGGCCGCCCTGCGCAGGGGATGCCGGCTTCGCGTCCCTGCCTGCTCCCGGGGCAAGCAGGCTCGGAGGAAAGGCCCATCGGGAAGGGGCTGAGAGGCAGGCGTGGACCCGGGCCCCTGGGGAACCCAGCAAGCGGGCCTGGATGCTGCCTTCCCCTGTCTCAGAATCGCCGGACCTCACAAAGGTCTGACTGACCCTCTCCATAGTAATCCGGAAGAAAATTACCCCCCTTTCTTGTAATCCGTGCACACAAGGTGACAGAGGGGACCCAAGGTTCGAATGTGCTCGACCTCCTGGAGCCCTCGCTGGGATCCGGGAGGCAAATAAGCCCTCATCGGGACTTCCAGGGGAGCCCGGCCATCTGGCCGCCCCATTGGAAAGCATTGGGCACGACGAGATGGCTGAGGGGAAAGGAGCGACCAGATGGCCTGCTGGAAGGGCAGCCATCTGGTCACTCTGTGCCCTAACAAACAGGGCAAGTGGGCGCTGAGGCATGGGGGGCCAGAGGCCCAGGGCCCTAGCTTGGCCTCAGCCATGGGGCTACGATGGGGGGGAGCCGACGGGCCCTCCGACCCGGGGCCCGCGGACACCTTGACAAGCAGGCAAAGCGGGAGAGGTCTGCACGGGACCGACGGACCCCTGTCCCGGGCCCTTGGCATAGCGGCAGGCCGAGGGACGGGGCCCAGGTCTGGAGCACCCGACCCGGGGCCCGGCGGGGCCCCTGGACCCAGCCAGGAATATCGGGCCCAGAGGCGCAGGGGAAGCCTCCCCGGGCCTGCGAGACCACGTCCCGGGCACCCTGCCACGCGGCAAGCCTGAGGACGGAGCCCGGGGTGGGGAGGCCGCCCTCCCTGGGGCCCTCAGGGGCCCCGGATGGAGTTCCTGAACGCAGCCAAGTGAGGGGGGCTCGCCGGGAATGACAGAACCCCGTCTCGGGCCTATGGCATGGCTGTAGGCCGGGGGACGGGGCCCAGGGCTGGAGCACCCGACCCGGCGGGGCCCCTGGACCCAGCCGGGACTCCCAGGCCCAGAGGTGCAGGGGAAGCCTCCCCGGGCCCGTGGGACCCCATCCCAGGCACCCTGCCATGCGGAAGGCCCGAGGATGGAGCCCGAGGTGTGGAGGCCTCCCTCCCCGGGACCCTCAGGGGCCCCGGACAGAGCTCCTGAACACAGCCAAGCGAGGGGGGGGGGCTCCCCGGGCACGACGGAACCCCGTCTCGGGCCTTTGGCATGGCAGCAGGCCGGGGGATGGGGCCCAGGGCTGGAGCACCCGACCCAGGGCCTGGCGGGGCCCCTGGACCCAGCCGGGGCTCCCGGGCCCAGAGGCGCAGGGGAAGACTCCCTGGGCCCGTGGAACCTCATCCCGGGCACCCTGCCACACAGCAGGCCCAAGGACGGAGCCTGGGGTGGGGAGGTCGCTCTCCTCGGGGCCCTCAGGGGCCCCGGACGGAGCTCCTGAACCTAGCCAAGCGAGGAGGGCTCCACGGGCACGACGGAACCCCGTCTCGGGCCTTTGGCATGGCAGTGGGTCAGGGGACGGGGCCCAGGGCTGGAGCACCCGACCCCGGGCCCGGCAGGGCCCCTGGACCCAGCCGGGGCTCCCGGGCCCAGAGGCACAGGAGAAGCCTCCCCGGGCCCGCGGGACCCCGTCCCGGGCATTCTGCCATGCGGCAGGCCCAAGATCGGAGCCCAGGGTGGGGAGGCCACCCTCCCCGGGGCCCTCAGGGGCCCCGGACGAAGCTCCTGAACCCAGCCAAGCAAGGGGGGCTCCCCGGGCACGACGGAACCTCGTCTCGGGCCTTTGGCATGGCGGCAGGTTGGGGGATGGGGCCCAGGGCTGGAGCACCCGACCCAGGCCAGGCGGGGCCCCTGTACCCAGCCAGGGCTCCCGGGCCCAAAGGCACAGGGGAAGCCTCCCCGGGCCCACGGGACCCTGTCCCGGGCACCCTGCCACGCAGCAGGCCCGAGGACGGAGCCGGGGGTGGGGAGGCCGCCCTCCCCGGGGCCCTCAGGGGCCCAGATGGAGCTCCTGAACCTAGCCAAGCGAGGGGGGCTCCCCCAGCATGACGGAACCCAGTCTTGGGCCTTTGGCATGGCGGCAGGCAGAGGGACAGGGCCCAGGGCTGGACCACCCAACCCGGGGGCCCGGCGGGCCCCTGGACCCAGCTGGGGCTCCCGGGCACAGAGGCGCAGGGGAAGCCTGGCACGCGGGATCCGGTCCCGGGCACCCTACCATGCGGCAGGCCCGAGGACGGAGCCCAGGGTGGGGAGGCCACCCTCCCCGGGGCCCTCAGGGGCCCTGATGGAGCTCCTGAACCTAGCCAAGTGAGGGGGGCTCCCCCGGCACGACGGAACCCAGTCTTGGGCCTTTGGCATGGCGGCAGGCAGAGGGACAGGGCCCAGGCCTGGACCACCCAACTCGGGGGCCCGGCGGGGCCCCTGGACCCAGCCGGGGCTCCCGGGCACAGAGGCGCAGGGGAAGCCTGGCCCACGGGATCCGGTCCTGGGCACCCTGCCATGCGGCAGGCCCGAGGACGGAGCCCAGGGTGGGGAGGCCGCCCTCCTCGGGGCCCTCAGGGGCCCAGATGGAGCTCCTGAACCTAGCCAAGCGAGGGGGGCTCCCCGGCACGACGGAACCCCGTCTTGGCCTTTGGCATAGCGGCAGGCCAAGGGACAGGGCCCAGGGCTGGACCACCCAACCCGGGGCCCGGCAGGGCCCCTGGACCCAGCCGGGGCTCCCGGGCCCAGAGGCGCAGGGGAAGCCTCCCCTGGCCTGCGGGACCCCATCCCGGGCACCCTGCCAAGCAGCAGGCCCGAGGACGGAGCCGGGGGTGGGGAGGCCGCCCTCCCCGGGGCCCTCAGGGGCCCTAGACAGAGCTCCTGAACCCAGCCAAGCGAGGGGGGCTCCCCAGGCACGACGGAACGCCAGCTTGGGCCTTTGGCATGGCGGCAGGCCGGCACCCAGGGCTGAAGCACCCAACCCGGGGCCCGGCGGGGCCCCTGGACCCAGCCAGTGCTCCCGGTCCCTGAGGCACAGGGAAAGCCTCCCCGTGGGACCCCATCCCGGGCACCCTGCCACGTGGCAGGCCCGAGGACGGAGCCCCGGGTGGGGAGGCCACCCTCCCCGGGGCCCCGGCTGGAGCTCCTGAACCCAGCGAAGCAGGGGGAGGCTCCCCGGGCCCAGCGGAACCCCGTCTCAAGCCCCTGTCAGAGCGACAGGCCAGGAGACTGAACGTGAAGCCCCTGGACCCCGTTGGGGCTCTTGGGCAGAGGTGAGGCCTCCCCGGGGCACCACACCACACGTTCAGCCGGGGGACGGTGCCCCGGGCTGGGGGGGTGTCCTGGCCTGTCCAGCTGCTGGCTGAGGACCGCTAGGCCAAGAATGGTTCCGGAGTGCCCTGTCCCTCGTAATCCGGAGGAAGGGTACCCCCCTTTCTGGTAACCCTTGCGCACCGCGAGACTGAGGGGACACTAGGCGTGGACGCGCCCGACCTCCTGGAGCCCTGGCTGGGATCGGGGAGGCAAACGAGCCCTCATCGGGACTTCCAGGGCAGCCCGGCCATCTGGTTGCCCCATTGGAAAGCATTGCGCGCGACCAGATGGCCGAGGGGAAAGGCGCGACCAGATGGCCGGGCCCGAAGGATGCCAATCTGCCCACCCCGAGCCTTCACGGGAGGGCTCCCACCTGCCCTTTGGAGGGCTCGGGGGCTTTGCTTCCCAGGGGCTCGGAGACCCCAGCTGGGCCTCAGGCACGGCGAGGCCCGCAGGAGCTCTCGGGCCCGGACGCCCAATGGAGGACCAGCTGGGGCCCGATTGAGCCCGTCCCGGGCAATTTGCCATGCGGCGGGCCGGAGGAGGGAGCCCCAGACAGGGGAGAAGGTGGTGCCCAGGCCTAGCCCATCAGGTCCCCGGCTGAGAACCGCCAGCCCAAGAGGGGTTCCGGCATACCCTGCCCCTAGTAATCCAGAGGAAAGCTACCACTCTTTCTGGGAACCCGTGCACACCGAGTGACGGAGGGGACCCAGGGCGCGGATGCGCCCGACCTCCTGGAGCCCTGACTGGGACCGGGGAGGCGGACGAGCCCTCATCGGGACTTCCAGGCTGGCCCGGCCATCTGGTCACCCTATCGGAAAGCATTGCGCACGACCAGATGGCCGAGGGGAAAAGGCGCGACCAGATGGCCGGGACCGAAGGACGCCCATCTGCCCGCCCCCAGCCTGGGCGGTAGGGGTCCTGCCTGCCCTTGCAGAGCTCAGGGGCTCCGCTTCCCTGGGGCTCGGAGACCCCAGCTGGGCCTCAGGCACGGCGAGGCCCGCAGGAGCTCTCGGGCTCGGACGCCCAAGGGAGGACCGGCCGGGGCCTGATGGAGCCCGTCCTGGGCACTTTGCCGCGCGGCGGGCCAGAGGATGGAGCCCCGGGCAGTGAGGAGGTGTTGCCCGGGCCTAGCCCATCTGGTCCCCGGCTGAGAACCGCCAGCCCGGGAGGGGTTCCGGCATACCCTGCCCCTAGTAATCCGGAGGAAAGCTACCCCTCTTTCTGGGAACCCGTGTGCACCGAGTGATGGAGGGGACCCAGGGCACGTTGGCGCCCGACCTCCTGGAGCCCTGGCTGGGATCGGGGGTGGCGGACGAGCCCTCATCGGGACTTCCAGGCCGGCCAGGCCATCTGGTCACCCCATTGGAAAGCAGTGCGCGCGACCAGAAGGCCGAGGGGAAAGGCGCGACCAGATGGCCGGGCCAGAAGGACGCCAATCTGCCCGTCCCGAGCCTTCACCGGAGGGCTCCCGCCTGCCCATGCAGGGCTCGGGGCTCTGCGTCCCAGGGGCTCGGAGACCCCAGCTGGACCTCAGGCCCGGGGCTGAGAATGGGGGTCCCTGGCGGGCCTCCGACCCGGGCCCATGGCGGAGCTTAACCCATCCCTGGTCCCTCCTGGTAGTCCCGGCCCGTGCCGCGCGGGGGAGGCCTCCAAAGGGCCTGCGTCAGGTCACCAAGGGCCCCGGCCTATGCTCCTGAACCCAGCCAAGCTGGGGAAGGCCCGCGCGGGCCCAGGGCATGGGACGGAGCCCGGGGTGGGAGCACCCGGCCAGAGCTCTCGGGCCCGGACGCCCAGGGGTGGACTGCCCAGGACCGATGGAGTTTGTCTCGGCCACTTTGCCAAGCGGTGGGCCGGTGGAAGGATCCCCGGACAGGGGTGGAGGTGGTGCCCGGTCCCAGCCCATCTGGTCCCTGGCTGAGAACCGCCAGCACAGGAGCAGTTCCGGCATACCCTGCCCCTAGTAATCCGGAGGAAAGCTACCCTTCTTTCTGGTAACCCGTGCGCACCGAGTGACGGAGGGGACCCAGGGCACGGGGGCGCCCGACCTCCTGGAGCCCTGGCTGGGATAGGGGAGGCAAACGAGCCCTCATCGGGACTTCCAGGGCAGCCCGGCCATCTGGTCACCCCATTGGAAAGCATTGTGCGCGACCAGATGGCCAAGGGGAAAGGCGTGACCAGGTGGCTGGGCCCGAAGGACGCCAATCTGACCGCCCGAGCCTTCGGGGGAGGGCTCCTGCTTGCCCTTTGGAGGGCACGGGGGCTCTGCACCAGGGACCCCTGTCCCAGGCAGACGGACCCTTGGCAGGCCGCTGGATGGGGGCTCCCACACCCCAGGCCTTTCCTGAAACCCAGGCCCCAGGCCCGGTCCCTGCTTCTCAACCCAGCCAGGCCAGGGGGATCTGGGAGCCTGCTCAGGCACGAGGGACCCCCGTCCCGGGCACACAGACCCTCGGCTGGCCGCAGGACGTGGGCTCCTGTTCCACTGATTTTTTCCATAACTCTGTGGAACTCCGCATAGTGGCACTATGCCAACTCTGCCCACCCCTAATTTTGATACAATAAAAAAATCAGTTGCAGCCATCCAGAAGGAGGCGCTATTTGATGACAGTACTTCACAACCACTGCATTACCCACCTCAGTTAACCTGTAAACAAAGCACCTGCTGTGCTGGCATTTAGTGGAGGTTTCTGAGCGTCCTGAATGATCAGCTGCACCACAACGCAGCCAATGCACACAGCACGTCATCTTCGAAGAATTGAAGAGTAACAGCTGCATTCGGACAGAGTCCCTACAAAAAAATATGTTAATGTGCTTGGAGTCTGAGGAAAGTATTGTTTGTAGTACGTTGATCATGAGGCTTAAAAGAAAGGGAATCCGACGGAAATAGTTTGTTTGGCAACATTGGAAATAATTTGTGTTATTATTAAAACACTGACAGTACGCACACGGGTGGGTGGCAGTGGCTAGTACTACTTACTGGGTCTTAAGTTTTGCAGCACTTCAGACCACGTGACAGGCGTCGGTGATTCTGCAAGGCAGCAGGCACAGGACTGGAGCCACCCCCCCACGGGCAATGATTTCAGTTTGCAGCTCGCTTTTAGTGCAGGCTGCCAGGTGTCCTCATTGCTTCCCGTCTGTCCTGGCGGCCGCTGCAACTGATCACAGTCACGGGCAATCATGACTCCATGACGACTCTCTCCCTGGCCCTGGGCTCAGCAATAATGAATTAGCCGGCCTTAATAAGATCATAATATTACAGCGGCGCGGGCTGCCCGGCTTGAGCAGCAGGCAGCACTGCAAGCTGAACGCCAAGATTGCGGTAGGTGCCGCAGCCTACAAACCAGTAGCCTGCCGCCTTTCTCACAAACTCCCCGCTCTGGCAGCCATTGGGTACTACCTTGTGAAGTCAGGCTCGACTGTGTGACTCTCAGAGCTGCACGGCGCTGCAGGAAATAATAGATACATTGTAGTAAGCCTGCCAGAGCCGTAGCTCAGCTGTGCAGTGTGCGCCCTAAACCTGCAGGAGCAGCGCGCACAGGCCATGGGCGGCGCACTGCCAGCTGCCACACACTCAGTTTGCAGCGCTTTAGCGACAGCTGAGACACATACTGACAATGCATTTCAGTGCAGTGATGCGGAGCACCACACTGAAATGCGTTAGTCTAACGCCTGATGCGTGGCACTTGGCACAACTGCATAGCAGGAGTGGTGGCAGGTGAGGCCGACGCTAAGCGCTGGATGAGAGCCGTGTCAGAGCTGAGGAAAGGCCACAGGGCAGCAGCGAATATCCCCCTCCAGGGGAAAGGTGGTAGCAGCAGCACTCATGCTGAGACCGGCTCGCAGGCACCTTGTGCTTGAGAAGCAAGGCGAGAGGCAGTCTTGTATGGGCAATACAGTGCCCTTATTCACAAGCTCCAATAGCCATTTCTCCCCCCATCCCACGCCAGGACCTCAAGACACAGCAACACGCTAGCAGTGGGGGTGAGGAGACAGAGCTCCCCGGAGCTGACTGGGACCAAAGGTGAGCCCAGAAGGGGCCGAAGAGGGCCTGGAAGAAAAGGACCTGTAAAGGTGCCTGAAATGAGGAGCAGGTACTCCTTAAGGAGTGCAGTTAAAGAGGTATACAAGGGTTCTCCCCTCAACACAAACAATCACTGTTGCCCACTGCCCCAACAAGAGCGGGTGGAGTGGCTGGAACGTTAAAAGATGAAGCCTGGTCAATCACTTGTTCGGTGCGTGTTTATTTTGGAACATTTCGCGATGTGTCACATTAGGATGTCCCACGTTATTGCGGCGTATGCAACAGCGTTTTAACGTGGAAACACACGAAATGTACAATAAACACTGTTACAAAATAAAAAAAAAATACATGCACAGAGAAAGCAAAAAAAGCAAGTACATTACCAAATAAAGACCAGGTATTCTCACATCGGGTGAGTGCATTTTGTACCCACAGCGTGTTCAGCGAGAAACAAACGAGCACAAGCACATAAAGGCACTCAAGCAGCGTGCACATCCCTGCTACTTCCCGCAACAATACTCCATGGGAGTTAACTTCTAAGAAAAGGTGGGACATGCACCAACCATCAGCCATTTGCATACTTCAATTTTTAAATGACACACACAAAAGGCAATCCAAAGCGTGAGAGGATTCAGACCCCACAAAGTACCTACAACAGATCACCTGACAGTGCAAGCGCTGTCTAGGCTCGAACTAAAAATGGGATAGAGAGATTGGCGCAAATGTTTGCATAGAATGTGACAAAAAAGATTCAATTTTAGTTATGAATCATTCAGAGGTGCTAATTTTAGGCATATGGAGTTTTAAGCTTCGTGGTTGTTGTTCTAAACCCCGAGCTTCTTAAGATTTTTTCAAGTATAACGAACATGTGATTTAGGTCTCAAATGGACACAATCAGCGATTGGTTACACGTTGTTGGTGTCCCCCCAAAACTTTGTATTTTCTGGGATGATATTTGTCATTTTCAAAGCAGAATAAAAATCGGTGTTTCGACCTGAATCCACTGACAATGTTCCACTAAGCATTTGCATACTGGGGCAAAGCTCCTGGGAGGTGCTTGGGGTGTGACACCTCCTTAATAAATAGATTATGGTGTGTAGTTGGGTCCAGGGCCCTTGCGTTCGGGCTAGCAGTGTCTGTGGTCGGGGATCCACTCGGATTAGCAGCACTCACAGCACTGACACACGTCTCTATACACCCATCGCTCCTCCTCTCTCACACAAAACAGACCAAAAATAAACAAAGGACTAGATGGCTCTTATGTGGTGCAGAGAAGCCTTTTAAATGTTATACCATTTTCATCCATTTTGCCATTTCAATGGCAGTGATGGTTTGGAAATTTCTGTTGCACCCCCCCGAGTGTAACTGACGAAGCTACGCCCCTGTTTGCATACATTAGATTATCTAAAGCTTAGATTTATATACATAGCCATGTCAGTTGCACATTCATTGATTATACAGTGTTGAATATTGCCACAAATATTGACATTCAAGGAGTGGTTGACAAAATGTATATATTTATGCTGCAAGAACAAATAATTATAAATTATTTGCAAAGGTTGATAATTTTTTCACAGACAACTTTTATTGTTCTTGTCTGTGTGTTATTGCATGTTGATATTTGAAATTTGAGTGCCTACTTTAAAATCTTTTAAAGAATAGATCAGGTTACACCTGTGCCCCTGCACTTTCTCTGCACTGGGGTCGTATTGGCCTAACAAATGGACCTTACACATGTAGGCAGTGTAGATGCGTGTCTGACTGTTGTGCTTTTCATGCTTTGAAAGTACTGGCTTGGCCATTTACAGATATGACTGTGAAAATTAGCCAAGCTGTGGTGTTTTATCAGATGGGCGAATACTGGCCTGGTTGTGGTGGTTTACAGTGGGGGAAGAACTTGCCTGGCTGTGGTGCTGCACATTGGGGGTCACTGTGGACAATCATCTGAATGTGGTGTTGCTTTACATACTGGTAAAGTTTACTGAATATATGTGTGGTAATGGCGCTTTATGTACTTGCACTGTGAAAACTGGCACCGCTTTGATCCTTTATACATTGGTGCAATGACTCGAGCGACCTCTAGTGACGGCCTAAAGTACTGCAGCCTTTTCAAGGACTGAATGTCAATGTGAAACCTTCAGTAAAACAAGTATTGGCTAATCCAATGGGTTTCGGCTTTGGAAAGCTTAGGTAACCATTTGACTTTGCCAGTGGTTGTTGCAGATTAGAGGTGGGAGTCCCAAACCAAGGGTCCGGCTCGGCTCTCAGAGCCCATGCATGAGTCGAGCCCTGAAAACATTTAGGGGCTTATTTACAAGCCCCTTGCTCCACTTTTGCGTCATTTTTCCCATGTTAAAAATGACGCAAAAGTGGCGCAAGGGGCTTGTAAATAAGCCCCTTAGCATGTAATCGTGCAGCAAACAATATGTAAAAATATGATAACGTCTCTAAATTTTATAAAAATGTATTTCTCTAACATACAGAAACGTTTCACCTTAGTTCATCAGATTATATCATCACTAAATTAAGTGGCATTTATTAAAAGTGATCGTTTTTTAAACACGAACTTAAAAACATTCATGCCTCCCTCAGCCCTGGCAACAATGCCTTTAGTGAACCTATATTTGCTTGCAAGAAATCTCAAGCAATATGTATAATTTTGACAAAAGACCTAAAATAGATGTTTGTCTTTCAAGGTACAACCAAGAGCTTGTGAATCCGTCTGCCAGTGTGCCGTATCTTGAAGCATTCCACCGACAGAAACACCCGGATCAACCATTTCAATAAGTAATGTTCACTGTCTGGAAAGCAACCACGCTAGAGTTCATTTGCATACCCATGATGCCCTGCGGTTGGATGACACAATGGCGTTATTTCCTTACTCTCCATTGTCATCCTCACAAGTGAAGTATTTAAACATGTGGATGGACGGGGCAAAAGGCAGGTCTGTACAGCTTCTATTCTCATTGTCACCATAAGTTTTAAGTACTTTGAGAATAGTGCTTTGAATCGTACACTGTTCTATGGTGTTTTACTGCAGTTTAAATTGCATATTCAATGCGAGATGTTTATTATTGTTCCAGATGAAAACTGAGAGAAGTTTTCTTATGAACTATTTCTGCGGCTGTTTCATTTCCAGAGAAATCCTTTCTTTTTACCTGCTGTTATTTGTTGATGATGCAGATGGTGAGGATAAGAAAACGTGGAGCAGGCATCCCTTCTGTTAGGATAGGTGCACACCATGTAAATGTTATGCTGGGCAGAAGCATTAGGACCCCAAAGCCAATAACTGGTAAGCATGCCCTACCCCCCAGCCAATCATAAAACAACCTACAGTCTATGAGGCCCAACATCCAGTGAACAACCAGAACTCTTCCAGCAAGAACAAACCAAGCCATAGGTATCTCGCATCCCTACAATATGTCTTCTCCTTTCCGATTGGTCGTGAGCACCTGAGAGCCTGAGGGCTTGGCCTCTCGCCCTAATTACGGGACAGAA
This sequence comes from Calotriton arnoldi, assembly GCA_963921515.1. NCBI lineage: Eukaryota > Metazoa > Chordata > Amphibia > Caudata > Salamandridae > Calotriton > Calotriton arnoldi. Next base: position 194,532 of record CAWUFW010005407.1, read on the forward strand.
GACTGCTGTCCATGAAAGAATACAAATAAAATAAATTATACATTAAAGATATAAATTACTAATTGGACGTTCTGGACAAGGTTGGCGCGCTTATGCATGCCACAGAGGAAACCATACCTACAAGCAATGGAACAGGTTTAAGAATCACCTAAGCAATATTTTGATATTCTATTACAATTGTCAGGTCTTTCAAATAAATATTTTTCTTTTGTATTTTGTATGTAGTATTTTCAAATGAAAAATAAAATATTGTATTGAAAATTAAGACTTGAGAAATATTATAATATATTTAGATACCAATGCACCGTATGCTTAAAGGAGGCATCTGGTTATTACGCAGAATGAGAAGTGTTTTTCATTTCATTTCAAGATGGCTTCCCTGTTCGCCCGTAATACCTGCCCGATGCTGAAAACATTGGAACTTATGCACTGTAATTGAAACACCCCATAGAAAGCTCATTAAGGAAACAAGAGCTGATAGAGCGAAATGTTCTTGTGAATTGTAGGGGTGCATCATAATCACTGATAGGCCGCACCCGCATGTAATCAGACATATATTCACATATATTCAGTTATATACTCATGCATGTTTAGTAAAGAATGAATAGTTCGTTGAGACAAAGTGAACTCAGCAGCATAATGGTGTTAGGATAACGATGTAATGTAATGCTTATTGAATTGTGTGAACATAATGCATAGAGGAATTAGTTCGTGTGTGTAATGTAATTGCAGTAGTTTAAACGTGCACCATATTAAAGTTGCACATGTAATTCATTGTTTGCATATGAATCGTAATGAAAATGCTTATAGGGAAACGTAAGACGAGTGTTTAAAAGTCATATGTAAAGGCCTGACTACATATATGCTTAGGGAAGGCCTGGTTTATTTTATGTTAGCTTAGGTTGTAGGCCGAGAAAAGTTTCTCTTGCTAAGGCTCTCTGCGCACAAACGGTAGATTTAATTTGCACAGTAGAAAGTTTCTGTTGAACGTATCTCTTGTTGCAGGTGCAAGGACACATGTCTCGTTAGTAAAGACTAACTCTTTGTTTTCAAAAGTTAGAGAGATGGGAGGCATGGTACGGGGAGTGAAATGGAATTTAGGGATGATACTTTCAGCGGAGAAGGTGCCTGGGACTCAAGGCCATCGCAACCGTCCAGGATGAAGTAACCGTTTCGATGGAAAAGCACAAGAAAGAAGACCTGGCCAAGGAGGCGTGACAAAGGCGTGTACAATTGTATTGTGGTTTTGTATTAGGGATAGTGCCCTGAGGGAGGAGGCCAGAGAAGAGGTAGGGGAGACCTGAGAGAAGGACAGAGCTGAGCTTAGGTATTATGTTATTGCACTTCTTAGGAAGTTTTCACAGCTGACACCTTTTATTCACTCTTGCCTGGGAAAATCGTTATGCAGGGATGTCACTTAGCGTTAGTGTAGGGACAGCAATTGATGTAAAGCTTGTTTAGTCCAATGAAGAGCAATTTAGAATTTGGAGCAATCATAGTCTGGTTGATCCTTCTAGAACTTTCTATTCTCTTTATCTTGAGTCGGATGAGATTCCTGCGTAGATTATTATTTGTATTAGTGCCCATCTATTTCTTTAACCTCGTGTTGAGGTGCTTGCACGTTCAGTTATTTTTGGCGATAATAAATTCTTAAACTTGAATTCGGAGTCAGTGGTCCTTTCAGACAAAATGAATGCTGTTATATGATCAGATGAGATTCTCTCCTTTACACTATTCAACAGGTAAAAAGATCTTGGCGACCAGAAGGTTCTTATAGATAATTAGATAAGAATCGGCGTTATCAGTTGGTAGCAGAGTAGGATGGTTACCTTTGATGGTAAGGGGAGATCTAGAGCAAGATAGGAGATTAAGTTGCCCCATAGAGCCCAAGCGACGCAGATCCAGAGGACCGCGGGACAAGCATCGGAGGTCGTTGAAAACTGACGGAAAGTGACGGTGCGGCGGAAGTAGCAGTTCGTGGGAGAGTGAGTATGAAAAGAGTGATGTTTGGTAGATTGCGGTGTTTTATTGTTGTGTGATGTCTTGCGGAGTTGGAAAGAGAGTTGTGTGATTGAGAACCCGACCGTGAGCGCGCGCGGGACCGGGAGATTTATTGTGGTGTAGAATACACCCAGAGTGAGAACGTTGACCAGAGGTTGTGGGGGTCACGAGACGTCATTGACAGACCCACTGAAGATAGGGAACACATGAGTGAGTGTGTGAATAACCAACGCAGGTCGTAGGTTATTGTGTGCAGAACATCGAGTGATTGAATCCTATCGAGTGTGTTAAAGGCGATTGTCCGGTCGTTTCGCGGACAGACGATTGCCAGATTGAGGTCAACAAGCTCAAGAGGCTGATCGGTCATTGGTAAGACTGACGGTCAGAGAGGTAATTGTTCGGTAGGACGGACATTATTTCAGAGTATGATTGGGACAGGTGCGAGCGAGAACGAGTGAATTAGAAAGGAGGGGAACTGCTGCGAGCGGAGGAAAAGTGACGTCAGACAAGTGCCGCGCTGCGATAGGCCGGTTGGTGTGAGCCGCGCTGGTATTGGTGGATTGAAATCAGGAAGTAAAAGCGGACATTTTGAGTGCAAACAAAAAGTTGATTCATCATGAAATGTTTTAAAGCTTTACGGGAACTTTGTAGAGGTGATAGACATGTGGTTGTTCGGGAGGGAGAGGAAGCTCCTCCCGAGGATACACCAGCACATTATATGGCAAAGAATGTAGGATTGCATACTATAATTTGGCTTGAGAATTGGCATAAAATGACAGAAGCAGAAGGAGAATTGTCGTTCCCTCGATATGGTACTTTCAGGATGGAAGTATTGTACCAGCTAAAAAGTGTAATGGCCTCATTACGACCACTACCTAGACCGACACAATTTGAGGCATTGCATGCATGGATTAGAGCAGCACACGAAAGGAATAGAGACAAGAGTCAGGAAAGGGTGAAGAAATCGATCAGGGCATTTCAAGATGCAAAGTGGGATGCACTGGAGAAACGGTGGAGGGTGGCAACGGTTGAAGTGGACAAGTTGTACCCATTGTTAGTACAAAATGGGAAAATAATAAGAATCGATGAGGACGACAGTGATCTAGATGACAGCTTGTTGGATAGGTTGTTGGCAGAGAGGCCACCACCATTTAATCCAGATTCAGAAGAAGGAAAGACGACCCCAGCAGTAGCAATAGTTGATGAGAGCCAGAATCAGACTAGCATGAGAGTGGTGGGAAGGATTTCCACAGGAACGGAGGGGCAACGGCGTCTATGATAACACAGCCTCCTGCGGGGAACACAAGATTACCGGACTCTTTGACAGTACCGGTTACCATAGGCCCTATAGTACCTGTATATGACCCAGACCGAGTGAGAGAAGGGGGCTCCGTACCGACGGGAAGGGAGGAAGGAAACAGTGAGAGTGGGAATGGGTTTGGAGTAAGAGTGGTTCATTTCCCAAGACCAATGGAGACAAGTACGCCGTTACCGGCTACTGCGGACTCTTCCTTTAGGAGAGAAGAGGAGAGACCAGAAAGACCGAGGTCTTTGCGGGAATCTAAGTCAGCTTTGAGGGAGTGGACACCAACAGTAAAGAACCAAGAGGATAGGATGCAAGGAGATAGGGCACAGAACGTCTCGGAAGACAGACCAAGTTCCAGGGATATGAGGGAAGAGAATAGGTCACAAGGACAGAATAGTAACTGTGATGAGCGGGATGGCTCGGGTTGTCGAGATGTACTGAGGAGTGCAGTACAGGCAAGGTTGCTAGACGTGGTGAGGCTGAAAGCAGAGGTAGACGAAATGATCAGTGGGGGTCTGCCTTTGGAAAGGATAGAAATTTATGGACCAGATGAGCTGCTGTTTGTAGCAAAATATGTGACTCGAAAAGCTAGAATGGCACATGATAGATTGAAGGAATTGGCCAAAAGATATGAGGTGGACCTGAATAAAACTAAAGCGTTGCAGGGACCACATAGATTGCATTATAGTGATCAGGAGCTGGAGGAGAAAAGAATCACAGGATTAAAGACACACACAAGAGACCTGATTATAGGAATGAGAATATGGATTTTGTTGGACAAATGGGAAGAAAGGTGGTCCAAGAAGAAACCAGTAAAGAGAGCAGAAGGGGAAACGCCGCCGCCAGGAGGGGGGCGACGGGTGTTGGAAATTTTCCTTTACGGGAAGTACAGAATGGAGGGTACGTGCATGTGCCGTGGAATAGAGGTGACTTGGCTGCATTTACAAATGATTTTCCTCGGCTGAGGGAGAAACCAGTAGAATGGTACAAACAGGTTGAGCGGTTTGTGAAAATTTCAAAAGTATTGTGGATTGATTTGAACACTTTGTTTGACATAGTGGTACCGGGAGATTTGTGGACAGCTTGTAAAGTCGCTATTGAGTGGCCGACTTCGGAACCGGATAGAGAGGCGGTTACAAATGGTCCATCACCCCTAGTTATGAAAAAGTATGAGCAGGTGATTACATGGTTGAAACTGAAGATTTCACCCCAAGATATAGATTGGGTTAAGATAGATCGGACTGTACAGGAACCCAAAGAAACGGTGCATGAATATTACGAAAGACTTCTGCAAGTTTTTAAACAGTATAGTGGGTTAGATATTTTGGACCCCAAGGATATGGGACAGTTTGTCTCAAAGTTTGTAATGGGTCTGAGGATGGAAATCAGCCTCATGATACAGCATCATTTGATCTGCTGGCAGAACAAGCCGTTAGATGAAATTTTGAGGTATGCAAGATACTGTAGTGATGAGGTGGACTCAAAACATCAGAAGTTAAAAGATAAATTGATGCTTGTCCAGATGCAGACAGCACAGGGTCAGCCTAGTGGAGGGACCTTAGGAAGAAAGCAAGGAAATTTCCAGGGGAACCAGAATGGGCAAGGACAGGGAAGGGGAAAACCAGTAGACCCCAAGACAGGAGTGGACATAGCCACGCTAATGAAGACCACGGCTTGTCATCTTTGTCGCCAGGTCGGACATTGGAAACGCGAGTGTCCTTTGAACCCAGCTAATCAGTTGCAGGAAGAGGAAGAGGGGGCTCAGGCACCCGCGCAAGAGGTAGTTAACACAATAACGAGACCTAGGACGATGAAAGGGGGGGTTTACAGTTCTCACGCCCAGGTTCCCCAAGCTCCGAGGATTTCACAAGGAACACGAACGTACCAACAGATGCCCCTGTTCGAAGATTACGACGAGAATAGCTTAGACCCTTTATCCTGACGGTGCCTGAGGGGGGAGGAAGACTGCACGCTTGGAGCGGTCTTGGAAGTAGACCAGAGAGGACCTTTTGTGGAGGCAGATATTGAGGGTCATCCTGCCACACTTTTGGTTGATACTGGAGCTACCCGGTCTACTGTAAGATCAGCAGTAGTCCCTAACCTACCCCTCTCGGGACAATCAATCCAGGTCGTTGGAGTAGCGAACAAGAGAATAAGCAGCCCATTGACAGAACCGATCTTAGTAAGGATAGGTTCCTTCCAAACTAGACATCAGTTTGTAGTGTGTGATACGAGTCCAGTTTGCCTTTTGGGGAGAGATCTGTTGTGCAAGTTGAACTGCACGATTTATTGTACACCACGGGGAGTGGAGGTCCAGACGAGAGATGACGATGCTGACTTTAAGGTTGCCAATCAGCATCTGTGTATAGATCTGTACCCAATGGTGACAGTGGAAGAACTTCCACCTGATCTGAGAGACGCAGTGTCGTCTGTGGTGTGGGATTTCGCAGGCGACGAAATAGGTCTAATCAAAGGGGTTGAACCAGTGCGGATTGAGGTGAAACAGAATGTTGATTTCCCCAGGACACCTCAATACAACTTGTCGCCTGAAACGATTGCAGGGATAAAACCTGCGATCGAGACCTTCATTAAGAAAGGCATTCTAAAAGAGATCCGAGGTAGCCCCTGTAATTCACCGATTATGGGACTACAGAAACCGAGCGGGAAATACAGGATCGTGCAAGACCTGCGAAAGGTCAACACGATAGTTATCCCTTGTTGTCCAGTGGTACCGAATCCTTCAGTAATACTGTTCCAGATCCCATGCGAAGCCGAGTGGTTTACGGTCATCGATTTGTGTCAAGCCTTCTTTTCGATACCGCTCCACGAGGAAAGCCAATTTCTTTTTGCGTTCAGGCTGGAAAATCGCGTGTTAACATGGTGTCGTATCCCTCAAGGGTATACGGAAAGTCCATCGATCTTTAACCAGATCCTGAAGAAGAACCTTGAGAGTCTTGTGTTGCCGCAGAACTCAGTTCTCGTGCAATACATAGATGACTTGCTCATTGCCTCAGAAACAGAAGATGCTTGCAGAATTGACACGATAGCTCTGTTGAACCACTTAGCAGAGAATGGACATAAGGTGTCCCCGAACAAGCTGCAGTACTGTTTGAATGAGGTACAGTACTTGGGACACAGATTAGAAAAAGGCAAGAGGAAGGTGTCACCAGACCGAATTGAGGCAATAATGAGTATGTCAGTACCCACTACACAGAGAGAAGTTAGGATGTTCCTGGGAATGGTTGGCTACTGTCGACAGTGGATTCCTAGTTTCTCCTTGAGAGCAAAGCCTTTGCAGAGGCTTACACACAAGGATGTGAGTGATCCGGTACCATGGGACGAGGAGTGTTTGATATCATTCCTGAAACTGAGAGAGGAATTGTGCAGTGCTCCGGCACTGGGAATGCCAGATTACAACAAGGCCTTTACATTGTTCTGTTATGAGAGGGAAGGATGTGCATTAGCAGTGTTAGCTCAGAACCATGGAGGTGTTCGTAGACCAGTTGCCTATTTTTCAGCTACTTTAGATCTAGTAGCTTCTGCGTTGCCCGGATGTCTAAGATCCGTTGCTGCAACAGGTGTCAGCATTGAAAGATGTGAAAGCATTGTAATGGGACATCCATTGACTGTACATGTGCCACATTCGGTTGAGTTATTGATGACCAGGACCAAGACCCAGCACCTAACGAACAATAGGTTAACGAGGTACGAGCAAGTCATACTTGCCGCAGAGAATGTGACTCTGAAAAGGTGCTCTGTCTTGAACCCTGCGACATTAATGCCTACACCGAACACAGATGATGAAGATTGTGCGGATCATGATTGTCTCGATGTGACCGAGCTTTGCACCAAACCGAGACCTGACATTGTCGATGAACCATTGGCTGACCCAGATGAAATTTTCTTTGTCGATGGTTCATGCTTAAGAGACAGTGTGGGGCAATTGAGAGCAGCGTTTGCTGTATGTACCATTTCAGGAGTGGTCGAAGCTGCTTGCCTAGAAGGAGTACGTTCCGCGCAGGTAGCTGAGATCATTGCCTTGACCCGTGCCTGTTTGGCCGCTGATCGAATTCGAATCACGATTTACACAGACAGCCAATATGGGTTTGGTGTGGTGCACGACTTCGGGCAGTTATGGTCTCAGAGGGGATTTTTGACATCATCTGGCTCACCTATTCGGAATGGAGAATATGTAAGACAACTGTTGGATGCACTACAGCATCCGAAAGAAATTGCTGTTGTAAAGTGTTCCGCCCATGGGAAAGGGGAGGACTTTGTATCATTGGGTAACAATTATGCGGATGAGGTTGCCCGCTTCTGTGCAGAACAAGGATGCATATTCACAGAAAGAGAGATAGGGGAGAGCCAAGAAGGAACCGAGCTCAGCATAATGTTGACCATGGCAGACACCTGGGAAGAGCTTAAGCGATTGCAGGATGAAGTTTCAGACCAGGAGAGAGAGGGATGGATCAAAGCTGGTTGTGAGAAAGGAGATGTGGATGTGTGGGTATCCAACGATGGGAGAGCCGTGTTGCCTGAAGAATTGTTGAGTCCGATGGCAAGACTGATACATGGACAGGCACACCTTGGTAGAGACGCAATGATGAGAGTGTTTAGACAGACGTGGTATAACCCACGGTTCCGAGCAATGGCTGAGACGGTATGTCAGAGGTGTGTTACGTGTCAGCAGATGAACGCTGGAAAGAAAACTGTAGTTACATTGAGTCACATTGGGAGGTCAGGTGGGCCTTTCAACAGAATACAGCTCGACTTTGTGGAAATGCCTAAGTGTAATGGGTTGAGGTACATTTTAGTGCTAGTATGTGTATTCTCACGGTGGGTGGAGGCTTACCCCACACGCAGGTGTGACACTCTCACAGTGGCTAAGTTATTGTTGAGGGAGCTCATCCCTAGATTCGGGATCCCGACCTCTTTGGAATCAGATAGAGGAAGGCACTTTCACAGTGAAATCATGAAGTTACTTTGTGCTGCATTGAACATTGACCAGAGACTCCACTGTAGTTACAGACCAGAGGCTTCTGGGATGGTGGAACAAGTTAATGGGACTTTGAAGGCCCGGATGGCAAAAATGTGTTCTTCAACATCCCTGAAATGGCCCGACGCCTTGCCACTCGTGCTAATGAGCATGCGAAGTGTCCCTGACAGAAAGACCGGGTTGTCCCCCCATGAGATATTAATGGGGAGGGCAATGAGATTGCCAGCAGTACCAGCTACAGCCTTGATAAGCATCACTGATGATTTGATTCTCGATTATTGTAAAGGACTCTCTGATGTGGTCCGTTCTGTATCCCAGCAGGTGCAAGCAGCAGTGGTCCCAGCCTCGAGTGATCTGTGCCACGACTTGTGTCCCGGTGACTGGGTGCTCGTCCGGAAGCACGTGAGGAAGAGTTGCTTGGATGCCCGCTGGCGTGGCCCGTATCAGGTGATACTTATCACGAACACAGCAGTGAAGTGTGGAGGATTGCCGAACTGGGTGCATGCCTCCCATACCCGCAGAGTTTCAGCACCCTTGGAAGAAACAGCTCCTCTCGTGAATGAAAATCCAGCTGATGTGGCAGGGCCACATGAGGGGACAAGTCAAGCTGTAAGGGTCGCTGACACAGCTGGTGGTGCACTAGAGCAAGCCGAAGGGGGTTTCCACAGTTCGAACCCTGACTCAGACACCGAAGACAGAAACGGTGCAGTGGGCGGAGAAGAGTCAGATTCAGCAGAAAGAGGAAGTAGTGCACTGGGTATAGAAGGGGAAGGCAGACGAACGAACAGAAGTGCAGAAAGTTGGCCTGAAAGACAGAGGCGACTGAACCTGAGGTTAGCACCTGAAAGAGAACTTGCTCCAGTGTCCGAAGCATCTGAAACGGAAGCAAGTGACGAAGACCAAGCACAAGACAGTCGGCGAAGGTCAAAGAGAACAAGAGTGCCTTGTCGCAGATACTCTACCCCTGAGTGGACTTACACTGTGTTTGATGCAGGGGGTGGTGAGTACGGGAAGACTGAGGTCAGTGCAAGTGGTCAGTCGGAGCCCGAATGTGGTGGTGAAGGTGGTGCTGCAGTTGCCAGGGCTCGAGATAGAAGGAACACTGACCCTCACGGTTCCGAATCCCCCGCTTCTGAGTGAAGTCCGAAACTTGGTTTTGCATCGACTCGAATTCCCGCCTTTTGGAGTTGAGCCGTTTTCACATGAAGTGCTGATTTTGCGTCTTGAACTTTTGTATCACGTTCTGGTATTGCTCAATGAGGATCTTATTGTGGATCAACTATAAACTGTAAATAAAAGTCCAAAAGAAGAAGATAACCTAGGTCCGAGTGGAAGAAGAATAAACTTAGGGACTTTCCACAGAAGAGGAACGAAAACTAGGGAAGTCTTTTTCTGGATTGTGTAAATAAGATTGTGATCGGAAAGGGAAAGTCCGGAGATTTCATGGTTGCTCGAGCTGGTTGAGCAAGACACAAATAAAGGACAGAGACTTTTTCAGGGTTCTTTGCTATAACCAAGACTTTTGAGAACTTTCGAAACCATGGAGCCGGGAGATCCCAATCGTAGATCAAAGTGGATTGTAGGCATTCTTATAAGTAGTGTAATAATTTCTATAATCATAGTAGTTGTAGTCTCATATACTGGTTCGCACGAGCAAGAAGTAGAGGAGGTGACAGGGACACCGACACCTATCACACCTAGCCAGAAGGGGGTAGACAGGGCAGCTGACAGAGCTTTGCTATTAGAAGAGAGTCGTAGATTACATGTAGATTTATCTAAAGGTGATTTTAAGTTGAATGCATATGCTAAGTTGTTGTATGAGTATGTTGATGTGATGGATGCGAAAGATTGTTATGTGTGTATGCAGTTGCCTACTTCAGTGGACGAGGGTATTAGGTATCATCATCTTCCACTGACTTATGGTATTTCATGTAGTCTTTTGCTTAGTTTGTTTTATGAGAGAGATCAGTTTGAGTATTTCTTTTCCAATTTCGACGCAGTGCTTCCTGAAGTCCCAGCTTACAAGCATTTGAATAAATATGACTATTATAAGACAGAAGACAGGCTGAGGAAGTACTTCATACCGAGTTTGGAATTGGATACAGCATTCGCACACAGACACAATCTGACTTGTTTGATGTCGGATGTAGAGAGAAAGTTTGTAGATCAGGTCGAGGATAGGTATAGAAAGCTGACTCACTCCCGAGATTTGGGGCATCACAGGACTGATTGGACAGAGGAAGAAAAGTTGCATAAGACCAGGGGAAGCTATGGTCCTATAGCGTTAGATAAGGAGCAGAGGGGTAAGTTGTGTATAAGGCGTTATCAGACTTACTACGAGAAGGTAGCAGTGGGACAGAGTACCTGTGATCACGTTTTCACCATGGCAGATGTAGCAAAAGATTTTCTCCAAGGTCCTGTACAAGTGATACCAACGGTGTATTACGTATGTGGGAAGAATGCTTATGTGAGGTTGCCTGCAAATTGGTATGGAACATGTTATTTGGCAATAATATTTCCAAAGATTTACCATACAGCAGATTTAGATCTTCTAGAAGGTGGAGAGCATTCAAGAACGAGAAGAGCTGCAAGTGCAGGAATCGTAGTGGGAGATATCTTTGGAGCTATGATACCCAGTCTGGGAGTAGTCTTGAATGATGTGAAGATCCGGAGGTTAGCGACTGTGGTGGATGAATTTTCAATGAACACAGCAAAGTCGTTGGTGTTGGTAGAAGGAGAGATGTTGTTGATAAGGGGAATGGTTTTGCAGAATCGCCTTGCTTTGGATGTCCTATTGGCAAAAGAGGGAAGAGTCTGTAAAATGTTGAAGGTTCAAGAGTGCTGCACTTATATACCAGACCGTAGCAAGGATCTGGAGAAATATATAAGTAATATCACTACGATCCACACAAAGATAGCAGATTTGACCGAAGAAGGGGCCTGGGAAAAGGTCGGAAAGGGTTTTGGTCAAGTGGGAGGTTGGTTTGCGAACCTAGGAAAGGGATTCCTTGGATACTTTCTGAGACCCCTCCTTATCTTGGTGGGTTGTGTGGTTGGCTTGTGGATTGTGATCAAGGCCTACAAGTGGTATCGAGCAGGCCGAGTCAAGAGAGCGTTGAGGGAAAATGACATGAGATTGGCAAGACTGCAGGACAGTCAGTATCAAAGGCTCAAGAGCATGGAGAATTTTAGATCAGGGAAGATGGCAAAAAGTTCTGTTTAGGTCGGTTCCTTCTCTGAGGGAGTAGAATGAGATGTGATGACAGGAGTCATCAAAGGGGGGAACTGATAGAGCGAAATGTTCTTGTGAATTGTAGGGGTGCATCATAATCACTGATAGGCCGCACCCGCATGTAATCAGACATATATTCACATATATTCAGTTATATACTCATGCATGTTTAGTAAAGAATGAATAGTTCGTTGAGACAAAGTGAACTCAGCAGCATAATGGTGTTAGGATAACGATGTAATGTAATGCTTATTGAATTGTGTGAACATAATGCATAGAGGAATTAGTTCGTGTGTGTAATGTAATTGCAGTAGTTTAAACGTTCACCATATTAAAGTTGCACATGTAATTCATTGTTTGCATATGAATCGTAATGAAAATGCTTATAGGGAAACGTAAGACGAGTGTTTAAAAGTCATATGTAAAGGCCTGACTACATATATGCTTAGGGAAGGCCTGGTTTATTTTATGTTAGCTTAGGTTGTAGGCCGAGAAAAGTTTCTCTTGGTAAGGCTCTCTGGGCACAAACGGTAGATTTAATTTGCACAGTAGAAAGTTTCTGTTGAACGTATCTCTTGTTGCAGGTGCAAGGACACATGTCTCGTTAGTAAAGACTAACTCTTTGTTTTCAAAAGTTAGAGAGATGGGAGGCATGGTACGGGGAGTGAAATGGAATTTAGGGATGATACTTTCAGCGGAGAAGGTGCCTGGGACTCAAGGCCATCGCAACCGTCCAGGATGAAGTAACCGTTTCGATGGAAAAGCACAAGAAAGAAGACCTGGCCAAGGAGGCGTGACAAAGGCGTGTACAATTGTATTGTGGTTTTGTATTAGGGATAGTGCCCTGAGGGAGGAGGCCAGAGAAGAGGTAGGGGAGACCTGAGAGAAGGACAGAGCTGAGCTTAGGTATTATGTGATTGCACTTCTTAGGAAGTCTTCACAGCTGACACCTTTTATTCACTCTTGCCTGGGAAAATCGTTATGCAGGGATGTCACTTAGCGTTAGTGTAGGGACAGCAATTGATGTAAAGCTTGTTTAGTCCAATGAAGAGCAATTTAGAATTTGGAGCAATCATAGTCTGGTTGATCCTTCTAGAACTTTCTATTCTCTTTATCTTGAGTCGGATGAGATTCCTGCGTAGATTATTATTTGTATTAGTGCCCATCTATTTCTTTAACCTCGTGTTGAGGTGCTTGCACGTTCAGTTATTTTTGGCGATAATAAATTCTTAAACTTGAATTCGGAGTCAGTGGTCCTTTCAGACAAAATGAATGCTGTTATATGATCAGATGAGATTCTCTCCTTTACACTATTCAACAGGTAAAAAGATCTTGGCGACCAGAAGGTTCTTATAGATAATTAGATAAGAATCGGCGTTATCAGAGCCAATAGCATGCGTTGATCCATAGTGTGACTGACACTGCCTCAAAGAAATGGCTGACCCAAAGCCTTCTCTCTGTGTACGTTTTTAAAGAAAGGCCTTATGAAAGACCTAAAAACTGTACATTGACATTCTGTGGTGATGTTATATACATATACTCCCTCACTACTCAATACAAATCACATCTGAAGCCTTTATATTTAAGACTTTCACTTTTATTTTGTTTGGTCACACAATCAAAATACTTGTGCAAGCTTCAGTGATTTAGCCCAGCCCATGAAATGTGGTTTTACTGAAAACATTTCAAGAACTTAAAGGAAACTCTCAATCTTTTTCAAGGTTTGAGCATTGTACTGCCATAATTTGCTTTCTCTTTTAAATGTTCTCGAGTGTTGAACTTGGGTTTTAGCAGGATAATGAAACATTTAGGGAAGAAAATGCAGCCCAGTAGCCCGGCGCTGGAGGACTGGATGGTAAACACCTCCACAGCCACCATGTACTTGCCTCGGGTACTGGTGTATGCTGGGATGAAGGACAACCACACACTGAGAAACACCAACATGCTAAAAGTAATTAGTTTTGTCTCATTGAAACTGGCAGGCAAAGTTCTCGCCAGGAAGGCCACAATAAAGCTAACCAGGGCAAGAAGCGCCATGTATCCCATCATGCAGTAGAAGAAAAAGGAGTGCCCTTCGTTGCACTGGAAGATGGTCTTCCCCTCATTAACTTCTGAGTTCATTTCTGGGAATGGAGGGGACTTCAGTATCCAAACAGTACATATGATGATCTGGAGCACTGAGCAGAGACAGACGACTCCGTTGGCTGTGTTGGGCCCCAGCCACCTTCTCCAAGGGCTGTGGTGGCTGGTGGCCTTGAAGGCCATGATCACCAGGATGGTTTTGGCTAGGACAGATGAGATACTGACAGAAAATATGACCCCAAAGAAGGTTTGTCGGACCATGCAGCTGAGGCTGGTGGGCTGGCCGATAAACACCAAGGAGCAGAGGAAGCAGAGCATGAGGGCCAGGAGCAGGAGGTAGCTGAGCCCGCGGTTGTTGGCTCTGACGATGGGCGTCTCGCGGTACCAGAGGAAGGTGCACAAAATAGCAGTAGCGAGGAGTGTGAGGAAAGTGGCTGTAATGGCCAACACCAGGCCCAGCGGCTCTTCGTAGGAGAGGAATTCGATTACTCTGGGGACACACATATCCCTCCTCTCATTGGGCCATTGATCGTCCGGGCATCGCTGACACTCGGCTGCATCTAAACAAGTGAAAGACATGATATCCTTAGGAAGTATGAAAAGGTAACTCCTATTGTGTGGGATGGAAAGATAACATATTGCTAGTACATTGCTCAGAGGCCTCTTCTTCCATATACCATGATCTAATGCCTGTTATGAATCTTTAAATTCAGATGTAGAACTCTATATAGCTCTTTACAAGTGTCCCAAGGGAGCATCACAAGGTTATTAAGACAGTAAATCCTCTAAACCTTGACTGTTTTGAGGGCAAAAGGGGTAGGGTGTGTAGAGGAAGAAATTGTTTCCCCCAAAAGATGACTTAAAACCTAAAGAGGAACTTGTCGTTTAGAACAAGACTATTCCACATAAGGTGTACTTTGAGTTGGGCAACCACGTTGCCGCTGACTGCTAGGGTACTAATGTATCTAAGTGCTGTTATTTGAGAGCGCGAAGACTCACCTATTTCATGTTTCGTGTTTACATTAAAAACCTCTTTCATGCTACTGTTGGTATCATTCAAAGATATTGGCTTACAAATATAATGTCCTGCATGTTTGGGGTTTTGATGAGCTTTTTTTCTTCTTCTTAAACTGTTATTGCCACATGCATGTTTTACATTGTAATCTTCACTGTGGTCACTTATGCTCTAAATTAATGAATTTATTTGATGGTTTTATGTAGTGCTCTTTCCACAATATTGATGTTAAGGCACATCATAGAGAACAATGAGAGATACCTATAGAAGTATAATAGTGTAGCTGGTCATAAGTCACTTTATCAGGCGATATGAAGAAAAAATACACAACTGCATCGTGACATGACTGGGTGCATAGTAAGGCAAAGGGGAGTGCAGTAGGAGAAATCGGTGGTGGGGGGCAGCAGGAGGAAGAGGATGCAGGGAGAGGGTGAAGCATACTGTTTAATGCCATAAACATAAGACGAACTTGTATATAGTCATAGATCTGCATTTTACTCACTTCACAGTAGCCGCTAGTGTGCCATCAGAGTGGATAAAGAAAACAGTAAAATAAAAAGTTTAAAAAAAAGAACTTACGTGCCACATCACGCCCACTGAAATGCCACTCTTCTGTTTCTTCTTCGCTGCAGGCAGAGGCTCCCAGCCTCCCTGCTGCCAATCCTAATGCTGCTCTCATGCATGAGAGCAGCTTCTGGATTGGCCCGACCGCCGAGGATTTGCGCTCCCAGGGAGACTGAGAGCCTCTACCTGCTCTGTCCAACCCAGCAATGCAGCTGGGTTGGAGAGAGCTTCTCTGCGCATATGGGTTTGGCCGTCCTGAGACAGCCGGCCAAACCCACATGCGCAAAGAAGGCAGTGCTCACCATTCCCCCTCCTGACTTGCCCAGCGATGGTCCTGCCCCCAGCCTCATTAAATGAAAGAAAAATAAAACGAGTTTTATAATTGTTTTATTTTTCAAAATTTGAGGCATGCAGAGGTGGCGATGCTCCTCCGCCATAGCGGAGGAGCCGCCGCTGTCACTTCTAGAACATTTCCTGGGTCAAAGTAGTGATGATGAACAGTTTCTATAATTGAGGGGGGGGGAGGTGAGCAATACCAAGGTATTTGGGGGTGTCATAGGACTTGGACCTTCAAGGTAGAATTTAAATACTTGAGTCTTTAGTCCTTTTCTGAAAGTCAAGATGTCCGTGCTGTTCTCAGGTGAAGATGTGGAGAGTTCCAGAAGCTAGAGGTGGAACCCAAAAATGATTGCTTCAGGGCAAGAAAGAGTTTGATTTTCTCACTTTCCAGGATGAGAGAGCTTGTGCTCCTTCATTCTCTTCAGCCTCCTGAGGTGGACAGTGGGTCTGCTAGGTTGCTGTCGTATCATGGTGCAGCGCTTTGTAGGCTAGAAAACATATTTTGAACTGGACTCCTGCTCCTTGTGGGAGCCAATGGACTTCTTTAAATATTGGAGAAATGTGGAGTGAAAAATATCTTTTAACAGGTGTGAGAATAAGGGTGTAGGTTGTTGGTTGACTGGGTTGTGAGCCCTGGTCAAACAACAGCCATGGTCCCTTGCAGGGTGAACAACAAAAAGTCACTAAATTAACCTGTTCTTAACCCTGAGTAGCTAGGCACAAAAAGCAGTCAAGCTTAACTTAGAGGCAATTTGTAAAGTATTTATGCAGCACACAAACAGTAATAAAGTGAAAACACAACACAAGAAAACCCCCAAACCAATTTAGAAATATAGAGTCAATTTTAATAACTTATTTGACCCTAAAAACAAAAATCCAATAAATGGAACCGGAGTTATGAATTTTAAACGTTTTTAGTGAACACTAGCGCCAACCACCGACATCTAGTCATGCGAGACGGGGTCAAAGTAAAAAAATATGGCAGACCACGATGTAGCGGCTCGGATACAAGATGTGGATTGGGCCCGGTCAGCGCTTAACTCCGGACTCAGAAGAAATTCTGAGAAAAAGTGTGTGAGAAGGTAAAGTTCAGTGGGGCAAGGCTGCAGGAGGTGTCCGAGGAGGGAGCGTTGTTTTCGGATAGCCTTGGGTTGAAGCCCCAGTGAAGATTTCTGCGTTGAGACTTGGTCTATGAAATTGAAGTCAAAAATATCCAGTGGGACGAGGCAGAGGGCTGTAGCTGAAGACAGTTCTACCAGGCCAATAGCCCTTTGGCAAAGGACTGCTGAAAAGGATTTACTTCTGCATAGAAGAACATAGCGGGAGAAGACGCAAAGTCAATCCGACCAGTGCTGCACCTCAGGTGGATAGGTGAGCATGTTGGTCCCAGTCTCCTCCTGGTTCTCAGGGCAGTTTTGGGCCAAAAGTCTTTCAAATCCTCAGTTTTGGGATTTGACCATATGGGCACATTTAGCACTACAACCAGGGGTCCAGGACTGGTGGGGCACCTCTTGGGGGTTCAGGACTCACTCAGACTCAGTCCAGGTGCAGGTTCAAGATGATGGGAGCCTATGGCTCTTAAAAGGAAGGCAGCAAATCAGCCCTTGGAGTCCCTCTGGTAGTCCTGGGTGCCGGTGAAGATGCAGGGCTCAACAGCAGGGCTGGCCACTGAGGGTTCAAGGCATGCTCCAGGCAGCAAAGCAGTCCTTCCATGTACAGCAAAGTAGTCTTGAAGAGTGCGCAGCAGGTCACAGCAGCAGGCAGTCCTCTGAGAATCCTTCCGCAGGTCCTGGAGGGAACTGAAGAGAGGGTCTGAAAGTCCTATTTTTATACCCTGGTGCCCTTCCTCTAGAAGGTGGGAGAAGCATCTACAAAGGTTTTTAGGTCAAGCCTAGAGTCAGCGTGCAAGCGCTGCTCTGGTGAAGGTCTGCTGTAGTTCAGTACGTGAGGGAAGCCCCACCCACTCCCCCACCCATATTTTTCATTGGCTTGTGTCTTTGTCCTTTGTAAATGCTGCCTTGGGATTGGTTTATAGGCTTGTTAGTCCCTCCTTATTACGGCCATGTCATCATTTGTATCCTCCCATGGCTACTGGCCCCTTTACTTCAAGTGTTACACGGTACGTGTTATTTAGACTGTGAGTACTATTTTCTTTAATGAGGTTCTTCTACTGCCTTCTCTACTCCCCCTCCCTCCCATTGTCAGTGCCTTCTCCCCCCTCCCCCGCCCGCACTCCTGTTGTCTGTGCCTTCTCCTCCCCTCCCCCTGCCCGCACTCCCGTTGTCTGTGCCTTCTCCCCTCGCCCTCCCTCCCGTTGTCCGTGATGGGACAACGGCAGGGCAGGGCCGGCTCTAGGGCGGTGCGATCGGTGCCACCGCACCTGGCGCTGACTTGGGGTGGGAGCGTCATTTTTGCAAGTTAATTTTCATTTTAAAAGCTCCTGCTGCTGCGTTCCTGGCCTCCCACAATTTTCAGGCATCAATTTAAATGTCAAGATAACTCCGGTGATTAATTGTCTTCCTGGGCAGAGACTGGAGGTTTGTGTAGTGGAAGTTTTGACTCATGGTAGGGTAGCGCAGAGGGTTAAAATGCCTGCTGCTAAGAACGTGTACCATGCAGATAACAAAGTGCATAGAATGTAAATAGGTTAATTGGTTTCTGATTCTGTAAGAGAGATTCTTTTGATACTTGTAGTTTCTAAGTCAAAATCCTAATATAGAACATTGACCTATTAACTGTCATAAAAATCAGCATGCAAACTGCAAGGTATATGGTATAGCTATATGTTTTATTACCCAGTCTTTCATTATCCTAATCTTGCTAAAATGGTTCATTTGGGTAGAAAACAATTCTTATTATAAAAGAGAACTCCTAACATTGGTGTTACGTTTTAAATTCTGAATTTGTGCTTTTCCAGAATAAGGACTCAAACTATATTGCCTACCAGTATGGTTGACATGTGACTCCCACACCTTGTAGTCCTGTCTGATGTAACATTTCCTATACAGTGATTTACACACATATGATGGTCTCTGTGCAATCTGTGCGATGTAAAGTGCTCTGACACCTTACACTGGTCTGAGTGGTGCTATAAAACTAAATGAATCTGAGAGACAGTGGTTATGGAGACTTGAGGGGCACTGTTAAAGGGTGGCAGTGAGGGAATCTGCGGCAGAGGTGGTAATGGGGGGCGCCAACATACGTTGTCGCACAGGACGCCTCCAGCGCTATAGCCGGCCCTGTGAGGGGGGCCTATAGGTAAGTCACATTGGGTACGAGAGGGGGGCGGGAAAGAACATCGGAGAGGATTGCATATATCTCTAGGGTGTTAGAATCTCAGTAAACACCTGGAGCTGGAAACAGTACATAATAAACTAGACATGCTGTTGGTTTGGGTTTATGTTTTTCCAGGGTGGCGCGGGCGGGGGAGGGGGGGTCAGTCTGTCTGGTTCCGTTGTATGTTTGTGTCTAGTTGTTAAAGGTGGTCGTATCTATATTTCATAGGGTGCTGTCAAAAGTACTATATGTGTTCATTGTTTTGCTGATGGAGGGGATCATCTCCTAATACCATTGCACACTACTAGCTGAGATTGAGCCTAGAGGTCTAGATTATCTGTATACTAATATGCAGGTGGGAGATAGATTCTCTGTCGTTGGAGTGCTGGTAATGTGGAGTGAGTCTTGTATCCTTTCCTTGCGGGGTTCTTGTGTGTGGTTCTGTATTCTTCTCGAATGCTGTTGCAGGTGAGCATACACTATATCTCACCCTCGTATCCTGGCAGGTGGAGGTGAACAGCATCCATTTGAGCTGATGGGGGGTCGATCTGTGAATATCTGGTGTTCTATCGTGCTCACATTGTTTCCCCTCTGGTTGCTAATGACGTATCATTTTTGTGTTAATAGATTATCATTTTGGGGGTACGCTAACTATCCATGGGGTAAAGGCGAGGTAGATAGGTGATCATTTGTTAATTTTGCTTTGTTGTGGGGTACTGAGAACAGTGGTGTATCGCATATGGTGCGTGTGGCTAAAAATACGTGTGCCCTTGGCTTATTAGTTTTTGTTATACGTGTAGGAAACAACTCTAAATAGGTTCTGAGTGTATATATTGGGGTAAAATACAGGGTATCACATCTGCGTACACTCGCACCATGTTAATTGGTAGACATCCAATTATGTTAATTATTGTTACATTTTTAACAAAATGCTCCGATCGTGTGAAGTATATAGCATGAACATTAATAAAATCTTGGAAAGTAAAAGGAATCGCTATAAAGCAGACATTTAATTTTTACATTTTACTTCTGTTGATTAAAGCAAACAGTTTTCTGGGTTTAGCTCGTTTTTGCACGTTCAGCTAGCTTTTCTTATGGTGCCGCTAAACTGATGTAAGTGGCCGACCTAGTATTAGGTGTTTTTGGAATGGTATTAAACGTAATGTTATCTACTGCATTGTGATCAGATTTTATGGCCTTTAGCGTGGATTTGTCAGCGGTCTTGTCATTCAGACATATTTCCGTCAGAAACGACACTGTTGGAGACCATAGCTAATAAATGAGATTGTGTCGTTAGCTCGCTCCCAAAACGCCTAGTAATGCGATTAAGTGCCGTGACGTCACACGTTGCAGTCGTTCAATAGTTGTCTGATAAATCAGGGCCGGTCCTAGGATACGTGGGGCCCCGGGCAGAGTAGGAACATGTGGGGCCCCTAAGCAGATACGACGCAGGATCGGATCAGGCCGGCTAAGAAAGTTATTTTTTTTCCTTTAAATTAAAATTACCCCCTGCCCCCACAGTTAACAGCTAACAACCATTGACAAAACGCAGCCGCGGCCGACTCATGCCGGCCGCGACTGGGTTTTGTCAATGGTTGTTAGCAGTTTAAGCAGGGCTTTAAGTGGGATGAAAAAACTCGGGGGTCTCTCAAATGGGCGGGGCCAATGTAATTAAGGGCGTGGCTTAGAAACACCTAAGCTAAAAATCTATGCTTAGCATAGTGTGCCGCCCGACTTGTATTTTGCTGTTTCTGTCATCCAGATGTATGATACAACAAGTGACATCATACCTACAACAAGCCAGGACTATGGGCTTTGTCAATGGTTGTTAGTTGCATAAGATAGATAAGCAGCAACTATGGCTATTATATAATACTGAAAAAGCTTCCACTTAAAGCCCTGGTGACACCACGACAATGTTGCTGCTCCTGCGTTTCAAAAAGAGAAGGGAAATCCAGAGAGAAAATGACTCTTTAAAGGATTTCCCTTCCCCTACAACGCTCACTTGGCATGAACTCATGCCTTAACTTCTCCCCTAGTGAGAAGTGAGCAGTGTGAGCAGCGCACATCCATGTGCATGCACTCGCTGCAGTCCGGAAAAAAACTGAACCACCTGTGCCAGGGCACAAAACAGAGCCCGATAGAGACCCGTTTCGAGGCCCCCTTTAAAAAACTGCCGGTGCTCAGACCCGGTGAGACCCGGCCCACTTAAAGCCCTGAGTTTAAGCTAAATGAGTAACTACAATAAATGATTTTACTTTCACCTTGTTGTTTTGACCAATAAGTAGCTCCTTCACACACACTTGCATAGAATCACAACTGCAATGCAGGACCATTGATCTTTGTGCTCTGCAGAGAGGCCATATTTTGAATGGTCATGTAATCTGAACACCTTTTTTACCCACAGACAGGCACAGTGTGAAAGTTGTACTGCCTGCAGCCTCAACTCCAAAGTGCTCAACTGTAGCCTGTTATAAACACCTGGAGGCGACTCAGTACAAAGGGTGCATCATCCAAGAGTAATATGCTGTGAAATAAAATACACAAACACACACATGCTGGAAATAGCTAGCACTCTTGGGGAATGCAAGATTCAGTAAAGCATGGGAAATATAAACAGGAACAAAATTACTGCCATGGATTACCCTAACAGCAGGACCACTGGAATTATGTGGCAGGAGAGGGTTAAATTATGTGTCAGGGTGAGTAAATTATGTGGCAAGAAAAGGCAAATTATGCGGCATAACCCGGCACATTTTGAAATAGTATTACTTCATTTTTTTGCCATTTTTAAACTTGGTAACACTGTTTGGGCACTGGTTGCACCCCATTAGTACCAATTTAACACTCAAATTTAGTAGTGGGAAACAGAAAGTTGACTATTCCAGCTTTTCAAAGGGCCTTCCCACATGCGGCAAGACGTGTCGCTGCATTTTTAGTAACTTTTGAACTGTTTGAGATAGAAAGCAATTTTGTTGTTAAAATCTGTAGATTATGCAGCAGCTGATGGATTATGTGGCAAATGCGTCAAATGCATAATTATGCAGAAATCGCCTCCACCGCACAATCGCATAATTCCAGTGGCCTTGCCTAACATGCAGCATCAGACTGGGACAGAAAATAGGCCTCTGTACCAAAATAAAAGGGGCCTCCATTAGGAAGTTAGTTATCTAGAAAAGTGTCCCATGTTTGCAAACTAGGGCAGTTTTCAGCTTGTAAAGACATGCGGTATAAGTTTTTTGTAAGGTATGGAAGACTGCATTGATTTGAGTTTGCTGCAGGCAATGTTTGCTTTATTATCATAAAAATCAACAGTAAAACCGGCTCACTTGACCGTAAAGCAGGTCAACAACTAGCCAAAAAACGGCCTACATACTGACCTGAGAGCAGGGCTTTAAGCGGGTTGAAAAAACCTGTCATTGCCTCCAGATAAATATTACAACAAGTAAAATTACACCTAAAACAAGCCAGGACTATTGGCTTTGTCAGTGGTTATTAGTTGCATAAGATGAATAAGCAGCATCTACAGCTTCCTTGTATATAATATTGAAAATGCTCCAGTTCTGACAAGATGAGACTGTGAAAGAACTATAACGAGTCTCACTGAAGTTGCATTAAAGGTAGCGAAGGGTGGCACTGCTGCAGAGTTAAGATTTGTTTTTCCCTCTGAGGGTGAGGGCAAAAATGGAGAGCGGGACCGTCTCATCACCTGCTTTTCAGAACTTTCATTCATTGTGCAGACACTGGATCAATGTTTTTGCAGGCAAAGTTAAGGACATGAATATAGGGCCCCTTTTCAATGTCCATTTTAGTTTACTACCGGGTCTAAGACTCGAGTGACCCAGCACACTTCAAACCCTGCTCCATCCACTTTTGCATGCGGATTCTGCTCCTCTGCGTGCACCTTTTGTCTCAATGCCGCGCACACACCTATCTGCCCCCCCCCACTGTATTCCATTTGTCTTGCCCCTTTTATTCCCCTCTCTGCTCCCTTTCCACTTGTCCTTGGTGAGCAGCTTCCATTGTGATGCGCCGCCATCGCCACTCTATCCTTTGCTGTGCCCCTGCAGGATATTCGGTCTTTTATTCATACAGGGGCAGGGCCACTTCACAGGCAAGGGCACTCAAATGACCTGTCTGATTGCTGTCATCAACATGCTGATGCAGCCATTAGGCCCACAGAGACGGGCCAGCAGGGGAGATTGACATAAAGAAAAATATAAACTCTCAGGGGGCCCCCTGGGCCTCGGAACTCCTGATGTCTTTAAAGGTGCGAGGCCCCATGGCTGCGAGCAGGCGCGGGGCCCTGGGCAGCTGCCCACGCTGCCCATGCCTAGCGCCGGCCCTGTGATAAATAACAATAGAGCGGGAAACACTTTCCTTGGTGCTGTATGCAACTTGAAGGTCGCTCGCTGTTCGAATCCAGCAGGGCTGACTCGACTTTCATCCTTCATATGTTGACAAATCGAACACGTCTTCATTGGATAACGACAATAACAGTACACACTATCCAGCGTCAAAATGTGATTATTTTTTTTTTTTTTACATTTTTTTATTTTTAGCCATACGTTTACTTCATATACAAACAAAGAAAAAAAAGGGAAACATCTCATATCACATGTTTAGACATATATAACCTAAGAGGAAGAAACTACATATAAAATAAGAAAACAATATCATTAATTAAAGCTTATGTAAATGGAAAGAAAGATGCCAAACAAGCCGGGATATCAGACAACATAACATTTCATTAATCAATTCCATTTGAGGCTAGCCCATATCGTTTTAAATTTAAACCATGATCGTGGACCCCTAGCTTTAGCAACAGCTAATTCCATTTCATATATTTGCCTAAGTAAAACCCAAAATTCATTGATACTTGGACTCTTATTTTGAATCCACACTCTAGCAATACATAATCGTGCACAAATTATAAATATAGAACAAAATGTGATTTCAATTGCTAAATGAAACGCTTGAATATTATGGTGGATTCTAATATCGTTTTATTTAACGTGTAGTCATTTCATGTCAGAGCATATGGCATGGTGTTATATTTTCATAAAACTATACTGATTCAGTGTCGCCGCTTGGATCCACTGTTTTACACCCATTTTTATTATGGTTGGCAAGCAAAAGCACGATTGCTTAGAGTTGTCCACGAGTATAGCGCACATGCTATGATCTAATGGTGGCCACATGGGGTATATATATAAAAAAAAGTGATCCTAAGTATGAATTCTTTCCAAAGTGGAGGGTAATCCAAAAATTCTGGCACGTATTCACCCCAGTGGAATAATGTTTGGGTTCCCCTAATTTAAGTTTGTGGGTGGTGCGTAAAGAGCAGTATGGCGCATCATAGAAAGGCCTGAAAGGTAACATTTCCCCTAACTGGAAGTACTCTTCCCCTTCCATATGAGTGCATGCTTTCACTTAAAACATAATGCAAACAGCAGTGTCATCCTACACCAGGGATCTCCAACCTTTCCTTTAATAAGAGCTACTTATGTTCACTGAAAATCCTCCCAAGCTACTAATAAGAGAAGTAATGGTGACCACATAGGACAGGATTACATTAGTGACCACCATATGCAAGATTATCAGCAGTGATCACCTCAGTGCATCAGGCACGGTTGCCAGCACTAATGTAAAAAAAATACTTTGTCAATGTGGAATGACTCTACCTGGGTTACTCATAACAGTCATAGCTGTAATGCCCCTAGTACCAAGTTAATATAGTAATAAGTATCCTAACACCGTTTGAGTTTTATTACTCGAATATCGGCTTTAAATATATTTTGGAAATTCAAAGATTTTTTTGCCAGACATCAATGTATGAATTCTTAAAATGCACACTTTTCAATTTTGGTACACATAAATTAATTTAACCAAGCAAAAGCTTCTAATTTAGTTCACCGGGCTGCACACATGAGACTTATTTACAGGTAGCAGGAGAGCTACCAGTAGCTCACGAGCTACTCGTTGGAGAAGCCTGTCCTACACCAAGCATTCCTGAACGAATAGTGCAGGGCCCTGGGTGATAGTGCGCTTTACAAATAAACATAACATATTGTCTGTCTTCATTAAGTATGAATAGTAAGTACAGTGTCTCGGCCTGCCTTCATTCAGCGCATGTTAAAACCATGCAATATGCTGACCACAAAAATCGATGCATTTTTTTGTTTAGACTACCTACCCTAAGCACCTTTCAAATAGTGCAGTGTATACAGTGTCTGGATGACAGCACACCGCAGAGAACACAGGTTGAGTGGCGTTCAGTTTGTATTTGCATACCTAAGCATTTGGGAGAAACAGTGCATTATTTATTGAAGTTTCTCTCTGCCTGCATTGAGCACATGCTAATGATAGCGTAGCGTTTTGTTCTGTCTGCCTGCACAAAGTGAACATTACCAATTTCTTTTTTGTTCTCCTATCACCAGTGTCTGCAATTCTCAGACCGCCAGACCCATTCTAACCATCACTCGGTCTATTGCATTCACATTTGTACCCACCGCACTGATCCAGCCTACCAGGCCATCGCCTTAAGCGGTGCCTTGGTGTAATCATTGAACCTTATGTTCTATCTGCGGTTTTTCGCTCAAGACCACTCCATCTGATAAACTCAGCCCACACCGCAGACATCCTTCCTGAGGTGCTTTCCATGTGAAGATGAGAGGTCCATTTTGCTGCATTAGTCCAGTTAATTACACTCTGAGGTAATGGATCAGTTCAGTGTTTACAAATCTTCCTCCAGGCTAGCAGTATCAGATAAAAGATGAGGCCGCTTTATTCTTTTCTCTGTGTACTATGTGTAGTATTATCAAACCCCAATAAAACTAATACAGAATTTAATGCTATGGTAACTCCCAGAATATATTTTAAGATGGACTCAATATTTGCCCAGAATATCTTAATCCTAGGACAGGTGAAGAAGACATGTTCTTCGTCAGCTTTCAGAAAGCCACATCTTCTGCACTTGGGAGTAGGCTGCGTTGCAAACTTGGCAATTTTTTGGGGTGTCCAATATAGTCTGCTATGCTTCTTGCCAGAGCTGGAGATGAGTGAACAAACCAGCTCCCTGACAGCAGCTGCTACTTCAACATGTAACAAGCATTTGCAATGCAATAGGTCTCGCATTTACGCGAGTTTAAGCTATTGGCATTGTAAATGACAATGCGTTTTATTTATGTCTCAAAAACCAAAACATAAATAAAAGGCATTGCCATTTACAATGCCAATAGCTCAAACTCGGGTAAATGCGAGACCTGTTGCATTGCAAATGCTTGTTTGAAGTGCAGGGAATCTCTTGACTCCCCTGCCCTGGCTCCAAGATGGCTTCAGTGACAATATGGGGTGGTTAGGTCCTTTTTGTGGAGGCAGAGCACACTTTATTCATTTGCAAGTGGGGCTGGGCCACAGTAGATAAGCCTGTTGACCAGTTATAAATGTTTTCAGGATCAGTTTTTGTTGTCAATGATTTTTGGACAAGTGTAGGTAGCATAGTTCTAGAAGTATATTTTTGTTTCCAGGTACGAATCACTGTATAAAGTACACGTTCATTTTATTATGATAATTATTGTTATTGTTAATAATAATAACTTGTTTTTTATACAACACTTC
Source organism: Calotriton arnoldi (assembly GCA_963921515.1). Taxonomy (NCBI): domain Eukaryota; kingdom Metazoa; phylum Chordata; class Amphibia; order Caudata; family Salamandridae; genus Calotriton; species Calotriton arnoldi. The sequence continues at coordinate 220,963 of CAWUFW010005407.1, forward strand.
GATCCTCACTGCAATTTCTGAGTACTGCAAATTACAGATATTAATATTATCAACTCATGGTAATAACATTTTTCCTCCGTTAATCCATAAAAAGCTGAATATAGCTGACCCAAAATACCCACTGTGCATGTCTTCTAGTTAATTTTTTAGGTGTTCCATTTTCATAAAAATGCTTAACTCTTGTTTCAGCACTAATTAAACTGAAGATTTACCAATCTAAGGGCCATCCTCAACAGTTGCTCTTTAGTGCTTGTAAAAAATAAACGCACACAGTGTACTGATTTATCTATCTTAACAACAGCACTAGTTTGGTCATGTGATTCTTAAAACCATTTGCGCTTTGGCCAGCTCCGCTCACCTTTCAGCATACACACCTCCATGGGCTGTGAGCACTGGCCAAATAAAGATACATTTTTTCCAGTGATACAGACACATACATTGAGACACCCATCTCTGTGGTGCCAGGCTCTTAATAACTGTTTCTTTACTGAACAAGGGACCTGACAGTACATTTCTTTTTGCAACACTGCATTTTAGCAGTTAACTGTGGCTGAAAACAAAACCAAAAGCTAACAATATGTTCACTGCTTTCAAGACTAGCAGGCCACCCTACAGTGAAATTCTTGTTTTTCTCTTGCATAAATTAAATATGAACAACGAGGCCTGTAAATCAGGGGTTGCAGGGAATCTGCCAGAAGTAGCAAAGAGCAAACTAGGGGTCGCAGCAGCGACCCCTGGCATCCCTAAAATGTCATCCATGGTCATGCAAATCAAGACAGGCAGCAGGCACAAAGGGCTAAGGGCAGGAAAATGCCAACTTTCTAAGTGCCATTTTCAAAATTGTAATGAAAAATGTGACTTTTCCCTTAAAGAGGGTTTATCACCACACTTTCATAGATACCAAACATGATATATCTACCAGCTCCCAATTGGAAATTACAACTTATTAAATGTAATAAGGAATCCTCAATGTTATCCTATGGGAGGAGAAGGTCTCTCAGTGGCGAAAAGCGGATTTAAGAGTTTTTCACTACAAGGACATGTAAAAACTTAAAACGTAAAACATCCTGCACTATGGGCTACCTACGGCCTACCTTAGTGGTGACTTATATGTAATAAAGGGGACTTTAAGGCTTGGTAAGGGGCTATATTGCCAGGTCCAATTGGTAGTTTAACACTGCATTCAGGCTGCAATGACAGGCCTGGGACATTTTTTAAGGTGCTACTTAAGTGAATAGCACAATAAGTGCTGCAGGCCCACTGGTAGCATTTCATTTATAGATCCTCTACAAGAGATTTACAAGTAAACTAAATATGCCAATTGGGTATAAGCCAATTTAACCATGTTTTAGGGGAGTGAGCAAAAGCATTTTAACACTGGTTAGCAGTGGTAAAGTGCACACAGTACTAAGGCCAACAAAAACAAATTCAGCAAAAAGTGGAGGGAAAAGGCAAAACGTTTGTGGGTGACCCTGCAGAGAGGGCCAGGTCTAAAAACAGGGATAGCATGAAGCTTGTAGTCCAGAGTCTAGTCTGGATAATACGAGAGCAGTTCTTAGTTGGTTGTGGGAGAATATGAATTTTATTTTCGTTAGCTGATGTAGGTGGACCTTAGTGGATTGTGCTAAAGTGTTTACGTGGTGAGACTTTGTGAGTGACGGTATAAATGCTGAATGCTAGGGCTTTGTGGCCAGCGTTCTTTGCTGGGACAAATACAAATTTTGCTAGTTTTAAGATCAGGGATGGGTCGATAAATATGTGCTTGGAACACTCAAAATCTGCCAGCAGTGCACCTAACAGCAGCAGCTGGTTTCAAAAATGTCAAGTTTCCAGGTTTTCAAACTTTTGTATTTCTCAGAGACCTGGATGTAACAAAACAAGCATTGACAAAGCATTTCTCATATTTTTGTATGTGTGTTTGTGTGGCTAGGCACTAGATGAATGTGCCATTGGATGGATGAGTGAGTAATGGTATGGATGAATTGGTGAGTGAGTGCTTGGATGGATGAACTGGTGAGGGGCTTGGTAAACATGTGGGTAAATGGGTCAGTTAGTGGATGATTGGATGGATGGATAGCAGTATGGTTGAGTGCATGATTGGGTGGATGACTGAACAGACTAGTGGGTGGATATTTGAATGCATGATTGCATAAACAGATAAGCGAATGAGCAAGTGAATGTATGAATAGGTGAGTGAGTGCTTGGATGGATGAATGGTTGGATAACTGCATGTTCTTGAGGTTCCTTCCCCTGCTGGAGTCCATAGTGTCACAGGATCCCCTGCTCCCTAAGCCTTTCACTCATGATGGCTCCCACAGGTAACCGTGCACTCTTAGACCACCTCTCCCCTCCCAACACAAGCCTGGCCTAAAGCATCAACCAAGCTCTGCAGCATCTGACCACAGTCCATGGAGGCTGAAGAGCTGTGATCCATGGCCTCTCACTTGTCCAAGCCCCCCACCTCTCTCCTGGGCTCCCTGACACAAGCCGGTGAAAACAAGCAGCTCCCACCAGTGGCATGAGAGCTCCCGGGCTGCAGCCGGGCCATAGACCTAAAGCCAGACAAAGAGAGGCTGCCCCAGAACACCTGCACCTACCAGACTCATCTCAGTTATTATTATTATGATCATTGTGATCATTATTATTAATATTATTATTATTATTATCATTATTATTACTATTATTATTATCATTATCATTATTATTGCTGTTATTATTGCTATTATTATCATTATTATTACTATTATTACCATTATTATTATTGTTAATATTATAATAATAATAATAATAAGGATAATAATAATTATTATTATTATCATTATGACATTTATAACAGTCTCTGGTATATTTTGGACAGGATGGGGGATGTGGTGATCCTTAGGAACTCCACAATTGGTAGGTGATCTGGGCAAACACAATATTTCCAGCTTCTTTAGGCCGGGAAAGATAAACATCATCCTGCAGCCGGCTTTTTCACCATACGGTCCGATTATTAACCACTGGATCTTGCTCCATATCAATGTCACATGGAGGTCAAGAAGTAGCCCGTCCCCGATAGTCATTTGAAGATGATTGGCCACCACATCGATTGAAGCTGCTTCAGTGCTGAGATTGCCAGGAACCTGAATTGTTTTGTTTCTAGCATTTAGTTGTGTTGGACCTGGACCTTTTTGCAGGGTTATCCCTAAACATTTTGCCTTCCTCCGCCTATTTTTCTGACCTTCTTTTTGTTGGCTTTAGGACTCTGGGCACTCTACCACTGCTATTCATTGCTAAAGTGCACGTGCTCTCTCCTCAAAACATGGTATGATTGGTTTACACCTGTTTGGCATATTGAATTTACTCGTAAAGTGGTATCCAATATACTCAGGGCCTGTAAGTTAAATGCTACTAGTGGACCTGCAGCACTGCTTGTGCCACCCACAGAAGTAGCCTTTCAAACCTGTATCAAGCCTGCCACTGCAGGGCCTGCGTGCACATTTTATTGGCACCTTGACTTGACATTTAAAACTATTTTCCAAGCCTTAAACTCCCCTTTTATTACACATATGTCATCCCTAAGGCAGGCCCTAGGTTGCTCTATGGGCAGGGTGCTGTGTAAGCAAAAGGTAGGACGAGTGCCTTTATTGTGCGGCATGTCCTGGTAGTGACAAACAGCCTATATTGTTTCTCACTGCTGTGAGGCCTACTTCTCTAATAGGCTAGCATTGGGAATTTCTTTATATACTTTTAAGTGTTAATTCCTGATCAGAAAGGAGTGGTGTTGCCATGTTTTGTATGAGATAAACCCTGCTTACTGATGTAGTTGGATTCTACATTACTTTTTTAGAAATGCCACTTTTAGAAAGTGGGCATTTCTCTGCGCTTATTAATCTTTTCTGCTTTGCAGCCTGACTCCAATCCACGTCTAGGGCTGGGTGACAGCTACACTCGGTGCATACTTTCCAGACAGCCACATCACAGGAAGCGCTGGGTGTGACATGGGTTGCATCTGCATACTGATGGTCTTCCTGAGCTGTGGTAGGGAGAGGGTGTTCATACTTTACATTTGTATAGGTTATGTCCTGTCCTCACACAAAGGGCTGATTTACCCCCTACTGATGTATGGAGCGAGGGCTGGGTTGAAAGAGATTGTCACACACTTCTAAAGGTTCTTTTGAAGTTCCTCCATGAACAAGGAGAATTTATGAGTATAAGTACAAGGGCTCTGACCCAATGATTGTAGGCACTGCGTCAGCTTGTAACCAGATGCTCCCGGCTCTACATGCTGGACCAGAGGACTGCTGTACTGCCAGGAGGAACCCCCATTAGGACTACCTTCTTTGTTGTGCTGACCTGCTGCCTGTTGGGCTACTGGATGGACTGCCACTCTGCTAAGGACCTTGATGTGCTGGCCTGCCTGCCTGCTGTTCCCTGTGTGCCCCCCCACGTGTTCTCCCAGGAGCTCAGCATGTGGTGAGCGCTCTGTACTGCTCCTGGCTCTGCTGTGTGACTTGCGCTTCATTTTTGCTTAGGAATAGCGCTTCACTTGGCTTGCAACTTGAGCTTCTCTTTTGCTCAAAACCTGAAGTGTAGCACTCCAACTTAAGAAGCGCGAGGTGAGCGCTGCTAAGTGGCCTGATTCAGGAACCAGCGTGTGGTGAAGCGCTGCTACATATTCCTAATTCCACAGAAGCATCTTGTGTATTATTTTAAATGCACCGCCCTTTAGTGAGGGGACCGCGAAGTACAGCGCCTGAGGGAAAAGTGCCGTCCAGGGGCTCCACCCCTCCATAAGAGGATACCTTCGCTGGCCATTCGGAACCCCATAGTCGGGCCCCTTCTGCGGGGAAGCCGCCGTACTGGGAGAGGATCTCTTGTTTTTGGGAAGCATCCTTTCTCAGTGATAACATTACGGGGTGAAGCCTTGACGGATGCCCCCACAAGTTTGTCCTAAATTACCATATCACCACTAGTAGGCTTGCTGGTGCTCCTGTGGTCTACGTCTGGTTTATAAAGACTCTTGTTTGGATGAGGCTTCCAAAATCTAAAGTAATCCTGCTGGTAGAAACACAAAAGCACTGGGTCTTATGGTCTGTGATTACACAGGGATTTCATGTGGTGGCCTCTAAATAAGACTGCATTACCTGCAAAGTGCTTATGGGTTTATGGTGATATATGGTGATTCATGGGTTTTCTTGCTCTACCAAAACTGCTGCATTTCATGCCCTGATTTTTAATATATGTTGTTTTGATTCTTGCAGTGTCAGGATAACGAGTACTATTTCATTACTGACATAGTATGCACAGTATTTAAGATTTATGTCTTTTTGGTCTATGTTATGTATAATATAATATATATTTTTATATAATCCTGTGTGGAGGCTCTTTTGTGGTGTATTCATTGTGTTTCTGTGTGAGTGTGTTGTGCAAACGCTTTACACATTGCCTCTGATGATAAGCCTGTCTGCTCTGCGCCAAGCAAACAGAGGATGAGCATAGGTTGTCTTTGGTGTGAACTGACTTGCCCTGACTAGAGTGGTGGGTTCTGCCTGGCTTAGGTGCATACCCCAGCCAACCAGAAACCCCATTTCTAAGAAGTTGTCTAATGATCTTGTTGTTTTGTGATAATCTTTAAGATTTAACTGATGTCTGTGAGTCCACCAGTGAATGCGTCTAACGTTGTTGTGGTTCCCTTGGTCAAAAGTATGTTTTTTTTTTTTTTTTAACAGCGGCCATATTGCTGCTTGCTTCAAGGTCACAGTCACACGTCCCTCGGATAGTAAGGAGTTAATGCTGGAAGTGATGCAAGCAGAGCAGAGATCAGGAGCTGGTCGAGAAGCAATCCGGGTGGATTCATAGGGAAGAGTGGTTTGCTTTTAATTGCCCAATGCTGTCTGAGTGTCTTTGCCTGTGACTGGTACAAAATCATATGGTCTACTGGGAGGTGTTATATCTGAAGACTTTCAAGAATTAACAGTAACCTACATGGTGCTCTTTTGTGACTTTTCAAAACAACAAAAGGCATTGGGGTTGCAAAGCTCTTGTGAGCTATCAGGGCCTTTTTTGGGGGGTTTGATAATAGGGAGGTGTTTGACAGACTCAAATAAGTCAACATCATCAAATACTTTATTCGGTTCAACTGAGCCATAAAAGTCAGAGCAAATAAAAGAAGACCACACACAGTATTAAAATTCATAAAATTGAGGAAGACATTTGTTAAAAGCACTTAAGACAGGTATTAAAAGACATCTGTATGATAAAAGAGTCATTCAATAATAAGATTGTACATTTATAGCACTTAATATGTAATTTAAAACAGTATGTATAAAGGTTTAATTTCTGAAGCAGTGCAAATAAGCAAAGGCCGCGGCATGAGATCTGGTTTTTAGTGCTCGTATTATAGGACGGAGAAACCGCACTCTTTGTGTAGTGTAACATGTGCAAAAAAGCAAAAAGTGCATAGTGCCTTGTTCAGCTGGGAATTTCACAACAGCAACGGAGAGACGAAAACCACGTGCCTTTTACTGGGAAAGCTAGCAGAAAGTGTATAGTTTGGAGACGAAACCGTTTCAGAAGAAACTTGGGCCTCTCATTTACAGTGATCTGTAAATAAAGTGTGGAACGTGCAGGAAAAACCCTGAGGGTGTTTTCTAACCCTCCCATTCTAGTCTCTACCCTCGTCCCTTGTGATTAAAGAGTTCTTAGTTTGATTTAAGGGAATAGACAACAGACTATCTGGGTTAAGATAAAGAGTATTTCATGATGACTCAAATAAGGAATATGTGCAATATCGAGCCCCAGTTGTCTTATCCTGGTGAAATCGAAGTTTCCTGGCCTTACTAGCGTGCAGGTTGTTAACAAGTGTTTTAATGTACCCCCGTTTTCTTTCCAATATCTCTTTAGCTCTATGTGTTTCAGATTCTTATATTTTCCTTTTGAATTTTGATTTCTGGTGTAAACCAATTGTTAGTGTGAGTCTCTACTATCTTCATCACAATTACTCCGCTAAATTCCTTTTACAAGTGGTAGTTAGTACTGTGTTACCGTCAGGTAAAGGTCTGTAGCTTGCCTGCCTGTCCGACCCCGCGCCGCAGGCAGTAGAGCAGACCTGGGCACCACAAACTCAGGTGCATATTTACAAGCCCCTATCGCCACCACATTGTGGTGGCGATAGGGGCCTCGCCTTATTTACAAGGCAGCGTTAAGATACTTAATGTGGCTTAACGCTGCCTTGTAAATAAGGTCCCCTTTCACGCTGTATTTAGCATGAAAGGGGAGGGCAATGGGTGTTGTCGTCGGCGTTCCACCGCAACGCCCATTGATTTTGACGCTGCCTCCTATTTACAAGGATAGCGTAAATTGGAGGCAGCGCCAAATTTAAGACCAGGGAAAACCTGGTCTTAAACAGGCGAATTAAGACCAGGGAGAACCTGGTCTCATACAGGCGAAACGAGGAGAAATGCTTTATTTCTCCTTGTTTTTGCTGTTTCCATGTGTGCTGCACAGCAAAATGCCAATGATTGTTTATGTGCAGGAAGGTCCCCCTTCATTTGAAAAAAATGCTGTTTTGCAACTTCTATGTGTGCTGCATTAAGCAGCACACATAGAAGTTACAAACGGCATTTAAAGATTGTTTATGTGTAGGAAGGTGGGACCTTCCTGCACATACACAATCTTCCCCCCAACGCAGACACCCTTGCACTATGGTGCAAGGGTGCCTGCGTTGGAGCTAGGCAGCTGAACTCAGCGCCAGTGCTAGGGAAAACGCAGGGGTATGCCGCATTCTTGTGAATACGGCACATCCCAGCGTTTTCAGAATGGAGAAGCGTGGCGTTAGCAATGTTTGCTTAACGCCACGTCAGATTGGATACTGGTGGCTGGCAGGGGCTGCTAGCCCAACCCTTTATGTGCCCCAGGGCCGCCTCCTCGGGGTGGGAGGCAGCAAGGATCTTTAGTGCATAGTCTGCTGTGCTGCTGACCCCTCTGAGGGTGGCCATCACGTCTTGACCAGGCCGCAGCAGAGCGTGTCGTTCTGTTTGGGGCACATGGGCCACCTTCAGGGAAGGACATCATGGAACCGCTGACGGGGTTTACAGGACTCTGCAGCCGCCCAGCTAGCCCTGTCACCGAACTTTATTTAACGTGTCAGTCGTTACAGGGGTATAAGAACATTTTATTTCTTTGCAGTTTTATATAGCGCAAACTCGACTCGAAGTATCAGAGCGCTTTACACGAGCACCAGTTGCGTTACAGACGGACACATTCATTTTTAGGCACGGGCTGATAACGTGATTTGACCAGAATCACAGGATGTTTGAGCCTCCAGCCACACTCGAACCCAGGGGCAGATTTACAAGAACTGGCGCATCTCTGCATATTATGCGCCATTTAATTTGCAACACGTAAAATAACCCTTGTGCCACCATGGATGCGTCGCATTTACAATGCGGCGCACCGTGGCGCAAGGATAGACAGATGCGTGACGCAACTTTTGGCATAAGGGCAGCGCACTGCTGGAGTCGTGTCGCAAGCACGACGCAACTCCAGCAATGCTCAGGAATGCCTATTCCTATCATGCTGCGTCACTCCTTACGCCTGCTTCAAGCAGGCGCAAGGCTTTGACGCAGTGTCGTCGTAAAAGTGACTCAGTGAAATCTTGTAGATTTCACTGCGTCACCTTTACGAGGCTTTCTTGCATCGGAACGCCCACCCTGCATACATTATACCTGACGCAGGTATAATGTGACGCAGGGCTTTACAACGTGACGCATCTCCCTAGATGCGTCACGTTGTAAATATGTCGCAACGTGGCGCATTGTTTACGACGCCGCTCTGTCACAGAAGTGACGCAACGGCGGCGTAAAGTTGTCGCAAGGGGCTTGTAAATCTGCCCCCCCCGTTTCCCAGTTTCAAAGTCGGCCGCTCTAGCCATTTAGCATAGAGCAGCAGTGAAATAAGTTAATTTCAGGTTGTAATAAGGTACTCACAGCTGAACGTGAGTCTGCTTTAAAGAATTGATTAATTAATTCATTTTCAGGTGTGTTTTTTTGCCGCCGGCTTCTTCATTTGTTTGGGAATATTGCCATCTAGTGGCGCACTGCAATAATGAGCACATGGGAGAAATATTCACCTGTGAACATGCTCTGAGGCACGTACACTCTGATGAAGAGAGAATCTCGAACTCTTCACCATGTATCTTCTGTCTGGAGGAACACAAACTTCATAGGCTTATTTCTCAATGTTAGAACTTTTTTTTGTAATTTCTATGCTTCCCCTTTTTATGTTGAGGGCCTCGCGCTTTACCTCTGTGCCATACACCTGTGTAAAGTAGAGCGTCCACTGATCCCAATCTAGACTGAAGTACCTTGCTTCACTCCCCTCTCTCCTCTTTGTGTCAGTCCGGTAGAATGTTCTAGGTTCTTCTGCTGACTCTTTGTCCCTCATCAAAGATGGAGAGCAGGGTTCCAATCCCAGCGCTGGCATTTTAGCAACTCGAGTGATTGGGATCAAATCATCTTACAGTGCAAGTATAGTGATGTGAATATATCACTCAGCTGTACACTGCCTTGTCTAGTATTGTCCCAATACATGTCCCCGCCCTCCACATCACACCCTGCTCTCTGTGGTACTTTCACCACATCCCCGAACTCCATAGAGTTTCTATATGTAACACCTCGTGCTTGGGATGCTCCTGCTGCAATAAAAATGTTACTGGTAAAGGGCCTTGCTATATCCGGGAGCTAGAAGACCCTCGGATCAAACTTCTAAAATCAATATTGCACTTGTCCAATACTTCTATGTTTATGATTGTTGCCCAACTGAGGGGGGTTACAATAGGAGACATTTTTTACTTATTTCTTTTATATTTCTGGTGCAACTTCCCAGTTAAATTATGTGCACTCTAATTCTGAAAGGTCATATTCCCCAGACTACATTATTTTGGAGTCACAACATGCTCTGCTGATCCACAATCTAGAAATAGAGGGGCATATTTATAAGCGCCTTGAGCCTCCGTGCGTCACTCTTTGAAACACTCCGGTGGCGCAGGAGCCTGCTCCTTATTTACGAGGCAGCACTACGCCACTTTTTTTGCTTAATGCTGCCTCGTAAATATTGTCCCCTTTAACACAGTTTTCTGCGTTAAAGGGGCCTGCAATGGGTGTTGCTGGGGCGTTCCCAGCAACATCCATGGCTTTTTGACACTGCCCCAGATTTACATGAAATCACAACTCCGAGGCAGCGCCAAAAACTTACGCCTACCCATGGGAGGCGTAAGGGAGGCACAACGAGGAGAAATGTCTTTATTTTTCCTTTTTCTGTGCGTGCTGCAGAATGCAGCAGACATAGAAAGAGGAAAAGCCTCTTGTGATTGTTTTTGTGCAGGAAGGATTCCCTTTCTGCACAAAAATAATCATCCCCATCTTAACCAAATTGAGCCTCCCAAGAATGGTTAAAGGAAGATGGGCCCAAGATTTCATAAATTTCTGGCACTCCCTTGAGACAGCCTCAAAATTAACCTCTGTAATCCTGGCAATATTATGGACTATTCTGACCCCCAGATACCGCATACTATGCTTGGTCTGATGCTGGGGCCCCTCAAGACTCCACGTCACGACCTCAGTTTTCCCAGCGTTGACCTCGTAAACCAATACCTGCCCGAAGTCCTGTGCCAATCTGATTACAGCAGGGAAGGTCGTAGCAAGGTCCACAGAGAGAATCAAAATATCATCTGCATACAGGGCCACCTTCCTCTCCCAAGCACCGTGCTTAAAAGGCAAAATGCTTGGCTCCTCTCTCAGCCGCTGAGCAAAGGGCTCGATGTATAGGTCAAAGAGGAGAGGAGAAAGAGGGCAGCCGTGCCTAGTCCCCCTGGTGATCTTAAAAGGTCTGGTCAGGTTGCCATTAACCAAAAGTCTGGCTGACGGCTCTTGATAAATCAACTGAATAGCTCGACAAAACTTCCTGCCCAGATTAAATTTCTCCATGACTGTCGACAGGTAAACCCAATTAACCCTGTCGAAAGCCTTAGTGGCATCAAGTGTCATGGCTGCGAGAGGAAGTGAGTGAGTAGATGCGATGTCTATTGCACCCATGAAATCATAGGTGAGTCTGATAAGTTCCTGCCTTTAACAAACCCCTTCTGATCAGAATGAAGGATGTCACCTGCCACGAAGCCCAGCCTAGCTGCCAGGATCCCGGCAAAGATTTTGTAGTCTGCGTTCAACAGCGAGATGGGCCTATAAGACCCACAACTCGCTGGATTCCTACCGGGTTTTAAAATCAGGATGATTGTGGCTTCGCCCCAAGAACCTGGGACCTTAAAGCCATCAGATAAAATCTCATTAAATAGTTGTGTCAAAGCCGGAACTAGCACCTCGCCCAGAGATCTATAAAGCTCTATTGGAAGCCCATCGGGCCCTGCAGCTTTCCCTCTTTTACAGGAAAAAATAGCCTTTTCACCTCTTCCTGCGTGATGTCCTGCTCTAGATCTTCCTGCTGCATAGAGCTCAGGGGCATGAACGTGGTCCTGCCCAACCACTCCCTAGCCTCCATCTTATCTACAACTCGATCTTCTTGATATAAATCCTGGAAAAAATCAAAGAATGCATCTCCTATCTCTTCATCCGAGGTTAGAGGAGATACCCCATCATCACCATCGATTTGTTTAATCTGGTTACGAAGCCTTTCATGCCAACAGCTTGCCTGCCCCTACCCCATACTCGAACAGGGCAAGCTTGCTTGCCTCCCATCTACTCATAACCCTAGTTTGCAGAATAGTGTCCAACTGCTTCCTTAACTTGCTGAGTTTGGCCAGATCCTCTTGCTGCCCCTCCAAAGCGACCCCACTATTCAGATCCAACTCTACTGCCTTCATTTCCGCCTCCTTGAGTGCCACCTCCCCTCTGTATTTTTTATTCCTAAAACTCACCCTACTCGCAATTAGGCCCCTTAGAAAAGCCTTTAGGGAGTCCCAGACCACAACAGTCGTAGCAGAGCCTAGATTCACCTTCAGAAAATATTCAGTCTCATGAGATAGGTAGGACATCTCTTCTGCCTCAAGAAGCAAAGTTCGATCAAAGGTCCAGGCTCTGGGATGCTGGGCCTGCACCAAGTCGAGATTCATCGATATCCCTGAATGATCAGACAGATGCGGAGTCAGGTATCTGATGTCCTTGACCTTGTCCCTCAAACATTGGCTGACCAGAATATAGTCGATTCTCGACTTGTGTCGGTATTTACTGTTACAATATGAGACTCCTAACTGATGGCCCGATCTTTCTCTCCAAATATCGCAGAGGCCGGTTTGCGCCATCATAGACTGCAGGTACATCCGGGACTTAGAAGGAACCGTGGCTCTGCTACTTGCCGACTTGTCAAGTTTAGGATTGAGGACAATATTAAAGTCCCCGGCCATAATAACCGGGTCTGGGTAATCTAGTAGATGCGAGAAAATGGTTTTAAGAGAGGAAGGGTCGTCTTGGTTTGGGCCATAATAACCGACCAAGGTGAGCAGAAAGCCCATGATAGTCACCTTCAGGATTACCCATCTACCACCTGGGTCAGCCAAAAAGTGTAGAACACAGGCATTAGCTTGTTTTTTTAAAAGTATAGCAACGCCCCTGATATTGGCGGTCTGATTTGAACAAATGAGAGAATCCACCCATTTTTTATTTTTGAATATCTCTGTGATCTTTCCTTGAGGAGATGAGTTTCCTGGAGGATAATGACCTGCGCGGGGGAGTCTTTTAAATATTGCAAGATTTTTGCCCTTCTGGACCTCACGCGCAAGCCATTAACATTCCAGGACAGGAACTGAATTATTTTCATGGAGGTTTAAACCCGAGATCCCTGACATGGTCAAGACACAGAAGGAACCAGCACCAGACCAATTGCAACCTAGCCGCGGCCGTCTGAACGGACACTAAGGTGAGTGAGGAAATTTTGTGTTTTATGCCCCTGTGCTCCCCACCCCACACCCTCTCCCTAAGATAACCTTTCTTTTTAATTCTATCCCCCTGCATTTTGACAAACCGGCTATTAACAAGTTCCAGCAGGCTATCAACTCTTTTGTCTGGGCATATAGGTCCACTAGAATCGCCTGGAAGAAGCTGAGGCATAGGAGGGAGAAGGGCGGACTTGCTTTGCCCGACTTGCAATATTATGCATGTGCTTTCCAGTTGTCGCATTCCAGGATGCTGTTAAAAACTCCAGCAAGCACAGGGGTGGGGGCCATGTTCTCTGAAATGCTAAAGGGTGCCAGCCTATCTGATGAGGGTTTTCTGTTTAAATTTGGAGAACCGAAATTCTTCAAAAAGGTCAAACTTAAAGTTCTTCAGGCAATGGCCAGAATGTGGGCCAGTCTCAAGCGCCTTGCCGGTCTTAATTACTTTTCTAGTTTGGCCCCTCTTTGGGACTCACCAGGCACACCAGAGTGCTTAAAGGATAGGTTGGCATTACCTCTTAGAGCAGCTGGTTTAAAGGTGTGGGGGGACTTGGCTCACGAGGGTACGCTTATTTCATGGGTATCACTCTGTGATAGGGTTGGAGTGGGTCTTTCAAGGTTTAAGTACATTCAGCTGCAGAGCTGGGCCCAAACCCTGAAAGCCCCCATAGGTAGCGGTAACATCTTGGAACATCAATTAGTGGCAAGACCAGTTGGGAGGAAGGAGGTTTCTTTCTGGTACTGGACCATCGAGGAGGTTGTAGACGGAGAATTCAAACTGGCCGAAGAATTGTGGGGGGATCCTTTACCAAATGAACAGTGGGAGTATTTGTGGCAAACCTCGTTCAAGATCTTATTCGCCATTGTAAAACCAGCCTGGCTTAAGAGGAACCACTTGTTCACCACACACAGGGCCTACCTATCTCCGCTGAGGTTGACTAAAATGTCGAGGGGGCCTCCAGTCAGCTGTATAAAATGCGGTCTGGCAGGAGCCTCAGATGTACATATGTTTAAGGACTGCCCGGCTATTGCAGATTTCTGGGAAGGAGTAGGAAATTCTGTGGCAGATATTTTAGGCCTCCCAATCCAAATAAATCTGGCCTTGATAATTTTTGGTTTATCTAAGGAAGTCACAGGTTCTGCTAGATCTTTCTTATTTTATGCTATACTGTTAGCTAGGAGGCAAATATGCAAAAGATGGATAGATCCCACACCCCCCTTGCACTCTGACTGGTTGGCCTCGCTTTATGAGACATCCAAGATGGATCTGTGTAGAACTCTGGGTAGGAAAAAGACAGCATTCTGGGATTTTTTGTTAAAATGGTCTGGGGCTTAGTCAGGTGAGATCTTTAGGGAGTTAAACAATTATTTAAGTATTTTTGAAATAATTTGTGTGCCTTATGATTATGCCTCCTTGGTACTCTTCTGACTATGTTGGGCATCTCCAGTTCCTCCGACAGGCCAACGATAATAGTCGCCAGGCTCACCCGGGATGAGTGGAAGAGTGACCTCTCCCCCTTTATTTGGGGGTTAGTGACATTCGAGCCAGTCACGGTACCTGTAGGCAGGGCGTTGCCCTTGGTCCCAAGTCAACAGCCTACGTCTCTTCCATCATTGGGCTTTGGTACGGACGGCTCGTTTGTTCAGTGTGGTCTGAGGTGAATGAGGACAAAAAAAAAAAAAAAAGAATAATCATCCCCACAATGCAGGCACCCTTGCAACATGGTGCAATGGTGCCTGTGTTGGCGTATAGCAGCGCATTGTGCGTCAGCGCAGGGGAAAAGGACAAAAATGCGTCCTATTTGAATGTGCCATATCTGATACATAAGGCGCATTCCTGCCCTTTACTTTTGCTGTAGAGCAGCGCAGCAGGAAGGCCTGCGGCGCTGCCCTACGGCAAAAACTCTTAAATGCGGCCCATAATTTCTAAAATTTTCAGTCCTACCCCGAACCCATTTTCAAGTAAAGCCAAGGAATTAGTCTCCTGGTGGACCTGGCCAGAATCCGGGAAAAGCCCTGAAAAGTGAGGCCAGAGGCCTGGTCAGTAAGCAGGGACCCAGCTCCCTCACCCCCTCTATCAGCCCCTTGTAATATTGTCCATTCTCGCCTCAGTACCACTTGGAGAAACCCTTTACATTTCTATAACAGGTTGGGGTACAGGGCAGGACTTATTTTACGCTTCTTGCTTTTCTCCTCTGTGGGAAAGTGTTTCCACTGTTATGCATCAAGCCAGAGTGCACATTGGAGCAAGCATGGACCACTGGTCCTGTTTGATTGACACTGATGACAAACAAAAGATGGAAATCATTGTTCATTCTCATTCATAGATAAAAATAATTTCCATTGAAAGGAGTGACTGCTTATTTCGGGCATTCTATCCCACTATATGAAAATATTCAATAAAATCACTCTTGTTTTTCTAAAAGTATAAAACATGCAGACAGAATATAATTAATATTCCCGTAAAATGATGGCACAGTTTAGAGACCACTTCTATTCTTTGTTTACTCTTTCCTGAATGTTGGTGTGATGTCATGATTGGTCTATTGGTCAAACTCCTTCTTTCCCAGTCTTCCTACTTTGTCACATTTCAGTTCATTTCCAGATTCGTGCTTTTATTCTCTTGCAGGTGAGTCTAAGATGCAGACACATATTGCTGCATGCACAGGCGGTGTTAAATTCACTGCATAAGGGAGTGTCTCGCAATTAACAGTGCTAAAGCCTTGTAAATATTTGATTGAATGGAACAGATCTCTTTTATACACTGCATCAAAACCTTTGGCAAGGAAAGCACAGGGTAATGGCTTCTACCGAGGTAGGTCTCCCGCTGCTCAGCAGTGACAGAGAATATGACGTCACTCAAGCAACTGACACACTAGTGTCACCAAGGGTGCAAGAGGCCTAAACATAGGCATGGAAAATGTGCTCCCTACCTCTCTCTGTTATCTCTATTTGCCTTTGTTTGTCATTTCCTCACAACCCTCTTTCTTCTCTGTACCTCTTCACCCTCAGTTCCTTTCTCTTTTCACCCTCTCATTATCCTACTTTCTCCAGATGTCTTTTCTCTCTGTTCACACTGCTCCCTCTCTGGCTCTGCTCCTCTTCCTCTGTTCTTCCTCCTCACCTTCTTTGTTCTTGTAAACTTACAGCTGTCCCTGATCCCTCTCATGCTCCACTACCTCTGTTGTTCTTCCTCCTCACCTTCTTATTGTAAACTTACATCTGTCCCTCATCTCTCTCATGCTCCTCTTCCTCTGTTGTTCTTCCTCCTCAGCTTCTTCTTGTAAACTTACATCTGTCCCTCATCTCTCTCATGCTTCTCTTCCTCTGTTGTTCTTCCTCCTCAACTTCTTCTTGTAAACTAACATCTGTCCCTCATCTCTCTCATGCTCCTCTTCCTCTGTTGTTCTTCCTCACCTTCTTTGTTTTTGTTAACTTACATCTGTTGCTGATCTCTCTCATGCTCCTCTTCCTCTGTTGTTCTTCCTCCTCACCTTCTTCTTATAAATGCACATCTGTCCCCGATCTCTCTCATGCGCCTCTTCCTCTGTTGTTCTTCCTCCTCACCTTCTTCTTGTAAACTAACATCTGTCCCTCATCTCTTTCATGCTCCTCTTCCTCTGTTGTTCTTCCTCCTCACCTTCTTTGTTTTTGTAAACTTACATTTGTCCCTCATCTCCCTCATGCTCCTCTTCCTCTGTTGTTCTTCCTCCTCACCTTCTTTGTTCTTGTAAACGTACATCTGTCCCTGATCTCTCTCATGCTCCTCTTCCTCTGTTGTTCTTCCTCCTCACCTTCTTCTTGTAAACTTACATCTGTCCCCGATCTCTCTCATGCGTCTCTTCCTCTGTTGTTCTTCCTCCTCACCTTCTTCTTGTGAATTAACATCTGTCCCTGATCCCTCTCATGCTCCTCTTCCTCTGTTGATCTTCTTCCTCACCTTCTTTGTTCTTGTAAACTTACATCTGTTGCTGATCTCTCTCATGCTCCTCTTCCTCTGTTGTTCTTCCTCCTCACCTTCTTCTTGTAAACTTATATCTGTCCCTGATCTCTCTCATGCTCCTCTTCCTCTGTTGTTCTTCTTCCTCACCTTCTTCTTGTAAACTTACATCTGTTGCTGATCTCTCTCATGCTCTTCTTCCTCTGTTGTTCTTCCTCCTCAACTTCTTCTTGTAAACTTACATCTATCCCTGATCTCTCTCATGCTCCTCTTCCTCTGTTGTTCTTCCTCCTCACCTTCTTCTTGCAAACTTACATCTGTCCCTCATCTCTCTCATGCTCCTCTTCCTCTGTTGTTCTTCCTCCTCACCTTCTTCTTGTAAACTTACATCTGTTGCGGATCTCTCTCATGCTCCTCTTCCTCTGTTGTTCTTCCTCCTCACCTTCTTCTTGTAAACTTACATCTGTCGCTGATCTCTCTCATGCTCCTCTTCCTCTGTTGTTCTTCCTCCTCACCTTCTTTTTATAAACTTACATCTGTCCCTGATATCTCTCATGCTCTTCTTCCTCTGTTGTTTTTCCTGCTCACCTTCTTCTTGTAAACTTACATCTGTCCCTGATCTCTCTCATGCTCCTCTTCCTCTGTTGGCTTTCCTCCTCACCTTCTTCTTGTAAACTTACATCTGTCCCTGATCCCTCTCATGCTCCTCTTCCTATGTTGTTTTTCCTCCTCACCTTCTTCTTGTAAACGTACATCTGTCCCTGATCTCTCTCATGCTCCTCTTCCTCTGTTGTTCTTCCTCCTCACCTTCTTCTTGTAAACTTACATCTGTCCCTGATCCCTCTCATGCTCCTCTTCCTCTGTTGTTCTTACTCCTCACATTCTTCTTGTAAACTTACATCTGTCCCTCATCTCTCTCATGCTCCTCTTCCTCTATTGTTCTTCCTCCTCACCTTCTTCTTGTAAACGTACATCTGTCCCTGATCTCTCTCATGCTCCTCTTCCTCTGTTGTTTCTTCCTCCTCACCTTCTTCTTGTAAACTTACATCTGTCCCTGATCCCTCTCATGCTCCTCTTCCTCTGTTGTTCTTACTCCTCACATTCTTCTTGTAAACTTACATCTGTCCCTCATCTCTCTCATGCTCCTCTTCCTCTATTGTTCTTCCTCCTCACCTTCTTCTTGTAAACTTACATCTGTCCCTGCTCTCTCTCATGCGCCTCTTCCTCTGTTGTTCTTCCTCCTCACCTTCTTTGTTCTTGTAAACTTACATCTGTCCCTCATCTCTCTCATGCTCCTCTCCCTCTATTGTTCTTCCTCCTCACCTTCTTCTTGTAAACTTACATCTGTCCCTCATCTCTCTCATGCTCCTCTTCCTCTGTTGTTTTTCCTCCTCACTTTCTTCTTGTAAACTTACATCTGTCCCTGGTCTCTCTCATGCTCTCTCTTCCTCTGTTGTTTTTCCTCCCTCACCTTCTTCTTGTAAATGTACATCTGTCCCTGGTCTCTCTCATGCTCCTCTTCCTCTGTTGTTTTTCCTCCTCACCTTCATCTTGTAAAATTACATTTGTCCCTAATCCCTCTCATGCTCCTCTTCCTCTGTTGTTTTTCCTCCTCACTTTCTTCTTGTAAACTTACATCTGTCCCTGGTCTCTCTCATGCTCCTCTTCCTCTGTTGTTTTTCCTCCTCACCTTCTTCTTGTAAATGTACATCTGTCCCTGGTCTCTCTCATGCTCCTCTTCCTCTGTTGTTTTTCCTCCTCACCTTCTTCTTGTAAACTTACATCTGTCCCTCATCTCTCTCATGCCCCTCTTTCTCTGTTGTTTTTTCTCCTCACCTTCTTCTTGTAAACTTACATCTGTCCCTGATCTCTCTCATGCTCCTCTTCCTCTGTTGTTCTTCCTCCTCACCTTCTTTGTTCTTGTAAACGTACATCTGTCCCTGATCCCTCTCATGCTCCTCTTCCTCTGTTGTTTTTCCTCCTCACCTGCTTCTTGTAAACTTACATCTATCTGTGCCTGATCCCTCTCATGCTCCTCTTCCTCTTTTGTTCTTCCTCCTCACCTTCTTCTTGTAAACTTACATCTGTCCCTCATCTCTCTCATGCTCCTCTTCCTCTGTTGTTTTTTCTCCTCACCTTCTTCTTGTAAACTTACATCTGTCCCTTGCTCTCTCTCATGCACCTCTTCCTCTGTTGTGTTTCCTCCTCACCTTCTTCTTGTAAACTAACATCTGTCCCTGATCCCTCTCATGCTCCTCTTCCTCTGTTGTTTTTCCTCCTCACCTTCTTCTTGTAAACTTACATCTGTCCCTGATCCCTCTCATGCTCCTCTTCCTCTGTTGTTTTTCCTCCTCACCTTCTTCTTGTAAACTTACATTTGTCCCTAATCCCTCTCATGCTCCTCTTCCACTGTTGTTTTTCCTCCTCACCTTCTTCTTCTAAACTTACATCTGTCCCTGATCCCTCTCATGCTCCTCTTCCTCTGTTGTTTTTCCTCCTCACCTTCTTCCTGTAAACTTACATCTGTCTCTGGTCTCTCATATGCTCCTCTTCCTCTGTTGTTTTTCCTCCTCACCTTCTTCTTGTAAACTTACATCTGTCCCTGGTCTCTCTCATGCTCCTCTTCCTCTGTTGTTCTTCCTCCTCACCTTCTTCATGTAAACTTACATCTGTCCCTGATCCCTCTCATGCTTCTCTTCCTCTGTTGTTCTTCCTCCTCACCTTCTTCTTGTAAACTTACATCTGTCCCTGCTCTCTCTCATGCACCTCTTCCTCTGTTGTTCTTCCTCCTCACCTTCTTCTTGTAAACTTACATCTGTCACTGCTCTCTCTCATGCACCTCTCCCTCGGTTGTTCTTCCTCCTCATCTTCTTTGTTCTTGTAAACTTACATCTGTCCCTCATCTCTCTCATGCTCCTCTTCCTCTGTTGTTTTTCTCCTCACCTTCTTCTTGTAAACTTACATCTGTCCCTTGCTCTCTCTCATGCACCTCTTCCTCTGTTGTTCTTCCTCCTAACCTTCTTCTTGTAAACTTACATCTGTTCCTGATCTCTCTCATGCACCTCTTCCTCTGTTGTTCTTCCTCCTCACCTTCTTCCTGTAAACTTACATCTGTCTCTGGTCTCTCATATGCTCCTCTTCCTCTGTTGTTTTTCCTCCTCACCTTCTTCTTGTAAACTTACATCTGTCCCTGGTCTCTCTCATGCTCCTCTTCCTCTGTTGTTCTTCCTCCTCACCTTCTTCATGTAAACTTACATCTGTCCCTGATCCCTCTCATGCTTCTCTTCCTCTGTTGTTCTTCCTCCTCACCTTCTTCTTGTAAACTTACATCTGTCCCTGCTCTCTCTCATGCACCTCTTCCTCTGTTGTTCTTCCTCCTCACCTTCTTCTTGTAAACTTACATCTGTCACTGCTCTCTCTCATGCACCTCTCCCTCGGTTGTTCTTCCTCCTCATCTTCTTTGTTCTTGTAAACTTACATCTGTCCCTCATCTCTCTCATGCTCCTCTTCCTCTGTTGTTTTTTCTCCTCACCTTCTTCTTGTAAACTTACATCTGTCCCTTGCTCTCTCTCATGCACCTCTTCCTCTGTTGTTCTTCCTCCTAACCTTCTTCTTGTAAACTTACATCTGTCACTGCTCTCTCTCATGCACCTCTCCCTCGGTTGTTCTTCCTCCTCATCTTCTTTGTTCTTGTAAACTTACATCTGTCCCTCATCTCTCTCATGCTCCTCTTCCTCTGTTGTTTTTTCTCCTCACCTTCTTCTTGTAAACTTACATCTGTCCCTTGCTCTCTCTCATGCACCTCTTCCTCTGTTGTTCTTCCTCCTAACCTTCTTCTTGTAAACTTACATCTGTCCTTGATGGTGCACAGACAGAATATCGATGTTGGAATATCGATGTGCCAGAATATCGAGTTTTTAATATCGAGGTGGCACAAGATCGACATGCAAGAATATCGTTGACCAGAATATCGACATGAAGGTAAGAAATATCGTTTTTTTTTTATATCGAAGTTAGTATTATCGTTAGTAAAAATATCGTTGTTAATAATATTGACATTTATTTTAGTGTTTTGTATTTTACTGTGTGTTTAAAGTATGTGATGTAATTATTTTGTATAAGTATAGCTTATTGTTTTTAATGTATGTGTGAAATTTTAGAAGTTATTAATTTTATGTTAATTAATTTTTGTGTATTTTAGTTCTGTAGCGGGTTGTGGGTTTATAGAGCAATAGGGTGGGAAGTAATTTAATTAGAATAGATTTATTAATAATTTTTAGAAGTTATTTTTTTTTTAAATTACATTTTGCGTTTTAGTTCTGTAGCGGGTTGTGGGTTTATAGGGGAATAGGGTGGGAAGAAATTTAATTATAATTAATTAATTAATATTTTTTATTAATTAATATTTATGTATTTAATATTTAATATTGTTAATTGTGATAATTAAATTGTTATTAATTAGTTATTCATTGGTTATTAATTATTAATAATTAATTGGTTAATATGTTAATTGTGCCATTTTTTTTAGGAGCGGGTTGTGGGTTTATAGGGGAATAGGGTGGGAAGCAAATTAATTATAATTAATTAATTAATATTTTTAATTAATTAATATTTATGTATCTAATATTTTATATTGTTAATTGCGATAATTAATTTGTTATTAATTAGTTATTAATTGGTTATTAATTATTAATAATTAATTGGTAAATATGTTAATTGTGTTATTTTTTAGAAGCAGGTTGCGGGTTTATAGGGGAGCAGGGTGGGAAGTAATTCAATTATAACTAATTAATTAATAATTATTATTCATTAATATTTATGTATTTAATATTTTATATTGTTAAATGTGTTTATTAATTTGTTATTAATTAGTTATAAATTGGTCATTAATAATTATTAATTAATTATTAATTATGTTAATTGTGTCTTTTTTTAAGAGCATATTGTGGGATAGGGGAGTAGGGTGGGAAGTAATTACATTTTAATATTTTTTTTAATATTTTTTATATATTATTTTTTAAATTTTATTTAATAGTGTTAATTCTGTGAATTAATTTATTATGATTGTTTTTAATGTGCTTGTTAATTGTTATTAGTTAATTAATGAATTGTTAATTTATAATGTTAATTGTGTTTTGTTTTACAACATTGGTCGGGTTATTTATAGGGGAATATGATGGGAGGTAAATTATTTTTAACTAGTTAATTATTTGTTAATTAATGTTCATTATTTTGCTGGAGTGGGAATAGTAAATTATTCCCCTCTGCTATCCAACACTTTCCCTACTGTTGCATTTTCTGGAGTGGGAATAGTAATTTTATCCCCTCCGCTATCCAACACTTTCCCTACTGTTGCACTCGCTGGAGTGGGAATAGTAATTTTATCCCCTCCGCTATCCAACACTTTCCCTACTGTTGCACTCGCTGGAGTGGGAATAGTAATTTTATCCCCTCCACTATCAAACACTTTCCCTACTGTTGCACTCACAGGAGTGGGAATAGTAATTTTTACCCCTACGCTATCCAACACTTTCCCTACTGTTGCACTCTCTGGAGTGGGAATAGTAAATTATTCCCCTCCGCTATCCAACACTTTCCCTACTGTTGCACTTGCTGGAGTGGGAATAGTAAATTATTCCCCTCCGCTATCCAACACTTTCCTACTGTTGCACTTGCTGGAGTGGGAATAGTAATTTTAACCCCTCCGCTATCCAACACTTTCCCTACTGTTGCACTCGCTGGTGTGGGAATAGTAATTTTATCCCCTCCGCTATCCAACACTTTCCCTACTGTTGCACTATCTGGAGTGGGGATAGTAATTTTATCCAGTCTGCTATCCAACACTATCCCTACTGATGCACTCGCTGGAGTGGGAGTAGAACATTTTAACCCCTCCGCTATCCAACACTTTCTCTATTGTTGCACTCGCTGGAGTCGGAATAGTAATTTTATTCCCTCCGCTATCCAATACTTTCTCTACTAGTGCACTATCTGGAGTGGGAATAGTAATTTTATCACCTCCGCTATCCAACACTTTCCCTACTGTTGCACTCGTTGGAGTGGGAATAGTAATTTTATCCCCTACGCTATCTAACACTTTCCCTATGTTGCACTCTCTGGAGTGGGAATAGTAAATTATTCCCGTACGCTATCCAACACTTTCCCTACTGGTGCACTTGCTGGAGGGGGAATAGTAATTTTTACCCCTCCGCTATCCAACACTTTCCCTACTGTTGCACTTGCTGGAGTGGGAATAATAATTTTATCCCCTCCGCTATCCAACACTTTCCCTACTGTTGCACTCGCTGGAGTGGGAATAGTAAATTTATTTCCTCCGCTATCCAACATTTTCTATGTCCTACTGAGTGCTTTCTAGTCTATCAGTCGAGCAATGAGGGGCAGATTTATAAGCCCCTTCCGCCACAGATGCATCACTTTATGTTACGCACCGGCGGTGCATTTTACTGCCCCATATTTACAAGGACAGGAAAAGCCACCCTGTGTGACTTTTCCTGTCCTTGTAAATACGTCCCCTTTACACACAGCATTATGCGTGAAAGGGGCATTCCAGAGGTGTTGCAGTGGGTGTTGCCACGCAACACCCATGGAACCAGACACATTTCCAGATTTACGAGAAATAGTCAATCTGGAAATGAGTCTGAATACTATGCCTCCCCAGGGGAGGTGTTGGGAGGCGCAACGAGGAGAAATTTATTTATTTATCCTCGTTGTTTTCCTCTTTCTAAGCGTGATGCATTCTGCAGCACACATAGAAAGAGGGAATCACCTCTGGTGATTGTTTATGTACAGGAAGGTGTCCCTTCCTGCACATGAACAATCATTAAAACAATGACGTTTTGCAAGTTCTATGTGTGCTAATGCAGCACACATAGAAGTGGAAAAACGCAATTTCTGATTGTTTATGTGCAGGAAGGGAATCCTTCCTGCACAATAACAATCATCCCCGTGATGCAGGCATCCTTGCACCATGGTGCAAGAGTGCCTGCGTCGGCGCATGGCAGCTAGTTTGTGCGCCAGCGCAGGGGGAAGCACAGAGATGCAACATATAGTTGTAAATGTCGCATCCCTGTGCTTCAAAACTAACTCAGCACGGCGCAGCAAAATTACTTGCTGCATCACGCTGCGTTCGTTTCTCGTAAATCTGCCCTTGAATGTCTACACTGCACACCCCTCGTTTGAGGTTACTGACACCGAAACTCCAGAAGAATTTCCCTAAAACTTGGCCATGAAACATAAATCAACCAACGAAGAATGAACACAGGCAAACAGGTCTTTAGACACATATATTCAGTATTTCTAAACCTAACTAAAGTAAAATGCACCTATTAGTAAATCCTAAATCAAGCAAGCATAAATGGGAGTACAAAGAAAAGCATTATATACATGGGAACACAAAAACAAGCATTATATACACACAGGAGTACAAAGGCAAATATCATATAGACGGTAGTACAAAGACAAGCATTATATACACACACAGGAGTACAATGACCAACATTATTTACTCAGGAGTATAAAGACAAGCATTATTTAAACACAGGAGTACAAAGACAAGCATTATATACACACAGGAGTACAAAGACAAGCATTATATAAACACAAGTACAAAGACAAATGTTATATACTCAGAAGTACTAAAACAAGCATTATATACACACGGGAGTACAAAGACAAGCATTATATACACACACACAGGAGTACAAAGGATACGCATTATATACACATAGGAGTACAAAGACAAGCATTATATACACACACTGGAGTACAAAGACAAGCATTATTTACACATGGGAGTCCAAAGATAAGTATTATATACACACACACACAGGAGTACAAAGACAAGCATTATATACACAAAGGAGTACAAAGACAAACATTACATACACAGGAGTACAAAGACAAGCATTATATACACGCTTTGAGTACAAAGACAAGCATTATATACACACAGGAGTACAAAGACTAGCATTATTTACAAACAGAATTACGAAGACAAATATTATATAAACAGGAGTACAAAGATAAGCGTTATATACACATGGAAGTAAAAAGACAATCATCATATACACACAGGAGTACAAAGACAATCATTAAATACACATGGGAGTACAAAGACAAGAATTATATACACAGGATTACAGAGAAAAGCGTTATTTAGATAGAGGAGTGCAAAGACAAGCATTATATACACGGCAGTACAAAGAAAAGCATTATATACACAGGAGTACAAAGACAAGCATGATTTATACACGGAAGTACAAAAACAAGCATTATATGCACGTCAGTACAAAGACAAGTATGATTTACACTCGAAAGTACAAAGACAAGTATTTTATACACTGCAGTACAAAGACAAACCTTATTTATACAAGGGAGTACAAAGACAAACATTATATACACTGCAGTACAAAGAAAAGCATTATATTCACGGGAGTACAAAGACAATCATTATTTACACATGTGAGTACAGAGACAAGCATTATAAACACAGCAGTACAAAGACAAGCATTATTTAGTGACAGGAGTACAAAGACCAGCATTATATACACTGGAGTACAAAGACAAGCAAGATTTATACACAAGAGTACGAAGACAAGCATGATATACACACGGGAGTACAAAGACAAGCATTACATAAACGGCAGTAAAAAGACAAGCATTATTTACATATGGGAGTACAAAGACAAGCATTATATACATGGCAGTGCAAAGACTTGCATTATATACACAGGAGTACAACGACAAGCATTATATACACATGGGAGTACAAAGACAAGCATTATATACACACGGAAGTAGGAAGGCAAATATTATATGCACGGAAGTACAAAGACAAGCATTATATACACTTAGGAATACAAAGACCAACATTATATACACAGGAGTACAAAGACAAGCATTATATACACACATGTTGCTTTTTACTTGATACATTTTTATAATAATTTTATCAACGCCGTTTGTGTTCATTTTACTAATTTGTTTAATTTTTATCTAAATTACAAGATAAAGATGCAAACTATCAAATGCAATCCAAAATTTTTCTTTGTGGTGATTTTAACTCTAAGTTAAATGGGGCCTCCTAGGCCCTTGGAGTGCAACAGAGGAGCACACTATTGTGCATGACACAAGGGGGGGGGGCTGAGCTCCGTAACTACAGTGTTGTCTATGGTTTGGCTGATTTACTTGAAATACTAGGAGGGGCCAATAGTTCGGTACCCTCTTTTAGAGGGGGGCAGAGCTTCAATAATTGATTATATGTTTGTAAGCCCTAATTTTATATCATGGTTTTCTAAGGCAGAGTTTTTAACCACAGACTGGGAAGACCATACTGCCCTTTGTGCCTCCGTGCTGTTACCGATTAAAAGACACTTTAACATTAATTTAGTCTCTATTCCACAACATTCAACAGATGGCTTAAGATTACAATTGCACCTTAAAAATCCTATAGAATCTCTGTCTACCCTACTTAAGTCACAACTGGGCTTGTTTCTTAACTGCTTAGCTGATAGTTTTATTTATTTATTTTAATTTTATTTATGGAGTTTTATATAGCGCTGACCTGACCCGGGGGTATCGGAGCACTTTACAACAGTGTTTCATAATAGTTACATAGTAGAGCAGTCTTAAAAACATAAAGTTCGGCAGTCCAAGAGTGCTGAGGCTTCTTGAGGTAGTGGTTGAGTCCTGAGGTAGCCTCGTTGAATGCTTTATTGAGGTAGTCTGAGGTCTTGAGGCAGCTTAATTATTTGCACACTTGTCTTGAAGCGGGTTGAGGTGGATCTGAGCGATGTAGAGTCAGAGAGCATCGAAGTCAGGGATAGCGTGCGGGCGGCGGCTATCCCTTCGGGAGGGAGCGGTTGAGGAGGAGGGCTTTTAGATGTTTTTTTAATTTTGTAAAGGATGGGATAGTTCTGATATCTGCTGGGATGGAGTTCCAGATTTTTGGCGCGTTTCCAGCAAATGACCTCGCAGCAGTTTTGTGTTTGCGTGTTCTCAAGGGGATGAGAAGGAGGAAGTTCTAGCTCCTGAGGTTTCTTGTCTGCCACGGCCCTCTTGAGTTTAGCGGCCAGATAGTCCGGTTTTCCAGTGTGAAGGGCCTTATGCGTGAGGCAGGCCGTTCTGAAGTTAGCTCGATGTTCGACTGGGAGCCATTTTAGTTCTCTTAGTGCTGGTGAAATGTGGTCGTATTTTCTGATTCCGGTGACCATTCTGGCTGCTGCGTTGAGGGTTGTTTTGAGGGGAGCCAGGTGGGATTTTGTGGTGCCGGTTAAGGTTGCGTTGCCATAGTCGAGTCTGGATAGCACCAGTGATTGGGTGGCTTGTTTGAGGTCTTTAGTAGGGATGAATGGTTTAATTTTGTAGAGAAGCTTTAGGTTGAGGAAGGCAGTCTTTGCAGAGTTTTTGATGTGGTTGGTCATGTCCAGTTTAGGGTCTAGGGTGATTCCTAGGGATTTTACGGAGTTAGCCAGGGTGAGATTGCCATTTAGAGCATCCATAGCTTTAAGCCATTCTGCGATTTGTGGGTTCTCTTCTTTGTTGGAGATGAGGAGGATCTCCGTTTTGTCCTGGTTAAGTTTAAGGTGATTTAGGGACAGCCAGTGTTGAATTTCTTTTAGGGTGTTGTTTAGTCTGAGGATGTCATCTGGGGAGGAAGTTTCCAGATAGATCTGGGTGTCATCGGCGTATAGGTGGAAGGGGATATTCGCCTTTTTAAGTATGGTGGTGAGGGGTTCCATGTATATGTTGAACAATTGTGGTGAGAGCACTGAGCCTTGGGTGACACCTCTGCTGACGGGGTGGAGGTCGGAGGTAAAGTTTTTAATTTTTATCCTTTGCGAGCGGTTCTGGAGGAAGGAGGTGAATCAGCGGAGGACCATCTCATCGGCACCTACCCTTTCTTGTAGGGCCTTGATGAGAAGTTGGTGATCTACCGTGTCAAAGGCTGCTGATAGGTCGAGGAGAATGAGAAGGCAGCAGTGATCGGAGTCCAGTGACTTATGGATGTCATCTGTGATATTGAGGATTGCCGTCTCAGTGCTGTAACCTTTTCTGAATCCCGATTGGTGGGGGTCAAGAAGGTTGATGTTGTCCATGTGTTGAGTCAGTTGTGAAAGGACGCATTGCTCGAGTATTTTGGATAGGAGGGGGAGATTGGAGACGGGTCTGAAATTGTTCAGGTCCATGCAATCAAGGCCTGTTTTTTTTAGTAGTGGCGTTACTTGGCCGACTTTAAGGCATTCAGGTATGATGCCGGATCTCAAGGAGCTGTTGATGATTCTGCACCAGAGCGGGGCTATGGAGAGTTTAAGTTTTTTGGTCAGTTGAGTGGGTATAGGGTCCAGGACGTTCGAAGCGGGTTTGGAGGTGGAGATTAGCTTGATAATCTCGGCTTCCGTGATGGGATTGAAGGACTTCCATGTATTTGTGTGGTGTAGGCATGTGCTTTCTATTGGAGCTGGGGGCAGGCTTTGGCAGGCAGGGTTGGTGCTGGTGTCCAGCGAGTGTTCAATCTTGGAGATTTTTTCTTCGAAGAAGATGGCGAAGTTTTCACACAGTTCCTTGGAGGCCTGGGTGGGAGGTACGGGGGGCTTGGTGGTTTGATGCTTGATGATTTTAAATAGTTCATTGGGCCTGTTTTTTGCATTGTCCAGGGCAGAGCAGAAGAAGTTGGTTTTTTTCATTACGGATGTGTTTTTTGTATTTTCTCCGAGCTGCCTTGAGTTGTTCTAGAAGGCTTGCGGAGGGGTTGTTTCTCCAGAGTCTTTCTGTCGCTCTAAGTTGTCTCCTTTCGATGTTGATGTCCGTATTGAACCAGGATCTGGATGGGATGTTCCTGGGTTTTTTTTAGTTTCAGGGGGGGCTATCTGGTCTAGAATGGATGTCAGGGATGTGTTGTAGTGGTCAGTGAGTTCTGTCGTGGAGAGATCATCCGAGGAGGTAGTGAGGAGGGAGTTGACTTTTTCCTCCAGGTCAGTCATGTTGATCTGATTGAGATTTCTGGTCCATTTGGGCTGTTTTTGGGTGGGGGGTTTGTAGTGGTCTGGCCCACATGTACAGCAGACAAAGTAGACGTAGCCGACTTGTAGTTGATGTAGTTTATTCAGTAGTTACAACAAACCAGAACAAGCCCCACCAGGAGCAGCCTCCTAGCTGCTCAGCCCATCTTCCCAACTGTCTCACACACACACAGGCACCCAAGCATTCCACTCACACTAACATTCTATGCGGAACACTCACACTGGCTGAGCAGCTAGGTACAGGATGAAAGGGAACATATTAACATGACCAGAGGATACTACACATCCTCTCCCTTTTACACTGTAAATTAATAGGACCCAAACTAAAATGAAAACAACTATACACAGAAATGTACAAAAGATGAAAACAGTCCATAAACCCAGGGATGCATGATGAAATACATCACGAGAGGGAAAACAGACACACTAAGGAGGAAAGAAGGATGATAGGATAGAAAAACACACTAACACCATCCTCCTCCTTTAATAGTGAACAAAGAAAAATATAAGAAGACCAAGAAGAGCTCACATACAACAAGTGAGCAAAACACACATGACAGAAGAAAAGGGTAAACTTAACCCAAACTAGAATACAATGGATGGAACAACACCCAAGGAAGTACTCCTCACGTGAGGAGACTGTGGCGAAAACACCATACGCCACCCCTCATGTGAGGGACACAGTGGGACTAGAACCCCAGTGAAAAAAAAACGATGTTTGGGACTGACACCCAAATGTACAGATTACATCACATGGGACTAACCCCCAAGGACTTGTGCAGCATGGGTAAACAGATGCAGCACAGTGTGGCATCACAAGAGGACTTACCCACACACATGACAACGTACAAGGAAGTGAAGGGACTGACACCCAACACCAAAAATAACAAAGGTGTGACTAACACCCCCTTTAAACTAAGTAAATAGGACTAACACCCATTACTACTGACATAGGTGGGACAATAACCCCCTAAAACTGCGTAAATGGGAAAACACCCCATAACCCCACCACAAGCGGGTTGACCACAAAGGTGTGGAGACTAATGACCAGGAAGTGGGGCAGAAACCCATCCCAAATGTAAGTAACTGAGAACGTGGGGTCATGGGACTAAAACCCACTCCCATCCTAAGGCAGGGATAAAATATCTACACGAATTCTAAAAAGTGGTCAGCAGGATTACCAATATAACATAAATAAACCCATGTGCAGAGGAGCATAAATGTAATGAAGTGCCTAATATTCAAAACCATCCCTCCTGTAAGGGACATGGAACCACCCAAAAGTAAAAAAGGGAAATACTCCTTTAAACAGTTACCATAAACGTGGTAAAGAGATGTGGGACTAAGACCCACTCCCATCCCTTAAACAGGGATAAAATATCTACACAAATTCTAAAAAGTGGTCAGCAGGATTACCAATATAACATAAAACTCACACTGGCTGAGCAGCTAGGTACAGGATGAAAGGGAACATATTAACATGACCAGAGGATACTACAGGGTTGTATAGTGGCTGGCTGTGTGAGGTGGAAGAGGATTAAGTGGTGGTCGGACCAATCTACGGGCAGGGTGTGGTTTATCGTCACCGTGTCGCGGTTGGCTATGATGGCATCTAGGGTTGCACCTTTTTTGTGAGTTGTTTCTGTGCAGTGTTGTGTGATGTTGTTGTTGCATAGTAACTCACTCAGGTTTTGGATTAGCGGGTTGTTATCTTCGTTCCAGTGTAGGTTGAGGTCGCCCAGAATAAGGTTGTTCGCGTCTCGTAGTGAGCAGTGGGCAATCAGGTCCGACAGGTGTTCGGTGAAAGTGGTGGAGTTGCCTGGGGGGTGGTAAATTAGGTGGCAGGTAAGTGGTTTTTTGTTGCAAGTGTTGATGTTGACAGTTAGGCACTCAAAGGTGCTGTAGTTGGAGGAGTCTGTTTCCGTCACGGAAATATTGTCTCTGTGGATGATTGCTAAGCCTCCTCCTCTTTGGTCTTTTCTGTCTTTGTTGGTGATTGTAAAGCCAGGGGGACGAGAGTGTCCAGGAGTGGAAGGGAGGAATCATTAAGCCAGGTTTCGGTGATGAATGCTATGTCTATGTCGTGCGTGAGGATGGATTCTGCTAGTTCAGTGGCATGTTTGGTGGCTGATCTGCAGTTTATGAGCATGCAGTTAGTGGGGGTCGTCTCTGCTTTGGGTTTCTTCGTTAGGGGGACCGTGGGGATGTTAGTGCGGGTGGTCGGTGGCCTAGGTGAGTTTGGAGGGGCTTGGTCTCTTCCTAGTCCGGTGATCACCTGAATTTTGGATTGGAGGGTGACAACAGTAGGATTGTCGTACGAGGAGGCGAGATCCGCTGCATTGCTCTCAGACATATCGTCCCTGGTTCTTTTCGGTCTCTGAGTCAGATTGGGGAGGGGGTTAGCTACCCATCTCTGGGGAGGGACAGTGGTTGGTCTGGGTTGTGTCTGGGTGGTGGAGGGGTGGGTGTGATGTGGATGCTGGGGCGCTGTGAGGTTGTCTAGGATTTCACTCAGGCCCCGGATTATAGTTGTTATCTGGGTTTCCAGCATGGAGAGTCGCTGCTCAGTCTCTAATTCGTTGAGGTAAGGGGACTCAACCTGTGTGGGTGTGTTGGGCCTAGGGGGGGAGAGTCTCAGGGTGTTGGGCAGCTTAGTGGTGGCTGTGTTGTCTGTTTCGGGTCTGGGGAGAGAGGGTCTTAGGGAGACAGGTAGCCTAGATTTGGTTGTGTTATCCGTGTGGGATCTGGGCGTAGCCGAGAGTGCAGGGTGGCGGGGGTCTTGTTGGGGTGTGGGAGCTATATTGCCTGTGGGTTCGGGGGGATGGGTGTTCAGGTTGTTCGGAGTGAGTTGGAGCGAGTGGAGGGCAGGTGGCGGGTGGGGGTGGGGGTGAGAGCCGGCAGGGGACAGCTGGGGATGAGAGCCAGTGGAGGGCAGTAGGGGGGTCCTGTTCTCTATGGGGGTGGTGAGGGGGATGTCATGTGGTGAGGGGTCTTGTTGGGGTGTAGTTGCTTTGTTGCCTGAGGGTGTGGGGAGGTGGGTGCTCAAGTTGTTCGCATTGGGTTAGGGTGGGTGGGGGGCAGGTGGTGGGTGGGGGTGAGAGCCGGCAAGTGGTGGGTGGGAGTGAGAGCCGAGGGTGGGAAGTAGGGGGGTCCTGTTATTCATGGGGGTGGTGAGAGGGATGTCGTGTGGCGGGGGGCGTGTGAGGTTGCTAGGTAGTATCGGAGCGGTAGGTGGCGGGTGGCGGTGAGAGCTGACGGGGGGGTAGAGGGTTCCTGCTCTCCCTGGGGGAGGCGCGGGGGTGTCATGAGGAGGTGGGCGTGCGGGGTAGCTAGGGAGTACCGCAGATGTGGGTGTCAGGTGGGGGTGAGAGCCGGACAGGGGTAGTGGAGGGGAAATGTTCTCTCTGGGGGTGGTGGGGGGATGCCGCGTGGTGAGGGGTGTGTGCTGTTATTAGTGAGTGCCGAAGCGGTAGCTGAGTTCAGACGGCTGGTCCGGTTCCTCAAGGGGGGGAGTATGGGCGGGAGGGGAGGGGGGTGTGGGAGGGTGCATTCCGGAGAGAGGGGAAGAGGGTGTCAAAGGCCTCTAGATTGTCGCTGTTGGCTTGTATCAGGACGGTGCCGTTGGAATAGATGGTCACCGTGGTATTTCCAGTACGCCTTGATCGGTAAGGGAGTGATATTGTTAGTTTGCAGCTGTGTGAGGTGTTGGTGGTTTTTGAAATGCTGAGCTGCGATCTGAAAATGGATTTCCATGCTTCGTGTCTCTCAGTGTGGAAGATAAGGTCCGTTTTTACCTTTCCTTTGGAGTGGCAGTGGTAGGTGTCTGCGAAAAGTGACTCGTGGTGCTGTCTGATCAGTTTCTGTTTAAAGTTCTTCTTCGCTTTGGGTGAGAGGTCAGGTGGGAAGCTGATCGCGAAGGAGTTCGGGCCATGCGGAATTACGTGGTTCGTAGAGGAGGGGGCGGTGTGGGCTGTTGTGTCGGGAGGCATTGTGTGTGGATGGGGCGGGGGCGGGCTCCGTACTGGAGGGCGGTAAGTTGTGTCCGAGGAGTCTTCGGAAAGTAGTAGGAGAGAGATGGAGAGATTCAAGTTTGGAGAGATTCGGGTGGTTACTAGGGCTGGTAGAAGAGGGCAAACTCATGGGTGCGGTGGTTTGGGATGCGGAAGGTGTGTATTGCGGGGTTGTCTCAGTCGAGAGTTAATGTACCTGGGCGTCCCTTTGGAAGTTAAGCGTGAATATATGGTGGTCACACGTGCGTTCGGTCTCTCTACCTTCTTCCTGTTGATGGTGGGTTCGGAGCAGCATAGAGCTCAAGTCTGTGGTGTTTTCCACTCAAAGGAGGTAATAATTTACCAGATGAGATAGGGGGAAGTATCAGACCAGAAGCAAACAGGATCAAACAGTGCGCGGCGTGGAGCTCCTGTCCGAGGTGTTAAAGTGCAATTCAGTGGTGGCGGTTTAGTGGTTGTCAGGTCGGGTAGGTGATTTTAGGCAGCCATCTGGTGGTTGGCACCTCGGGAGAGGAGGGGTAGGTCACAGGTTGCGGCGGTGGGGGGGGTCGCGCTGCAATAGGGGCAGGTCAACTATCGTGAAAATTATAGGTATAGTTCAGATTCTAGGTGTGGCATTTTTTACCATTTTCCTGCCGATTTTCGGGCATGGCGGCCATATTGGGGACAGGCACAGGCGAGTGGTGAGAGCTCTGGTTTTAATAAGCGGGGGGGGCGCTCTCCACTAGGAACGTGAGGAGGGCAGTCCCGCAGGGGATCCGAGAGCCTCAGTACTATTTCTCACTTACTGGCTCAGCGGTGTCGTGGATCCGGCTTATGGAGTCTGGTCGGGGCGGCCATTTTGGTGTCAGGCATCCGTGGGCTGCGAGGGTCGGTGCTGTCCAGGAGTCTCTGCACCACTTTTCTCCTTTGCTGCTCCTGTCTCAAAAGCGGGACCAACGAGGGATTTGCCCAGAGGTGAGTGCATCGGAGCTTTTATTTTTCTTCTTTTCCCCAGAAGAGCATCAATAGGGGTCCGGAACACGATTCTTCATTCATTTTGCTGGGCTCCGATCCTTCTTCTGCGGGCAGTGGGGGTCGGAGCACTCTTGTGGTCCCCCTGCTGTTTTTTTTTTTTTTTCTTTTCTTCTTCTTTCCTCCGGTGTTCTTGTGTCACCAGGGTGTCCACAGCCGGTTTACAGGGCGGTGGGAGCCTGCGAGCCCCAGGAACTTTCAGATTCGTTCCGGGCTTTGCTTCTCCGTCCAGTATCCCTGTGGCTTATTAGCTGATGGCAACAGCAGTATGTGTGGCTTCCGTCCTCCTTCTTGCGTGGTCCGGTGGTGGGGGAGCGGCAGACGTTGTGTGTAGGGGGGGAACAAGCAGGGATCCTAGTGTCGGGCCCCAGGGACTTCCAGTTTCGGAACTTCGGTCCTTCATCCAGCTACTTTCTCGAATTTGTTGTGGATGGTGGCAGCGTTGAATCCAGCTTCATACCTCTTTTTGCCTGGACCGGTGGGGGAACGGCAACAAGGGGTGTGCAGGGGGGGCAAGCAGGGATTTGCACCTTGTTGGTGATCCTAGTGCCCGGGAGCTTTGTTGAGGAGCTCCTTCCCAGCGGCCATTTTTTAAATGTATTTCTTGATGAACATGACAGTGGACATGAGATGATGATCTCGCATTAAAGAAGCTTAATATGCAATATCAGGGAGTCTATGCTTAATTGATTTAACGAAGACCCCCAGGTGGTTTGATGGGTTTTGTTCCATGGCGAATCGCAGATTGAGGAAGGCCTGAAATGCAAATCCTAGGGTACGGTCTGAGATTCTTCAGGCACGTCACAAGTATAAAACTGTGCTGCTACTCAGGAAGAGAGAACTTTATAAAAGGGACTGGGAGTTTTTGGAAAGTGCAGCACTTGAGAAGGACAGTAAGTCCTACTGGGGCCTTGAAAAACAAATTAGAACAAGGAATTCTCCAGCTAATTCACCCATGCAAAATAATATTCCAGGTTCAGAATGGGTCCTACATTTTACTCTCTGTGTAATAGATTACAGAATTTACCACCCCTTTTAATATCTCTTCAGGAAGTGTAATTGGCTATCCAACACAGTAAGGGTGGGAAAGCGCCAGGTTCAGACAGGACACTGATTGATTTGATGAAATGTATGCCCAAGCTATGAGGCCCCCTGATTACTAATGTTTTTAACTGCTGCTTAACAAACAATATACCACACTCCTGGACCACATCAGCAATCGTGCCTATATTTTAAAAGGGTGATCGTATGTCTCCCAAGTGCTACTGCCCTATTTTGCTGATTGATAGCACATTGAAAATGATTGGTAGAGTTATATATGACCGCTTAGTCAAATGCAAAAAGAAAAGATGATGGACGGAATGCTGAATTAATCAAACATTCACCCCCAGGGACAGATGTGGGCTAAATCCATCGTTTTTTTGCACACCATGTGTGAGAAGTTGGCCTGGTATATGCTGTCCACTAGTTAAAGTGGACACCTTGCACCAGTACAATTCGACTCTTATGGTAGGTAGGTTTAAGACAACCTTTATAGAAAGCTATCCTAGTGGTAGCTGTGGAGAGCTGCCTTCAGGCTAAGTCTTGGAGGAATGTAAAGCAGCTTGTTTTACCACACAATCTCTTGAATCACCAAATGAAAAGACACCACACAGGTATATATATCAAATACATATGTATTTATTACTAAACAACTCTCTACTAATCTCTTGTGAGATTAGAAGTCAGGAACATATGCATAAATCAACGTTTCACAATAAATTAAGCACAAATATGGCTGGGGCCCTAGGGGCGTACCAGACCATATACTAAAAAAGAGACTTAAGAACAACGACTTGCAAAGGGACAAGGCCTAGGGCCTTCAGAAGTGCTGGGGCCTCACGAAACCACCCAAGGTAGGTAAGTAAAGGACCCACGGGGGACGCGTGCAGTGAGTGAACACAGGCGCGGGTCGCCGTTTTTTGACTTCAATGCGGCAAGTCGCGGTTGGAAATAAAGAGTTTCAGGGCACTTCGGGAGTAGCTACAAGCAAGTCACTTACAGGGTAAGTAGTTCTAGGGCCAACACCCACAGGAGCACTGTAGTGCTGGAGTTACCTCACCCAGGGAAGCCGGGTGCATAGGTGTCCTTTGGTGTCGGGTCGCGGCGTCGTTTTCAATGGGAGCCACTGAAGACTTGCTGCTTGCGGCGACAGAAGAAGTGTCCGGTGGAATCCAAGCCTGGATTCGGAAGAAGGAAGACCTGAAAGCAGAGGGGACAGTGTTCAAAGTCACTTGGCAGTGACCCGGGGCAAGGAAGATGAATGCCCACCGTTGTCGACAGATTCAGGTCATTCACAGGTGTCGTGACTCTTCGACCACGTGGTCCAGGCGGCGTCGATGATGACCAGGAGCTGGATTCGGTGTGTCCCACGACGTTTGCAGCTTACTGAGGTGTCGGCGACTCGATTGGAGCCAACAAGCCTTGGTAACAGCAAGTCTCAGGGAAAGCGTAAAAAGTCAATGCTGCAGACCAGCAAGGTCTGGGGAACTCACCCAGCGAGGGTAAGTCAGGGCAGGCCTGGAGCAACCAGGGGAGCCCTTTGGTTCTGTAGAAAAGTCTTCAGGTGACCCACAAGCCGGCTAGCAAGGGATCGCAAAGACGCCTCGGGAGGATTCACTCAACAGGGGCCCACGGTCACTCGGGATAGGGTAGGCCTCTGATCTTCGGAGGGATTCCTGCTAGAGGCTGGCACCACACGTGGTCTAAAGCACAAGTTCGTAGAACGTCGTGAAGGGGTTGTACTCGACAATAGTGCACGGTACACAGGGATTGCGGTTCCTCGTCACTCTTGGGGTCCACTTGCCTCAGCTTCATGGGGGTCTCACGATGGCCTTGGAGAAGTCAGGAAATCCTCTTCCTGGGCTGCAGGGCCTTCGGGCTCGGGCGGGAGCGGCGTAGTTTGCGACCGTCATTGTAGTTTTTGATGCCTGCCAAGCAGGGGAGTCACTCCTTGACTCCAAGGGAGATTCTTCAGTCTTTCAGAGGTAGTGGAACATCGAAGGTCCAGGATTCTTCTTAAGAGCGTCGTCCAGGGAGATCTAGTTTGCAATGCACAGGTTCCCCCTCTTATACTAAAAGGAAGGGAGGGACTAGCTCTATGACCCCACCTATGGGAGGGTCAGGGGAGTGGGTGGCTACACCCACTTCCCTTTGTCCAGTTTCGCGCCAGAGCAGGGGCAGGTAGCCCCTGAGCTGGTTTGAACTGGCATATGCACAGAGGAGCCTTCTGCTCCCCCAGTGCAGGACTTCAAAGCACTGTAGGAGTGCACCCACCCAGCCCCAATACACTAAACCCTGTCTGGAAGGTGGTCACACCCTCCTGTGACAGGATACCTATTGTTGGGCTTCCTCCACTGCGAGTTTCGGTCATCAGCAAGAGGGCAGCCCAGTGTCTGTGACTGGTGGCATCCATTTTGTGATGCCAGGGCTCTTCAGGATTCTACCGCATTTCCACAGTAGGTACATGTCTATCCCTCTAGAAGGGTGGAATGCTACCCCCGCCGCCAGAACTGGCGGGGGGGGTAGTATTCCAAGATGTTTGACACCAAACACGACATGTTTCTGTGTGCCATCCCAAAGTTAGCATTTAACGCGAGGTTATAATGCGCTTAAGAATATATGGTCAGGCTGCACTACAAACAGCCTCAGAGAAGGGTCTCTGAATGCTGCAGAGGGGCTCTGCTCATGCAGGGGCACCCTCTCACAAGCACTCTGCCTTCAGGATTGATAAGGCCTGCCATAGGAGTGACTTATAGGTTTATATGTGTGTATCTATGTAGTGATATAGGTAGCCTATATCACAGTAAGGGGTGCATGCACCACCTTACCCAGGCTGCAGTAGCAGACCTGTGGTGTCAGATTTAGTCTGCTTCCCAGGGGTGGCATAATACATGCTTCAGCCCCTGGTAGGCCTGTGAAGTACCTATGCCCTTGGCACCTAAGGTACCATATACTAGGGACTCATAAGGCACCACAGTATCCAATCACTAGTGCACCTAGAGTGCACTCCAAGTGGTTTAGAGAGAACAGAGAGGCTGGGGCCCTGATTGACAGGGTCCCAGCCTGACTATAGCTAGAAACCAGTGTAAACATCAGAAAAAAAAGTGGGGGCAACATAAGAGGCAGATCCTACTCTCCTACACAACCCCCCCCCAAACGCAGGGACACTAAACTAACCTTGACCAGTTGAGTCTTCGTGCTCTAAGTGGAAATACCTTGAGAGTCCTTCTGCATTGGCATGTTGGGTCCCAGGCCTATGTTCCACTGTATAGTCCATCCCCTGTAGGGAAATGGACCACCTCAAAAGTTTTGGGTTTTCACCTTTCATCTGTTTAAGCCATAGGAGGGGCTTGTGGTCAGTCTGAACTATGAAGTGAGTGCCAAACAAGTATGGCCTCAGCTTCTTCAGGGCGCACACCACAGCAAAGGCCTCCCTCTCTATAGCTGACCAACGTTTCTCTCTAGGGGTCAGCCTTCTGCTAATGAAAGCTACTGGCTGGTCTTGACCTTCATCATTCAGTTGAGACAGTACAGCTCCCATACCCAGCTCAGAAGCATCTGTTTGGACAATTAACTTTTTGGTGTAGTCTGGACTCTGTAAGATGAGGGCAGTGCACATGGCCTGCTTTAGGTCTTCAAATTCCTTCTGTCAGCTAGCTGTCCACTGAACCTTTTTTGGCATTTTCTTAGAGGTTAGATCATTCAAGGGGGTCACTATAGATCCATATCCCTTC
Organism: Calotriton arnoldi; assembly: GCA_963921515.1. Classification (NCBI taxonomy): domain Eukaryota; kingdom Metazoa; phylum Chordata; class Amphibia; order Caudata; family Salamandridae; genus Calotriton; species Calotriton arnoldi. The sequence goes on from CAWUFW010005407.1 coordinate 259,668, forward strand.
ACAAACCTCCTATAGTACCCAGTTAGGCCTAAGAAGGCTCTCACCTGTGTCTGGGTGGTTGGAACAACCCATTCCATTATGGTTTGGATTTTGCTCTGTAAAGGCTGAACCTGGCCTCCACCTACAAGGTGGCCCAGGTACACAACCTGACTCTGCCCTATCTGGCACTTAGTGGCCTTGATAGTGAGGCCTGCTTTCTGCAGAGCCTCCAAAACATTTCTGTGGTGGACCAGGTGATCCTGCCAGGAGGAACTAAAGACAGCAATATCATCTAGATAAGCTGAGCAATAAGTTTCCATCCCTGCCAGAACTTTGTTCACCAACCTCTGAAAAGTGGCAGGTGCATTTTTCAATCCAAAGGGCATCACCACAAAGTGGTAGTGCCCACCAGGGGTCGAAAATGCTGTTTTGGCTTTTGCATCATCAGCTAATCTGATCTGCCAGTAGCCAGCTGTTAGGTCAAATGTACTTAGATACTTGGCTGAGGCCAAAGTATCAATCAGCTCATCTGCCCTTGGTATGGGATAGGCATCAGTCCTGGTGACTGCATTGAGGCCTCTGTAGTCTACACAATACCTCATTTCTTTCTTACCACCCTGGGTATGAGGCTTGGGTACTAGGACTACTGGGCTAGCCCAAGGGCTATCTGAAGGCTCAATCACACCTAACTCCATCATTTTCTGGACTTCAGTCCTGATACAGTCCCTGACATGGTCAGGTTGCCTGTAGATTTTACTCTTGACAGGCAGACTGTCTCCAGTGTCCACCTCATGGGTGCACCAGGTAGTCTGACTAGGGGTCAGGCTAAACATATGTCTGTACTGCTTCAGAACTTGTCTGCACTCAGTTTGCTGATGGTCAGTGAGGCTGCTCGCCAAAGCAACACCATCTACTGACCCATCATCAGGGTTCTGTGAGAGCAGGTCAGGGAGAGGGTCACTCTCCTCCTCCTGTTCCTCATCAGTTGCCATGAGCAAGCCCATGTCAGCCCTGTCAACATATGGTTTCAATCTGTTGACATGGAGCACCCTCAGGTGGCTCCTGGGAGTTCCAAGATTCACCAGATAGGTGACTTCTCCCTTTTGCTCAACTATTGTATGGGGGCCACTCCATTTGTCTTGGAGGGCTGCTGGGGCCACAGGCTCCAACACCCACACTTTCTGTCCTGGCTGGTACACAGTCAGCACAGCCTTTGGTCATGCCAAGCTTTTTGTAATTCTTGGCTGGCCTCCAGGTTTTTGGTTGCCTTTTTCATGTATTCAGCCATCCTGGAGCGGAGACCAAGTACATAGTCCATCACATCCTGTTTGGGGGGCTTGAGAGGTAACTCCCAGCCTTCTTTTACCAAACATAATGGACCTCTTACAGGATGCCCAAACAGAAGCTCAAATGGGCTGTAACCAACCCCCTTCTGTGGAACCTCTCTATATGCAAACAACAGGCAGGGAAGAAGAAGGTCCCATTTCCGCCTAAGCTTCTCTGGGAGTCCTTTAATCATTCCCTTAAGGGTTTTGTTGAAGCGTTCAACCAACCCATTGCATTGTGGGTGATAGGGGTGGTGAACTTATAAGTTACACCACACTCCTTCCACATTGCTTTCAAATATCCTGACATGAAGTTTGTACCTCTGTCAGAGATGACCTCCTTTGGAAAACCCACTCTGGAGAAAACTCCAATGAGGGCTCTTGCCACCACAGGGGCTGTGGTGGTCCTCAGAGGAATTGCCTCTGGGTACCTGGTGGCATGATCCACTACCACCAGGATAAATCTGTGCCCAGATGCAGTTTGAGGGTCAAGGGGACCAACAATGTCAATCCCTACCCTTTCAAAGGGTACCCCCACCACAGGTAGTGGTATCAGGGGGCCTTTGTTGTGCCACCTGCCTTGCCACTGGCTTGGCATGTGACACAGGAGCGACAAAACTCCTTTGTGTCCTCTGACATATGTGGCCAATGAAAATGTGGAACAAGCCTGTCCCAGGTCTTGTTTTGGCCCAAGTGACCTGCCAAAGGGATATCATGTGCTAGGGTCAAGAGGAACCCCTAAACTTCTGAGGTATTACCAACCTCCTGGTGGCTCCAGGGGCTGGATCTCTACCCTCAGAATATAGGAGTCCCTCATCCCAATAAACTTTATGGGACCCACTAGCACTCCCAGCAGCCTCAGCAGCAGCCTGCTGTCTGAGGGGTTCAAGAGAGGGCAGCACTGTTGCTCCTTACTCAGATCTTCCCTAGAAGGGCCCCCTGCCCCCAAGAACTCAACCTGATCAGGCTCAAGTTCCTCTGGGGCAGTTCCTTCTTCAGGATCTGCTCCTCCTCCCTGGGGAGGGTAATCAGTGATCTGAGACAGAGGGGAAGGCACTGCCTTAACCCTACTGCTCCTCCTCTTGGGAAGCATCTGGTCCATAGTTTCAGGATCCAGAGCTGGTTCAGTGTTATGCATTTTGGCCTGTGACCTGGTCACAGCAAATACCTCTGCAGGGGTGCCCAACATCTCAGCATGAGTCCATAACTCTACTTCAGACCAGGCTGAAGTTTCTAGATCATTGCCCAATAGACATTCTACAGGGAGGTCTGCACTGACTACAACCTTCTTGAGGCCAGTTACCCCTCCCCAGGAGAAATTCACAACTGCCAGACTATGGTTGGTCCTGGCATTGCTTGCATTGGTCACCTGGTACATTTCACCCAGGATGATCTGTCCAGGGTCCACATGATCCTCTGCCACCATGGTGACACTAGCACCTGTGTCCCTAAATGCCAAAGCCTCCTTGCCATTTATTACAGGCTGCTGTTTGTATTTGCCCAGATTACTGGGGCTTACTAGGAAGTACATGTCAATGTCTCCATCACAAATCAGCATGGCCTGAGTGGTTACTCTGACTAGGTCAGAGTCCACTTCAGAACCCAGGGTCAACCCTACTACACCCTTATTCTGAGTACCACCTCCACCAGTAGCTGAACTAGGGGGACAGTTGCCTTAGGGGCAGGAGTGGTGGTGGTTTGGTCTTTGGACTTGGTACAATCAGAAGTCCAGTGCCCTTTCTGTTTACAGAATTTGCACCAGGGCTTCTTTTGGCCTTTTCCCTTGTTGGATTGTGACTCCCCACCAGATGCAGATTTTGGGGCCTTTGTGAAGACTTCTGGTCTTTTGACTTATCCCCATTTTTCTCAGAGCCCTTAGAATCCTGCTTCTTTGTGTCACCCTCTTGGTTCTGGGTTTTCTGCCTCACCCTGGTTCTGACCCACTTGTCTGCCTTCTTTCCCAATTCTTGGGGAGAGGTCAGATCTGAGTCCACCAGGTATTGATGCAACAACTGGTTCTGGCAATTATTAAGGATCTGTTCTTTCATCATTAGATTATACAATCCCTTGAAATCAGTAACCCTACTGCCAACCAGCCAACCCTCCAGAGCCTTGGTTGCACAATCTACAAAGTCAGTCCAGTCCTGAGTCTGTGCCTTCTGGGTGTCTCTGAACTTCAACCTGTACTGCTCAGTGGTTAAGCCAAACCCATCTATCAGTGCACTCTTCAGGACTTCATAGTCATCAGCATCCTCTTCTCTAACAGTGAGGAGCTTGTCTCTCCCTTTATCTGAAAAGGAGAGCCACAAGATTGCTGCCCACTGCTTTTGGGGGACCTGTTGTACTCTACAGGCCCTTTCCATAGCAGTTATCCACTTATGGATATCATCCCCACTCTGGTAGGGAGGAACAACCTTGCTCAGGTTCCTATGGCCTGGAATATATTCTCTGCCTCTAGGGACACTGTTGCTGCCACCAGGGGGTTCTAACCCCTCTTTTCTAGAAGCTCTCTGGAGCTCAAAGGCTTCTCTATCTAATGCCAACTGCTTGGTTTTGAGGGCAAATCTTGCTTCCTCATACTGCAGCACTTTGCACAGTCTTTCAGAGGAGGTCTCTCTTCTTGGGAAGTAGGAGTTCCTCTGCTGGACAAATTCTCTGCCAGAGTGATAGGAGCGGTCAGAGTCCCTAGAAAGGGACCTATGCCTCTCCTCCACTGTGTCAGTTCTCTTAGGGAGAATTCCTCTGTCCTTTTCAGACCCCTTGGGGCCTGGCTCTACAATCACAGAGTCTTGGTCAACTTGATGTTCATCATCTGACCCAGACACTGTAATTGACCCACCCCTGATTCAGACCCATTAGCTCCTAGAGCTAATCTAAGATCATCTTCTGTCAGCAGATCTATCAGGTGTAGTGTGGAGGGACTCTGTCCTATCTTCAGGTGCCTCTCAGCACACATGGCTTTCAAGTCAAAGAAAGTCATGTCCTTATACTGAAGCTGGGTGGATCCACTGGGTCCATCCCTTAAGGACATTCTAGTGTTGTGCAGTGTTGTACTACCTACACTAGTTTGTGGCGTACTGATCCTAGCTTGAGCTGTAGAAAGGGTGTGCTATCCCTTGGCACACAGCTCTAAGTTCAGTAGAACGTATTGATACTAAGCTTGACTTTATATGTACCTTGAGTACCTATAGTGGTTTTCAGTTAGTAATTCAAATAGAGATTTTCTGGTAAAACAATAGGAAGCTGGAATCCCACACGCTGCCACCAATGTGAGAAGTTGGCCTGGTATATGCTGTCCACTAGTTAAAGTGGACACCTTGCACCAGTACAATTCGACTCTTATGGTAGGTAGGTTTAAGACAACCTTTATAGAAAGCTATCCTAGTGGTAGCTGTGGAGAGCAGCCTTCAGGCTAAGTCTTGGAGGAATGTAAAGCAGCTTGTTTTACCACACAATCTCTTGAATCACCAAATGAAAAGACACCACACAGGTATATCTATCAAATATATATGTATTTATTACTAAACAACTCTCTACTAATCTCTTGTGAGATTAGAAGTCAGGAACATATGCATAAATCATCGTTTCACAATAAATTAAGCACAAATATGGCTGGGGCCCTAGGGGCGTACCAGACCATATACTAAAAAAGAGACTTAAGAACAATGACTTGCAAAGGGACAAGGCCTAGGGCCTTCAGAAGTGCTGGGGCCTCACGAAACCACCCAAGGTAGGTAAGTAAAGGACCCACGGGGGACGCGTGCAGTGAGTGAACACAGACGCGGGTCGCCGTTGACTTCAATGCGGCAAGTCGCGGTTGGAAATAAAGAGTTTCAGGGCACTTCGGGAGTAGCTACAAGCAAGTCACTTACAGGGTAAGTAGTTCTAGGGCCAACACCCACAGGAGCACCGTAGTGCTGGAGTTACCTCACCCAGGGAAGCCGGGTGCATAGGTGTCCTTTGGTGTCGGGTGGCGGCGTCGTTTTCAATGGGAGCCACTGAAGACTTGCTGCTTGCGGCGACAGGAGAAGTGTCCGGTGGAATCCAAGCCTGGATTCGGAAGAAGGAAGACCTGAAAGCAGAGGGGACAGTGTTCAAAGTCACTTGGCAGTGACCCGGGGCAAGGAAGATGAATGCCCACCGTCGTCGACAGATTCAGGTCGTTCACGGGTGTCTTGACTCTTCAACCACGTGGTCCAGGCGGTGTCGATGATGACCAGGAGCTGGATTCAATGTGTCCCACAACGTCTGCAGCTTACTAAGGTGTTGGCGACTCGATTGGAGCCAACAAGCCTTGGTAACCGCAAGTCTTGGGGAAAGCGTAAAAAGTCAATGGTGCAGACCAGCAAGGTCTGGGGAACTCACCCAGTGAGGATAAGTCAGGGCAGGCCTGCAGCAACCAGGGGAGCCCTTTGTTTCTGTAGAAAGGTTTTCAGGGGACCCACAAGCCGGCTGGCAAGGGATCGCAAAGACGCCTCAGGAGGATTCACTCAACAGGGGCCCACGGTCACTCGGGATGGGGTAGGCCTCTGATGTTCGGAGAGATTCCTGCTAGAGGCTGGGACCACACGTGGTCTAAAGCACAGGTTCGTAGAACGTTGTGAAGGGGTTGCACTCGAAAATAGTGCATGGTACCCAGGGACTGCGGTTCCTCGTCACTCGTGGGGTCCACTTGCCTCAGCTTCACTGGGGACTCACGATGGCCTTGGAGAAGTCAGGAAATCCTCTTCCTGGGCTGCAGGGACTTCGGGCTCTGGCGGGAGTGGCATAGTTTGCGACCGTCATTGTAGTTTTTGGTGCCTGCCAAGCAGGGGAGTCACTCCTTGACTCCAAGGGAGATTCTTCAGTCTTCCAGAGGTAGTGGAACATCGAAGGTCCAGGATTCTTCTTAAGAGTGTCGTCCAGGGAGATCTAGTTTGCAATGCACAGGTTCCCCCTCTTATACTAAAAGGAAGGGAGGGACTAGCTCTATGACCCCACCTATGGGAGGGTCAGGGGAGTGGGTGGCTACACCCACTTCCCTTTGTCCAGTTTCGCGCCAGAGCAGGGGCAGGTAGCCCCTGAGCTGGTTGGAACTGGCATGTGCACAGAGGAGCCTTCTGCTCCCCCAGTGCAGGACTTCAAAGCACTCTAGGAGTGCACCCACCCAGCTCAATACACTAAACCCTGTCTGGAAGGTGGTCACACCCTCCTGTGATAGGATACCTATTGTTGGGCTTCCTCCACTGCGAGTTTCGGTCATCAGCAGGAGGGCAGCCCAGTGTCTGTGACTGGTGGCATCCATTTTGTGATGCCAGGGCTCTTCAGGATTCTACCGCGTTTCCACAGTAGGTACATGTCTATCCCTCTAGAAGGGTGGAATGCTACCCCCGCCGCCAGAACTGGCGGGGGAGGTAGTATTCTAAGATGTTTGACACCAAACACGACATGTTTCTGTGCAGCCATCCCAAAGTTAGCATTTAACGCGAGGTTATAATGCGCTTAAAAGTATATGGTCAGGCTGCACTACAAACAGCCTCAGAGAAGGGTTTCTGAATGCTGCAGAGGGGCTCTGCTCATGCAGGGGCACCCTCTCACATAGGAACCAAGCACTCTGCCTTCAGGATTGATAAGGCCTGCCATAGGAGTGACTTATAGGTTTATATGTGTGTATCTATGTAGTGATATAGGTAGCCTATATCACAGTAAGGGGTGCATGCACCACCTTACCCAGGCTGCAGTAGCAGACCCGTGGTGTCAGATTTAGTCTGCTTCCCAGGGGTGGCATAATACATGCTTCAGCCCCTGGTAGGCCTGTGAAGTACCTATGCCCTTGGCACCTAAGGTACCATATACTAGGGACTCATAAGGCACCACAGTATCCAATCACTAGTGCACCTAGAGTGCACTCCAAGTCGTTTAGAGAGAACAGAGAGGCTGGGGCCCTGATTGGCAGGGTCCCAGCCTGACTATAGCCAGAAACCAGTGTAAACATCAGAAAAAAAAGTAGGGGCAACATAAGAGGCAGATCCTACTCTCTTACACCATGTCATTCCAGTTTAGACCCAGCCATATGCAAATCAGCCTTGACTCTGTTCCCCATGGAAACAGTCCAGCCCAAACTGCCAGGCCAGGTATTCCCTGGACCAGAAACAAGCATCCTGGGACTGGTTTCGGGGTAACACCCCTCATCAGCCTGGCTAGCTTGAATCTGGTGGCGTAGCGATTACGGGAGCCACATCTGGGCATACCCTTCCCACTTAGGTTGACAAATGCAAAAAGAAAAGATGATGGACGGAATGCTGAATTAATCAAACATTCACCCCCAGTCACAGATCTGGGCTAAATCGATTTTTTTTGCACACCACACCATTCCAGTTTAGACACAGCCATATGCAAATCAGTCTTGACCCTGTTCCCCTTGGGAACAGTCCAGCCTGAACTGCCAGGCAAGGTCTTCCCTGGGCACGAAACAAGCATCCTGGGACCAATTTTGGAGTAACACCCATCATCAGCCAGGCTAGCTTGAATCTGGTGGCGTAGCGAGCACGGGACCCACGTCTGGGCATACCCTTCCCACTGAGGGTCACAAATGCAAAAAGAAAAGATGATGGACAAAATGCTGCATTAATCAAGCATTCACCCCAGTCACAGATCTGGGCTAAATCCATTGTTTTTTTGCACGCCAAGGAAGACCTGGCTTGGCAGTTCGGGCTTGACTGTTCCCATGAGGAACAGGGCCAAGACTGATTTGCATATGGCTGGGTCTAAACTGGGGTGGCGAAGTGAGCTAAAGAACGATGGATTTAACCCAGATCTCTTGACTGGGGGTGAATGTTTGATTTGCTCTGCTTTCCGTCCATCATCGGTGTGTCTTTTGCTTTTCGCTTAGTCAAATGGGCCGGTGATAAGGGCATTCTCTCTCCTTTTCAATTTGGATTCCGCCCAAATTTAGGTATAAATGAGCAGTGTCTGAACCTAGCCCTGATTGTTTATAAGTATAATCACGCTAGACGTTCCCCCTTTTATCTTGCCTTTATGGACCTGTCCACTGCTTTTGATTCAGTTAACAGGACCAAATTGTGGCTGATGTTGCTGGATCAAGGAGTGGACACCCCTTTGGTGATTTTTTTGTATTCCCTGCATGCTGGCACCTCTGCTTTTTATCCTCTACATAAATGGGTTAACAGCTCACTTAATTTCAATTCAAGTAGATACCCCCAGAATGGGAGGCACTCTGGTGCCTGCCTTACTCTATGCCGACATTGCAGTCCTTTTAGCCCTTACTACTAATGCAACGAGGCAGCTGGTGGACTGTTTTGCTCTTTTTGTGCAAGATCTTGATCTAAAAACTAATTACACTTAATTGCATATCATGTCCTGCGGGCCTGGTAAATTAAGATTAAATAAAATTACCATCAAGGGGCAAGCCCTTACGAGTGTTGATAACATCTGCTATCTGGGCTTGACCTTCAGTTCTTCTGGGTCTTGGCATTCCCAGCTCAACAACTCTAGCCTCAAACTTAGTAGAACTGCAGGGATAGTCTGCAATCTTATTAGACCAGGCACTAGAAGGACTGTCTTGCCAGCATTGAAGGTGTACAACTCCCAGTGTTTTAGCACTGTTACCTATGGTGCAGGTTTGTGGGGTTTTAATAAAAGTTGCTCCCTACAGGCAGAGGAAAGTTTTCTTCATCATCTGTTGAACTTACCACCTACCACTTCTAGCTTTATTGTCCATTTAGAGCTGAACCAGGGATTTATTTCTGACAAGGTCCACTTGGCGCCTCTCCTGTTGTGGATCAGCATCTGAATTAATCTGGAAGCAACGTTATGCAGGGATATCATCCTGAGTGCCTCAACCTTGAAAATGCTTTCTTTGTTCTATGGTAGAGTTATATGCGGGACACTCTTGTAACCCTGAGATTGTCTTCTTTGTTTACTGAGCCTAGTAGTATTTCTAAAGCCGACAAGTTAAAGGTGAAAGCAACATTTCTGGAATACTGTGAAGACCTAAGAATGAAAAACGAACTAGTAAAATCAACAGCTCTGAATTATTACAGATCTTTAGTTACAGGTGAACCTCCTTTGTATTTATCTATTGATCTTACACAATGGGAGCGATCACTTCTTTTCCGTTTCAGGGCAGGTTCTATATATTGGCTCCTGTGTTTTAAAAGCGTCCCAGACTTAGAGGGGAATTATAGTATCATCTAGTCCATGTAATAATCAATGTGCACAAACACCACTGCACTTTATGTTTTTTTTGCAATTTGCCACATAAGCACTTTCTGAAACCCCTGTTATGTTAATTAGGATTCCAAAGTTGTAGAGTAGCTCTGCTCTATCTACATTTTTTAAGTTCACTTGAAATTTGTTATTGTGTCTGTGCCTTTTTGAAATAAGCTATTCAGGCAAGAAAAACAAAGATAAGATAACTGCACACTGGTCTTATATTGTCTAATATTTACTTCAATTTTAGATGATCCATGTTTTAGGTATCAGGAAGTTTTAAACATATGTATAAATTAATTGTATTGGATCAAAGTGTCTCTTTATTAGAGCATGCATATTGCAGATTTACATCAGCCTCTTGCTGTTGTTTTTTTTATCTATTTGTATTTTTTATTTGTCTGTACTATTTTACTGTGGTTTTCTTTTATGACCTATATATAGGTCGAATACAGATGTTGAATTGAATTGACAAGAAGTATATACATGGCAGTACAAAGACAAGCATTATTTACACACGGGAGTACAAAGACAAGCATTATAAACACGGCAGTACAAAGACAAGCATTATTTAGTCACGGGAGTACAAAGACAAGCATTATATACACGGGAGTACAAAAACAAGCATGATTTATACACAGGAGTACAAAGACAAGCATTTTATACACAGCAGTACAAAGACAAGCATGGTTTACACACAGGAGTGCAAAGACAAGCATTATATACAAGGCCGTACAAAGATAAGCATTATTTACGCACAGGAGTACAAAGCCAAGCATTATATATACATCAGTACAAGGACAAGCATTATATACACAAGAGTACAAAGGCAAGCAATATTTGCATTATCATCGAAAGAGAAAGGGATGGAAGGCTCATCACATAATGAGGTCATAAGTTAATTCTACATGTTTCCGTGGGTACCACTCCACACTGTAGTCTGATTCAACCTTTGGTACTGTGTTTTACGTTCTGGTTATTTCATGTGGTTTGCTTGCTGTGTGTTATTCTTTGAGGGCAGGGCTGGGCCGGGAACCCAGAGCAGCCCTGACAAATTTTGTCAGACCAACCCCCATACGATGCAATGCGAGCGAGCTCAGTAAGCGAGCCTGACAACTACAAGAGGGTTTGGAGGGTTCTCCCTCCCCAAAAATTTGGGAAAAAATGGCAGAAATGGTGCATTCCACAAAACATTTGTCATTATATATTCAATTGTTTCAGCATTTAAAGCGTAGTAAATGATGACCTTACAGTGCACCAGGATAAGACAATCTTTGTTGGGGCTCTTCAATGATTCTCTCACTATCGCCCTCCAACAGTGTCTCTCATCGCTCCATAGCCACTCTCTCACATGTATTTAATTTGTTTTATAACGCCTCTCATAACAGTGTAGGGTGCTGTAGCACTTTACATCACACACACATTCAGGGACAATGAATCATACATGTGTATGCAGTGTATAGAAACTGTTACATAAGACAAAGGGGACTAGGAGGTGTAGGATTCACATGTCATCCATATTGTTAGGCAGTTTCTAAGAGTGCTTGGTCTGGAGAAGCACAAGCTCAGGATGCAGAATGCAATACAGTAGTTAGAGTTGACTTTGCTAATAACAATTTATTTCTACCAAAAAAAAAACATTTTAGCAAAAGTAGGATAATGAAAGACTGGTAAAAAACATAACTTTCTAACCTATATTACGATTGTAACTTATGAACTGCACAGTAACTAAATGTTCTCTGTGACAAAAGTGGTAAACCACTGAGCTATGCACATAATATACTGTTCTGTGATCTGCATAGTAAACGCTCTTTGCAGCAGGCATATTAATTTTATGTCAAGACAGGAGGCTAGCATTATGCATTAAACTTGTATTTCCCACTTCTGAGCAGCAGCATTAAAAGCTCATGGAATATTTAAACATCACAATCAAAAAGAACTTTAACTGCCACTACACAAAACACAGATCTCTCTCCAGCAGGTACATTAATCAACAGAGTTATCTTGCCACTTTTATTGTTTCCTGAACACTGTTGGATATATAAGGAACTCTGCAGTGTTTTTAAAACTGCTGCCTGCTATAAAACCGCTCCCTAATAAAAGTGCCCCCACCCTTCCTGCTTCCAGAAGAAATGTCCAATGCCAGGTACAGCCAGTCCGGCCTTGATTGAAGGTTTATACATTTGGGAGCATATTTGCGAGCCCCATTGTTTCGCTCTTGCACCACACAATGTGGTGCATGAGGAACGCAACGAAGAAATTAGATTTATGAAGCCAAGCAAGGCCACCTTGTGTGGCCCTGAGTTGCTTCATAAATCCCAAATAAAGCAACGCAGCACAAATCGCTTCATTGCCTTACTCTGCCCCAGGGAGGCGTTCCATGGTTGGTGCATGGGTGTTCCCACGCAACATCCATGGATTTTGATGCATTCCCAGATTTACCAGAAGTGGTAGACCAGGGAATGCGCCAAAACCCTACGGCTCTCCAAGTGAGGCATATCGAGGAGAAATATCTTTATTTCTCCTTGTTTTTTTCTCTTCCTATGTATGCTGCGTTCTGCAGCACACATAGAAAGAGGAAAACACCTCAGAGGATTGTGTTTGTGCAGATAGGTGCCCCTTCCTACATAAAAACAATGCAGCCTACAACACAGGCCCCCTTTCATCATCTTGAAAGAGTGCCTGCATTGGTGCTAGGCAGACAAAACAGCGCCAGCGCAGGGGAAAAGGAGGAATGCACCGTATTCTTTTGAATACAGTGCATTCCTGCCCTTTCCATGTCACTCAGTGCAGCGAGGTGACTTGCTGCACTGCACTGCTTGACAATCTCATACATATGCCTCTTGGAGTCCCTACGAGTTTAGGCCTGGAGGTTTTCACTATTTTGTCCAATTAGTTCTATTGTACGCTAGTGTGTGGTTTGTCAGGGTGGAATGTGTTATTTTGAACAAAGTGATAGCGGGCTTGTGTTTGAAGTATGCAAGGTGATCTATCGAATGTTGTCTGTCAGAAGTCTCTGTGTGTGTTACACTTCTTCTACAGAGTGAATTACTGCTTGGTGGCAGAGGGTTGGGTTTGTTAGATGTTCTAAGCATCTTCATGGTGTAATCCTTGTGAGAGTGCAACACAGAGCTGTGTGTTTACAATAAAGGAGCGTCGTCGCTGCAGGCCCAGAAATCCAGATGATGATGAGGCAAAACAAGTCCCCACTGCTGAACACTTACAGTAAATGAGTGAGGTAGGAAGCATCATGCCGTCTTTGGGCTCTACAGACACAGTACTATGCAGTTGTACTGGTTATAAATGGAGTTTTGTTCATTCAGTGTTGTTTTGAATGTCTTCAGTATTGATGTTTGAAGAAATAGAGATTCCTCTGTATTTGCAGTTTCTGAGCTACAGTGCTTTAAGGAGCTCCAACAATAGGAAAGTGGGCCTGTAAGCCAGACTCGTGGTGGCGTGGCGGTGGCAGTCTTATGACCGCCACATTACGACCCTAGTGGTCGTGCCGGCCTGGGTCTGCTGACTCTGCCAGGAAACCGCCGATCCCTGGCTTTTGCGTGGCGGTCAAGAGGCATCTAGATGCTTGGCGGGACACCGGCGGTCCCGCCAAGCATATTACGATATACAGCTCTGCCACTGATTTCATGGAGATCTTTCTTCCATGAAAACAGTGGCGCAGATGAAACACAGGGGGCACAACATATGCCCTCCTGTGTGTATGCACAGAAATTCCAGCATGGCATGGACTTTTCAGTCCATGACATGCTGGAACTTTTTTTGAGGTTCCCATTGCGGTGCCTATTTTATAGGCACCTCGGTGTGAACGCCAAAGGAATCTCCCGCTGATGACAAAAATAGTCATTATTTTGGGTGGTTCTCACGTGGGTTTGGCGGTGCGGCGGCTTTGGGGCTGTCCCACCACTGCACCGTCAAACTCGTAATCAGCCCCTTACAGTGTGCACATGGTCACTTATACAAAGTGAAATGTAGTGTGATGAGTGGATTCTGTCAGTTATGCAAGGTGAAAATGTAGTGTCAAGGGCTTGCATGCCACCTATTATGCAAGTTGGGATGCAGTGTGATGAGTGCATTCTGTCAGATATACAAGTTTGAACCGTAGTGTCAAGAGCATGCATGCAACCTCTTATGCAAGTTTGAATGTAGTGTGATGGGTGCATTCCGTCAGTTATGCAAGTTTGAACTGTAGCGTCAAGGGCATGCATGCAACCTCTTATGCAAGCTGGAATGTAGTGTGATGAGTGCATTTTGTCGTTTATTCAAGGTGAAACTGTAGTGTCTAGGGAGTGCATGCAACCTGTTATGCAGGTTGAAATGTAGTGTGATGAGTGCATTCTGTCAGTTATGCAAGATGAAACTGTAGAATCAAGGGCGTGCATACCACCTCTTATGCAAGTTGGAATGTATTGTGATGAGTGCATTATGTCATTTATACAAGTTTGAACTGTAGTGTCAAGGGCGTGCATGCAACCTCTTACATGAGTTGGAATGCAGTGTGATGAGTGCATTCTGTCAGTTATAAAAGTTTGGGCTGTAGTGTCAAAGGCATGCATGTGACCTCTTATGCAAGTTGGAATGTAGTGTGATGTTATGCAAGGCGAAATAGTAGTGTCAAGGGCATGCATGCAACCTCTTGTGCAAGTTGGAATGTAGTGTGATGAGTACATTCTGCCAGTTATGCAAGGTGAAACTGTAGTGTCAAGGGTGTGCATTCAACCTCTGCAAGTTGGAATGTAATGTCACAAGTGTCAATGGTATGCAATGCAGTGGAAGAGTATGCATGGACTCCCTTATGGAATGCTAAAGTGCAGTGTCAAGGCTCTACATGCATCTCTTATGCAAGATTATAATGTGATATCAAGGGTGCAATGAAATCCTGTCTGCATAACTGAATGCTAGTATCAAAGGAGGGTATGCATGTAAGATGAAACTGTAGAGTCAAGTGTATGCCTGTAATGCTCCATGCAGTGGTGTAACACTAGCGCCCGCAGCTATCGCGGTGCGGGGGGGGCGAGGTCCAGGAGGCCCCCTTTGGCACTGCGCAAGGGCGACAGGCCACTGCCCTGAGGAGCTCCTGAATGGTTCCGGAGCGTAGCAGCCCCCCATGTACTTTGCAGGGGGGTCCCTCAAGTTTGTTTGCACCACTGGCTCCAGTTAAAATCTGTTGCCAAGAGTGTTCATGCAACCTCCTCCGAAAATACACCGCAGTGTCGAGGGGAAGCACCCAACCACTCATACAAGTTGGAATGTCTTGTCACAGGTGTCCATAGTATGCACAATCGCAATGCAGTGGAAGAGTATGGCATCTTATGGCATGTTTAAGTGCTGTGTCAAGGCTATGCATGCAACCACATACACACATTGCAGGGTACTGCCGAATGATATACACTCTGTATTACAAGATTAAGCTGTGGTATTGATGGTCACAATGCCCTCCCTTAAGCATGACGTACATATAGAGTCAATTTCATGCATGCAATCACTTATGTGACATTAAATGGTAGTGTCAGGGATATGCATGCGGTTCTTTACACAAGATTGAATTTTAGTGTCACAGGTGCCCATAGGCGCTGGAAGTAGGGGTGGGGGGTGCTGAGGTTCAGAAGACGTATGAGCAATAAAGATGCCTTTACATTTTGTGTTTGCTTTGTCACAGTTCCAGCTGGTTCAAAGACAAACGTCAAATAGGCTATATTTCCTCACAAATTGCGGCTTACTCGGAAACTGGAGTGCACTTTGGTTTTTCTAGGTGCAAAGTGAGAGGATTTTATAAAAGTGATCTTGGTGACAATGCTGCTGGGGTACAGGTAAAACAAAAGGAAAGGCGGTAGCATTTCAGCCTTTTTTCTAACAAGGAACAACATTTAAATATCGGGAAATGAACTAAACATACATTTCAAATGATTTTAGCATTTAGGAAAGCACAAATGAAGCACATTTTGTGATTCTGAAGTGTGATGGAAACAAAGATTTTATTTAGATCAAAAGAAATCAAGACACTTAACTTCGTGATGCGCAAATGATAAATATTCACTGAAACCCGATTTCCACACATTATCATTTTTGCGCTATATTGTTTTACCAGTAAAACTGCATGTATATGCAAATTTACTGGTCATTTCAATGGAAAATGTCCTAACTGTAAATGACAGTGCGGTACCACACCAGCGCTCCAAAATGCACCGCCAGCTACTTACCACACCCTCACCACTCGCCTGATGAATGGGCGTGGCTCATTTGCTGCACTTGTTTTTGATGACACTTGGATGTTTCACACTCCCTCTGACATCAGTGATATAGTATTAATGGCAGCACCCCCACTCTGAAGATTGGTCCAGCACCACTGCAGGTGTCAAACGTATTTATTTATGAAGAACTTTATAAATCAATATATCTCACCTAGGCCACTTCGCAGCGCTTGAACACGAAAATCCTGCATAGATTTTTTCCTGAAGCATGAGAGTCAAAGTCCAGTTGGATGCAGAGCTCTGACACGCTTGCGATCATTCCCAAGGTGATGCTGGTCAGAATTGAAGAGCAGGTCGATTTTCAGGAGTTTTCTGAACAAAAATAAAGAAATTTCTCTTCAGAACTAAGGACGAAGTCTTTCTTCAAGTTTGGGGCTCTGAATCTACAAGCATTTTCCTCCACACTTTAGTCTTTTAAAGGGACGTTGTTGGATCAGATGAGCTGAGGATGAGTGTAGGTTGCTGGCTGTAGCGCAGCCAATTTCCAGTTTTTGACCTTTTCCCCGGGACATCTTGTGCATCATACATAGTGCTTTGAAGCTGATCTTGAACTTAGCTTGAAGCCAGTGGAAAGCGCTCGGAGTTGGTTACTGTAGTCCAGTTTCTTTTTGTTGAGACACACGTTGGCTGTCTGATTCTGTAAATTTTGAAGTCTGATGATGAGTTTTTTGGGAGGTCATTGTAGACTACATCATCGTCATTCAGTCAGGTCAGGATGAGCTCCTGTATCACTTCCTTGCAGTGCTCATTCTGGAAGAACGGCAAGATTTCCTTGACATGGGTTTGATTGAGCCCTGCTTTCATTAGAGGGGTGAAGATCAGGTCGAAATTGAAAAGTATGCCCAAGTTTCTTATCTCCTAGCAAGAGGGTGGGTGGGAGTCCAGGTTGGAAGGCCGGTTGAAAGGTGGAGTCTCTAAGCCCACCCTTCTATGATTAGCACTTCCATCTTTGATCTGTTAACACATAGGTAAGTTTCCTTCATTCAGAAACACAGGGTCTATGCTCTTTCCAATGCTTGTGTGGCCCTCAGCATTGATCTCCAAACAGCTGTGACTCTGGGTACCACTGAGGTACATCTTTAATCTGACCTGATGTGCCCAAGAACTCACATCAAGGGAAGCAGGGAGATACTGAAGAGAAGGGGGAGAACAGGAGATCCACGTTGGACTCTGCTGGGGGGGACAAAGGGGTAAACCTATATGTATTTGTTGAATCTGGCTGTGACGAAATGGGTGAATCCAATCAAGGGCTTTGCATGAGACACCCGCGCACACCTTAAGCCTGCACTGTAGTAAGATGTGATCAACCGGGTTCATAAACAGCTGAGAGGTGGAAGGTGGTCAGAGCTGCTTGCTGTCCACCATCAAGGGAGAGGAGAATTTCTTCTGTGGTTTTTGCCAACACAAACTCTCTAAAAGGTCTGAACCCAGATTACCGATCATTACAAATGGGGTTCCACTTACTGGAATTGCCTGGTGGCTTCTTTTTCCATGATTTCACTTACGCATGAAACGTTTGAGATAGGGAGGTAGTAGGCGGCTAGCACATATGGGTCTGTTGTGAGTTTCTTGAGGAAGTACAGTGATCATTGAATGTTTCAAAGAGTTAGGAACTGTACCACTTGGAGATGTAACACTAGCTGTGAGGAATGGGAGAGCTTCCTTCATGAACGTAGCTGAATACAACCCCACTGGGAGGACAAAGGCTTTGGTTTACTTGGCCAGACATGTGACTCCCTTTTCTGACCGGACTTTAAAGCCTGAGTAGGCAACTTGAGTCAGGAGTGCAATGTGGTCATGAGGAGATCGGACAGAGCTGCTAATGAGGGATTCTGAGATGTTGGTGATCCTGCCCTCAAAGGGGTCCCTTAAATCTACATAGTGCTACTGGGAGGTTTTGTGTGAGGTTTTTAACTCTGTGGCTTTGGACACTTCTTCATTATTTTATGAGTCAAATTAATAAGTCTATATAATATTAAGAAATCACATTTAAAAGAAGATAACATCGATACCACACCTTCTTTAATTTACCACAAGCTAAAACAATTTCTAGATTTTGTATACAAATTACAAAAACGGTTGCAGTTGGTACTACATTAGTGCCAAACTTCTTTAAAAACAAAGGAAAATACATTGTTAAATATCTCTTGTGTTTGGTTCAGGGGTTTGTTCAAATGAATTGTGAGACAGGTCTTTATTAATTTTACTGCATTGCGATAACCCTTCCTCTGCTGGCACGTTTTTCAGATTCAGAAAAAGTGCCGCACAATGTGGAGTCTAGGTTTTGGCATTTTCATTTCAGTCAAGATCTTGGTGTGCGCAATTGCAATGTAGTTCAAATGGTAGACTTGCAATCTTTTACGCAAGGCTAAATTGCATTCTCAAGGGTACGCATGCAATCTCTTATATACGTTGGAAAGCAGTGAGACGTGTCAAGGGTAGCGTTTAAATTTGTAATGTAAGGTGAATCTGTAGCACCATTGAAATATAATGGAGAGAGTATGCATGTTGTTGGCGCTCTGTACCCCTAAAATATTACACCTCAAAAGCCCGCCCACACCGTGAGTGGATCGGGGACGGTGTTAACCTCAATATCATGAGTACAAATTAGGATAGAAAAAACAACAACAGTCAATTAAGGAAGGGCTGACTGAATAAGTGAGTTCTAGCATTGAATTAGAAAAATGATGAAGTTTTATTACAAAAATCTCAAGGGTAAAATACACGAATAATAAAGTGCAAATGCAGAAAATCTCCTAAAGATGCATAATATTATTGCCATGAAGGTTCCCTGTAATAGAACAAAGAGAAGAATTGGCAAAATCACTAATAGGCTAAATCTCAAATGTTCAGCAAAATCAGTAAGAAATCGAGCAACGCCCCTAGAGGATCAGGAAAGTCTTGCAAAGGTTCTATCTCGCTCCCAATTTCAGGGGATTACATACAGTTTTCTTGCATAGGAAAGTAGAATTTCTGCAAAGTCACTGTGATATGATCACTGTTCAACAAATCATTTCACTTCTTTAAAGACGTCACATGGCCCCGATTCTAATACCACAACATGATTATTGATTTGGAACTTCTGACCTAATGTCATCCAAAAGAGTCAGAACAAACTAGTTACATAAACCTTAATGAACTGTTTGCAAGTGGAAAATCCTTGGAAATGTATTACATTAGTGATCCCATGCTAGAGACCATTTCTTTGAGAACAGTGTCATTCAGAAATAAACAAACCCATTTTGATTGGCTACATGCAGTTGAAAATTAAGCAGAGAATCATATTTATAATACAGAGTCTATTTTGAACGCGATAGCTACGAGTTCTGATTGAGGTCTAGTTAACAGAAGCCATAGAAACACACTTTAAAACATCATAGTAAGCTGGTTTCAATTTAAACAGCTTCATGTCAGTATACACATGTGAAATCAAATGTGGATTAATATTCTACACACTATTCATAAATTTGCATACTTGTTTAGTGCACAAAAGCGCCCACTATGTCATCCTTCATGTAAAACTGAAATGTGGTGTTAAGATTATGCATGCAGTCCTTTTTCCAAGACTGATCCATAGTGTCAAGGGTATGATTGCAATTTTTACTGTAATATTGATATTTAGGGCCTGTATATTTCTAGGCAGATGGAGTATTATCCGTCGGCATGGGGGAGTACTTTACGACCACCATGCTGCCGGTACTACGCCTGTCGTATTCAGATATGTAAGTCTGGCCAGCAGACATATCTAGCATGTCCAGGAACCGCAGTCATGGCTATTACTGGAAATGCTTTGAAAGGTTGTCAGGCGGCTCCACCAACCAATCGGAGCCATATGTCAAACTTTCAAGTTTTTTTTATTTTCAAATACAACACCCCACAGCGGGATTTTGTTTTTGGGGAAAAAAAAAATGTCCCCTTTGCCATGGGAGTTATCTTTCGTGCTGAGGGGGTCAGATTTTTAGCTTTTACTACCTCTTACTTCCAGGGTTTGCCTGGCAGGGATGGACAGTAAAAATGGCTATATGTCCGCTGATCTAAATTAGGTGGCTGGACATATAGCAATTCTGAGATGGCCCTTACTCTGTTGAGTTGTTGGAGAAGTTTGGCAAAGGCGGAGACCGAGTAGTCTTTCTCGTGGCCAAAATATAGTGCACCCCATTTAAATAGGATTTATTTAGCAATGGAGCATACCTACGCCAATCAGTGTCGAGGGCGTGCATGAAATCACTTATGCATGACTGACTGAAATGCAGTGTCAGTGGTAGGCTGGCAATACCATTTGCAAAAATGAAATATTACTTTAAGGCTGTGCATGCAGTGTCTTATAAATAATTGCACTGCACTATCACAGATATGCCTGCCATCTTCTACTCGATATGCTAGACTAATGAGTAGTACCCAGGGTATGCATACTATCACTTATGTTATGGTAAGAACAGTCCTGTGAAGGATATAGTGCAACCCCTTGTGCATGATGGAAATGTAGTTTCACAATTCTCTATGCAAACCCTGATGCAAGATTAATTGATCTACAGTGTCAGTGATGTGCACTCAATTCTGTATGCAGTGTTGCTTCATGGGTATTCATGCACACCCTATGCAAAATTATACTGAAAAAACAATAGTGTACATGCAGGTCTTCATACAATACAGACATTTAGTGCTACTAGTGCACATTAAATCAGTTCTACAAAATAAAAATGCATTGTTAAATCCATGCAAACAAACTCTTAGGGAATACCAGAAAGTGCTGTTAATAGTGCCAGGCAATCTCTGCTTCATGGCTGAAATGGAGTATCAAGGCTGGAATGGAGTTTCATTGGTGTTCATGCAGTACATCATGCTGGGGTGAAATGCAATATCTTTCCAATACCTTTCATATGATCTGAATGTAATATCGAGAGAATCCATTTACTTCATATTAATGTTGTTTAAAGTTAGTGGCAAGGGGATGCATACAATCACGTATGTATCTATAATAAGCATGTAGGGTTCACTGACAAAATATCGACCCTCAAAATATCACCATAGAAAATATTGTGGCATAAATATTGATGTCAAAAATACCATCATGCTATACTTATCATTTTATAAAATATATATATTCAAATTGTAAACATTAAATATATTAAATAATAACTAATATAATACAATATATTTAATGTTTTTCTTAAACTATAACAATTATAATTATTTTCAAAAATAAATATTTAGTTACATGTATCTAATTAAAAATATTATTAAACTAATAATTGTAATTTATGTTATTTGATTTTTTTTTAATGTAATATGAAATATACATATAAATATATGTATCAATAACATAAACTTAAAAAAATATATTTTAATTACAAATATACAGCTAAACAAAATAAAAAAATACAATTTACTAAAAATATATTGCATTTTGAAAACATTCATAATTATAAATATTATAATTTTAAAAAAACAAAAACACAATAATTCACATTTAAACAATATAGGGCCATATGTATGAAAATCTTTTGCGATTCTCAAATAGCGATTTTTTGCGAATCGCAATTTGAGAATCGCAAAACGCTATGTATGTAGGATCTGCAAATATTTTTGCGAATCCTACATATTCTTTAATTACGAATCGCAAATTGCGATTCGCAATTAAGGAATACCTCCCATTCATTCCTATGGGCCCAGAGGCCCATAGGAATGAATGGGAAGACATTTTCAATTTGCGATTCTCAATTAGAGAATCGCAAATTGAGAATGCAATTACAAGGGTGCCAGGGTGTCAATAGGACACCCTGTTGCACCCCTGAAATGTGCATGTGTGCACATGTGGCACACATACATGCCCTAAGGGCATGTATGTGCGCCACATGGCACTTTGAAAAATGCAAAAAAATGAATTTTTCAAAGAAATCGCAAATTACCACCAACTTGAAGTTGGTGGTAATTTGCGATTCCTTAAGGCCAAATAGCACTTTTCGGTGCTTCTTACATTGCATTTAAGGAATCGCAATTTGCGATTCCTTAAATGCAATCGCAAAATAGGGAATCGCAAATTTTGCGATTCCTTATTTTGCGAGGCAGTTTTTCTTTAATACATAACACTAAGCCCAATTGCGATCGCAAATGCCAAAATTCTGTGAATTTTGACGTTTGCGATCGCAATTTTGAATGATACATATGGCCCATAGTGTAAAAATAATTTTTTACAATTAATACATATATTATTCCCACTATAATTTGTACAAGAGTATGCAAAGCTTGGACTCAGGAGGGTTAACATTTACCAGTCCCACTCCACCCAATGCAACAGTATGGAAAATGTTGGATTACACAGGAACAAGATTTACTATTCCCACTCCAGTCAGTGCAACAGTAAAGTAATTGATTACAGAGGGGTTAAATTTACTATTGCCACTCCAGTCAGTGCAACAGTAGGGAAAGAGCTGGATTGCAGAGTGATACAATTTACTATTCCCACTCCAGTCAGTGCAACAGTAGGGAAAGTGTTGGCTTGGTGGGGGGGGGGGTAAAATTTACTATTCCCACTCCAGTCAGTTCAACAGTAGGGAAAGTGTTGGATTGCAGAGGGGTAAAATTTACTATTAACACTCCAGTCAATGCAACAATAGTGTAAGTGTTGGATTGTGGAGGGCTCAAGATGCACTATTCCCATTCTAACCAGTGCAACATTATGGAAAATGTTGGATTGCGGAGCAGTAAAATTTACTATTCCCACTCTAGTCAATGCAACAGTAGGAAAGTGTTGGATTGCGGAGGAGAAACATTTACTATTTCTACTCCAGTCAGTGCAACAGTAGGGAAAGGGTTGGATTGCGGAGGGGTAAAACTTAGTATTCCCACTCCAGTCAGTGCAAGAGTAGAGAAAGTGTTGGGTTGCGGAGGGGTAACATTTACTCTTCCCACTACAGTCAGTGCAACATTAGGAACATACTAAATAACAAAAAATATAAATATGTAAATATAACAAATCTAAATTATTTTT
Organism: Calotriton arnoldi; assembly: GCA_963921515.1. Classification (NCBI taxonomy): domain Eukaryota; kingdom Metazoa; phylum Chordata; class Amphibia; order Caudata; family Salamandridae; genus Calotriton; species Calotriton arnoldi. The sequence goes on from CAWUFW010005407.1 coordinate 282,440, forward strand.
TTAAATAAAATTAAAGAAATTATTTTTTACAATGTTTAATACATATCATAAATAACTACAAATATTATTATAAAAAAATACAAAACTATGGGCCTAATTACGATGTCGGGTGGACTTAAGTCTGGCCGACACCGTCTTGGTCCTGGGACCGACCGACCTCTGGTCGGTGGTTCCGACCGACCTCTGGTCGGTGGTTCTGACCGACCTCTGGTCGGCGGTCCCAACTACCTAACTAGGATGCGACCGAACACTGTTCGGTGGCATTCCTACATTTTCCTATGGGAGCATGCATTACGGCCATAAACCAGCCGTAATGCATGCTCCCATAGGGAAATGGGAGATGCTGTTCATACCTGCACCCCGTGGCAGGCACATCAAGGTGCCTGGCACGGGGTGCAAGGATCAACAGGATCCCAAGGGGGCCTTGCTGGAGGCCTCCAAACACGCTTTCCGACAGGGTTTCCATGTGGGACAGGCCGGCATGGAAACCTTGCCAGAATCCGTGCATGGTAATCCAAAGGCCCACCCTTTGGGGTTACGAGCCGGTTACGACTGCCCTACAGGCCGGTTTAAATTCTGACCGGCTGCATCATCATCAGCCGGTCGGAATTGAAACCGACAATGGTGGTTGGAAAGCCTCCGACTGAAGGTTGGAGGCTTTCCGACCGCCATCGTAATAGGCCCCTATATTCTCAAAATAATATTCACCACTAAATAAAATGTTATTTACATTTAAAAAGCACAACACAGTTAACACATACAATTATGAATAACAATTATAATACAGTAAATACCCATTTTTAAATGTATTATTACTTAACTAAATTTCTTCCCTATATTTCTACAAAGTACACAACACATATCTAAAATTATTGCTTTAAATTATATTATTTACACATGTCACATAATTAAACATTTATTAAAATATTAATAATAATTAACCATTACTGAAATAATTATATTTAATTACCTCCCCACACTTTATCCATGCAAAACAAACAACCCACACCTAATATATAAACTAAAAAATAATATTTGCATAAATGTCATAATTAATTGTCAATTGTCAATTATTATTAATAATTACCTATCAAAATTAATTATATTTGTTTCCCTTTCCACCCTTTAGTCCCACAAATGCCACAACTCACACCTAATATATAACATAAATAATATCTTAATTACATATTTTGCATAATTATTTATTATTTCAATAATTATTATAAATTATTATTAATTAATTATTATAATTAATTTGCTACTCACCTTTTACCCATACAAAAGCAACAATACACCCCACAAATCATTGTTTTTACTCAATTTACATAATTAATTATCTATTGAATTATTAATTTTAATTAACAATTAATTATTAATTAATTAAAATTAGTTTACTTCCCACTCTATACCCTTAAAAACACACACAACCCGCACCTGAAACACAATTAAAAACATTTAATTATACAATTGACATAATTAATTATCAAATAAATGCAAAATACTAATTAAAAATTAAATTAAATTAATAATTAATCCTAACGAATTTACTTCCCACCCTGTACCTCTATAAATCCCACAACCCACTACGGTACTAAAAATGAAAAAATAAAATACATTTCAAAGCTACTAACAATTAAAAAACCTACATTAAAAAACATTACCAACAATTACACATTTTATATAATATACTATTAAAATACATAATAAAATACATAAAATAATAAAAAATATTCTTAACAATATTTTTATAAACTATATTAATGATTTTGATATTCTTGTAAACTATATTAATGATTTGATATTGTTAAAATTGATATTACTTACCTTAAAATCGATATTTTTGATAACAATATTGTTGCACATGATATTTCTGTGTGACAATATTTCAGACTCAATATTTCTGTCTGACAATATTTAATTTTTGATATTTTGTCTGAACACCAGCATATAGTGTTTGGAATGCATGCACTCTCTTACACAAGATTGAAATGTGGTACCAATGGTATGAGTGCAATCACTTATGAAGGATCAAATTGTGGTGTTAAGTGTGTGCATGATAAAGGTATACATGTGATCCTTTGTGCAGAACTTAGGGGCTTATTACGATGGCGGGCGGACTTTGTTCGCCCGCCACTGCAACGGAGCACGGGACCGACCGCCGATGTTGCGGCGGTCCCGCCATGCAAATTAGGATGCGCCCGCAACACTGGCGGGCGCATCCTGGCCCTTTTACATTGTGGGTGGATCTGCTGGCTGCAGCCCCGCTAGCAATGTAAAAAGATTGTGCACAGCATTGCCGTGCACAACATGGCAGGCACCACGTGGTGCCTGCCACGTAGTGCATTGCAATGAGGGGGGGTACCCCCCAAGTGCAGCCCCCCACACCCCCGGGGGCCCACAACGGGCCCCCAAAATGATTCCCGCATGCCTTTACATGGCGGAGTCTCCGCCATGGAAAGGCATGACACCGGTGTTGTAGTTTCTCCCTCTCCTCCACTCCCCTTGGTACCTTCCCTCCTCCCCTCTCCGTTTGGAACGTTCCTGGAGTTCGCGTTGGAATGTTGCCTCTGTGTGACCTGTCATACGGAGAGTGGATGACTGCCAATAAAGACTCATAATTCTTACCTGCTGCCTCTTGAGAGTTATTTACAATACTGGCGACGAGAAAAGGCGAAGGGGGCCTGCAGTCATCTCCCCTTTCAGTGCTCTCTCCACCGTATGATATACGAAGTGATTAATCTAAAGAGTGAAGATTGCTGAGGAATGTGCCTGGTGTCTTAAGAGTACTCGGGACCATATAAACTGGCAGGCGACACGTCTTCGTAAACAGACAACGGAGGTATTGCCAGTAGAAGTGTGTCGTAATCTTAGAGGATGTGGTGTCGCAGCTCGAGGAAACCTTGATGTAAGGAGAAAAAGCAAGTAAGAGGCGTGCGGAGCCTGAGCATATACAGCTGCTGTGACGGAAAAGACAGGAATCGTTTGTTTTGCTCAGATGTGAAATTGTGCTTCGCAAAGCACCGAAGGAGCACGGAAGCTGAAATCCACCGAATGAAGGTCTCCTGCGGTGGAACTGCCTTGCCTGGCGGAATCTCAGTTTCAGGGTGAGGCGTTCTCTGCGTTTGTCGCCGAGTGAGGAACCGGGAATCCTGTCAGAACAGCGTCTTCACAGGGACTGCAAGCGTGATCGGAGCCTGCGCACATTGGAGAACTGCCGCCTCATAACTACTTTCCTCTAAAAGAAAAGAACCACAAGCCGGTGTCAGTCAGCTTGCTTTGCTTGCATGGGAACCTTCAGGGAGCCGAGCAGGTACAGAAATTATTACGCTCATCGGGGGGGGGCTGCCCTGTCACATCAGAAGGATAAACACAGCGCCGTCTGGCCAGCTTAATCTGCAGGAACTGGTTGTAGTCATAAGTGAGTGTGCATGCTACTGGCAGAGACACCTTATATTCTTTCTTATACCGGGGTGCAGGTCAAAGTCGACTGGGATTGTTGACGCTGCGTGGTTACATGCCCCACGTGGTGAGACGCACACCTCCAAGTTTCAGCATTCAGGCTACATTACATTACGCTAGAGTATCCTTCCTGGAGGAAGTCATTCTGCTCATCACTTCACATAAAACACTGGTCAAGTCGTGTTGGGTTACATTACAGTTCTCCCCTTGCACCTATCATGGCAGTACCCGCGTTAAGCCATCCACCTGCATTCCTAAATGAAATTGGCGAGCCAGAAATCCACTGGAAGGACTGGGTTAAGCTTTTTGAGTCCTATCTTACTGCCATGGGGGGGAGCGTTTTTCAGCTGTGCGGAAACAACACATACTGTTGCACAACCTAGGTGTACATGGAAGGAAAATTTACGAGACCTTACCGGAACCTGAGGGAGAGGAGGATGATGATGATAAAGATGTATTCAATGTCACCTTGTTAAAACTTCAATTACTTTTCGGGGACAAAGTGAATGTAGTACTAGAGAGACACACATTTTTCAACCGCACACAAGGGAAGCAAGAGTCAGTTATGAACTATGTGGCAGCTCTGAGAGGTCTTACTATGTTGTGTGAGTTTGGTGAACTAAATGATTCCTTGATCAGAGACCAATTGGTAAGGTGCACAAATAATAATCGCATACAAGAGAAACTGTTGGCTAAAAATCCTACACTCAAGGAAGCAATTGATGTAGCCAAATCAATTGAGCACACAGCTAAGGGGTCGATTCCGAGTCGGGCCGGAAATTTCCCCGACCGAGCCGGACCCGGAGAGATTTCCGACCGAATCGGACCCGTGCAGTCCGACCGAACGAGTACGATGCGGCCGTATGTTATCGGACACGAGTCGGTCGGACTCCCATTGAACTCAATGGGAGCCGGTCGTACAACGCGTACGCGGGCTCCCATTGCCTCAATGGGTGCGAGGCGGACAAGGGCGCCCCCTACAGCGAGTGCACGCCGCGAGCGCCTCGCGGCGTACACGCACAGGTAGGGGGGACCCTTGGGTCCCCCCTGTGTGCGCCTCGCGCGGCTACGCGTACAGGGGTCCGACACGGACCCCCAAAGTACGGCTCCGACAGCTCTTACGAGCCGGAGTGCGCGGCTCGGTCGGACTGCCTCGCGGCGCGCATCGTACTTACCCGGCCGGGAAACGTCTCCATTGCGCGGTGCGAACCGGGTCCGACCGAGTCGGTCGGAGCGGTTCGAGTCCGAGCGAGTCGGTCGGAGTTGTCGGGACGCCCGGACGAGTCGGTCGGCGAGTCGCATCGTACTCGCTCGGCCGGACCCGCGTGACGGTTCGGTCGGGAAACAGGCTTTCGCATGGCTTTTTTCCCGACCGAATGGTATTGGGTGCGCCTCCGACCGAGATCGGAATCGGCCCCTAAGTGTGTAAGAGAGATGAGAACCCCAAGTGAAGTTGTTGCTAGTATCCAGGAACAAAGCAATCCACAAAGCAATGATAAGGATTGCGAAGTAATGAAAGTCAAAACAAAGGAACAGACCATAACCAGACAAAGCAGGGTGACTGATGGGCTGAAATGCTTCAGATGTGGAAGTAACAACCATCTGGCAAATAACCCCTTTTGTTCTGCACGAAATGTCACTTGTAAAAAATGTAATAGAAGAGGCCACCTCGCCAGAGTTTGCAAGGACGGGGACAGTAATCAAGTGAAGGCTATCTACAGCGAGGGTGACCAAGTACCGAAATACGTTTTTCAGGTGAAAGATAAAGAGGGAGAGGATACTCCCATTTATCCTAAATGTACGGTGTACCTAAATAGTAAACCCATAGTTATGTTTGCGGACTCATGCTCACCGTTCACGCTGATCAACCAGGTGGATTTCAACAAGTCCTTTGACTTACGCAATCTAGACATCTCAGAACCAGACATATCACCAGAAGGGTACGCTAAGGAACCCATACCCGTGGTAGGTATGGCAAAAATGCTGATAACTTTCAAAGGCAGGTCCACCTATGAAAAAGTGTATGTGGCGAAGGTAGGATCCAACCTACTAGGATGGCGCCATCAGAAAGATCTAGGGATCATTCTGGATCCCAACAACAAGGAACAGGTCCTCCTTATTGAAAGAGAAGAAGGGGCAAATGAGATCTGCAAGGATTATCCAAGTTTATTCTCTGACAAACTAGGGTTACTTAAGGACTTCCAGCACAGGATCAAGGTGAAACTGGGTGCCAGACCAGTGGTGCACAAACCCCGCCCTGTTCCCCTCATGTTGAGAGAGCCACTGAAGAAGGAGTTGGACAAACTGTGTGAGTTGGGAGTTATACAAACCATAGAAGCGTCAGAATGGTTGGCTCCCATTGTCCTGGCGACCAAGGCCAATGGGGAGGGATCCGTTTGTGTGTGGACCTGCGCAGCCTTAATGACAACATATGGGTAGAGAGGTTTCCCCTTCCACACATTAACGAGATGCTAAGCACCATGGGTGATGCAAAAATATTTTCAGTGATTGATTTATCCATGGCATACTACCAAGTGGAGTTGCACCCACAATCTAGACCCCTCACTGCATTCACCACTCCTTTTGGGGCTTGCATGTTTAAGAGGATGCCGTTTGGCCTAGCATCGGCCGCGGCAGTTTTTCAGAAAATAATGCAAACAGTGTTGAGCGGCATAGAAAAAAACGTTCTGCTTCCAAGATGATATCTTAGTATACGGTACCACTGTAGAAGAGCATGATTCTACATTACGAAAAGTGTTCAGTAAATTGATGGAAGCTGGCTTGACAGTGAAACAGAACAAATGCAAAATCAAAGTCAGCTCCGTAGACTACTTGGGGCACACGATATCACAAGAGGGCTTCAAACCTAAGCACAGCCTAGTCCAATCAGTTAAGGATGCCCCCTATCCAGAAAACAAGGAAGAACTCAAATCCTTTCTAGGGTTAATCGAATACATGGCCAAGTATGTCAAAGGGTTCTCAGAGAAATGCGAATGTCTACGTGATCTCTTAAGGAAAGGCAATGATTTTGTTTGGGAAACAAAACACAGCACCACGGTTGACAACCTGAAAGATGAGATAACAAGAGCACCTGCGTTGGGATCATTCGACCCCAAAAGGAAGACATTCTTGACCACTGATGCATCAAACAAGGGATTGGGAGCCACCCTATCGCAAAAAGGAGAACATGGCGAGACCATCATTGCGTATGCTTCCCGATGCTTAACCTCTGCAGAAGGTAATTATTCCGTAGTGGAAAGGGAAGCACTTGCCGTCTTCTGGGCGGTGTTACATTTCAAGTTTTATCTTTGGGGCATAAAATTCACTATCCTAATGGACCACAAACCGCTCACATTCATGTTTTCAACCAAGAAAACCAACGGCGGATCTCCCTGCATATCCAAATGGAGGTTAGGCCTTGAAGGTTATTGTTTCAGGATTGAGTACTTACCAGGAGGTGACAACGTCATAGCAGACTACCTCTCCAGGGCACCGATAGAAGGGGAAGTGCAAGATGAACCCCTGGACATGCCTGTCCTTACAATACAATTACAAGCCATAACAGAACGTGAATGGAATGATGAGACGGTTTCTGACAAAACGTTAAGCTCGCTCAAAGAACTTCTTGTCAAAGGATGGCCTGAGAAGCGCAAGGACCTGAACGAAGATCTTCAGAACTACTGGGAGGTCAGACACGAACTATCCGTGATTGGTGGGAAGGTATACAGGAATGACAAAGCCATACCACCTACCAAATTGAGAGGAAAAATTATAGACTTAGCTCACGAAGGGCATTTGGGCAGGAGCATAACAAAAAACAGAGTGAGGAACAGTTTCTGGTTCCCCAATATGGACTCTTGGGTGGAACAAAAAGTTAAAGAGTGCACTAGCTGTGCGAAAAGTGACAAGACAAAGACTGTGCATAAAGTACCATTGTCACCAGTTATGATACCCGACGTGCCATGGAGCAAATTGGCAATGGATATAATAGGTCCGATGGAGAACCTAGGACAGCAGAAAAGATTCATGATGGTACTCATCGACTACACCTCCCACTGGATAAGATATAAATTTGTGACGCACACTACTACAAAAATCCTAGTTGAATTTTTGAGTGACTTGTTCAGCTGCGAAGGGATTCCTCAAACTCTAGTCACAGACAATGGGGTACAATTTGTATCAGAGGAGATGAATGGATTTTTAAGCAACTTGGGGATCACACATGAAAAAACTGCATTATATTGCCCAAAGGCAAATGGCCTCGTTGAAAGAGCGAACCGCATGATTAAAGAGAACATCCAAATAGCCATGGTTAATGGACATGATGTAGACAAGTCATTACGGGAGTGCTTGTGGTCTTACCACACCTCCCCCAACTTAATAACAGGAGTCTCCCCTTTTGTGTCCCTTAGGGGTAGAGAGCCCTGCACAAAAATGAACCCCATATGGTTGGAGGGCGGGAGGCCTGTGCACACTAACGCACCCCTCATTAATGAGAGAAGGAATAAACACCAGCTCAAGTACAAAAGTTGGTACGACTCAAAACAGGGAGTCAAGAAACAGGATTGGGAAGTTGGTGATTCTGTAAGAGTTAAGATACCTACCAGAGAAAAGATAAACCACAGCAAGTTCTACCCCACACACCGACTGACTGAAGTTAAAAGAAATGTGGTCCAGCTTGATAATGGTCAAGTCTGGAGTGGGGACAGAATTGTGAAGGCCGGTATCATTTAACGTGTGCACCTAAGCCCCTTTAATTCCCAGTTCCCCTCCTTTCCTCCTTAGCCTTTGCCTTCCTCCTTCCCTGCATAGGGAGATGTGTTGTAGTTTCTCCCTCTCCTCCACTCCCCTTGGTACCTTCCCTCCTCCCTCTCCGTTTGGAACGTTCCTGGAGTTCGCGTTGGAATGTTGCCTCTGTGTGACCTGTCATACGGAGAGTGGATGACTGCCAATAAAGACTCATCATTCTTACCTGCTGCCTCTTGAGAGTTATTTACAATAACCGGCCACATCATAATATGGATGGCGGTGCCTGCAAGGCACCACCACCATATTATAGGCCTTTTCCGCCCGGTAGGCAATCGTGATGATTGCCTACCGGCGGAAAAGCGGTGGACGGTCTTTCCGTCCGCCGCGGTTCCCCCCGCCATGCTAATGTGGCGGGGGGTAAAAGGCCGTCCGGCGGGGTGTTTTGGCGGGCGGATCGCCACCGCCGGTCGGGCGGTGGCAATCCGCTCGCCATGCTAATAGGCCCCTTGGTCTGGTCTTTCGGTCTCCATTGCTTTTAACATTGTATGCATAGGAAATTAATTTGCAATAGCTTATAAGGTCCTGGGGGGTGAAACTCCTGTGACTCTGGTCAGGTGAAGCCAAGCTTCCTTCGTGCCATCTGCTCCATGCCACCCACCGCTCTCATTGATGAATTCTCCTAAGGAACATGGAAGACAGTCATAGCAGCACACTGGCTGCCCCTCCCGAGGTGCTTTTCGGTACCCAGGCTGGCAGTGCTCAGTGCAGACCGCGTGCGGGACCTGTATGCAAGGGGGACACAGAAAGCATTGTTAAACAGTATGAAGCCGATGTATGGCACGTGAAGTAGAACAAAGTGCTGCTTTACGCATAAAGGCCACCATTATCCATTGGTAAAGTGTTCTCAGTGCTTAATTTGAGCCGGTTGGTTCCAGAACTTGGAGCCAGCACTTAATTGTCAACACCGGCGCTCATGACAGTCTGCCACAAGGTGGCACTGTCAGGCTTATTTAGAGATGACCACAACAAAAGTTAATTAATAATCCAATATACATTAAAAATTACTATTAACTGCCGCCCAAGCCATTCTTCTGGCTTTGGGGGACTTTAATAGTCTGGATTGTCACACTTGTAGGAGGTTGATGATTAGTAGTTGTGTTGTTACTATCATTGGCAGCATGGCAGGGGCAATGTGTGGTACAAGCTGTAGTGGCCTCCTGATGAGGGCCCTCGCACATTTTATTTTTACAAATGAAGCACTGACATCTTCTAATACCAGTCTAACCATTAATCCAGGTTGCGGATAGAAGAATTGAACATCTTGTTAGCTGATTGGCCAAACCCAGCCACATAATCTGAATTCTGCAGACATGACTTTTTATGTACAAGTCCATAGGAGCATATTTACAAGCCCCTTCCACCGCTGTTACGTCACTTTTTGTGAATGTAAATGTGATTGTACATAAAAAGTATACCTGTACAAGTTCATATAATCAGAAAAATTCAATAAAATGCATTGCTTGGGACAAAAACATATAAATATTGAGAAAAACATTCAGTACGTTAAATTCCAACAACCTACAAACAACTGTGTAAAACTTCAAAGTGCCAAGTGCTTAAAAACAAGTGACCTTCTATTATCTAATCCTATAAAACCCCCTTCAGAAGGACATAAGCAAACATATCTAAGGTACAGATACAAGCTTTTTTCAGAAATTGTTACAAACGTTATCTTCTGACAAATGAATGGTATGGAAACCCATGATAAGCATAAAATGAGAGCGGGATGAACAGATCTCATCCCTAGTTTAGGAAATGAGGGTCTTAGTGATATATGACATACATTAAGCAGTTTTGGGCAGGCACACACGATATGCATTAAAGTTTCATGTGACCAGCCATACTGTCTACATTCACTGGTTGGCCAGTGTTGTATCCAATTCGGTGTGCCCTCCTTAGTAGGGTACCTACCAAGAATTAATTTAAAAAATGTATTCCGGATACATGCCGGAAAATAAGTAATCAAATAGGGCTAGATTCGCAAAGTCTGATTAGAATTAATCACTGAGCAAGCATGTTTTTTTGCCGCTAAGGCCTCTTTATCCGCAATAAATGAGTTAGTCTTAATCTTTTTATTTAAGAACTGTTTAAAGATTAGCAATTTATAAAGATTAGCAATTTATAAAGCATCTTGTTACTCCAACGGAGTGTCCCCACACTAAGAATTCTTCCTCCTGGTCAGTAAGCAAATCCCTTTCCGCTATTTGAACACTGATGATCCTGGGATGACCTAAAAAACCAAGGGGCAGATTAACAAGAAACTGACGCATCTCTGCGTTATAGTAGAGATACGTCAGTTTACTTGCGTCACGCAAAAAAACCCTTGCGCCACCATGGATGCGTCGCATTTACAATGCGGCGCACCATGGCGCAAGGATTGACAGACGCGTCATGCATCTGTTGGCGCATAGGTCACACATTGCTGGAGGTGTGTCGCAAGCACTACGCAACTCCAGCAATGTTCAGGAAGGCCTATACCTATTGTGCTGCGTCACTCCTTATCCTTGCTTAAAGCAGGCGTAAGGTTTTGACGCAGTGGCGTCGTAGAAGTGACACAGTGACATTTTGTAGATTTCACTGCGTCACTTTTACGAGGCTTTCTTGCGTCGGAACGCCCACCCTGCATACATTATACCTGATGCAGGTATAATGTGGCGCAGGGCTTTACAACGTGACGCATCTCCCTAGATGCGTCACATTTTAAATGTGTCGCAACGTGGCGCATTGTTTACGCCGCCGCTGCGTCACAAAAGTGAAGCAACGGCGGCGCAAAAGTGTCGCAAGGGGCTTGTAAATCTGCCCCCAAGTTTTTAACTTCCTACAGAACAGCACTTCTGAAGGCAGCATCCTAAGATCCAGCGGCAGCTATTCATTTTGATTTCTGAGAACCCTGACTGCAAGCCAAAACTCTGAAAACATGTTAAAATGTAGGATCTCCAAGCGCCAGTATAAACAGAGGGATTTACTTCGCACAAGCAGTTATTTGCTAGGGAGTCAGGATCAGATAAAAACAAGGAGTGCATACATTTCAAAAATGACACTTGCGCCACATTGGACTGTCTCTGGAGGCCAAACTCCAAATGGATTTCGGCTTGGCCAATTAACGTTAGGAATTCCAAAGACCGATTTACAAGTCTTAATTACTACTAAATCCAATAATTTAGCATCTTTTCCCCTGCATATGCAATAGCTGGTGGTAGTTTGGCTCCCAAGACTTTAAGAAGGTGTTCATACGATTGACAACTCAATGATTTACGTAGAGATTTAAAAGCACAAATTAAAGATTAGGTTTATGCCATTAAGACATTAAAATGGCTTGTAAACAAGACTTTATTGTCAAATAAAATGCTAAAATATTTATATGTCTTTACAACCTCTTTTGGCCCATCTCTCGCTATCCAAGACCTAGGGGCCGATTCCGATTCTGGCCGGAAATCTCTCCGACCGAGCCGGACCCGGAGAGAATTCCGACCGAATCGGACCCTAGCAGTCCGACCGGACGAGTACGATGCATTCGCATGCTATCGGACTCGAGTCGGTCGGACTCCCATTGAAGTCAATGGGAGCCAGTCGTACAACGCGTACGCGGGCTCCCATTGACTCAATGGGTGCGAGGCGGACAAGGGCGCCCCTACAGCGTGTACGCATCCATGCGCATCGCGGCGTACATGCACAGGTGGGGGGACCCATGGGTCCCCCTGTGTGCGACTCGCGCGCCTACGCGTACAGGGGGTCCGACGCGGACCCCAAAGTCCGGCTCCGACAGCTTTTTTGAGCCGGACGGCGCGAGTAGGTCGGACTGCTCGCGGCGCGCATCGTACTTACCCGGCCGGGAAACGTCTCCATAGCGCGGTGCGAGTCGTGTCCATGCGAGTCGGTCGGAGCGTGTTGAAGCCGCGTTCGAGTCGGTCGGCGATTTCGCGGGTGCTTGCATCGTACTCGCTCGGCCGGACCCGCGTACGATTCGGTCGGGAAACAGGGCTCCGAATCGGATCCGGTGAATCCAAATCCGATTCGGAGCACTACCGGCCGAGATCGGAATCGGCCCCCTAGTATTAAATTTCACTGGGCCAGTTTCCATAATTTTTGTTTTTCTTAACATTCAGCTCCAGGCCATTAGCTAAAATGTAATCATCAAATGCAGCAAATAATCTTTGTAGACCTATTGGAGTTTGGCTCAACAAAATAGTGTCATCAGCATATTGAAGGTATTAGAGATGGACATTAGCAAGTTTAGGAGGGTGGGCATTGACAGATTCAGAATGCTGCAGCCAATCTGACATAAAAAGATTAAAAAGGCAGGGGCAAGTACACAGGCTTATTTAAGATCCTTACAAGTTTTGAGTTTCCGGGACAAGCTAAAACCATCGCCCAACTTAACCTAAACCCAAGTGTTTGTATATAGGAGTATTGTAGCATTAAACAATTTTTGGGGGATACCCCATCCCACAAGTTTTTGCCAGAATAATAATAGTACCATGTATAAGTTTTTTTTTTTTAAACAGCCAGCTCTGCCAATAAAGTAGGGGTCAGTAAATTAGTAATTGTAGATTGGCCCTAACGAAATCCAGACTGGTTAATTGGAATTATTCACTGTGATGTTTTCCAATCTTCCAAATGAATCAATAATCGGGTAGCAAAAACCTTAGCTTCTACATCAGTTAAAGCAATTAACTGGTAGTTTTAATGATTATTTGCTTTTAAAAATTGGCTGTACAATGCTTCCTTACCACTACTCTGAAACAATATTCAATGCTAATACATCATTGAACACAGAAGTGAAAACCTCGGCTTACATGTCGAAGTTGGCACGAAATATAGCGTTACGGAGTCCATTTGGACCTGGAGCCGGATTCGATCTAATCTATCTATCTATCCATCTATTTATCTATTGCTTAAAAATTCCAAATATGGCATTGGATTAAGGCTGCTCCCGATCTCTGCAGGTGACTTACTACATTTCACATTATAGTGACTCAGGTCCGAGTAACTTGTGTTAGCAACACTGGGGCCATACAGGTTAGTAATAAACCTCACCCATACCTCCTCCCTAATGTTGACACTATAGGCCCTGTTACCTCCTCTTTCCAATTCATTGATGACATCCTAAAATGCTTTAGCATCATTGATCTTAGTAGCATTTAATAACCGCGATTTCACCTACCAGACCTCCTGTCTATATGACCTTCTCAGTGACCTCAGTTTATCTTTGAGAGACTGATAAGATGGCCAGTATTGATGGTTAAAAACTTCCTTAAAGCTCTATTAAAATGACTGTTTCAATTTAAATAACTTAAATGAATTCTACTTATTTGGGGTGGATTTCAGGGAATTCGCTTTTGCCTGATTGCGTGCATAAAAGTTCTACACCAGCAATGAAGTGATATAATTCCACTTGGCCAACATCATTTCCCCTCCTAACGAACCTAGATCACTGTGATTGATCAAAGTTCAGCAAACTTCAGTATTTTTTTTTGTTTTTCCGAGTTCCACACCAGCCTTTTCAAATGTTTTGATGAATGAGCAATATATTGAAGCTCATTGGCTTTATGATTATAGCTTATTGGCAGATACAAAGTTAAAATCTGAGGATCATAATAACTTTCGACTCTTGGAATCACCTTGTATTCAACAATTTTGGGCCCAGCTTATCTCATACAAAAGTATAATTGATAATTGAACCATGTTTTGACTGTTTAAAAGTTGGAACTTCCCTTGATTTACACAAAGGTGATTCCTTTAGCATAATTAAGCCAAACTGCTGCAGAGTATCACAGCACATCTTAGCAGGACCATTACTTGGCCATTCTAAGGATTTTAATAAACCAAATGTATATTAAAATCACCAGAGATGATTAAACAGGCCATTGGATATTGGAGTGCTAACGATTTTACATTATCCCACAAGGTAAACATTTGAGTCATCTTATTTCTTTTCCTCATACTTAAATAGACATTCAGTACTATCATCATATAAAAATCAAACTGTAATAAAACACCTTGTATCCATGCTAACTGCAATTCGATTACTTCTGCCTTTACACTCAACTCCGTTGTAATATAAAATGAAAACCCCCCCTTTGCGCAGCCTTGATTATTAGTGTGCATTGTTGGGAGATTAAATTCATTAAAACCAAGCAATGGAGTATCTTGTTCTCGCCATGTTTCCTGAAACATCAGAATTTCAAGAGCTTTTAAAAAGGAAAGTGTATCAAGGTCGGCCAACAAATGAGCTAAACCATGGACATTCCAAGAGCATATTCTCAATTGTTTATCATTTCCACTAGTGTTAAGCAAAGTTCAGTGTCCACCAACAGAAGACGCATTTGTGAGGGTTGCTGGGAGCCACGCCAATCTTCATATGACATTTTATTTTTAGATAACAATTCACAGGTGTGAACTCCTTTTAATGAATTTGTAACTAAAATGCCTGTGATGTTAACTGAGTTATTCAGTGGCCCAATGGCACCTCCAAGTAATGGCATCGACTTTTTGCAATCACCTTTTTTGGTGATTTTTGGTACTACTACTTTCAATATAGAGGGATATTTTGTAGGACTGAGTTTGTTAATCTCAATACCCCACTCCACAAAATACAAAGTGGATTAAAGAATTTTGTTTGCCATTCAATTGGTAGACCAGGTTGTAATAGTGGATTCAAGGGCTAAATTTGAACAGATAAAAGGTCCGTATAGTTAATGGATGATAATACAGAAATTGTTAAGATACGTTTTAGAGTTGTACCCCGATTCAAACTATCGTGTATTCCCCTGGATTCATATAAGGGATGGAATACTAGTTTCAAGGCATTAGCAGATTGATTTTCCGGCATGACCCCTACAGATATGGGATGGCTGGGTTCAATACCAGAGGATGGACCACAGGCTAAAATATTATTCCGATGTCCTTCACGGGAAAATGATCTCTGAATAGCTCCAGGCCTATTTCCATGAATGAATGAATGAAATGACTTTTATATAGCGCATGGCTACCCGGGAGCATCCCAGCGCTGAAACCGTAACCAAAAGGACAGACACCCTAGGGGAAAAGCCAGGTCTTTAGCTGTTTTCGGAAGGTAAGATGGTTGGGTTCCCTACAAAGATACAACGGAAGGGTATTCCAAAGTCTGGCGGTGTTGTATGAGAAGAGCCGGCCGCCACTTCTGGCCTTCTTGATCCTAGGGACCACTGCCAGGTGGAGCTCATCTGAGCGGAGTTTTCTGTTCGCCCTATAGGGGCGAATCATGGCTTTATTGATAGGAGGTCCACTCCCTTCCAAAGACTTATGGGCAATGCAACGGGCCTTGAAGTTGATTCTCTCCTGCACCGGGAGCCAGTGGAGGGAGCATAGCGCGGGCATTGCTGAACAACGATTGGGGGTCCCCGTAAGCAGTCTCGCAGTACAATTTTGTACAACCTGCAGTTTCGCGACCACTGAGTTCGGGGCCCCTAGGTAAAGGGCATTGCCGTAATCTATCCTTGACAGAATTAATGCTTGGATCAACAGTTTTTTTGCTTGGAAAGGTAGGAGGGGGAGGACTTTACAGGTCATTCTAAGCAGGCCATAACATGAGGCGGCAGTCTTCTTAGCCTGTGCTTTTAACATGAGATCTTGGTCTAGCCAGATTCCCAGACTTTTTATCTCTGTTTTTGGGGCCGGCACCGGGCCCATATTAACTGGCCACATGGTGCTTGCTTTAAAGCTTAGAGGGTTGCCGAGAATCATAAGCTCGGTTTTTTCGCCATTAAGTTTTAGGTGAGACAAACTCATCAACTTGGCAACTTCCTCGAGGCAGGAGTGGAGGTCATTAGCCGGCTGGTTAGGATGGTTCAGTGCTACGACCAGCTGTGTGTCATCGGCGTATGTTACTATATGAATCCCGAAGGGGGCTTCAGTGTCCGCCAACGGGGCCATATAGACATTAAAAAGAGTGGGACTCAGGGAAGAACCCTGAGGAACTCCACACTGTAAGGGGATAGGATTTGAGATGGTATTGCCTTCAAAAACCTGGAAGAATCTTTCTTCTAGGAAAGATTGTAGCCATAGTAGGGCTGTTCCAGTCACTCCTGCACTCCTGAGGCGGTGAACCAAAATTTGGTGGTTCACCGTGTCGAAGGCCGCGCTCAAGTCAAGGAGGATTATGGCTGATGACCCTCCCTGAATCAAGAATCTTTCTAGATTCTTCCACCACTGCTAGTAAGGCGGTTTCAGTACCTTGGCATGGGCGAAAGCCTGTTTGGGAGGGATGGAGCAGGTCATTGGATTCAAGGAATGCGGAGAGCGTGTGGTTAACATATTTCTCCGCTATCTTGCTGATTCCAGGAAGGAGCGAAATAGGGCGATAGTTACCCAAATCGGCTGGGTCCAGGTTGGGTTTTTTTAGCAACGCTTTTACCATTGCCCTTTTCCACTCAGGGGGGACTGAACCCATAGATAATGAGGCATTAATCAGGCGAGTGGCAGTGGGGGCAATTGTTGGTGCAGCCAGTTTCAGGATGTTAGGAGGTGCAGGATCTAGTGGCGACCCACTTTTTACTGATGACAAGATGGTTAGGAATGATTCCTGAGTCATCGTGGTGAAGGTCTCCCATTGATGTTCAGTTATATGCCCACCCGCATTCGTATGCTTGATTGGAATGTCACTGTCTTTTTGGGGAAGATGCTTAAGGATGTTTTGTACTTTGGTAGCAAAGTATTCCACAAGTTCACTGCAGCGGAGACCTGAGGTATCCGGTTCAACCGGTAACTAGAGGCACTGAATCCCTCGTGGAAGCCTGAGCGTTTTACCTGTTGTTGCTTCAGTTTTAATGTAATTACTGCTGCTACTGGTTTTTAACATACTGCTGCTATTAGTTTTAAAATTGTTCTGATGCTCACGGGGAGAGCTGTGTTAAAGCTTGAGGGTAGTGGGGTATTCTATCTTTACCTGCACACGCACTTAGGCACCGGGTCAGCGCTCTAGCAGCTGGAACCCGACGCACGACTGACGCCATAAATGCGCCAGATGACGCGACCGCGCAGCGGTAAATAGAGGCACTGAATCCCTCGTGGAAGCCTGAGCGTTTTTACCTGTTGTTGCCTCAGTTTTAATGTAATTACTGCTGCTACTGGTTTTTAACATACTGCTGCTATTAGTTTTAAAATTGTTCTGATGGGGGCACCGGGTCAGCGCTCTAGCAGCTGGAACCCGACGCACGACTGACACCATAAAAGCGCCAGATGACGCGACCGTCTGCGCCCGTCCGTGCCCGAACGGGCCCAGGGGCCAGAACCCCTGCCTCTCCTCCCTCAGGTTACTATCATTACACCAGCGTGCAGCTCAAACAGTTAAATAGAATCCCAGAGCCAAAATGTGCACACTCTATCTCGATCGAGACGCTTCAGGACAGGTGTCTGCACTGTCGGTTTGAACTTTCTGCACTCGCTGTCTCCCTACCACCCCCTGTGAAATTGTACAAATTGTTTCTACTTAACTGTAGATCCTTGCCCAAACATACGATTGAAATCTCTATGTTCTTAAAAGACTCTGACCCGGAAGTCCTGTTCCTCACAGAAACCTGGCTCAACTCCAGCTCAGAGCCGGATATTGTCCAAGCACTTCCCCCGGGATATTTAATTCAGAGGGTGGACAGAGCGACAGGCAAGGGCGGTGGTATTGCTATTATTTACAAAGACCATTTGACTTGTCGCTTGTTAGGCAGCCCGCTATCAGACTGCGAGAATTTCTACTTCTCAATAGAATTTACCCCCACCCTCTCATTCTCAGGTATTCTTATCTATCGCCCACCTGGGGTGACAGGCCAATTTTGTAAATCCTTGCTAGAAACTGTTGTCAATCTTGCCAGTGTCGCTGCTAATTTTACTCTCCTAGGAGATTTTAATCTGCATTTCGATGACCCTTCAGCGCTCACTGCAACTGAACTAGCTCAAGACCTCATGGCCTATCAATTGCTTCAGAAGGTCCAGCAAGCAACCCATCTTAAAGGGCACCTCCTCGACCCCATTTTTTCTAATCTGGGAGACCTGACGGGGAAAGAGCCCATCCCCCTTCCATGGTCTGACCATTTTATGACCCCCTTCTTCTGGTCGCCACCAAGCACCGCATCACATACCCCACCAACACGGACCCAAATTCGACCTTGGTCCAAACTCTCCCTGGAGAGGTGGACTCTAGAACTCGAAAAGACCAAACCGAATTTTGATTCCAATCCAGCGGCAGCTAATAAAAGTTTTTGCAACTGGATTGAGGGATCACTCAATTTGGTGCTCCCTAAAATGTCAATCCAGAAGAAAGCTGGATCTAACTAGTCCGCCTGGTTTTCCCCCAAATTACGTATCTTAAAACAGCAATGTAAAAAATTGGAAAGGGTCTGGAGGAAAGATTTCTCACTTGAGCAGAAATTGGAATATAGGGCAGCTATTGGACGGTATAAGGCAGAAATAAAAACAGCCCAAGCCACCTATTATGAGAAAAAGATCGCGTTAGCCGCTAATTCCCCTAGAGAAACCTTCTTCATTGCCCAAAAACTACTCAAAGTCCCCGGCCCTCTGGTTGTACCGAATACCTCAGCGTAGACCCAGGCGTTCTCTGTATAACACTACCCTCTGACACAGACACTATCACCTTTATTTATAGTTGGTTCAATCAACATTTGTGGATGACAAACAATTTTTCCAGAACTATTTCCATTAACCAGCGTAGACCCAGGCGTTCTCTGAATAACACTACCCAGTGGCACAGACACTATCCAGTTATTTATAGTTGTTTCAGTCAACATTTGTTGAAGACAAATATCACTGTTGCTTGCCATCTCTTTATCAGCAAATTTTGGGAGACTCAATACCTGAGAACTGGGCTGGGGATTCAAATGGGTTGCTGGATTATATCCAGGGGGGTTATCTATGCCCATTAAAGTTTGATCCTGCTGTTGTAATGCCTAACCATTTGGTTTAAAGATAGGATAACAATCCCTGGGTTGCAGCATAGATTTAGACAAAATATCTGAAGCTTTCTTAGCCTTGTTCCGGGCCTTCCGCAACCTAATTCTAGCCCTTTTTGTTAAGGGAGGCTGACCTATGGAACCCTCACAAAGGGCCGCAGAATTTAGGACTTGACTACCCTCAATATTAACATTTTCTATTAGAATGGGACTTTCATCTTTTTTCTATTTCTAGTCCGAAATCTCCTTCTAACTTCCTGGTATCCACAGGTAGAACTTTAGAAGTGTATAAGGGGGCATAACACTGAGCTTTTTGGAACTTCGTGCTTTTACTAGCAACTCTCACCCCTGAGCCCATATGGGGTGGCATATGTAACTCTGCCTTTGGTTGTGTGGCCAGTTCTTTTACTTTGTCAATAAGAGATCCTACTATATTCAGTGGTTCTGAAACATTATCTAAAATATATGCACACATACACTTAAATAGTTGGTTGTTAGCATCAGACTGGGCTCTTATCACCAGGTTAGTTAGATTATGTAGTGTATATCCCAGCCACATACACAGCTAAGGTATTCAATAACTCCACCTGGATATCAAGTTTATTGGAGTGGGAGTTTAACACTGTTGTTATTGCATCCATTGTCCACAACAGATTCCACCATACTCCGATATCCGATGAATTTTGATGTTAGGGAGAACTTACTTCCAATGCCGTAGGTATATCATATTTATCCAGGAATGAAAGATCTGCAGAATTGAATGAATTATCTATTTGATCAGCCATCATAAGCCCCTGTCCTGACCCACTAGGGTTCATTTTTTGAGGAGTTGGAGTTGGTTGTGAATCAGAATATTGACCAATCTAATGAGATACAGGGCTAAACGGATCCATACCATTGTTATCAATTAATTTTTCAATTAAGGCTGGTTAATAGACTCTCCTAAACTCAGATTTCGATGGTGGCTGTCACAGTCCTTTAAATTCTTAGTAGGCATTGGTGGCTTAGACAGACCCTCCAGGATTTCGCGATTTCGCGATTTGCCGCGAAATCGGCACTTTTGTAAAAATGCCGCAATTTTTACAAAAGTGCCCGCGAAATTGAAAGAATGCGGAGACAAACTAAAATGGCACTAGACTAGTGCCGTTTTAGCTTGTCTCCGCATTCCTTCAATGCTGTGCTGAGCTGCAAGACCTCAAACTGAGGGCAACAGTGGCTGTTTTGAGGGCAACTTGGCTGTCAAACAGGTTAGTGGCAGACCCTGCTATCTGGCTGAAAAGCTTCTGTAGACTCAGCCCTCTCCAGCGTGTCTGATCGTAGCCACAGGTTTCAAGGTACCCTTGCCAATAACCTCAGCATTTCTCTGCACTCAGCTTGTGGCATGCTCACAAAATCTACAGTCAAAACACCCCCTGGGGATGGCTGTGTGAAGAAAGTCTGGCCCGTTGAGGCTTAGCTGTACATAATCGTTTGAGCAGCTGTTCGCTTCACGATTCTTTCGGAATGAGGCCAGATCAGAAATGACACACACACACTAGATGCTTACTGTCAGCAGAAGCTTAGATTTGGTTCCTTTCAAGCGGACCCAAATTGCTCTCCTACACAGGTGTTTCTGGAAGAGCCCCCATGTTACGTGTTGAATGGTATTTCCAAAAATTATAAAAACATGGACAGGGTACACATGACGGGAATGTGTTTTCTTTATGGAGAAGGGGGCCACGATCGCTCCTAAACGATAACAAAAAAAGCCACAATGTACCACCGCTCACCTCAATTGACTCTGGGTCAGCAGGGAACATATATGCAAGGTCAAGAAAGCCATGAGGACAAGTAGAGGGCGAGTGCCATCCCCTGCGGGCTTCTTTAGTACAGAACATGGCATGGCATGGCAGCTGACGGACATAATAGGCCGTTAAGACACTTCTTGGCATCCTTCACATAAAGTCAAACAAGCCGAGGCTTGAGCTGCCCAGTCCAACAAGGAAGCCACTGTTCTCAACCCCTAGATTTTAGAATAAGTGCATTTCTGAGAGCGGGCGAAGTGCCAGGGCCTGTGTCATTCATGACAGTCGTGATTCTATTAAACTGCACACCACAGAGCGATTTGTGCCTTGAATGACCAATGCCAGTCCAACATTTTCAACGACTAACCCATACAAAATTATTTTTGTACTTACTGATCGACTTACGCAAACATTATATTTTTTCTCTGTTTCGTGTGTTGCAAACACTTTTTTGCACTGGTTAAGTTTTACAGTTATTAGTGTAGAATTGGCCTCTAAGTGTACCCATTCTACTCCCACGCCTGCAGACCCATCCTCACTTTTGCATGATATCGGTGAAGGTTGGGCAAGGGACAGGAACCTTTTGAAGGCTTATCTTGATGGTTCTATTCTGCATTTGGAAGGCCTAAAGAGGTCACAGGACATGTTACCCAGCTCCAGACAGAGCAGTCCTTGGCAAAATCTAAAATGGATGACTGAGGCGAAATGGTGAGGGTGGGGAGGCCTAGTGGTATTTTACTGAATCCTCAAGGTAAGAGTGATGGGGGGTGCCCCGGCAGGGGTGCATACATGGGTGCTAGAACACCCCAGGGAGAAATAGGGCCCCCTCTCACGAGGTGCAGATTGGAGCTGTGCTTCCATAGAGCCACAGACACTTTACACATGCCAGTTTCACAGTGGAATACTCTGCTAAATCAGTTTACATTGATTAAAGGCTGAAAATGAATGATTACGAGTAAAATAAAGTGCCGCAATAATGCCGCTAAATTTCCATTTTTGTGCCGCTAAATTTGCAAATCTATGCCGCAATATCCTGGGGGGGTCTGCTTAGATAAACTTTGATTTAATTGGATGCAGTCCTGCCAAGTATCACGCATCAGGCATGACTCTAACGCATTTCAGTGTGGTGTTCCGCATCACCGCACTGAAATGCATTGTCACGCATTTTTGCCCACTCTGCTGACAGCGCTGATACGCTAAAAAACCATAATCCCAGGGTGTAGCTAGCGCGCGCTGTCTGGTGGTGCCTCTGACCACTGTGCCAGTGCAGCTCAGCTGCTCTGAGTGCTCGGCTCCGTAATTGACACTGTTGCTGCTCTCAGACTGTCCATTATCTCTGACTGTGCTGCTACAATGTTGCAAAATTAATGGGCCGCGGGCGCCGGGCAGGCAGCAGGCTGCTGGCTGAATGATTTCCCGGCGCCCGCTGCGCCGCTGACGACTTGATCCCACATGATGTCGATTGACTCACCACCTGCCCAGTAAGACCCGGCGGGGCGGCGGGCCTGCCCTCAAGTGGTCGTGCCTTTTCCTTAACTGGTTTGTGCAGCGGCGCGGCCTGGCGCCCATGTCAGTCCTGTTACACACAGGAAGCAGGAAGTGAGGCTCGAGTCAGAAGCGGCGGGCGTGGACATGGAGGCGACTTCACTTGTGCTGCCTGCAGTGTGCCTCACACAGCGATCATCATGTCGTCCCCGACCCCGTCCGCCGCGCCTCCGATGGCCGTCTACCAGCCTGAACCAAGCCTTGGGGCTACTCCAACATCATGCCGAGGAGGTGAGGGGACTAGGTACGCCTCACCGAACTTGAATCACCCACATGGCCCTGGCTGTCTGCAAGCGGCTGTGGCAGCTTAATGTCAGTCGTCATCACTTTCCTGCTGCCACTGCTCCTGCTCCCTTTGCTGTTACTCGCCAGAGCAAGTTGAGACTTTTAATTAAAAATTGGTCAAAAGGCCGGGGGATCTCTGAAAGCTGCCCACAATTTAGCACTTCAGTAGTCTAACCTTAAAATAAACGTGCGCAACTGAATTTCATGTAGTAAATGTATGTATCATGCAGTGTAGCAAGTTCTAAGTGCTAAGCGTTTCAGCTGTGAATGTCATTATTTTTAGCTTCCTGTAATTTTACCATTTAATATGAAATATAAACAACCGGCATCCGTCTTATAATTATCCGGCAGTCAGAATCTCACTCTGTGTCAGGCGCTGGCAGTGGCCGCAGCCAGCCTCACTTCTGGTGCCTTGGTGGTGCGGCGCGGTAAATTACCCCGGCCGGCGCGTTGGACACCGGCGCGGCCGGGGCGAGGTCAGTCTCTCACACTCTGACTCATCGGCGGCCTTAACCTGTGTCGGTGTGTGTCTCTCTTGTAGTTGTTTGTCACACACAGCTGCACTAGTGACTCAATTGTGATCTTCAGTCAGTGGTGTGACTTAACGGTGCGGTGGTCAGGTCTGCATCGTGGTGCGTGTTTTCTTTTGCCAGGAGGGCTTTCTGCTCATGATCATCTCTCATCCTGTGTGTGTGTGGGGGGAGGTAGGGAGGGTGGTGGTGGTGGGGGGCGGGGTAATGCAATCGTCCATCGTCACCTCATCACTGCAGCAGTTTCAAGAACTTCTTGGAGTTTCTTGTTGTTCAAATGGCTGTAATTTCGGATATTTAGAACTTTCCCTCGCCTTCATTGCATGATTTTTGCTCGCGAGAAAGTGTCACTCATAGTCGCAGAAATGTCACTCATAATTTCGCTGAAATTATGAAAATGTCACACATGGCAATCTGAAACCTTGGCAGCTATGTGGATGTCATCCAAACATATGACAGAAATATCACAGTCACTAAGAACACTGCTGGTTTTCCCCAACCTGCGATACATCTTCCGCCTTTGAAGGACCGGTCTGTTGTACAAGCATCGCTGATTGACTTGGCAATGCATTTGAGGGGAATACAAAAGAAGCACAGAGCTGAGGGTTCAAATGTACTTTGGCCATAACTACTGTTAAATGTGACCCTCCTCCCCTTTAAATGGAGCAGCAATTTTTAAACAGGAATTAACATCATTGGGCTGCAACAGACAAATCACCCATCACAGCGCCCTGGGATAACACACCATCACGCACTACCATAACTATCGCTGATGGACATAAAGTTGTTGGGGCTGGTATAGGTAACGACAAACCACCCTCACATTGAACTTTATCTGTATGTTTAAAATAGTTCATAATATAGGACTTAGGAAGCTGAGTCCGATTATCGTTTGCAATCTTGATTGCTTGTCCAGAAATACTCTTAGCATGATCCATCCTTGGTGATGCCACTAAATGGCCCTGCAAGTCCCTCAGAATCCATCTCTTTACCGGTTGGTATAACCTCTTAGGCTTTCTTAACAATCTTCCTTCTATTTTGCTACTGCAAAGACCAACGTAGGTGCCCCGAAGTCATATTATAATAGCTTCCCCCAGAGCACAGCAATTAAAAAAATAGCAGCACCAATTAGAAGTCAGTGCCTACTCCTACACAGAGCAAAACACCAACACATCAGAGGAGGCAAAAATACACTGGCAAGGATCACAATGCCTCAGGTTGGGTAAACATCACTCATCCGTGACACTGCATGTTATTACAATGCGGTCGTTACAACGACCGCCTTGTAACAACGCAATACCATTACCCCGCATGTCGAAACCACGACTTGCGGAGGGGGGGGAGAAGGTGTTGGATTTAAAATCCAACACCTTTCCTACTGTCCGCACAGACTGGAGTTGGAATAGTAAATCATACTATTCCAACATCCAGCGCCCCCATCCGCAAGTCGTGGTAACGACTTGCGGGGTAATGGTATTGCGTTGTTACAACGCGGTCGTTGTAACAACCGCATTGTAATAACATGCGGGGTGAGGGAAAGCGGGAAAAGGAGTGCTATTCCTCAGGCTCAGTCTGTATACATCATGGAGCTTACTTTTCACATCTCACAGTCAATGAAATAGCGTTGATGGAGTGGAAGACTTTCTTAATCCATATTTCTTGTGCGTTAGTGCTGCCTACCTGCACACGTCATGTAACATGGGACACCCTACAGGGGGCAAGAGCACACCAGATGCTCACCCAATCCAGGTGAAAAGTTAAAAATATATATATATAGTTTTCCAGGTCACAAAGAAAAGGTAAAGAGTGAAGCCAGCCACTATTACGTGGGCATGCTGGCCCCCTAGCCGTGGATCAAGCCGCACCGGCCTATCGCCGGCTGCTTCATTGCCACTACCAGAGGGAAGAAGGCCCAGTGTCAGACACTCGCTTATCTCCATTACATGCCTTTAAAATTTACTGTAGCCCAAGAAAATTGTGATGGCGAAGGAGGCAGTGTTGGGTGAGTGGGAAAAGGTATGGGCGCGGGCTGCATGCACAAGAGCAAAAACAGGCGCCTTGGCACCTCAATCTAAACAATAACCCAGTTACCTGGATTCCTTAAACCTTGGACCTGGGAAGTCCATAAATGCCTGTCAGGCCCGTTCCAGCCACTATAGCCAGTCCTGTGCCATCCTACTAATTTTCCGCTCCTCTCCACTCCTCTCCGCAGCCGGCTGCTGCAAGGCCACCACAAGCAGAGTCTCAGTCCGACCCCTCCATGAGCCGGATGAGAGTAGCTGCGAGACTCGGAGCCCACTGCAAGGTACACGCAAGGTCCCCGTGGCTCGGGGGCGCAAAGGCTCAGGGGCTCTAGGGCTCAACACAGAGCAAGGCACTGGGGCACGGCACGGGGCACAGCCGGCTGCTCACTTCCTTCTCTCTCTCCGTTCTGCTCATCCGCTGAGTCTGGCGTCTGACGTCAGCAAGTCATGAGATCTGTATGCCATAGATACTGCGCATTCCTGCCGTTTCACTTTGATGCAGGGCAACGCAGCAAAGTGACTTGCTGTGCCGCTATGCGCCAATCCCCATAAATATGCTCCTTAATGTCTATCGGTTGTGCATAACTAATAACAGGGAAATTAATCTGTAACAAAGGTGCCATTTCATCAACAGCTTGTAGACATCAATGATGAAAGAACAGTTCAGGTCACTCCTATCTATGATTTGTTTGTCTTTTCCCACATGAGTTTCCACAATTTTGTTTGCGCAATAGTTTCCTAGAGTAACAGAGCACTGGAGAAAGGTAGAGACAATGGTCATAAAAAAAAAGAGTTTTCCAGTTGGTAGAAGAGCGTTACCACAAAATTTTATATTAAACCCAATCAGGAGAGGTGTTATAGAGAACGCCATATTAGTATGGACAACCACAACGATCCCAACACCAACTCCCCTATAGAACCTCACTAACATAGGACTGAAGCAACTGGTCACCACCCCCACGCACACAGCGGGACATACACTCGACCCCATCTTCGCTGAAACAGCATCTCCTACAGCCACACCACAGAACTCCTCTGGACAGACCACCACTGCATCCACTTCTCCATCAGAAAACCCACCATACACAAGCACGCCCACCGTTCCCCCGTGAAAGCTGGAACAAAGTCAAAGAAGACCAGCTCACCTCCGCCCTCATCAGCACCCCACCACCAATGACACCAGGCGCTAACACCATGGCACACAACGTCCACCACTGGATCACGAACTGCACCGACACACTCACCCCCTCAAGAAAGCCACAGGAGGACACATCAAGAAAGCAAGCTGGTTCACCCCTGCACTCCAAGAATCCAAGCACTCCTGCCAATGGCTTGAAAAGATGTGGAGGAACAACAGAACCCCAGAAACATGCACTGCCTACAGAGCAGCCACCACAGCACACCACCAACTCAATAAATCCTCAAAGAAGAAATTCCTCCAAGACAGAATTCTCACCAATGCCCACAACACCAAAGATCTCTTCTCCATCATCAAGGAATTTGCCAAATCCAATAGCGAAACAACAGATGGCCTACCCTCCCAAGACCTCTGCAACAGATGCAGCACCTTTTTTCACCTCAAGATTAAGATGATCTACAAGACCTCTGCACCGCTCAAGCTCCCACCTCCAGCGACGCCACCCAACAGACCCTGCTCACTTGGACCCTTCTCTCAACAGAAGACACCCTAAAGACCACGAAGAACATCCACTCCGGAGCCCCCACAGACCCTTGCCCAACCCAGATCTTCCACAGAGCCGCCACGGCCATCGCACCCGAACTACGCTGGACGATCAACTGCTCCCTCGAACCCGCCACATTTCCTGACGACTGGAAACATGCCGAAGTTAACCCCCTCCTGAAGAAACCCTCCGCAGACCTGACGGACCTCAAGAACTTCAGGTACATATCCCTGCTTCCATTCGCAGCCAAGGTCATCGAAAAGGCTGTCAACACCCAGCTAGCAAACTTCACCGAAGCCAACAACATCCTGGACATCTCCCAATCTAAATTCCGCAGCAACCACAGCCCCAAGACCGCACTACTCGCCGCCACCGATGACCTCTGCTCCCTCCTCAACCAGGGCCAAATAGCAGCCTTCATCCTCCTGGACCTTTCAGCTGACTTTGACGCAGTCTCCCACCGCACACTAGCCACCAGACTCCACGATGCTGGCATCCGCGGAATGGTCCTTGACTGGATATGCTCATTTCTCACAGGCAGAACTCAGCGAGTCAGACTCCCGCCCTACCTCTTGGAACCAACAGAGAAAGCAGATGTGGAGTGCCCCACAGATCCTCCCTCAGCCCCACCCTCTTCAACATCTACATGTTCCCCCTCTCAACCATCATCAGAAACCATGGGCTCAACATCGTCTCCTACGCCGATGACACCCAGCTCATCCTGTCCCTCACCAAAGAACTCAACATCACCAGACACAACTTCCAAGAAGGAATGAAAGCAGTGCTTAATTTGTAAAATATTAAGTGCAGGTGCTCACATTTATTTTTAGGAGGCCACCCCCACTTCCATCAGATCTACCCACTTCCTCCACTGGCTCCACCCACTTCCTTTATTGGCCCCACCCATAGCCACAAACCACAACACAGAGCCTCCTCCTCACTTCTTGAGTTCCGCAAGAAGCTGAAGACCTGGCTCTTCATATATGCACCACGGGACCTCACACCTACACACCTGACCAAGCGCCTGGATACCCTCTCAGGTGATTAGTGTACTATACAAATCAATATAACATAACTTATAGAAAGCCTATGAAAACAACTCAAAAGTGAACTCAAGTGAACTCAAATTAGAGAATGTGTCTACATCTCTCATTAAGAAAGGTCATTTGAGGACTTGAGGCAAACGGAAGAGAATGCGCTTGTACTGTGCTGTTTAAAAGAAAGGAAAGGATGAAGGAACGAATACAATAAAGAAGGCAGGAAGGGGAGTAAAGAAGTGAGGAAATAAAGAATGGATGAAAGACAGGAAATAAGAAAATAATGTGAAATTAATAAATGAAGGGATAGAGGGAGAAAGGTAGTGAACGATGTGTGATTGATGAATAGAAAGAAGAAAGGAAAGGACGAAGACAAGCAGAAGGAAGGGTTGAGGATAAGAGGAAGACATTAAAGAAGGGATGAAGGAAGGAGCAAGAAAAAAAGAAAGTAAGAACGAATGGAGGAAGAAATAAGTTATGTGCCAAGGGAGGAAGTTTGGGGAATAGATGAGGATGGAAGGAAGCAAGAATGGAAAGAAGAAAGAAGGCATGGCTGGAGGTGCTGAGGAAGAGAAAAAGATGGGATGAAGGAAAGAAAGGAGCTCAGAGGAATGGATACGAGCATGAAAGATGCTGGGTCAAGGAGGGACAGAGGAAATAATGAATGTTTAATATTGCAAATAAATTGGAAAAAAATTGGAATAAAAGATTACAATACATTTCTGTGTCCTTAACACACCATGTATGTTTGTAAATCACATATTCACCAGAGGAGGCCTTGCAACCAAATTCAAAATGCTGTTAGCCAACTCAAAGGCACTAATTTTATCCACCTCAGAAAGATGAATAGCTGAGTGGCCACATCAAGATTAAATGTATGACCCAGAGATCAGGAAAAGAAAGAGGAGTGTACCCCTTTATTAATTATAGGGACGGGGGTGATTAGACTAGAGAAAGAAGAGAGTCCCTAGCTAAAATGTGGATATAGTGTTGTTCTGTCAACATGTACACTCTTAGTGGGGTTGTAAAGCACATTTAGTTAGACACAGCAGCAATTAACATAACGTATATCAATTTGTGCAGGGCAACACACTATTTTTTATGCTAGTCTTACAGAACCCAATATAATAATGCCAACAAACAATGTCATAGAAAATGTATAAAATTAAATTTTATTCATCATATTATTAAAACCATTCTACATACATTTCACAGCAGTTTTGATCATAAAATAAAAATAGATAAAAACAAGGTTAAAATTTTGGCAAGGAAACTACACAAAAAAGTCGACGCGGCGTTTCGGTGAGACTAGGATCAACCACCTTCTTCAGGACAGAGTTTTCTAAAAATGTAATATAATATATTATCAATTAATACATTTGTTACATCAAAATGATGACACATTATTACAAAGTTAGTTACAAGTTGGCATACAAGTTGACATATATTATTTTATTTACTCTACAGCGCCCCCACTAAAAAATGAAAACAAAACCAGCACATTATCCACTGTATATTCTTTATATTACAATGCCCCAACTAAAATGAGGACAGAAACAACACATGATCCACTATTACTAAAAAGAAACATACCTATTGGAGTTTCAACAAGATATCCCCTAATTGATTTAGAAGGATGAAGAATCTTCTACTGTAATATTATGAAGAAAAGGAAGAGATGTCCTGAAATAAGACAGACATGTTTGATATTGTCATGTTGTTTTAATACTAAATCTTTTTTTTATTTTAAAAAATAAGAATTTTTTGGGAGGTATACATATCCTCCACAGTATTACTTGTGATGTACCTTTTTATATGGTACTATCTCTTCTAAAATTACGTTGGTAGGCGCCACCGATAGATTTGTAGCAGATTAAAAACCTTTTTACAAAAGAGAATATCCAAATAAGTTGTTTTTCAAATCTATTGTGTATTGATAAAATAATCAGAGTAGACTAACGCTTACCCATAAAAAACCAGTATCCTTTCATTGCAAGCAGATAAGCCGAGGTTTTACTTGACAATATATGTAGCAATCTCGGGTGAGGGATTACTAAGGGATAAATATATACATTATTATTTAGAGTGTATCATACCGTACTGAGATGAATTGCCATAAACCGTTAAACACTCAAAATTACCTGGATATCGTTGCTTTATAGATATAGCAACGTTGCGAGGAAGGCTGTAAAAATACAGAAAAAGCATCTCTTAGC
Source organism: Calotriton arnoldi (assembly GCA_963921515.1). Classification (NCBI taxonomy): domain Eukaryota; kingdom Metazoa; phylum Chordata; class Amphibia; order Caudata; family Salamandridae; genus Calotriton; species Calotriton arnoldi. The sequence continues at coordinate 312,751 of CAWUFW010005407.1, forward strand.
TTTAATTTAGGTTATTTGTTACGACTACTATGATCGCTGTTATTATGTGTCGTATCGCGACGAGTCAACTGCATCGGGTACACAAACTAATTTAAAGACTTTACTATATCGTAACCAAAATCAAGTGGGCATAGCCCTTGTATCAGTTATAGCTTAGATTCTTTGTGCGGCTACTATGGTTACTATTTTTATATTTATACATACTGCCGCGTGGAAACAGCTTACTCGCAAACATAATCTAATGTACATTCCTTTATTTTGCATCTAACTAAAATTGGTCTGTGCTAATGAAGCCCAAAACCCCGGCACCCCGCCCAGTACTTACTAAATACAAGACTTTCTAATATGCATTCTTTTATTTTACATCAATCTGAGGTTGGTCTGTACTAAAGAGGCTAAAGAGGCTAGAAAATCACAGCACCCCGCCCAGTACTTACTGAATACAAGAGTTTCGGCCTCCCTGCAGCCTACGAACGTCCTCACGAGTCAGGATATATGGACAGACTGACCTCTACACAGCTTTAAATACCTAATTGACGGTCATGTGATTTCCGCCATCATTGAGAAAAACTTGTTAAAATGGTGAAAATAGGGTCGGCCATCTTTGAATTGGCAATATTTTATTGATTTATATCGCGGGAGGATAAACAAATCAATATAGTCTACTCTGTTCATTTCCAATGGTGGAAATTCTATTTCTTATTAATAATTATGATGGTTGGTGAGTAGAGTCTAGTAAAGTATTAATTTTTACTATTACATGCCTTAGTTAAGAAGACCTAAAAAGTAAAGAAGGTCGGCAGCCATCTTTAAATTGGCAAACAAGTATGGTGTACTACTGTTCGTTTTATAAATCTATTTCTGTTTAAACTTCTGGCGGCTTGTCAATGATATTTCCTGGGATAAATATCGATACCATAATCATGGTGGTTAGTGAGTAATGTATAGGCAGGAATTAATCATTACTATATCTTACCTTCATTCAGAGAGCCTAAACAACAAAGCAGGGGGCAGCCATCTTTGGGTTAGCAAACAGGTATGGTGCACTACTGTTCATTTTATAATTCTATTTCTATTTCGACTTCTGGCGGCTTGTAAATGATATGTCCTCAGATAATTATCGGTATTATCTACAAAAGTTCATTGTATTGTCATAGTTAGATTGATAACATCCCAGAAATCAAACATTTCACCACGAATGGTTACATACACTCAGAAAAAAACGCATATACTCGCTCCCTTTCTCTGTTTTGAAACTCTTCAAAAGCATTGGTTATTTTACAAATTATTGTATTTTATCTCTTTTAGTACCCCTACCAGTTTGCATTCCTCTCCTTCTCCATTGCCCCTAAGACCCTCTTATGCACAATGCTTTCTGTATATTGTGATTTAAAATTATATGCCAGTGTGATTGTTGGGAAATCCGAAGCTCCCCTCCAACCCCAATCTTACTGACCAAGCTACGCCCCCGGTTCACGGGTACCATGAGCTACACGCCCAAAACGCGATGGCGTTCGAGCCAGTGGGGAAATTAATATATGCAAGGTGGAAGAATGAGAAGGGAAAGAAGGGGGTAAAAACCGGGGAAAAGGGAGTCCACTACAAATGGGTAAAAAAATTAATTTTAACAATTGGTGGATATGTTGATGATCAGTAACATTTGATGGAATCTTTCAGCTTTGGTGTGACCTAAAACTCTTGGACTTAAACCTTTTATATCAATAGAGCAGCATGCCTTTTTCACCTGTGGCTTTCAGCTCTGTGTTCTTTTAAGGCTTGGTCATATTTTGAGACATACTCTTTTGGGACCCCAGGGGCATGGGCTGTCAATTGTGCAGCAAATGCAGTGGTACAGAGGCCCAGGGCAGTGAAGGCCCCTTAAAATCCAATTATTGATGTTTTTACTGCCCAACAGGAACGTTTACGCCCCATTTTCTTTGCGAGTATAAGGGCCCATGGGAGCCTTGCTACGCCACTGCCCACCCCCTCTTTGTTTCTGTACCCTTTCCTCTGTACTGTAAGTTTGAGCCTGTGTGATGTACTCCCTGTCTGTACACCGGCCTCTGTACAGCGCCTTGTTAATTTCTAGCTCACTTTGTGCTAGATAAATACCCCACAGACATGCATGTGAGTAGAATATCAATCTGAAATGCACAAGTCCATTGTGTTTCAATGTATGCATGCGTATTTGGCCCCAGAAGGGGAAAATGCCTAGTGAGATTGGAGAGTGACGTTTTTCAGCTTCCGTTGGGTCGGACCTACAGCACACTGAGGGGTCGATTCCGATCTCGGCCGGAAGCGCACCTAACAGTATTCGTCCGGAAAAAAACCAAGCCGAACGCGTGTTTCCCGACCGATTCGAACAGCCGTCCGAACGAACAAGTACGATGCGCATAACAGCCCAGATTCCGAGCGAGCCGTACTCACCCATTTCAGCTCCTTTTCCCCGCCCGAGCCGGATCCGTAAACGTTCAATCGAGTCGCACGGAACCAAATACACAGCACCTTCCGGCCGGACTAGTACGATGCGCATTCCGTACGCGCCGAACCCGTCGCTACGTCCGGCACGTCAGAGCATCCGGGAGAGCTGCACATAAGGTCCGATTCGCGCCACAAGACGATCCACGGCTACGAGACGAACAAGCCAGCGACGAGTACGAGTCGAAGCCACGAGAAACCCGAACGAGACGAACAAACCATGAATCCCATCGCGCAGGTCCTACCAATACTCTACATCTATTACCGGGACCGGTACGGACGCGTACGGCGAAGAAGGTAAGTCAAACACCCACTACACAAACAAACCACACGTACCCAACATATGTCACACACACATAGGGATGCAGAAATGATGTACACCAGCAACAGCAGAACCATAGGGGCGGGATGGCTACCACCAATGCCATACACACCCATAGGGGGATGGATGCCTACCACTACCACCACCCCTACTCAGGGGGCCTGGATGCCTACCACTAACACCACCCCTACTCATGGGGGCTGGATGCCTACCACTACCACCACCCCTACTCAGGGGGCCTGGATGCCTACCACTACCACCACCCCTACTCAGGGGGCTGGATGCCTACCACTACTACCAACCCCACCCATAGGGGGATGGATGCTTACCACCAACACCACCCCTACTCAGGGGGGGCTGGATGCCTGCCACTACTACCAACCCCACTCATAGGGGGATGGATTCCTACCACTACCACCACCCCTACTCAGGGGGGCCTGGATTCCTACCACTACCACCACCCCTACTCAGGGGGGGCTGGATGCCTGCCACTACTACCAACCCCACTCATAGGGGGATGGATGCCTACCACTACCACCACCCCTACTCAGGGGGGGCTGGATGCCTGTCACTACTACCATCCCCACTCATAGGGGGATGGATTCCTACCACTACCACCACCCCTACTCAGGGGGCCTGGATTCCTACCACTACCACCACCCCTACTCAGGGGGCTGGATGCCTGTCACTACTACCAACCCCACTAATAGGGGACGGATGCCTACCACTACCACCACCCCTACTCAGGGGGGGCTGGATGCCTGTCACTACTACCAACCCCACCCAGAGGGGGATGGATGCCTACCACCAACACCACCCCTACTCATGGGGGGCTGGATGCCTACCACTACCACCACCCCTACTCAGGGGGGGCTGGATGCCTACCACTACTACCAACCCCACCCATAGGGGGATGGATGCCTACCACCAACACCACCCCTACTCAGGGGGGGCTGGATGCCTGCCACTACTACCATCCCCACTCATAGGGGGATGGATTCCTACCACTACCACCACCCCTACTCAGGAGGGCCTGGATTCCTACCACTACCACCACCCCTACTCAGGGGGGGCTGGATGCCTGCCACTACTACCAACCCCACTCATAGGGGGATGGATGCCTACCACTACCACCACCCCTACTCATGGGGGGCTGGATGCCTGTCACTACTACCATCCCCACTCATAGGGGGATGGATTCCTACCACTACCACCACCCCTACTCAGGGGGGCCTGGATTCCTACCACTACCACCACCCCTACTCAGGGGGGGCTGGATGCCTGCCACTACTACCAACCCCACTAATAGGGGGACGGATGCCTACCACTACCACCACCCCTACTCAGGGGGGGCTGGATACCTGTCACTACTACCAACCCCACCCATAGGGGGATGGATGCCTACCACCAACACCACCCCTACTCATGGGGGGCTGGATGCCTACCACTACCACCACCCCTACTCAGGGGGGCCTGGATGCCTACCACCACCACCACCCCTACTCAGGGGGCTGGATGCCTGTCACTACTACCAACCCCACCCATAGGGGATGGATGCCTACCACCAACACCACCCCTACCCATGGGTGGCTGGATGCCTACCACTACCACCACCCCTACTCATGGGGGCTGGATGCCTACCACTACCACCACCCCTACTCAGGGGGGCCTGGATGCCTACCACCACCACCACCCCTACTCAGGGGGGGCTGGATGCCTGTCACTACTACCAACCCCACTAATAGGGGGACGGATGCCTACCACTACCACCACCCCTACTCAGGGGGGGCTGGATGCCTGTCACTACTACCATCCCCACTAATAGGGGGATGGATGCCTACCACTACCACCACCCCTAAACATAGGACGGGAAATGCATGACACAACCAGCATACTCCAACATAAGGAATGTCTGAAAATACATCCCACCAACACCATGACAAGCGTGTGTAGTCTGTGTCAAATGCCCACAACACTGAACATGCCATTGAGCATACAATGTGACCCCCAATCACATGTGTCACACATACATTTGTGTGGCCTCCACAATGCAAGCAGACCATGACCACTGTGGCAATGGGGTATAACACCCCATCATCACAGTGACCAAAAGGTAAGTCTGGGGGTCCATAGCTGAAGCCCAATTGAACAGTGTGGCAATGGGGTCTAAACACCCATCACCACGGTGACCAAAAGGGAAGTGTGGGGTCCATAGCAGAAGCACATTCTGAACATTGTGGCAATGGGGTCTAAACACCCATCACCACAGTGACCAAAAGGGAAGTGTGGGGTCCATAGCTGAAGCACATTCTGAACATTGTGGCAATGGGGTCTAAACACCCATCACCACAGTGCCCAAAAGGTAAGTGTAGTAATGGTAAAAGCTGCAAATGCCAAACAGCATTGATGATTCCTGGGCACAGAACAACAAACACATCTGTGGCATAGTAGTGCTTGTGTCCCATAGCAACATACATTGGGTGAGGCAAACAGTGCAGTGCAAATAAGATATACCTTTGGCCATGTGCAGACAAACATCACCCATGGGGGCTGACATTGTCAACATCCCTCAATAACACAATGACAGAAGTGACCATCATAATGCAGCCCCACATATCTGCACAAATGGACACACAAATGTAGATATCCTTTGGAGACTGTAGATGTCAGGTGAACAAATACCATACCATGGCAGCAATGGGACATACAAACCATGATCATTGTGCTGACTGATGACCTAGGAGTCCCAGGGACAGCAGGGGAATGCCAACAAACAACATACAGCCAATGGCACACTAAAGATATGCCAATGCAGTGGTGCAGATGCACAAACACAAACAGGCAGCCTCACACTGCAGATCAAACACAACAGGTGATGGGGGTGTGTGCCAGTGTCCCCAGGCAACCACACAACACATGAAGAGGCCTGAATCACAATTACACAGATGTGTATACAGTGCCACACAAAAGTAACTCATGGATCGGATTCCCCTATGTGGGGGCAAACAGGCATTGTTAGATGAGAGGGAGCCCAAATTACACATGTCACACAAGCTTGTAGGAACAGCAAATAACACAGCAAGAGACAGACCCACCACAGCACTACCCCCAGGGACCCCACATCGTCGTGACCGTGGCCTGCATGATGATCCCACTGTGATGACAAAGCTAGATGTCGTTCACACTGTGAACCACAGTCATGTGTCCTGAGCAACAAACTACCATCACACCTACACAAGCACAAATCAATCAGCACCACCTGTCAGCCAAGGCCAACATGGAGGCAGGGGTGCCGTGCAACAACTCTCATTTGCACAGACTCAACACCACACACCTTGATCTCCACCAATGTGCAGCAGTGAAGCTCACATGGATTGGTGACATTGCACATGCACCCATGACAATCCCAGGGGTGGTGTTGGGAACTAAGGTGCAGAAACCCATCACACATGGCCAGTCAACAAGACTCGTGAATGTCTGACACACTGCACAGTACGCTGTACATGGGCATGATGTGAAATCCACCACAATCAATGTGATCCCGGACACAGTCACACACCAATGAAGAAGTCAAGGTCACCCACAAAGAACACACATAGACAACTTAAAACATTGCAGCTCTAACCCAGAGGAGTGGCAGCAGTCACACACACAACGTGTCACAATCACTGAAAGCTAACACAAACTGGAAATTACATGACTTGTGTAACCAACAAGTGCCAAGGGGAATCCTGACTGTGTCTCATCTGCGTTTGGCCACAAACTCAGCCCTGACAGCAAACACACCTATGGATGACACCCGTGATGACCAGTAATGTGCCATGCTCCCACATCCCAGAGAACCCAGTGCGAAGATTATGGTGGAACATAGGTCAACTCAGCAAGCATCACAAACAGGAACATCACTAGGGATCCCAGCCTGTGTTGCAAAACGGAAGTGAACACACACAGACATGCTCACACAACACACACCTTGGGCTCAGGCAATGTCACAGAATTACACACTGCCATGAGGGCACTCCACTCCTGTGTAAGGAAAGCTGTGCCATACGTTGTCTCTGCAGGGCTCTATCATATCAGCAGTACACTTGGTCACTCAGTCAACAATTAGCACAAAATGAAGGCTCTCATCACATCAGCCTGGTCATGGCAGTGTCACCGACACCATCTGCACAGATACAACACACATGTATAGCAAGTTGCACTGATCACACAGATGAGTCCTTCCCCATTGATGCCCAAACTTGCATGTCCAGTGGAGATGGTCACACGGTCAGGGAAATAGACAAATTGAACAATGGCAAGCACAACAGATTTGCAGGGGTGTAAGCCACAGATGTGATATTGCAAATAAATGTAGGAAATCCCATTGCCAAATTTTGAAAACATGACACCCTCTTATTGCTGCAAAGGATGACATGGATACACACCAGGATAGGACACATTCCCCCTGGACCACATGGGGTCCTGCACAGTAACACTTCATTTCCCTGATATCAAAAATCACCATCAGTGCAGCAAGGGCACGGTTAGCATCATCAACATCATGTACATCAGAAGCAAAACCACTAGAGAACAGAAAGTAGCTTTATTCAGCATTTTTGTGTATAGAAGTGAAAGTCCAGAAATATAACAAAGGCCAATGGCCAGTCCATAACAATAGTCCAAACAGGGTGACAGTGCCAGAGGTCACCCTTTGCATGCCTGCACTGATATGGAGCAGGGACATTCCCCTCGGAGGGGCATACGGGGGGGCAGGCCAGGCACCGCAGGGACAGGATCAGGGCTCACCAGAAGGAGGCAGGGAAGGGGTGGTGGGTGCTGGAGAGTCACTGACAACTGCAGTGGAGGCGTCTGACATGGTGTGTGCCGGCACAACTGGGGGGCATGAGTCAGATGGTGATGGTGCCGGCACGACTGCAGTGGGCCGTGCAGATGGAGTGGACAGGTTCCCCACTGCAGTGCCCAAGTCAGACAGGGTGGTAGTGGACTCCACTACAGTGCCTATCTCCAGGGGAGTAGAATGGGGTTCAGGTAAGGTGGGCAGGACAGAGGGGAGGACACGCTCTCCACACCAGTGGCACAAACAAGCGCAGCGGGGGTGTGGTGCTGGAAGAGCAAGTGGTAGGGGGAGAAGGCCGGATCTTTCTGGGGATGGTGTATCTGTGGGTGGGGGAACCTGGGGCAGGGTGTGGTGGGGGAACCTGTGGAGTGGGGGCCTGAGGGATGGAGGAAGGAGACTTGGTGGTTGAGCTGCAGGGTGGTGGCGGGGTCTTGCTCTTCCGGGTCCGGGGGGACTTGCGGATGGGGGCCTCAGTCTGTCTGCGCCTGGGGGAGGGTGTCCGGGGGTGAGGGGCACTCCCCTCTGTGTGGGTGGACTTCCTCTTCCCCCTGTATGCTGGATTGGAGGGGAAGAGGCCGAGGTCACAGAGGAAGAGCTGCTGTGTATATGTACCCCTTCCCCTGTGGGTGTGGTATCAGTCCCCTGAGGATGCCTGCGTGCACGTCTTGTTTTTGTAGTGGGTGTGTCTGTGCTGCTCGTGTCTGTGTGTTTGGGTGAATGTGCAGGTGTGCATGTGCTTGGGACAAGTAGGGTGCCAGGAAGTGTGGATGGGGCAGAGGTAGGAGGGGTGAGGGACTGTTGGAGGAGGGACACTGCTGCCGTCAGGGAGGAGTCCATGGACCTATTGCTCCTCTGTAGGGCAGACATGCCCGATGAGATGCCCTTCATGAACGACACCAGCTGAGTCAACAGAGTGGTGTGGGCATGGAGGACACTCAGCATTGCTGTCTGCCCTACATGGAGCTGGCGAAGTAGGTACACAGACTCCTCACTCAGGGCAGCAGGGGACACAGGGGCAGGGGCTGCGGTGCCTGGCATGAAGGAGACATGCTCCTGAACACGGGAGCCTCCACGGACCTCTGGAATGGGAGCCGATGGGAGGGCGGTGGTGGTGGTGGTGGTGGTGGCGGGGACAGCAATAGTAGCTGGGGTGTGGTGGCTGCTGACACCCGCCTCCACAAGGGAGTCATCCTCCGAGCTGCTGTGGTCCTCAGCTGAGGTGGATGGTGCTGAGGACTCCTCGGTGTGGCTCCCCTCGCCCTCCGTGCCACTGGGTCCCTCCGACCACTCCTCGGCTGCTGACCCAGTCTGGCTCTGCGGCTCCTCCTGGTCCATGGAGCTGTCCCCTCCTGTGGCCGTGGATGTATCTGCAAACAATTAGGGAAACAGACAGACATCAGTCACCTGCACTAACCGCACAAAACCACAGTAAGTACAGCACATTACAGAGCAAGCCCTGGCATCCTTAGTTGAACATTGCCAAAAGTGCCCAAACAGAGTAGGAGAAGCCAATTGTCAGTCTGATGGTCAACCATGGCACTCACATCCCTCCTGGCCTTGCACCCATCGGTCTGGTGTCTGTCGGATGGCAATACCCCAGTGTGGACACATGCACCACCTACACAGTAGTTGGACAGTGCAGAGAACACGGTGAAGTATGTGAACATGCACACATCACAACTCTTGCCACTGAGTCAGTACAGGTGTCCGGATTAAGGGATGGCCAGAGTCTATATTTGAAATTCATGTGATGCATACCAGCACCAGACACCATGATGCACCCATGTCCTGATAGTCAATGCCACAATGGGGTGCATGTAGCACGTCACTCCCCTGCAGGATCACTCTTAGGAAGTTTAATGCCATGGCACAGGCATGCCTGCAAAGTCATACATCACTGTCTCCAGTCACATGGGCAGGGCAGCCAGACAACAACAGTCTGCACTGTGTCACAATTCTAGGTCATGGGGAATGCAAGTCCTGTAGCTGACAAGTGCACATGTCCATCCCCCACAAACCACATCATCTGAACTCTCATTTGTCTACGTCATACCAATTGGACATATGGGAGACATGAAACCCAACCCTCGGAACCTGAGCACCTCACAATCTGCTGTGAATGGGAAACAGCTGCCTGAACTACACAGTCGCACACCCCACTATGCACGGTCAAGTGATCAAACACCTATATGTCACACAAGTATCGTCTCCTATGGTCACATCTCCGGTGGCATGCTGAGCCCTAACCGATAAACACCTCAGTAGTCCAGACAACGAAGCCAGAGCACAATGACACAGAGGCAGACACCTGAGGGAACATTTCACTGAGCACAACGTGTCAGCTGATACACGGGAGTGGGAGTACAGAGTGTATTGCATGGCCTGGAGTAGGCATGACTGTCCTGCTCCACGTGAAAGAGGGATGAGCCCTGGACAGTAGGCAGGTGGCTAAGCATGTGTGACACACTTGATATTCATACTCCTGAGGCCCAAACATTGTTCCCACCCGCAGCATGGGTGTGTGCCAAATACCCCAGGCACATGTGGTGAATCAGATCAGCAATTGGACCACATATCAAAGTAACACGCAGATTACATGCCAGAACTCAGGCATTGTGTAAGCAATGGACCCACCCATGAAGCCCACCACAGAGTTACGTGAACAAATGCTGTCCCCCACCTTGAGCTAAGCAAAATGCAAGGACACAGTACCCAAGTGACACAATTTCCTGACTGTAAGGGCCACACCTGGGTATCAGATGAGGAGTGGGCAGTGCACAATTGAGGGACATGGGTCCTGGACCACATAACTGATGTACTGTTGAAGTTTAAACAGGCCAGAGGAGGGCACATAGCATGTCAGACAAAGCTCACAGTGCAGTCATGGACTCACCCCCTCCTTGCTGCTGTCTGCCCTCCAGCTGCCCATCCAGATCAGGGAAGACCACCGCCAGGATCCTGAGCATGTGGGGGGTCAGGGTCCGGTGTCCGCCCCTCCTGCGAGGAGGCGACAGCTTCAGCTGGACCCTTGCGATCATCCGGGTCCAGCCCCGAAGGTCCTGCCACCTCTTCTGGCAGTTGCGGATCCTGCGCCTGTAGACCCCCACGGATCTTACTGCCCGGGCGATGGTCAGCCATATTTCCTGCTTCTGGTGGGCATCAACCTGTGAGGATGACAAAGTGTAAAGGCCATTACTACACATGCAACAAATCCGTGCATCACACATTTGGATATACATGTCTCAATCACAGGGGCACATGATGTACACGGGCAGTGCAAGGATGGCTATGAACAGTTTGCTAGCAGTTACTACATGGTATCATTGCCTGGGAAGTCAAACCTTGTTTAAATGCACTGTAACTGCACTATACCTGTTCAGTGCATGTAACTACACACTATGGGGGGTGACAACTACTCAGTGAGCCTGCTAGCCAGTGGCGTGCAGACTGTAAGCTAGTCAGACAACATGCACATTTGTAAGGCAGTGGACAGCACACTCACCTGCTCCCCTGGTTTCCCATACAGCTTGCTGTACTGTGGAAGGAGGCTGTCCAGCAGCCTGGTTCTCCTCAGTGCTGAAGGCTGGGGCTCTCTCCACAGTACGTGCCATTGCAGGGTCCAGAGGATGCAGAGACAGCAGCAGTGGTGGTGGCAGATGTCGTCCTGGAGCATGTAGTGCAGGCAAGTGAGCTCTCAGGGGAACAGCCAGCATTATATGTGTGCTGCTGAGGCAGATACTGTCCCATGTGTCCAAAGTGATAGGTCCAAGTCGTTTGCATCTTCTGAATCTGGCCAATCCATGGAATTGCACAACTTACACACGCCCACAGCATCCTTCAAAAGTTCAACTTCATGACACCCATGCATTTGCAACATTGTTGTGGGTGGCCAACTGAATTCACAGCATCAGACTCGTTAAACTTTCGAAAACGCGTCCGTTGCCATGCCAGGCCATAGCCAATGCGTGCGCACCGATCGGTCCATTGCTGTACAACGCGTACCCCCACATAACAGATTCAATGGCCAGTGCGTGCACACCGATCTGTCCATTGCTGTACAACGCGTATTCCGGGTACAACGCGTACCCGCTCACAACAGATTCAATGGCCAGTGCATGCACACCGATCGGTCCATTGCTGTACAACACGTACCCGCACATAACAGATTCAATGGCCAGTGCGTGCACACCGATCGGTCCATTGCTGTACAACGCGTATTCCGGGTACAACGCGTATCCGCTCACAACAGATTCAATGGCCAGTGCGTGCACACCGATCGGTCCATTGCTGTACAACGCGTACCCACACATAACAGATTCAATGGCCAGTGCGTGCACACCGATCGGTCCATTGCTGTACAACGCGTATTCCGGGTACAACGCGTACCCGCTCACAACAGATTCAATGGCAGGTGCGTGCACACCGATCGGTCCATTGCTGTACAACGAGTACCCGCACATAACAGATTCAATGGCCAGTGCATGCACACCGATCGGTCCATTGCTGTGCGACGCTTCCCTGTACAGGTCTCTCGCATATGTCACCATGCTTGTCACTGGTGAACGTATGCCAGTAACATATACTTGCCAGGGACTCAGGAGCACACCTACAACACCACAGCCTGTCCACACTGTATCCTAAGGCATGTAAGGCTGCATTACCTTTTCTGTGTATGGGGTCAACATGTAGTTTTTGGGGTGGCACTTGGGGGCAGCCACTCCCAGGCTGTGCACGTGTTCATGGGGACAGGTTCCTTTGTGTGTTGTGCACATGACCACTGTGATGTGCAGCTGTTCATTTCAGAGCATGTGGCATGGTCACATTTCACGGTTGTGTATGTGTATGTCATGTCACATACCCCCTGAGTCCCATGTGGGACGGTATGTACGTCACAGGGTGACCCATTGCCACAATAGTGATGGCCCTCCACAGTCTGTGTGCATGTTGTGTTTACAATGTCTCTGATTCCATGTGCACAATGGGAGACAGTCTCCACATCCACGTTGTTTGTGCATGGACTTTGATGTTGTGTGTGTGTGTGTCACAGACGTCCATGTCTGTCCTGCCGAGGCAACAGGGAGCACTACCTGTGGGGGTCATGGTTGTTTTGCTGTGGTGTATTCATGATGCACCATGTCATGCCAGTGTCCATGTGGCAATACAGGGTCCCTGGGAATCTACCTGTCAATGAGCTGTGATGCCTGGGGCACATCTGTCCTCACATGTCACTGTGGTGTGTGTTTGGAACGTGACAGCAGTACATGGGTACTGTGACACATCCTAATGATATCCCATAGCACAACCTGGGACTTGTTGAGGACACATGTTGAACTGTGATGTTAGATGTTGTACATTTCGGTGCCATACATGTCCTTACGGAACGGCACACACATCATGTACTTGTGTCTCGTAATGTTGTATCATGTGATATTGAGTCTGGTCTATGCCACATATGTGGGGTGACTGACAATCTTTCTTTCCTCACCTATGCACTGCAGGGCACCAGCTGTCCATAGACCATTCCCTGACCTTGCAACGATGGTGGAACGTGACTGCATCCGACGGTACCGCTTCACCAGGCAGCTGATTGAGGATTTGGCAGTGCGCTTGGCCCCACATTTGCAACCTGGCCGGCCGTACCCTACAGCGCTGACCCCCAAGGTGAAGGTGATGGCAGCCCTACACTTCTTTGCCACCGGTACCTTTCAACACACTGTGGCGACTGCTGGTGGGATGTCACAGACTATGTTCAGCCGTGTGCTACGCGATATTTTGGAGGCAATGTTGAGATGTCTGAACCAGTACATCTATTTCCCTAAACGTCAACAACTCACTGACGTCAAGAGTGACTTCTATGCCCTGGGGAGGATGCCACATGTCATTGGCTCCATTGATGGGACACATGTGGCTTTGGTACCACCACAGGCACATGAGCAGGCATACAGGAACCGTAAACATTATCACTCGATCAATGCTCTGGTGGTATGTCTTGCAGATATGAGCATCTCACATGTGTGTGCACGTTTCCCTGGTTCGGCACACGATGCCTTCGTGATGAGGAGTAGTCGCATCCCGAGGATGATGTCACAGATGCGGAACCAGCGTGCCTGGCTTGTCGGTGTGTACTGACTTTGTACCATTGTGTGTGTTCTGCTATGTTGTATTCCGCACTCTTTTCCAACTCAGCTAATGTGCAATTGTCTGTCTGTAGGTGACTCCGGATACCCCAACATGCCGTGGTTGCTGACACCCCTCAGGAACCCTGTGACACCAGCCCAGATGCGCTACAATGAGGCACATGGTCGGACCAGGAGAGTGATCGAGCGGACATTTGGTCTCCTGAAGAGCCGCTTCCGCTGCCTGGACAAGACAGGAGGGGCCCTCCCATATGCCCCAGCAAAGGTGTGCAAGATTGTCATTGTCTGCTGCATGCTACACAACCTGGCAGTACGGAAGGAATTGCCTCTCATCCTGGATGACGATGACCAACATCCGCCACCTGTGGAGGATCCTGGCCTGGGCCACGATGCCAGTGATGATGATGATGATGATGTCCGCACACAGCTCATCACCAGCTTCTTCAGCTGAATGTGAGTATCCAGAGATGTCATGTCAATGATTTGAGTTTGCATGATATGTGTTGGTGGTGCTCTGTTGCTGTTTGAGTGTGGCCATGTGCTACTTGACTGGATGCGTGCAGCGATGTGTCCTTACAGGTAGTCTGTACTCCCCAACAGTGTTGACATGCTAACTTGGTTTTGTGTAGGTATCTTGTGACATGTATTGGGCATGAGTATTGCAGTTCTGTCCTGTTCTTCAGTGCTTTTGACTGTGTGTCATGTCTGTCCTTCACAGGGCGCTCTCAGAGTTGTTTGGTCAACTCGGATCCTCCGACACCATGATTCAACTTCCAGGGTGGAAGCAGTCGTTTCCCTACAGGTGATGTGCCCCACACCCCTGGACTTTCTTTCTTCTACACTTGTTGACTGTGTGGCCACTGCCACGTTGGATTACCTTGCATCTGTAGTGGAAACAACATGTTGCAAATGTGTAATAAACCTGTGCTTCACTTTGGGATGTGCGTTGTCTGTGGTCACACTTCTGACTGACATTTGCTTACTCCACCTGTGGGCTAGTTAACACAGACTCTGAATAGGTGTGGTGTCTGTGCATTCCACAATATTTCCTGGCAACATCAGTGTAGGCGATGAGTCCAATGGCCCTGGTGTCTATGTGTTGTGTAGCCCTAGTGGTGTGTCTCCCTCATATGTGTCACGTCGCCATGACTCACATGACGGTGTTGAACTTGCTGTGGCAGTTAGCATGCTCGGTGTCATTTAGCAGATCATCATCTCCGTGACAATAACAACGTTGGAATCACAACAGAGGCAAGTATGGTGTATTGGTGAGTTTATTACATACATGTGTGAGGTTAGTGCACAGGATGGTGGGTGCTGTACATTGGGATTGTGATCCAAAGTTCCCAGGTGAGTTGGAAGTCTTGGTAGCAGAAATGTCCAGGGTAAAGTCAACAGTGAGCTGATACATTGGTCCAACTTGAACTCCCCATGTCATGTGGGTGAGTTGTGTTGCATTCGACAGGGTGAACAGTTTG
The DNA here is from genome assembly GCA_963921515.1 of Calotriton arnoldi. Lineage (NCBI taxonomy): Eukaryota > Metazoa > Chordata > Amphibia > Caudata > Salamandridae > Calotriton > Calotriton arnoldi. Next base: position 328,009 of record CAWUFW010005407.1, read on the forward strand.
CACACAAAGGAGAATTTCCAGAACAGGTGTTGGCTTCCTGGGGGATGTACATGGCCATCGACCTCTCAGTTTTCCTTCCTCGGATGACCCCTCTTCTTTGGGGGGGGACCCTCACGTGCAGGCTGCTGCGGTGCAGGGGACTCTCCGCCAGAGTCCTCCTCCCTCCCTGTGGCAGTTGCAGGTGTTGCAGCACCAGATGTTGTGGGCACACAGGGAGATGTGGCCATGTTGGTGCTAATCTGGCGGAGGCATGTCAATATGTCCCTATGCACCGCTGTCAGTTCTTGCAATGTGTCCCACTTGGACTTCATGCCAGACATGTGTGTCTCCACACAGGCCATGTGTGTCTCCACACGGGACATGTGTGAGTCCAAGCGGGCATGATGGGCAGCCTGCTGCTGTTGAATGTCCTTGAGGATCCCCACTACCTGGGTGACCTCTCCGGTGCTATTCTGGTACGCATCAGCAATGCGTACCAGTTGTGGGTCATCATGCAGTCCAGACCCCTCTGCAAACAGCGACCTATGTCTACCACCCCTCCCACCACCCCTGGCGACACGTGCGGGACCTGCGGTGGCACGCACAGGTGTCCCTAGGCCCCCTTGGGGGTTGTTACTGGGGTCATTGTCCGTAGCTCGACGTTGGGCTAGGGTCCCTGTGCTGCTGTCATTGGTGGTCCTTGGTCTGTCCGTGTAGGCGGGGTGGTCTGTGTGTTGGCAGTTGTTGGAGGAGTGGGTGCAGGGGGTGCAGATGTTGGTCCTGCTGGTGCTGCATGATGACTCACACCGGAGGTGCCAGGTAGGTCTTCGCCATCCAAGGAGGGCAGAGGCTGTTCCACACCAGTGAGCTCAGTGTCCCCCGGAGCCTGGGACTGGGACTCCTCATCGTCTGCTGCTGTGTCCCCATCATCATCTGTTTTTGGAAGAGACACACAATGTATGTTATGATTCTACAGGCATCAATGGTTCACACACCTGACAGTTGTGACTGTACCAAAACCAAAGGGGATGATGGACGGAGTGTTAAACATTGCAAGCACTCACCCCCAGTCAACTGCTCTGGGTTTAATCCATCATCATTCTTTAGCTCACTCCGCCACCCCAGTTCAGACATGGCCATATGCAAATCAGTCTGACCCTATGCCTCATGGGAACAGTCCAGCCCGAACTGCCAAGCCATGTCTTCCCTGGACCGGAAACAAGCATCCTGGGACCGGTTTCTGGCTAACAGCCGTCATCAGCCAGGCTATCTTGAATCCAGTGGCAAAGTGAGCAAGGGACCCACGTCTGGGCATACCCTGCCAACTGAGGGCGAACATAGCAAAACCAAAGGGGATGATGGACGGAGTGTTGAACATTGCAAGCACTCACCCCCAGTCAACTGATCTGGGTTTAATCCATCATCATTCTTTAGCTCACTCCGCCACCCCAGTTCAGACATGGCCATATGCAAATCAGTCTGACCCTGTGCCTCATGGGAACAGTCCAGCCCGAACTGCCAAGCCACGTCTTCCCTGGATCGGAAACAAGCATCCTGGGACCGGTTTCTGGCTAACAGCCATCATCAGCCAGGCTATCTTGAATCCAGTGGCAAAGTGAGCAAGGGACCCACGTCTGGGCATACCCTGCCAACTGAGGGCGAACATAGCAAAACCAAAGGGGATGATGGACAGAGTGTTGAATATTGCAAGCACTCACCCCCAGTCAACTGATCTGGGTTTAATCCATCATCATTCTTTAGCTCACTCCGCCACCCCAGTTCAGACATGGCCATATGCAAATCAGTCTGACCCTGTGCCTCATGGGAACAGTCCAGCCCGAACTGCCAAGCCATGTCTTCCCTGGACCGGAAACAAGCATCCTGGGACCGGTTTCTGACTAACAGCCGTCATCAGCCAGGCTATCTTGAATCCAGTGGCAAAGTGAGTAAGGGACCCACGTCTGGGCATACCCTGCCAACTGAGGGCGAACATAGCAAAACCAAAGGGGATGATGGACGGAGTGTTGAACATTGCAAGCACTCATCCCCAGTCAACTGATCTGGGTTTAATCCATCATCATTCTTTAGCTCACTCCGCCACCCCAGTTCAGACATGGCCATATGCAAATCAGTCTGACCCTGTGCCTCATGGGAACAGTCCAGCCCGAACTGCCAAGCCATGTCTTCCCTGGACCGGAAACAAGCTTCCTGGGACCGGTTTCTGGCTAACAGCTGTCATCAGCCAGGCTATCTTGAATCCAGTGGCAAAGTGAGCAAGGGACCCACGTCTGGGCATACCCTGCCAACTGAGGGCGAACATAGCAAAACCAAAGGGGATGATGGACGGAGTGTTGAACAAATCAAAACATTCTCCCCCAGTCAAGAGATCTGGGTTAAATCCATCATCATTCTTTAGCTCACTCCTCCACCCCAGTTTAGACCTGGCCATATGCAAATCAGTCTTGACCCTGTGCCTCATGGGAACAGTCCAGCCCGAACTGCCAAGCCAGGTCCTCCCTGGACCAGAAACAAGCATCCTAGGACCGGTTTAAACCCAGATCAGTTGCAGACCTCCGGCAGGTCCATCACTGCTCCACTTCAGGAAGGACCTCAAGACCTGGCTCTTCGGATGACCCCAGCACTCAACGGAGCCACCCTCCCCCAGCACCTTGAGACCCAAGCCGGTGAGTAGCTGCGCATTATCAACCCTGATTAATTGATTGATTGATTGAGTATGGTAATAGGAGATGCCTCATGTTAACATGGTGCCTAAAAAGGCCAAAACCGGTTTGAGGTTGCTTTTGTTCCTGTTCAGAGGGGCCAAGTGTGAGCAATTTGGGCTTTACTGTCCCTTTTGGGGAGGGACCAAGCATGATTTGCATATACTGGTCCCTGTCTACAGTGGCAATGTGAGCAACACATGAACTGGAAAACAGTGCAGAGCAATTACCTGTCACTGAGATTAATACAAGCATTTCAAACATGACTTATTTATTTTAGTTTTCTCAGTGAAATGACCTAAGTGCAGCAGGTTTGCCCATACTTAGGTCCTGTGCCTCACTGTGCCATATAACTCAACCTGCACCTAATGAGGCCCAGGAAGGCAGGAGCATGTCAGGCGTTGCCTGTGATCTCATCAGAGGGGTGTGGTCCAGAATTTCAGGCTAGAGTTGAGCGAGAAGAGGAGTGATTTGCATATGGCTGGTCCCTGCCTATGAACGCACTAGCAAAAAACAATAGACTGGAATGTGGCCAAGAGGGACCAAGATTGATTTTTAACACTCCATCCATCAATTACTTTTTGTTTTCCTTGGTTCTTCCAGACACGACAATGCTATTACAGTCAACTTAGCAGCAGCATTTTACCTTGAAAACTTGTTAAGGAGAAAAGCAAGCAGTGACATCGAGTGGTGTCAGTGTGTAGTGATTTTGTAGTGTACTGATTCACAGTGCTCCATTTGAAGGTGTGTCAAGGCACTATGACACACTCAGCTCTCGGTACTGGCATTGTAGTGCTTAACAGTGCTCAGCTCAGAAGCGTGTTGAGGCATGGTGATATGCACAACTTTCTGCACAACAGTGACACACACATTCTTGAGTAGCGCTTAGCTCATCATAGTTTCTATCTGCCATTGCAAACAGTGCACCTTTCAGAGGCGTGCCAAAGAACAGTGACATGCACACCTCTTTTCATGACGGAGACAAGTATACTTTTTATTACAGGCCCATCTCAGGGAAAATTGCTAAAGTGCTTGTACAGTAATTGTATCTGTACCAGTAGTGGCTCGTGGAGGGAGTGCCGCTGGGCGGTGGGGCGGGGGAGGAGCAGGGTGGGGGGTAGTAAACTACGGCATACGGCCGAACAGAGGTAAGTAAACAAATAAATAAAACGAATTTCGTTGCGCGCGCTGCATCGCATTTGGCAATGTAGCGCACGCAATTAAATTCGTTTTATTTATTTATTTGTTTACTTACGTCTGTTCGGCCGTATGCCGTAGTTTACTACCCCCCACCCTGCTCCTCCCCGCCCCACCGCCCCGCGGCACTCCCTCCACGAGCCGCTACTGATCTGTACTATAAGTGTATGTCACGCTAATCACCTATTGATATCACCTCTGTCTTAAGCTTTGCTTTACTAAAGTGGGAGGGATGCAATCAGCAAATCCACCACCACAATTGCTAGAATCACCGGGGAATCCGGCATTTCCATGGAAACAGTGGTTCGACGCACCTGACAGCCATTGGAGCATCCTGGTTCAGAGCAGAAAGAATTCTTTTCTTCCTGCTACATTCCCTGGGATGTGAAGGGAGGGACATTTTCAAACACCTTCCAGGTTTGGCAGTAGTGGCAGGGGATGTTTTAGATGAGTACCAGGAAGTTGTCAAAAAATTAGTAGGACGGTTTGACATCCAACCTAGCTTAGTGAAACTCCATCACAAGTGTTTCAAAAGATCCCAAACACAAAGTGAGAATGTGGATGCATACGTAAGCATACGTAAGTTTTTAAAGAAAACTGTGCTCACAGTGTCAATTCGGAGCATATACAATTAATTAGAGATCAGTTTATTGGTCACTGCTGTGACAAACACATTTAACAAAAGTTGCTAACTATGGGTGATTCATTGACAGAAGAAGTCATTAAGGTAGCAAAAAGTGTTAAATTGCCATAATTATCGTTAAAGAAACCGAATGTGTCCACTTCAGTAAAAGAGAATGTTAATGTAGTTCTGAGTGATCTACAGGTATGGAAGGATGTGGAGACTAGTGACAAGAATTCCTTTAAACATATTTAAACGTACGGACATTTGTTTCAGATGCGGTAACAATCCCCATGGAAGGGAGGTAAGGGGTGCCACGTGCTGCAATTGTGCTAAATTGGGGCATTTCACCAAGGTTTGCCAAAGCAGTCAGGCAAATGTACCTAAATTAGGAAGTGTAGTCGAAGAGTATGCTTCTGAGGATATGGAGCAGCATTTGAAAGAGTTCCAGCACATGATTCTCGTAGTATCTGAGGAGGAAGTGGTGATCCTAACAAGTGCGTTGATCAGTACATTGTTTTTCTGGGGAACAGATGTTTACATCTTTTGGTAGATTCTGGGGCGAGAATTACCATGATAACATCTGAGCTGTTCCATATAACATGGGGTGACAGGAAATTGTTTCCACTTGAAAGAGCCCCTGTTTCGTATGAAGGCAGGAAAATCGAATTGGAGGGTTTCATTGAAGAGGTTTTAGAATTCAAGGGACGTAGAATCCAAGGTAAAATATATGTTGTTAAGGTCCTGAACATATTGGGGTGGTTCCATAAGGGGTCTTTGGATTAGTGCTCAAACCTGGAATGAGTAAACAGGTGCTGGTTGTTAAAGAATTGTCACCATCAGATGCCATTGAACTTGTGTTTCCTGGGGTCTTTTAGTCAGACCTATGAAAAATCGTGGGTTTTAAAAACATGATAAAAGTGAAACAGGGAGCCATCCCAGTTAAGCATAAGATAAAGTTGGTGCAGTTCTGTCTAAGAGATGATTTACAGTTGGAATTTGTCAGCTTGCATACTAAAGGTGTTCTTGAACCTATCAAGTCTAGTTTATGGTTGTCATCTTTGGTGGTGGAGCGTAAACATAATGGTGACCTAGGCTCTGTGTTGAACTTAGGAGCTTGAACAGAGATATCTGAGTGGATTCCCATCCCTTACCTAGAATCAGTCATTTGTTGGAAGAACTGGGGGGGAAGAATGGTTTTCTAAGATTGATCTACCTTCTGCCTAAACATCAAGTGATGCTAGCGGAGTCTTTCAGGCATTATACTGCTTTCAATTCACCTTTTGGCACGTATCAATTCTGTCCGATGGTGTATGGCTTGGTATCCGCTGCCTCTGTCTTTCAGCGCATCATGCATCAGCTGCTGGGTAACTGGAGTCCTTTTGTTTCAGGCGGGAAACATCCTTTACCACGAAACCATTACAACGCGGTATGGTTACATCATGGTTTTGACAACGCAAGTCGTTACATCGACTTGCACTGGAGGGTGCTCTAGACTAAGGAATAGTGTGAATTACTATTCCAACACCTTCCCTACTGTACGTAGACTGGAGTTGGAATAGTAATTCACACTATTCCTAAGTCCAGCGCCCTCCAGCACAAGTCGATGTAACGACTTGCGTTGTCAAGACCGCGATGTAACATACCGCGTTGTGATGGTACACGTTGTATCATCATACATTCGTTTCAGGATGATGTGTTGGTCTATGCAAAGCATTTGCAGGAGCACGATAAAGTGCTTAGATCAGTTCTCCAGATTTTTGTTGCAAAAGGAGTAGTGGTGAAAAAGGAGAAATGAGAATTTTGGAAAAAGCATATTGAGTTCCTGGGTCACAGTAGCTCTGGGGTGAGGGTTTTCACAAAACCTGGTCTGGTTAAGGTGCTGGTAGAATTCCAAACCCTAAAAAAGGAATAAGCTGCTAACTAACATGTTGAAGAAAACGTGCCATTTGTGTGGGATGAAAATTGTCAGGAAAAGTTTGATGTGGTCAAATCAGAAATGATTCATGATATGGCATTGAGTTCATATGATCCCGCTCTCCCTTGCACTATTCCTGTAGATGCAAGTAAACATAGGTTAGGGGCCATGCTCACCCAAAATATGACAAAGGGGGAAGTCACATTGAGCTACGTTCTCAGTGAACCGGATCTGAAATATTCAGTGACAGAAAAAAAACTATTGGCTTGTTACTGGGCTATTGAAAAAATGTAGAACGTATGCTTGGGATAGAAGATTTAATCTCCACACTGACCATAAACCTCTTATGTACATTTTAAAGGGTGAAAATATTAAACATGCCACAGCATATATAGCCCGTCTTACCACCAAACTGGTACAGTATGACTTAGATGTTATGCATGTACCGGTTAAAGACAATGCAATGGCTGATTTGTTATCCAGGTTACCTGTGCAGGAAGGTGAAGGAGGAGATCACAAAGACGACAATGAAAATTACTTTGCTGCTTGTGTGGATGTATCAGAAATCAAAGATTGCTCGGAAGCTGAATGGAGGAATGCGTGTCAAGAAGGCTCAGTAATGGACTATTACAGCAAATGGCCAGAGGCAATGCAGTATTGCTTCTAAAGGAAATTTTCACAAGAGGATCCTAAAGGTAATTTTCACAAGAGAAGGGTTTTCTGAGAATATAATTTCAGACAATTGGGTACAATTCATGAATGCAGAAATGGAAAAGCTTCTGTGGGAATATTTATTTTATTTATTTATTTATCCATTTGTAAAGCGCTTGGTTACACCACCGGTGTGTCCCCGCGCTAGAAGCAGACTCTCAGTGAGGCAGCTTAGAGACTCTACGCAAAACCTAGAGGCATGTGAAAGTAGTCCTAGTAGATCTGCTCTGGTTTGATAGTGGGAACAGCCATGTCTTTAGATTTTTGTGAAAGGTGGTTTCACAGGGTTCTGCTCTTATGTCTGCAGGCAGTGTGTTCCATGTTTTGGCTGCAAGATATCTAAAGGAGCGTGCACCCATCCTCGCTTTCTGTATTCTCGGCACAGTTACCAATGCCCAGCCTTTGGATCTAAGGTTCCGGCTTGGTGTATAGGATGTTATCAGTGATTGGAGATACCGTGGACCTTTTTTGGACAGGATTCGGTGACAGTAGCACATTGCCTTAAACATGATTCTTTTCTCCACAGGTAGCCAGTGCAGGCTTGCCAGAGCTTTCGTTGATGGATGTTCTTTTTGGGAGGTTCAGCACTAGGTGGGCTGCTGCGTTTTGTATCGATTGGAGTTTTGACAGCCCTTTTTTGGATGCACCCAGATATAGAACATTGCCGTAATCCATCTGTGAGGTGACCAAGGCATGTACTATCGTTTTCCTTGCATTGATGGGTAATAGGCCAAGGATTTTTCTCAGGACTTTAAGGGTCCCGAAGCATTTCCCTGTCACTTTCCAGATTTGGCTGTCAAATGTCAGTTTGGAGTCAAACCACACTCCGAGGTTTTTTACTTCTGCATTCGGAGTTGGTAGTTGACCTAGCGTCTCAGGCCACCAAGCAGATGTCCAAATGGATGGGGCCTTTCCCACTATCAACACCTCTGTTTTGTTTCCATTGAGCTTCAAGCAATGGTTGGACATCCACACTGCTACCTCCTCCAGACATTGGGAGAATTGGTGGGCTGTCCGTTCCGGGTTTTGAGACAATGTGACAATTAGCTGAGTGTCGTCAGCATATGACACGATGGTCACGTTATGACCTTCCACTAGCTCTGCAAGTGGTCCCACATATACATTGAATAAGGTGTGAAACATCTCTGGCGTTCTCTCTACCATCCCCAAACCAATAGACTGGTAGAGTGAATGAATAGGGTGGTTGTGAAATGCATCAAGTGGGTGAAAAATAATAGGTATGATGATGAATGGGCTGTGAAGAGCATGTTGTGGTTCTATCGTACAACTCCACACTCGACCACCAAGTTACACCCTTTTCACGCTGCTTAGAGGAAGACACCCAATGTCTGTTCCATATCCTGCGTGGTTATCTAGATCCATTGGTGACAAAGCTCCTGTGGATCAAGGAGCCATGTTGAGTAGGGTATGTGAAGCTCAAAAGAAACAAAGGTCATGTATGATCACAGGAACTGTACCAAACCTCGGTCTATTCAAGTTGGAGGTGTAGTACATGTTAAAAAACCTACTTTTGTAAAAACAAAATAAAAAAAAGGGGGAGGCCAGCAATGGAGAACCGTTGACTGTACAAAAAGTATGTGGAAATGCCATAAAGGTTGAAGGTGGCCATAGGTGGAATGGTGGGAAAGTGATCAAGGTAATTGAAAAGAACCTTGGGAAGGTATTATGCCCTGGTCAGCTACTTCACTAGATGTTTCTGTGAGCCCAGGCCACCAGAGGCCCAGTGCGGATAATGGTAATTTTCGGAGGTCAACACAGGAGAAATTTGTACCTTGGAAGTACAGATAATTGTCTGTCTATTGTAAACCACATTATAAATGGATACTCTGCTTGAGTATCAAATGTTTTTGGGTGCTTGTTATCCTTAGATTTACAGTCAAGAAGGTGTGTTGTATTTTGTGTCCTATTATTATTATAATTGTATTGTTTCTTTTGATTTAGTGTTTTATTTTGTTTCCTATTATGAGGCATTGCTTGTTTTTATTAAAAAAAGGAGATGCTATGTGGGGATCTTGTTTTGATATAATAAGGCAGTACAATGTTCTCAGTCAGAGTTCCACAGCGGTGGTCGCGTTAGGAGCATTCCACGAGTTGGTATGCTCCTGAGGCGCCTACACGGTGGGGGCTCGTTGTCGAGACATATGAAAATAAAGTCGCAACCTTACAACTTACCTGTGTTCCTGATGGTTTGATTATGACATAGTGTCCCCAGGTGGTGAATTGCTGTTACTTTGTGTGAAAGTGTGGCCCTTTATTACGGGACACTATATGACCATAACTGGACTTTCCGTTTGTGGCACTGACGTCTTTGTACCTGAGGACCAGATTGTCTTTATAACTTTGCCTTCAGGAAATCTGGAGGGGTTATTGGTGCAGAATGCAATATGCATGATTCCAAACCCCCCTACTCCAGGCAGGGCTGACTAGTCTGCCCACTGTACTCAATAAGGTCCATGGAGACCTTCTGTTTCCAGGCTTTATCCACAGAGGCTACAGAACATCCATGGACAAAATAGATCGCTGCATGGGACATAGTTTTAAGAAATGCCCTGGCTTCGTGAAGGACACAAGAACGGCACCGGGGCAGCTAAGTAGAACTGTCTGCTCAGATTGGCCTCTGGAGTCAGGCGATCTAGAGACTCACTGAATTCTTCCAGAACACAAGATAATCACTTCATCTAGGAGCTAGGGGATCTGTGCATATTGCTATAGTTTTAATGTAAATCATTGGCTCATCTGATAATTGTAAGGGGAAATATTTCTTAATGTCTGTTGCATACATTGCATACGTATTTTTATCCTTCAGTACATCACCTTTTGAGTAAGATAGACTTCAATAGAAATCCATATATATGTATTGTAAAAACACATAGGGGTCGATTCCGATCTCGGCCGGTAGGGCTCCGAATCGGATTCGGCTTTACCGGATCCGATTCGGATGCCCTGTTTCCGACCGATTCGGACGTGCGTCCGGGCGAGCGAGTACGATGCGAACGTACGCGAAATCGCCGACCGACTCGACTCGTTCGTGGGACCCAACCGCTCCGACCGACTCGCACGGACACGACTCGCACCGCGCAATGGAGACGTTCCCCGGCCGGGTAAGTACGATGCGCGCCGCAAGCAGTCCGACCGACTCACGCCGTCCGGCTCGAGAGAGCAGTCGGAGCCGCACTTTGGGGTCCGTGTCGGACCCCCTGTACGACTAGCCGCGCGAGTCACACACAGGGGGACCCATGGGTCCCCCTACCTGTGCATGTACGGCGCGACCCGCTTCGACGCGTACCCGCTATAGGGGGCGCCCTTGTTCGCCTCGCACCCATTGAGTCAATGGGAGCCCGCGTACGCGGTGTACGACCTGCTCCCATTGACTTCAATGGGAATTCGACCGAATCGAGTCCGATAGCATGCGAACGCATCGTACTCGTTCGGTCGGACTGCTAGGGTCCGATTCGGTCGGAAATCTCTCAGGGTCCGGCTCGGTCGGAGAGATTTCCTGCCCATAGACTGTTGTTACTAGATCAACATATTTATTCATCAATCCATTTGAAATAGAAACAAATGTGCAAGTTGGGTGACAGTTCAGGGCTCAAAAGTACTTGAGCAAGGAGGCAAGCAGTAAAAGGCACGTAAAGTTCTGTACAAGTGCTGAGACTGGTTTACATGTAGTTCGTGTTCTTTTTGGATTATGCAGAGCACCTTTAAACAGGTTTTAGTGTGGATATTTGTACACTTTTGTACTGGACGCCTTGGAGATAAGTAACTATGTTTTCCAATTAACTCCATTGCCCATTATTCTATTGTCACAAATATGCTATAGCTGAACTCAGAAAGTCTCCAGAAGCTCCATGTGAGCCACGAAGGAAGAGGAGGGAGTCACACTGATGCACAGCATATATAAGAGTGTCACATCTGGTGGTGTCACTCTGATGAACAGCATGTATGACAATGTTGCATCTGGTGGTGTCACACTGATACACAGCAAGTATGAGAGTGTCACGTCTGGTGGCATCACACTGACGCACAGCATGTATGACAGTGTGCCCATCTGGTGGTGTCACACTGATGCACAGCATGTATGAGAGTGTTACGTCAGGTGGCATCACACTGATGCACAGCATGTATGACAGTGTGCCCATCTGGTGGTGTCACACTGATGCACAGTATGTATGACAGTGTGCCCATCTGGTGGTGTCACACTGATGCACAGTATGTATGAGAGTGTCACGTCTGGTGGCATCACACTGACGCACAGCATGTATGACAGTGTGCCCATCTGGTGGTGTCACACTGATGCACAGTATGTATGAGAGTGTCACGTCTGGTGGCATCACACTGATGCACAGTATGTATGACAGTGTGCCCATCTGGTGGTGTCACACTGATGCACAGTATGTATGAGAGTGTCACGTCTGGTGGCATCACACTGATGCACAGCATGTATGACAGTGTGCCCATCTGGTGGTGTCACACTGATGCACAGTATGTATGAGAGTGTCACGTCTGGTGGCATCACACTGACGCACAGCATGTATGACAGTGTGCCCATCTGGTGGTGTCACACTGATGCACAGTATGTATGAGAGTGTCACGTCTGGTGGCATCACACTGACGCACAGCATGTATGACAGTGTGCCCATCTGGTGGTGTCACACTGATGCACAGTATGTATGAGAGTGCAGCGTTTGGTGCATGGTTAGGTGCCCATTTAACTTAAAGTAATCTAGGTGTTTCCTTCCTTGCAGACAACTGGAGGCGCGTTTCACTGGCTGGTCGGTTCCTTTGGGCATCAAAGGCAGAGTTGCAGAATATAGCACTAGCAGAAGAATGTTAAACATGGGCTTGGTCTTTGACTAAAGGGGGAATGGTTAAGCCTGAAATAAGAACCTTATCCAAGATGGTGGGTTGTCTATGAAATGTTAAAGGAGGTTCCCAATCCATCATAGGACTGACGTTTTCCTGTGAGGCAGTTCCTGTTTGTATTATATATAGGGGCCATTGTTAAGTGCTTAATGCTTTGTGCTATTTTTCATCACATTCATTGCCCCTTGCTTTTAATTTTGTCCCAGATAATTGCTCCTAGTTTTTATTCAAGGCATTTGCTTCTTTTCTTGTTCCTAAAGTGAAGAGGAGTTTGGTTCACTGATGTTGTTGAAAACAACATACATCATCGATCAAGAGCTACAAGATTGCCAAGGAGTTTTTCTCCTTGGATTTTTCTCTTGACTGTGCCCATCTTACATAGGCATATACTATCCTGTGCAGGATGGCTCAGCGACTACTGTGAGTAGTTGCCTCACCATTTTCTCAGGCAATCAAGAAGGCCACTGAACAGATCTTCGCAGCATCCAGCCCTTGGCATCTATTTTGTTGATTTTACACTGTAAATTAACTTTCTCCTTTATTTATGTGTTAGATTTTGCATTTTTTTTTCAGGATTCAAATGAAGGTACATTATGCCCTTCCTAATGACTAGGTTTATTATCTTTTCATTTTTTTCAAAACAAACCCACTCCTCTTTGGTTAATGGTACTATGGTACTCATCCCTTGTTGTCCAGTTCAGTTCTAATGACAGATGTTCCTTCAATCTCGTCCTGATAAAGACCCAGGATTTCCTCCACTCGGTTCATTCCTCAACAGCAACACGTTGCTTTATGAGTTAATAAACTGGAGCTAGCAATAGAAAAGAGGCAATGGAAAAAGCTAGTGTGGAAATGGAGGAGGAACTTCGGAGCAGAAGATAAAGTAAGATAGAAATTATCACTCTAAGCCTATAGGAAATCTATCGAAATTGCTGAAACTAATTTCTTTGCTATTAGAGTTAATAATACTAAAAATGGATTCTGTGATATTTTTCACATAACTAAACTTTTTTTTAACTACAAAAGCCTTTAATATTGGTGTTAAGCTCTTTTTTCAAACAAAATATTGTAAAAAATTCAAGCTGAATATATTACGAGCAACCAGGCCAACTCTGATTGGGTAGCTTCCTTAGACACATTTTCTATACTAAATGCAATATTCTCTAAATTTAAACAAGCATTGGCATAGCCAATAGGTCTCGCCTTTGGGGCCTTATAAGTGTTTAGACAGAGCTATTGGCTTTGTTAACGTTTTTAATATGTGTTGTAGAGCATTGGGAATGTTGTGCAGCATGTTGAAAAGTTATAAGTTATAATAAAAAAAGTGGTATAACCATTTTTGTCACCTTATAAATAAAAAAATTCTTTTAAGCCCCAGAGACTCCCTCCGGACCTCTGGGTGGGAATTTTTCTGAGCCCTCTGTGCTTTAGAGCTTTAGGTTTGGTTTCAGCTGTTTTAAAAGAAAAGGAAAGAAACGTTAGAGGCGCTGCATAGAGTTACTGCTAATGAAGCAAAATAGCATTTTGGTTTTGGAGCACTCCCTGCATGTTAATCGAAATAAAAGGAACACGTGCAACATTTAATATAACATCACTCATGGGAGGAAGGGAGCCCAACTGAGCTTCGTATTAGCGCAGGGTGAAGCTTTTTCCATAAGATTAAGAAGTGGGTAAAAAGTGGTATTTTGTAAAAAGTAAACGTGTAAAGTGCGCTGGATGTGGTAAAGTGCAGCGTTCTTTGTGAGCCCTTTGTGCTCTACACCTTGAAGTTCGGTTTGAGCTGTTTTAAAAAAGCAGGAAAGAAAGATTAGCGGCATAGAGTTACTAATATGGAAGCAAAATAGCATTTTGGTTTTGCAGCACTCCCTGCATGTTAATTAAAATAAAAGGAACTCATGCACCATTTAATATAACATCACCCTTGGGAGGAAGGGAGCCCAACAGAGCTTTGTATTAGTGTAGAGTGTAGCTTTTTCCGTAAGATTAAGAAGTGGGAAAAAGTGGTATTTTGTAAAAAGGAAACGTGTAAAGTGCGCTGGGTGTGGCATGCTTCCTTGTGACTCCATCCAGAGCTCTCTGTGCTATTAATAAAGCTCCCTATTACCATAAAGTGCAGCCTTGTTTCTGATATTTAAAACTGGGCAAAAAAATGTTTAAGCCCTATATACTCTCTCCGGAGCTCTGTGTGGCAATTTCTGTGAGCCCTCTGTGCGCTACTGCTGTAAGTTTGGTTTCAGCTGTTTTGAAAGAGCAAGAAAGAAAAGTTAGAGGTGCTGCATAGAGTTACTGCTAATGAAGCAAAATAGCATATTCGTATTGGAGCACTTTCTGTATGTTAATAAAAATAAAAGGAACACGTGCACCATTTAATATAACATGTAAGAAATATTGTATTAAATAATATTGTATTATAATAGAGAGACGAGAAAAAAATGTGAGTGGAAAGTGATAGCTGCACACACAAAAGTGAAACAAAATTTAAAATTACAATCCTATTATAGTGTAGTGCAGGAGTTTCAGCCAAATATATAGCATGTCTGCGTGCACCCCTGGAAGGAAGGAAGTCCAACTGAGCTTTATATTAGCATAGAGTGTAGCTTTTTCCATAGGAGTAGAAAGTGGGTAAAAAGTGCTAATTTGTAAAAACAGGGCATGTAAAATGCGCTGGATATGGCATGAGCCCCTGTGATTCCATCTGAGCTGTGTGTGCTATAAATAAAGCTCCCTATTAGTGTAAAGAGCAGCCTTCATTGTGATATTTGAAAACGGGCAAAAAAATTATTTTAAGTCCAGAGGCTCCCTCCGGACCTCTGGGTGGCAATTTTTCTGAGCCCTCTGTGCTCTAGAGCTTTAGGTTTGGTTTCAGCTGTTTTAAAAGAGAAGGAAAGAAACGTTAGATGCGCTGCATAGAGTTACTGCTAATGAAGCAAAATAGCATTTTGGTTTTGGAGCACTCCCTGCATGTTAATCGAAATAAAAGGAACACGCGCAACATTTAATATAACATCACTAATGGGAGGAAGGGAGCCAAACTGAGCTTCGTATTAGCGCAGGGTGTAGCTTTTTCCGTAAGATTAAGAAGTGGGCAAAAAGTGGTATTTTGTAATAAGCAAACGTGTAAAGTGCGCTGGATGTGGTAAAGTGCAGCATTCTTTGTGAGCCATTTGTGCTCTACACCTTGAAGTTCGGTTTGAACTGTTTTAAAAGAGCAGGAAAGAAAGATTAGCGGCATAGAGTTACTGCTAATGAAGCAAAATAGCATTTTGCTTTTGGAGCACTCCCTGCATGTTAATTAAAATAAAAGGAACCCATGCACCATTTAATATAACATCACCTTTGGGAGGAAGGGAGCCCAACAGAGCTTTGTATTAGTGTAGAGTGTAGCTTTTTCCGTAAGATTAAGAAGTGGGAAAAAGTGGTATTTTGTAAAAAGAGACTGTATAAAGTGCACTGGATATGGCGTGTGACTACATCTTGAGCTGTGCTGTGCTATTAATAAAGTTCTCTATTAGCCTAAAGGGCAGCCTTCTTTGTGATATTTCAAAATGGGCAAAAAATGATTATAAGCCCCAGAGACTCCCTCCGGAGCTCTGTGTGGCAATTTGTCTATGCCCTATGTCCTCTGCAGCTTTAAGTTTAGTTTCAGCCATGTTTAGAGAGCAGGAAGGAAGGATTGGTGACGCTGTATGAAGTAACTGGTATGGAAGCAAAATAGCATTTTAGTGTTGGAGCACTCCCTGCATTATAAGTAAAATAAAATATTTGGTTAATATTTGTGCAAATTAAACAGTAAAGTATGCTTTTGTTACAGCTGAAAGCAACTTGTAGGGTTTTATGTAAACTGAAAGTGCGGAAGATGGAGTGTTATATTATAAAGCTGTTGCATGGCTGTTGGAGGTTTTAACATGCAATAAGAGCTGCTGTAATTTAGTGCCAAGAGACGGTGTATTTGTAACGTTAAATATTATAAATAGCCATTATTTAACTGAGAAGAAGGAAAGGTGAGGGACGCATTGTAGGAGTTCAACAGAAATATAAAGGCAAGTTGTGTGCACCGTTGGAGGAAGGGAGCCCAATACAATTCCTAATTAGCGTACAGTGCAGCTTTTTCCGTAATATGACAAAGTGGTAAATTGTGAAAAAAAGGAGATAAAGTGCACTTGATGTGGCATGAGGCCCGTGACTCCATCCAGAGCTCTGAGTGCTATTAATGAAGCTATCTATTAGCGTAAAGTGCAGTCTTCTTTGTGATAATAAAAAATGAGTAAAAAATCATTATAAACCCAAGAGACTCTCTCCGGAGCTCTATGTGGCAATTTCTTGGAGTTCTCTCTGGTCTACAGCTTTAAGTTTTGTTTAAGCTGTGTTTAGAGAGCAAGAAGGAAGGGTTAGTGACGCTATATCGAGGTACTGCTATGGAAGCAAACTAGCATTTTAGTTTTGGAGCACTCCCTGCATGTAAATTGAAATAAAAGGAACGTGTGCACCATTTATTATAACATCAAAAAGTACTTTTCTAATGTTGTATTATAATGGGGAGAGAAGACAAAATTGTGTTCTGGAAAGTAGTAGCTGCGCACACAAAAGTGAAACAAAAATTAAAATTACAAATATATTATAGTGCAGTGTAGGAGTTTAAACCAAATACAAAGCGTAGCTGTGTGCACCCCTGGGAGGAAGGGAGCCCAACTGAGCTTGCCTTTTCTGTGCGAAAAGATCTTATCTTTTAGATTAACAGTCCCTGAAGTCCTGACAGTGAATGGGGCTTAAACAAAGTCAATTGCCCCAAATCGCCATATGTTAGGGTGACGCCAAGACCTAAATAACAACTTAGGCACCAATGGAAGTGATTTGGCCACAATAACAGGATGTTTAGCAGAGGCTGTGATTCTAACCTGGTTTCCTGTGTTACAATTTGCAGCTGAGGTTGCATCTGCTCTCCAAACTGCCCCTTTATTGTTTAAAATATGTGCATGCTGCCATTTAATATAGGTTTTTTGGACACATTGCAGAACGAAAACATTAGTGGTGGGGGCAAGCTGGGTTGCCAGTCGCTTTTAGAACAAAAACACAAAACTGCTTTCCATAGCGCAGTCTCTACGTTGACATTACATAAAAATAATAAACGTTTTGGGTGCCGTGGAGGGGCTAAGGGAAGAGATAAAGGAAGCGGGGAGGAAGAGACTGGGAGGATTGGTATGGGAAAACTACCATCAAGTAGACCTTTTGTACACATCAAACCTGTACCCTAAGTTGTCACAACAAATATTTTTGTATCGAAACCACTGAGGCTAGGAAGTGCCCTGCTCACAAATAGGAGGAAAAGAACTACCAGTGAAAAGCATTTTTAGTAAAAAATGTTTTCTGAAATGCATAGTTTTTAGAACTCGAAAATTAGAAAGCACTTTGTCAACAAATGGCTTTAGCAATCTATCACCCACTCACACAAAATGGCTCCAAATTGAGCATCTGCTGCAGAACCTTGCACGCACCCTGCAGTGACAGCACGTAACCTTGTAGTGCAAAGAAACGAACAGCTTGTAAAAAGTGCTATGTAAATGGCACATTTTATTATTAATACTTATTTCCAGACAAAGGCAGCGGGCCCCGCCGGTGATTGGCTCCGACTCTACCTTGGCATGGGGGAATTAGCCCCCAAACCAACTGCAACAAACCCACTGGTAAAAATATTTCACTTTAGTCAAAAAGAATCTCAATTTCTCTTTTAATGAGTGCACTTGACAATGCTTACCATTGAAACAGAAAGGGAAACAGCGGACTGATAGAGTACTGTGGGCTACATCTATATGTCTGTAGACTGCTCCACGGGATACCAAAAAGTACATATAGTCATGATTCAACACTAGATCTCTGCTGTGGCCTATGTATAACTTGACAGGAGACCACTTCCCGCGCAATACACAGTACGCCGAGGATCTATGTTTAGTCTCACAGCTACTGTGTTCGGGTACCCTCCTTCTCAGAGCAGTCCTAAGAAAGGCTTTTTTTGCACGCTTAGCTGGTGTTTAAAATGGGCACAGGGAGATTGAAAGGCATGCCGACCAGTTTGAAATCCAAATGTTTCAGACACTTTCAGATGTAGCAGACGTCAGGAAATGGGAAAGGTTTCATCTTCAGCCAATCCAAATTTCTCTAGTTAGGATACTTAAAATATAACACACTCTCCGTTTTCCATCTCAGTTACAGACACGGTGCATAGGCAAGCATGCTGCTGTATGCAAAGTTGTTGGATTTGGCACTGACAAGGTATTGTCCTCTGACAATTTGGTCAAACCCTACCTACCAATAAAAAAAGTCAAAAATTGAAATAAGGCCCGCTTCGTAGCACTGTGTTATATAGCCGCTAAAGATATAAAGTTAATATACAGAAATGATGGCAGTGGTCTTAAAGAAATAGTCAGCACCTCTGCATAGTTTGCAAATGTAAATCACGAAATGTTAATATGCGTGCTCAATGTTAAGCACCGTGCCATCCACAGTGCTACTCAATATGAGGAGAAAATAAACCCTTCCTCCAATCACATCTCCCAATGAAATTTAAATAACAGAGCACAGCACCAAAAAAATCCAAACTGGTGAAAAGCAACCAGTAAAATGTTTAATGTAGAAATAAAGACAATTTCCAAAGTCTTGACAAGTAGATGTTGCAGATATACAGCCACGTAGATGTTACAGATATACAGCCACAGATATACAGCCAACACGTGTTTCGTCGTGAAACGACTTTCTCAAGGCTGTTAACAAAATAATACAACAAGTTGCTTCACATCAAACGCAAAGGGGAATAAATATAGCAATTGACCAAGAACAAAAAATGTTCATTATCAACCAAATAATAAGAAAAAATAAACATGCCAATAAAGTGTCTCGAAAACTTTAGTAGACCCAAGGTGAAATGTGCAAATTTATATATGAAGAATAGAATATAGAAAGAGATGAAGTTAAAGTATTCAACTCACAAACACACCACCACCATGGTGCATGAGAATAGAGAAAGTAAACGAATCAAAATACCACGTGCAACACCCTATTGTGTTTTAAATTTTAAGTTGAATATAAAGGAAAAAGGGAAAGAAATTATCATTTCAGTTACCTTAAGAACGATACTTGTATGTTGTATGAGTAATAACGAACAATCGTGTATTATCAATGTTAGAGATCAGAAATTCTATATAAATTTCTTAATACGTCCAGGCGCCAAAGAAAAACCAAATAGTCACTAAAAATGAAAACATTAATAAAAAGAAAATAAGTCTTCCGTATGTTTCTCTTACACAATAGAGAATTACTAGTCACAGAACAACAGCGTTCTTTATAATACTAAAAACCTCTACAAGAGATTTAGCACATATAGAGGTCATTTGCGCATCAGGATCAATAGTCACAGGAGGCTATATTAACAACTAAGAAATATAGTAGCCAGCTAAAAACCCAAGAGGGACAAAAGAACGTAAAAGTACAACAGAAAAAAGTAATAACGTCAAGAGCCATTAAGTAAAGACCCGGATTTGCTCCTGGTCACAGATGTATCTATCCACACAACTTACTTAGAAACGAAGTCCGGTATTTGAAAACCATGTCATGATAAACGCATCAAGAGGCAAGTTAAAAAACTTGTAAAATTATACAAGCATTGGTCCAACCTGAAATAGAACGAAATAGAACTAAAAGATTTTTTAAACCGTTCAAGTATTGTCGCTAATATAGAATACAGCACTTAAGCATAGACTTACCCTGTCCGGGTCAAACTCCAAAATCGTGCATGAAGTATAAGCGGCCGCCAAGGAGAGACGCCGCATATATGCTGTTGCGTTTCTAATTAGCGTAAGAAAACGTAAACCAAGCGCGTTTACGTAATGCGCTTGTCAGCAATAGCGTGACCGCCATTATTGTAGTTTTCATCTACAAACATCATAAGCCAGATACAGTCAAGTATTAAACAGACCCATAGAAAGCGTAAAGGCTAAGTACTGGAAACCAAAACACAGAACTCGTGTGCAGTAACCATTCAAATAGTGTGGAATTTCATATAATAAACTTAGGAATGTAAAAGAGTCAGAGTCGGAAACTTGAGTACACACGTAAAACACGCGCCACCAAAGTGCGAAATGAGAGAGACAGAAGCACCAAAATATCCCCCAGAGTTGAAATAGAAATAAACAGAGCTACATTGATAAGATTAGAATTAAACATTGTATCCTTGAGTCTTAAAAGATAAACACATTTAGAAAGCAGTTATAACACAGAACAACAGTCATTCTCAGTAGGGCAACACCATAGAAACACTGAGTAAGAGACGAATGTATAATTTCAACAAACATTTTGACCAGAAATCTCTATTAGATCAAACATGCAAGTAGTATAAGAGAACTCTCCTGTCATTACAGAATCTTACATTGGATACAAATCGGACAGCATATTCAATCCCAAATATAATTGTATCAGTATGTCCAGGAAAGATATCGTAACTAATTGGAAGGAAAATTATGATTACAGTAAATCCTCAATCCCTCAAAAATACATACATCTCTTTGTCGATGTTGAGCCCGAACTCAACTGTTCGCAATTTACAGATCCATGAAGCCTCTAATTTACGGAGGCTGTGGACTTTATCACCTCCTCTTGGACTGTCCTTAACAGTCTCGAGTCCATGAAATTTCACACGAGACAAATCAGCAAGGCCATGTTTGGTGTTAAAATGTACTGCTAATGGGTACTCTGTGTTCCCATTTCTAATTGCCCTAATGTGCTCCTGTATCCTTTCTTTCACCGGCCTAATTGTGCTGCCCACATAGATGTTATTGCATACACAGATTATACAGTATACCACGAATTTCGTGTTACAATTCATGAAAGAGTTAATTTTATACTCTGTCTGTGTGTTGTATCTAAAATGTTTGATCTTATCCATAGTATGTGGGCAAACAGAACAATGACCACATTTGTAAAACCCTACTGGTTGTATACCTAGCCATTGTATATCCCTCTTGTTTCTTCTGGGGTTGTAAAAACTGGGACTGAGAATATTCCTCAGTGTTTGGCCGCGTTTGTAGATAATGTCAGGCTTCGCACTTATGACCTTGTTGATAACTGGGTCTACTCGTAAAACATGCCAATGTTTATTCAAAATTTTATACAATATGTGGCTGGCAGAATTGTATGGAGTCACCAAGGATACCCTGTCTTTGTATTTATTACTACTTTTTGACTTGCAAAAGGTCCCGATTGAGACCACTGGCTTTTCTTTCCGCTTTTTCTAAAATTTGGGTATCATACCCCCTAGCTTTGAATCTACCAATGGTATCTGTCATTTCCTTCATATAAATTGTATCCTCACTACAGTTACGTCTCAAACGTGTAAGTTCTCCGAATGGTATGGAGTTAACCTGTGATCTAGGAAGTGAGGTGTCGGCATGCAAGACCGCATTACAAGCAGTTGGTTTTCTATGTAACGCAGATAAGATGGAGCCCTCTTTGGTGTACAGTCTCACGTCAAGGAAAGTAATCTCTTCCCTACTATATTGATAAGTAAACTGTATGTTATAAGTATTTGAATTGAGAAAAAGACAGAAGTCATATAAAAGGTCAGTGTTGCCAGTCCAAATTAGCAGCACGTCATCTGTGTAGCGACCCCAATAGATGACGTGATTGATCAGTAAGTCAGGACATTTAGCCCAGATGAAAAATTTCTCCATCCATCCCACGAACAAGTTCGCAAACGAAGGAGAAAACTTTGATCCCATGGCCACCCCTTGGTGTTGCTTAAACCAGCTACCATTGTGTAAAAAGACATTATTCTCCAAAACCAGGGTGATCATATCCACAAGCATGGATGTATGTTCCCATAGAGAGGCGTCCCTTTTGACAAGAAATACTTGACCGCTTCTAATCCCACAGCTGAGGGATTAGAAGTATAAAGGAACTGATATCAAGAGTTACAAAGCAACAGTCCTCAGTCCATGTGAAGTCATTAAGTTGGTTGAGTAAGTCCTTGGTGTCTAAAATAAAGGATGGTAGGTTTTTAACAAAAGGTTGTAAAAACTGATCAATATACTCTGAAACATGTTCTGTAGGAGAACCAATGCCTGATATTATAGGCCTGCCGGGAGGAAAACCTCCCGGCTTATGTATCTTAGGTAAGACATATATACATGGTGCCACAGGATTAGGAGTATATAGATATTTAAACTCCTGCTCATTAATGAGACCCAGTTCTCTCCATCTCTTGAGGTTACTCTCCAGTGTAACTGTTATAGACCTCATAGGATTAGTAGTTAGTGCAACATATGCACTAGTGTCTAATAATTGTCGATCAATCTCAGCAAGATAGTCTTTGGTGTTCATGAGTACCAGGTTACCACCTTTGTCAGCCTCCTTAAAAATCAAATCGGGTAGTTGACTCAAGTTGTGTAAAGCTTGTCTTTCACCACTTGTCAGATTGTCATTTCTTAGAGGAGCCCTAGACTTATAAGTGTCTTCCCAAGTATATAAATCAGTAGTTACCAAACGTTGAAACATTTCCATCATATTGTCGCTGCCCAATATTGGTTGAAAAATTGACTTAGGCTTAAGACCACTATCAATGCTCAGGTCTGGCACTATGTCCAAATCTGATAGAATCTGTGGTATAGAGGGTGCATCATATTCACCTTCACTAATGGCCAACAGTGTTTGTATTTTTTGGATGTCCTCAATAGTCCTATCGCTAGATGGACCATACAAAGTAGAAGTGGTACCTACAATTTTGGGATTAAGTGCAAACATTTTTTTTACCTTGAGATTACGTACAAATTTAAAAACATCTATGTGCATTTGATTAGAATCCGGTTTAAGAGCTGGACAAAAGTTGAAACCTTTAGACAACACTTTTATTTCATCCTGACTTAATACATGCTGACTTAGGTTTACAATTGCAATTTCAGTAGATTTCTCAGTGCTCAACATATTATGTGTAGTGTTTAGATCTCCTACCACAGCTGTTGGGGCTACTTGTTCATTGTTTTTGACCTGGTACGATAACCTTCCTTTACTGCTTCTGGTTGATCTATTGTACCCCCTCCTTGGCAACACTGACCTTTTATATGACTTCTGTCTTTTTCTCAATTCAAATACTTATAACATACAGTTTACTTATCAATATAGTAGGGAAGAGATTACTTTCCTTGACGTGAGACTGTACACCAAAGAGGGCTCCATCCTATCTGCGTTACATAGAAAACCAACTGCTTGTAATGCGGTCTTGCATGCCGACACCTCACATCCTAGATCACAGGTT
This sequence comes from Calotriton arnoldi, assembly GCA_963921515.1. Lineage (NCBI taxonomy): Eukaryota > Metazoa > Chordata > Amphibia > Caudata > Salamandridae > Calotriton > Calotriton arnoldi. Next base: position 351,336 of record CAWUFW010005407.1, read on the forward strand.
AACTCCATACCATTCGGAGAACTTACACGTTTGAGACGTAACTGTAGTGAGGATACAATTTATATGAAGGAAATGACAGATACCATTGGTAGATTCAAAGCTAGGGGGTATGATACCCAAATTTTAGAAAAAGAGGAAAGAAAAGCCAGTGGTCTCAATCGGGACCTTTTGCTAAAACATAAACCTAAGTCAAAAAGTAGTAATAAATACAAAGACAGGGTATCCTTGGTGACCCCATACAATTCTGCCAGCCACATATTGTATAAAATTTTGAATAAACATTGGCATGTTTTACGAGTAGACCCAGTTATCAACAACTTCATAAGTGCGAAGCCTGACATTATCTACAAACGCGGCCAAACACTGAGGAATATTCTCAGTCCCACTTTTTAAAACCCCAGAAGAAACAAGAGGGATATACAATGGCTAGGTATACAACCAGTAGGTTTTTACAAATGTGGTCATTGTTCTGTTTGCCCACATACTATGGATAAGATCAAACATTTTAGATACAACACACAGACAGAGTATAAAATTAACTCTTTCATGAATTGTAACACGAAATTCGTGGTATACTGTATAATCTGTGTATGCAATAACATCTATGTGGGCAGCACAATTAGGCCGGTGAAAGAAAGGATACAGGAGCACATTAGGGCAATTAGAAATGGGAACACGGCGTACCCATTAGCAGTACATTTTAACACCAAACATGGCCTTGCTGATTTGTCTCGTGTGAAATTTCATGGACTCGAGACTGTTAAGGACAGTCCAAGAGGAGGTGATAAAGTCCACAGCCTCCGTAAATTAGAGGCTTCATGGATCTGTAAATTGCGAACAGTTGAGTTCGGGCTCAACATCGACAAAGAGATGTATGTATTTTTGAGGGATTGAGGATTTACTGTAATCATAATTTTCCTTCCAATTAGTTACGATATCTTTCCTGGACAAACTGAAACAATTATATTTGGGATTGAATATGCTGTCCGATTTGTATCCAATGTAAGATTCTGTAATGACAGGAGAGTTCTCTTATACTACTTGCATGTTTGATCTAATAGAGATTTCTGGTCAAAATGTTTGTTGAAATTATACATTCGTCTCTTACTCAGTGTTTCTATGGTGTTGCCCTACTGAGAATGACTGTTGTTCTGTGTTATAACTGCTTTCTAAATGTGTTTATCTTTTAAGACTCAAGGATACAATGTTTAATTCTAAACTTATCAATGTAGCTCTGTTTATTTCTATTTCAACTCTGGGGGCTATTTTGGTGCTTCTGTCTCTCTCATTTCGCACTTTGGTGGCGGTGTTTTACGTGTGTACTCAAGTTACCGACTCTGACTCTTTTACATTCCTAAGTTTATTATATGAAATTCCACACTATTTTAATGGTTACTGCACACGAGTTCTGTGTTTTGGTTTCCAGTACTTAGCCTTTACGCTTTCTATGGGTCTGTTTAATACTTGACTGTATCTGGCTTATGATGTTTGTAGTAGAAAACTACAATAATGGCGGTCACGCTATTGCTGACAAGCGCATTACGTAAACGCGCTTGGTTTACGTTTTCTTACGCTAATTAGAAACGCAACAGCATATATGCGGCGTCTCTCCATGGCGGACGCTTATACTTCATGCACGATTTTGGAGTTTGACCCGGACAGGGTAAGTCTATGATTAAGTGCTGTATTCTATATTAGCGACAATACTTGAACGGTTTAAAAATCTTTTAGTTATATTTCGTTCTATTTCAGGTTGGAACAATGCTTGTATAATTTTACAAGTTTTTTAACTTGCCTCTTGATGCGTTTATCATGACGTGGTTTTCAAATACCGGACTTCGTTTCTAAGTAAGTTGTGTGGATAGATACATCTGTGACCAGGAGCAAATCCGGGTCTTTACTTAATGGCTCTTGACGTTATTACTTTTTTCTGTTGTACTTTTACGTTCTTTTGTCCCTCTTGGGTTTTTAGCTGGCTACTATATTTCTTAGTTGTTAATATAGCCTCCTGTGACTATTGATCCTGATGCGCAAATGACCTCTATATGTGCTAAATCTCTTGTAGAGGTTTTTAGTATTATAAAGAACGCTGTTGTTCTGTGACTAGTAATTCTCTATTGTGTAAGAGAAACATACGGAAGACTTATTTTCTTTTTATTAATGTTTTCATTTTTAGTGACTATTTGGTTTTTCTTTGGCGCCTGGACGTATTAAGAAATTTATATAGAATTTCTGATCTCTAACATTGATAATACACGATTGTTCGTTATTACTCATACAACATACAAGTATCGTTCTTAAGGTAACTGAAATGATAATTTCTTTCCCTTTTTCCTTTATATTCAAATTAAAATTTAAAACACAATCGGGTGTTGCACGTGTAATTTTGATTCGTTTACGTTCTCTATTCTCATGCACCATGGTGGTGGTGTGTTTATGAGTTGAATACTTTAACTTCATCTCTTTCTGTATTCTATTCTTCATATATAAATTTGCACATTTCACCGTGGGTCTACTAAAGTTTTCGAGACACTTTATTGGCATGTTTATTTTTTCCTATTACTTGGTTGATAATGAACATTTTTTGTTCTTGGTCAATTGCTATATTTATTCCCCTTTGCGTTTGATGTGAAGCAACTTGTTGTATTATTTTGTTAACAAGCTTGAGAAAGTCGTTTCACGACGAAACACGTGTTGGCTGTATATCTGTGGCTGTATATCTGTAACATCTACGTGGCTGTATATCTGCAACATCTACGTGTCAAGACTTTGGAAATTGTCTCTATTTCTATATTAAACATTTTACTGGTTGCTTTTCACCAGTTTGGATTTTTTTGGTGCTGTGCTCTGTTATTTAAAAGATATAAAGTTGTGTTCATATGTGGCCTTGTCCTTGCGCTGCACAAAGGGAGCCAGCGGCCTGGCATTTCCCTGCTAATTACTGCACGAGGCTGGGCTGGAGCCCCCTCACTTCAAAGGCCCTGCGAGGGGGGAGTACAGGGTGTCTGCCCTTTACAGTTGTGCGCCGGCTGGCTTTAGCTTTGTTAATTTGTGTTTTTTTTTTTTTTTACAGGTTTATATAGCGTGAACTCGACCCGAAGGCATCAGAGCGCTTTACTGAGCACCAGTTACATTACACAAGGACACATTCTTTTTGGTAGGCACGGGGAGATTAAGTAATTTGCACAAAATCACAGGATGTTGAGCTGACGCCCAGACTCGACCCTGGTTCTCCAACTCCAAAGTGGGCAGCTCCGGACTCGCTAGTGTGGCGTTCACGAGAGGCGCAACTAGAGCCAAATTTGAAGGGGGGGAGGAGGGCTACTAAAAATGTCGGGCGGGGGGGGGCTGATTCTTCCAGCAATATGCAGAGTGGAGATGCAGGGGCTCTAAGAAGGGGTGAGAACACAACAAAGCCTCGTTAGCAAGTAAATGGTCTTTAAAAGACCTGTGAAGTACTCGGGTGCGGCGTGTGTGTGCCCGGGAAGCAGTCTCAGCCGGGCTGCCACCCACGGAGGGGGAGGTGTGGGGGGGGCTGAACCCCTTAGAGCCCAAAGGGCGTTGCGCGCCTGGCCTTCGTCCTGCAGTGAATTAAAATAGTTTTCTGTTTGGGGGTGCACTCCTATGTTTCACAATTTTATAACTCTAAAGGTTGGTGCTGCAACGTGGCATGTGCTGTCAACACATACAAAATCAAACAGTCAGTTAATAGCAAGTACAATGACGGTTTTGCTGCGCACTGTTCACTGGGTGTATCTTACACCATCATTATACTCAATTCTACTTAAATTCAAAATAATAGTATTTATTCAATAGTTTACAAAACAATTTTTAATAAATCAAATTTATCAACTGTTTCTGTTATTCACTATACTAGCGATATTTTTCAAAAATGAATTACATATACTTTTACATGAGAGAAACACAGTTTTACAAGCTCATAAAAACATTCATTGTTATGCCCGATGCATTTCGGGACATGAGTGTCCCTTCCTCAGGGGAAATCTGAAAATATAAAACAAAGTAAACAATATCAGTTCTTATTTTAACAATGTCTGCTTCAGCCCAATGTCCCATTCAGCCTATGTTGGCTGTTACATGAAATTCAAAAGGTCCCATGTTGATCTGTTACTGTAATTACTCATTCCCATAGTGTGGTGCGTGACAGACTAGAAAATGTTTACACACCCAGTGCTAATGTGTGCTTATATGTACCCAGAGTGTGTACCTGTAGTCACATAAGTTTCCCTCACTCACCGACGATTCCTGGTGCTTTACTGAAATCAACCACAAAGACGAAGTTAGGGCGAGAGATCCTCAATACATATTACCCAGCTTATGCGTGAACAATGTTATCTCTTACCTATTGCGAGACGTGTCACAACATCCATCAAGGAAGACAATCTAAAACGAACCGAAAATTCAAACCATAACGTCAGAATGGGTCGTCTGGATATGACCATATTTTGAATGTATGCATTAGCATATTCTAAGCGATCACAAATAAAACTATTATGCCGCTGTTTATTGACGTGACTCACTCCAATATAGCGGCCGCCCGCACTCGCAGATTGTTAGCATTGTAGAACGCGGAACTGTTTCACCAGCATCGGTAAGTGCAGAATAGGTGATTGTGTTGTTGCGGTTTCACGGTGATGATAATTGCGCGGCGTAAGTCATTGTACTTGTTATTAACTGACTTCATGCTGCTGTGCCACCATTGTTTCTCATGCCGTGTAAACTATAGTTTGCGTAAATTGTTAGGCCCAGTGCATAATATTGTGATACTCCCACCTCCACTTTTTAAACACTTTTACAACCAGACAACAAAGCAAGTTGATGTGACGTGCCTCTGGGCCTAATAAGCGCAGCAAAGGGAATAATTCACTTCAACAAAATGACGCTGATAACAACGTGCTGGTCCGGCCTGGAAGCCTTACTCTTTTGGCACAATTTGCATACTTTTACTTACATACGCGCACGCACTCTCGCACCCACCGACACACACCTGTTATATTTTAAAATGAGAAGGTTCACTGTGCCAATAAAAAAGACTCGATTGATTTCAGGATGATAGCGGTTTGCCAAGTCCTGATGGATCTCGCGTTGCACCGGGTCCTCTTGATTTGACATTTTCTCTCTGCGGCTTCTGCTGTTTTGCGACTGGGCGCAGCCGACAAGAGGAAGTACTAGCAACGGCGCAGAACTCAACACACTGCCATCTGGAGTCCAACACCCGGAAGCGCTAACAGTGAGCAGTGCTCGCACAACAGACAGTGGCAGCAGCTTGCGAGATAGAAGCGTGAGGGAGCGAGCAGGCAAATGCACTCGTGCTTGTGCTGGCATCCGCCTTGCGGGAGCGAGCAGCGGTGGCGCGAGAGCCATATGTTTTCAATTACCACGCGCGCCGCTGTTCGCTCCCGCAAGGTGGATGCCAGCACAAGCACGAGTGTGGGGAAAAGGAGCAGACCGATGGCTAAAGGCCCTCCTTGGCAGCGCATGCGCGCTGCCTAGGCGAGACCTAAAAAAGGCCTCCAAAAGACAGAGCAAGTTAGCTGCAAATCAGGATCTCCTGGGAATCAATGCCCACCTAAGGTGTTGACTAAATCAAATGGATTTATGAATCCAGTGGTCAATGCTGTGGATAACGGATGTATGATGATACAACGCGATCATTTAGATCGCGGTACATTACATCGCGGTTTTTACAACACAAGGCGTTACAATGACTTGCGCTGGAGGGTGCTGGACTTAGGAATAGTATGATTTACTATTCCAACTCCAGCCTACGTAACAGTAGGGAAGGTGTTGGAATTGTAAATCACACTATTCCTTAGTCTAGAGCGCCATCCAGCGCAAGTCGTTGTAACGACTTGCGTTGAAATGACAGCGAAGTAAATGTATTGCGTGTTTTGACCGCGTTGTAAAGGTCGTTTTCCGTGTATAACAACTTGCTACATTCAGCCACTGTCCCTACTTTCTGGAAGCAGGCAGGGATCAAAACTCTTCTTCAAAAGTTGTGCTCTAATCCTGACACTCTTTCCAATTTTGATTCCATCTTTTTGCTGCCAGCAATTTTTAAGCTGTTGGACAAATTGGTTTACACACCGTTATCCGAGTATTTGGAGCAGTCACGATTCCTGCACACATCACTATCCGGTTTCAGACCACAATGTAGTATGGATCAAATGAGTGTCCTTTGCCGACTACACCAAGTTAATTCTAGCTATAGATAAAACCACAAATGTTTCAGGAGCTTCCTTCAAGAGGTGTTTATCTATAGTTAGTTATTTGATGCAGCAGAGAGATTAAAAGAGCCACTCAAAACCAACATTCCTGTTTTGGGAAGACCAACAATATTTTGCCAACCCCTCTACTTCCAGGTTTGATATCATGAAATCTGGGAATAAGATTTGACAGCAAATTCTCTTTTCGGTAGCAAATCCTTACTCCCACAGGCATGTGTTTCTGTTTACTTCCACCCTCAAAGACATTTTCAGATCTCCTCTTGAAGGCCGGAAAACAGTGGTATATGCATTAATTAGTTCCAGAATTGACTACATACGCAGCCTTAACTTAGGTTTACCAAAATTCCTGATTAATAGGCTGGAGATGGTATACAATGCTGCTGCACAATTAGCTTTGAGGCTCCCTCACCGGTCCTCTACTTCTCATCATCTCAAACATATACATTGGTTGCCAGTGCATAAGTGCATTCGGTTTAAGACTGTTGTCCAGACTTACATAGTATATTAGGACACCGGACCTAAATATTTCAGAGAAAGACTTCAACATTATAAAGTAGGGAGCTAAGATCTAGTATAGCCATGCTCTTTAAGCTGCCAACCTTTAAACTGAAAAGTAAGGGAGGTAGATCCTTCTCGCTTTTAGCAGCAAGAGCCAGGATCATAGCTATGGGGCAATTGGGGTTTTGGTCAGCCCATGTTAATTGCTCCCCCATTCCCCCCAAATGGCCCAGGCAGCTGGTTTGCAAAATTTATGGAAAACTTGATTTATCTAAACAAGCTCCTTTCACATTTGAACGCATACACTATATATTTAAAAAAAAGTAACACGCTGAAACTAGAGGTGTGAGGGTGGGGGGTGCTGCAGCACCCCCAAAACAACCAGTCTGAAATTCAGAAGATAAATGGGCAGTAAAATGTCTTTAGATTTAGTTTTCATTTTAGCGCGTTTGTGTGTTTAAAGACAGAGGTGAAATGGCAGCTGTGACAAATTGCTGCTTATTCTTTTAACATGTGACAATTTCACTGGGGTACAGAAAATGCGAAAAGAATGACTGTAGGATGTCATTTTTTATAATACACAACACAATTTAAATACTTGTAAATAAACGGTACAAATATATCAGCAGTTATGAAAGCACATAAGAAGCACATTTTGCTTTGTAATTCTAAAGTGTACTGGGAACAAAGATTTTAATAGATCCAAAACAAATCTTGCAGATGCACAAATAATTTGTATTATATTGTATTGTATCGTATTGTATTGTCCTGCAGTATTTGTATAGCACTTACTATCCCTTTGAGGGGCAATGACGCGCTTACCTTCATGGGCCACTAGCTATGCCATTTAGAGTGTGGTTGGAAGAGTGTTATGATGTGATCCTATGCTGGAAGTGTTTCATGTCATGCATTGTTAGACCTGTCAGCCTTAGCGTGGTCTTCTCCCAGACTTTTTGCCTGCTTACCTCCACTTTTTGCTGATTCGTTTTGTTGGACTTAGGACTACGAGCACTTTGCCACTGCTGATCAGTGCTAAACTGCATTTGCTTCTCCCCTAAACATGGTAACACTGGTTTATCCACAATTTGTATATTTTATTTACTTATAAGTCCCTTGTAAAGTGGTATACCATATATCAGGGGTCTGTAAATTAAATACTACAAGTGGGCCTGCAGCACCGATTGTGCCACCCATACAAGTAGCCTTTCAAACCTGTCTCAGGCTTACCACTCCAGGGCCTTTGTGTGCACTTTACTGCCACATCAACTTGGCATTTAAACCCACTTGCCAAGCCCTAAACTACCATTGTATTACACATAGGTCATCCCTTAGGTAGGCCCTAGGTAGCCCATAGAGCAGGGTGGTGTGTAACTGAAAGGTAGGACATGTACTTTTTAAGTTTTGCCTGTCCTGGAAGTAAGGAACACCTACATTTGTTTTTCATTACGCTGAGCCCTACTCCTCTCATAGGCTAACATTGGGAATACACTTTTAAACTATGATTCCTGATTAGAAAGGAGTGGCTGTGTCATGCTTTATGTCTTTGGAATGGTATTGATAACTCCTCTTTAATGGTAAATCTGGATTTAACATTACTATTTTAGAAATGCTACATTTAGAAAGTGGTCATTTCTCTGCTCTTACACCATTGTGTGCTTGCAGCCTGTCTCCAATACACGTCTGTGGTGGGTGACAGCTTCACTCTGTGCATTCCCTCTAGACAGCCACAAACACAGGAAAGCTAAGTGTTTTCTGACCACCCATCTACATTCTGATGGCTCTTCCTGGACAGGAAGAAGCTGAGATTTATAACTAAATGGTCAGTGTCATGTCCCCACACAAAGGACTGATTACCCCCTACTGAAAGTCTGGAGGCACAGCTGGGAAGAAAGGACCTCTGTGCACTTCAAAGTCACCCCTCCAAACCAGACATTACTGGACCTGTGATGAACTCTGCCAGGAAGAACGACTGCTCTGCTGCTACAAGGACTGCCACTCTGCTGGACTGTTGCTCTGGAAGAACTGCTTTTCTGTTTTGATGTGCTGCCCTGCTTCCAGCTACCCTCTGCCCTGCTGAGGAAAGGACTGGGCCCAACTCACTTGAACCCAGAGTGTCTCCAAGGGCATGCTGGCTTGCCCCCTGTTCTGAAGTCTCAGGGACATCAGAGACTTTTGCAACCCTGCAACAGCCCTTGGACTCTGCCATCTGTGTGTTCTTCCCTGCCAAGTGGTGCCAATCCAGTTCTGAGCCCTTGGAAGTGAGATTTTCTGCACTGCAACTTTCGACGATGACGCAACGTCGCCGTTGCACCAATTGGAACCGGTGCATTTCACCTCACGACGACTCATCGCCCATCTTCAGTGCTGCTCAACGACAATGGATCGGCTACGAATCCAGCAGATTGGCGACAACGCATTGCCTTCCTGCTTCTCGCATCTCGTTCTTGACGTCGACGCAGCCCCCAACCAAAGGTACTATTGCAGCGGGCCAAGGATGGTTCCTGTATCTGATACGTGCTCCATCGTGGTAAGCTTGAACTTTTGGATTTATCCTGGTCAAGCACGACCAGATATCCTGGTTGGTGCTTTAAGACTCTAAACACTATATTTTAAAATATTCTTTAAAAATTCACAACTCCGGTTCTACTTATTGGATTTTCGCTGTTTTGGTCTTGATTTATTCATAACTTTATTGTAAATTTTGCTAACTTGGTGTTTTAATTGTGTTACTGTGTGTTGTGTTGCACAAATACTTTACACATTGCCTCTTTAGATTAGCCTGACTGCTCTGTACGAAGCTACAAGAAGGTGAGCACAGGTATACTTTTAGTGTGTATCTGACTTACCTTGACTAGGATTGTGGTCCCTACTTGAACAGGGTGCATACCTCTGCCAACTAGAGACCCAATTTCTAACATGCGTTGTGACTACTGAGATGCAGTTATCATGTTATTGGGCGGAGAATGTAGCAGTGTGGTAGATGATAAGGTGTGGTAGACACAGCTCTGCAAGTCCCTTTATGGTATTTGTTTATGATTATAATTGGCCTAGCTGATTACTGGGCTCCGTTGTCCAGTCAGAAATGTGGTGTATAGTTGTGGGCCCAAGCTGACATGGTTTGAGGGAGAGAGAAGTGGAGAGGTCTGCTGGAATGGGCATTGTTACTATCATCCCATATATGATTGTCATTGTGAGATGTAAAGAAGCAGCCATAGATATTTGGGATCTACAGTTGTGGACTAGATTAAAGTCCTCGGATTGACCATCAGTGTGTGACAGATCTCTTCAGTTATTCTATGCCTGTTCATTTGGTGATGGCTGATTTATTGGCTGCACAGTAATGGTGATGGACAACCCTTGTAGCAGATACGTCTTCTGTGATTGTGAGAGGTAGTTTGCTTGTTGGGTTGTTTCCAATCTGTGGATTGTAAACTGAAGATTGAGTTTGAGGGGCGACTCTCCTGTTGGGTTCTGTTGTTGGGACGTGGAGTGATGTAGTTGTCTCACAAACACACAAAAGGTGATGGGAGGCTGCTTGCAGTACATCTAACCACTGGCAATAGCTTAGGGTAGCTCTCCAAACCATCATTATTTTGCTCACCATACCACCTCAGTTTGGACCCAGCCATATGCAAATCAGTCTTGACTCTGCTCCTCATGGGAACAGTCCAGCTCGAACCGCCAAGCCATGTCCTTCCTGGATCAGAACAGAAGCAACCCAGGACTGGTTTAGCCTAATTATGGGTTCATCAGCCAGGTACAGCTTGGTTCCAGTTACACAGTGACCTTGGGACCCACGTCTAGGCATTCCCATGCCACTTAGGGTGCTCCATGAAACACACAAAAGGTGATGGGAGGCTACTTCTAATAAGTCTAACCACTGGCTTGTTTGCTAAGGGGATTATATAGATGTTGAATAACAGAGGGGATAGGATGGACCCCTGAGGGACCTCATAGTGTTGTGTGTGAGGAGCTGATGTGAAAGGTCGTACGAACACTAGCTCACAGTCACAGCTGAGAGGCCAAAAATTAAATGAACATTGGCTGTAATCCCTTCTCACCTTTCACATATGGAATGCAAACAAGTATTTGATGTGTGAAAAGATTGCACAATTGTGCAGGACTTTGAGTCATGTTGTTCTTAAGCCAGTACTTTCATGACCTTCCCGATTCTTGATACATAAGTGGTGGTCACTACATAAACCTACCAACCATTCAGAAGAAATGTCTAATCACGTAATCTCCAGATTCCAGAATGGCATAGTGCTTTCAATAATCTATTGGGCTGGGGCAGGCTTATCACAAGTCAGATACAACTTACATTTGACTGGCATTGGTCCAGTCAACAGTCCTTCTAGGGGCACTGGTTTGTTGTGAAATATAGCCTGGTGAGATAATATATCTGCTCTAGAGGTGTTTATTTTGTTTGTAGGTGCCAGATAGCTTGTTAGGTTAATATGCCAGCTTCAGAACGCTGTAGCAAAAACCCTACTAGCAGTTGTGTGAATCTGAAATGATCCAATAAAGCCCGCAATGTCACAAAGGGCTGCTACAACAGACTATCAATCTTTAAAAATTGGTTTAAAATCTAGATAACCCTGCCATGATCACCACACTGAGGATTCATCTCCTTGAACCGAAGATTGTGGAAACCATAATCAGGGCATCTGAGGTTGAAAACATTTGTATTATAATTGAGCTTTCTAGACATCACTTCACAACATCCACTAGCATTTTCTGATTTTTATATATTGTAATCTAGATCTGTGCAGTATGAATCGGATTAATTAAATATTTTGACTCATTTGAATTTCTGCTTAATCTTTATCCAATTTATGGTCATACTGAAAGAATACTCCCTGTAGAAGTAAAAGTACATTTATTAAGAAGATAAGCTGGAAGATACAGAACTAGAACAGTGTTTTCCTCCAACTGTCCAGTTGTTTCTCCAGTCCAATAATAACATTCTAATGCAGACGTCTTTCACTATATTCTACTATTAAAGCAGCATTACTATTTACCCAGAATTAAACACATCTTTCTTATATATAACAACAGTATGATATTGTATAATCTTCATAGGTGTAATGTAACCATATTACCATAAATTATTCCTTCAACCGTATAGGACACCTTTTTTCTCTTTGACGATATATTTTTTTAATTTCTTCAACAATTGTATTAGCATCAACATTGGCAAATTGAACGCTAGCACTGCTGACACCATCACCACCTTCTTTCACACTGTGATCATGATCGAGTCTTCTCACTATCCATCTCTCTCCACCTTCTAATAACACACTGTTTCCCCAGTACCAGGGTACCCTCTCAGGTGATACTGCGCTCTATGAATCTACATAACATAACATAGCATAGCAAAGCATAGCATAACATACCATACTTATTTTTTCATCCGAAAATGTAAACTCACCCTTTCTCACATTAATGCCCAATTTCACATATGCCCAATCTCCAACGGTTCCCCGACAGAATATCGACAGCTAAAATATCCTCATACCACAATATCGAGCTATAAATATCGATGTCAAAAATATCGACATCCTATATTTATAATGGTACAAAAATATAGGAAAAAAAAATCAATGTCATAAATATAGTTGTACTAAATATCGTTGCTCGAATCGCATCTGACGGAGGTGTGTGAGGAATAAAATCTTGCCAAATCTGCCAAAGGAGTCCGTTTCCTCTCTATTTCGCCGGCTGGAGGTTGGAGAGGTGCTGTGTTTACTATTTGGATTCACGGAAGTTGGTTGCTTCTGTTAAACGGACCCCCTCCCCTCAAGCAGGCAGCCGCATGCAACCATTACGAAACTTTGTATTCCGGGAGGAAAATCAGCGGCGGCCCCCTACTGCAGCTGTAATCGATCATCGTCCGAAGTTTGGCATAGGCAGGATCGGAGGTGTTCGCTGATGCTGACAAGTGAGGCGGTGAGTAAAATCAGCATTTGCGTAGGTGTGGAGGTACGGCAATAGGCGATAAGAAGTAGCTGCCGAACATCAACGGGCAGCACACACACAAGTTAACAAACCTCAATATGTCTGCGGAAGCGGTCCGTGAGAGGGAGGCGGCGGCGGATGAACTGTTTAATGAAGTACCGAGCAAAGCTACAAGCGCACAGAGTTCAAACATTGAGACGACTGATAAGCAGAGTAATGTGAAAACGCTGCTAAAATCGTTGGAAAAACAAATGAGAAATGAGATCACTAAGTGGTGGGAGCACAGATCTTTATCAAAATACAAGGAAGTGGGACGAGTACCGCGGGGGTTGCGTATCCTCTTGGCACCCAGCTACGACAATCCAAACCCTGAAATGTTAAAGGAATGGGGTGAAAGTAATTTAGCCGCATCTATGAATTTACTTTGCATCTTAATTAAATATGCTGAAATAGACCGACGGGCGCTCATAATTGACATTGATAAAATCAATGAAGAAATAAGCAAATGCGAACAAACAGAGTATATAATGAAAATGAAAAATGAATAAAAGAACGCTTAAAAAAGCATGAAGAAAAGATCAAAATTTGCAAAGCACACAAATTTGCGCGTGACAAATGCGATTATGAGCAAGGACAAATATAGACATTTGCGAGAAAATTTGAGATGGTAAAAAAACAGAGACTGATTGCAAAACCCACAAGCAGTATACTACAAGGAGCGCATCATATTGACAATGCAGCCACTGCGGAAACATCAAGCGTGGATACAGAGTCCCTTACCAGTGACACAGGCTCAGAAGGGGGCAATTTTGATATACAAATGGGAGAAATAAAACTCAGCCTGGGTGAAGAAGTTGATTTTTTAGACCTAGAACGACGCCAAACATTGAGACCGAGGATTCAAAACAGGCCAATAGAAAAAGGAGGAACATCAGGAGAAGGGCAAGGCGCAAAATACGAAAAGCCAAAACCAAAGAGAGGGCAGTGGCGCAAGAAAAATCAACAATAGATGATAATACCATCATCAATCTTTCCTCTACTACACTCACAGAAGCAAATACTATCACTAGGCTTAAACTATTGTCCTGAGAGTAATTTTAATTATTCTAAAACGCGTGTTGATGTGTTTTGTTTCATACGCAAGCTTAAACTCAAAAAGATTTTTACTATAAAAAATGGATTGGATAAAAAGAAACAAACACCAGTGACATTAGAGGATAATGATGATGGGTTACTGGCATCAGATATATCAACTTTGTTAACTCTACAAGCTTTGAATGATGAAACATGTAGCAACGAGCAACATACAGAGGAAATGATACCCACTCAAGAGCAAATACAAAGGAATAATATTCCCCAAAAAGGAGCTGGTCTGAGTTGTTTCAAACCAAAATCTACATTTTTGCCGATTATGCCAAAGGATGCCATTGATATTTATCACGAATGCATAACTGAAGAAATAAAAAAACTAAATCGCCAGGTCAAACTACAACATAAGAAAGGCAAAAATAATTACGATAAAAGAAAGTATGAGACCTTAATGAAAAAACTGAAAGAGAATAATGAAATTGTGATGACTAAATCAGACAAGGGCGGTAACATAGTGGTGTGGCCCAAGAAGGATTACACACTAGAAGCAAAGAGACAGTTAAATAATGATGAATGCTACACAAATGCCAACATGAAGGAATATAACAGTGCAAAGGAAACCCTGAAAAAGGAGCTGTTAAAATGGAAACAAGAAGGTTTAATATCAATGGAAGAATACAAGTATATGTACATTGAATATCCAGTAATACCGTATATCTATTTTATCCCCAAAGTACACAAGAAAATGACACCCATACCGGGGAGACCTATCATTTCAGCCATTAACAGCATGGGAGAACATATTGCACAGTATGTGGATTTCTTTTTACAGGATATTGTCAAAACCCTACCAACTTATATAAAAGACACAGGAGATTTCCTTGCCAAATTGCAAAACATTGAATGGACTGATGATCTAATTTTGATTTCATTGGACATCGAGTCCTTATACACAAGCATTGAACATATAACTGGTCTCACGGCCATAAAACACTTCTTGGACACAAGACCACATAGCTGCTATAATCACAACTGTATGCTATTAGATCTCATTGCATGGTGTTTGCACAACAATTACTTTTTGTTTGAAAGGGATCTGTTTAAACAATTAAGGGGCGTAGCTATGGGGGCCTGCTTCTCCCCCAGCTATGCTTGCCTTCATGTGGGCTGGTGGGAGGAGCAGGTCCTCAAAAAAGTCCACCAGTATACATACACCAGGCACGTCAGACATTGGATGAGATACATAGACGACGTGTTTTTGGTATGGGAGGGAGATGAGCAAAGGGCCAGGGAATTCATTGAAGCAATTAATGTGAACTCTGTCAATCTTAAATTCACCTCACAAATAAGTCGGACTAGTATAGAATTCTTAGATGTGAAAGTCTACATAAAGGATGGTAAGATAGAAACGGCTCACTTTAGAAAAGAAACTGCTGGCAACTCTATATTGCATGCGAGTAGTGCACACCCTAACCATCTAATAAGAAGCATCCCTTATGGTGAGCTTCTTAGATTGAAACGTATATGCAGTGTACCTATGGACTTTGAAGTTGCCAAACAAGAAATGATGACCAGGTTAAGAAAAAGTGGGTACAAAGAAGAAATATTGAGGCAAGCAGAGAGTAGGGTAGAAAATAGACTGAGAGCTTCCCTGCTGCTAAGTCATGATAAGACCATAGAGGTATTTAAAAATGAGGACAACCCCCGACTTATTCTCACATATAGCAAACAGGAAAGAAAAATACGGTCTATCATTCAAAAAAACTGGTCAATAGTATTGACTGATGGAGTGTTAGGCACCAGACTTCCCTTACAGCCAAACATCACTTACAGAAAATCTTCCTCAATGAAATCTCAGTTAGTAAAAACAGTCCAGAGCTAGGGATAGTCAAAACCTGGCTTAAACCTAGAGAAGGGTTTACTAAATGCTCGTCATGTCGAGCATGTAAGTTTGGCGTTTCAACTACACATTATATAAATCCATTCAGCGCTGACAAAATTAAGATCAGAGGCAGTTACAATTGCAGAACTGAGTTTGCTGTATATGTTCTGACGTGCACCTGTGGCTTATCATATGTGGGCAGCACTAATCTACAGGTGCATGTCAGGATATTGCAGCATCTCAGAGCCATCGTTAACAATGACACTTCATATCCGGTGGCTCGGCATTTCAAAAGCACACATAACAACAATTTAAACTGCCTCAAATACTATATAGTTGAGGCCATCCCTAAACTGAGAAGAGGAGGGAATAGGGAAAAGCTTTTGAGACAAGCAGAAACATGCATGATTCTAGAGCTAGACAGCAAAACACCAAATGGGCTGAACACGACGGAAGACATGCATACTTCCCTGTAATTTGCCAGATTTAACAAATGAAAAATTAACCAATTATCTTTAATGAATTGTTCCCACTATGTGATATGAACCATAAATGTGCAGTAGCAATGCGAGTTAGAAAACAGATATTGATTGGGAGAAACAAAACATTTTTGTAAAAATGTTTTTTTTTTTTAAAGAAATTTTTGGAAGCTGCCGGGACCCCAATATATCATTTTATCACTGTAATTTTTTTATTCAGGTGTGATTAGGGACCATTAGAGGCTTTGTAAGCACTAGCACTTTTAGTAACGTTTGGTTTTATGTAGCACCGGAGCACCATATGGGAGAAGAGGGCTTAAATAGAATATATAATGGCAACATACATAGAATCACTTTTAGTACCAAAACTTATATACGAAAGACTTTATTAAGTTTTTAAAGGTTTCTGTTTATAAAAAAAGCATGTAGGCTGGTATCAAAGTTTCAGCTGTGTGTTAAGAATTAGGCAATATTAATATAAATGAAATTATTTAGAAAGATTTTAATACACAAACATTATCATGATGTGGTATTGATGATTTCTATGCATTTATGCAGTCATTGAGTATTATATCAACAAAATACACATCTTGTGTATATTCTTTATTGTCACATGTTATTATCTATGTGTCAGTTTAAGTATTTATTAACAACTATTTATAATTATATTTCTATATATTTATTTATGTATTTATATATTTATTTATATATTTATACATTGATGTGGTATTAGATACACTTTTTATCTTTTTACACACATATATTTATTGTGCTGATTTATAAACAACAACAAAACTGAATACTGATCTAACCTGCAAAAGCAGTCTGCTATCCATAATTGTAAAGTGGTATAGTGATGTATACTAAGTAGTATTTTTTCTATGTTGTTGACCATGTGACACCTGGGTGAAGCAGAGTAATTTAAAAAAGAGAATGGCGGACAGCGCTCCGTTAGTGAACAAGGGCACTGCGTTGCTCGAAACGCGTCTGACGGAGGTGTGTGAGGAATAAAATCTTGCCAAATCTGCCAAAGGAGTCCGTTTCCTCTCTATTTCGCCGGCTGGAGGTTGGAGAGGTGCTGTGTTTACTATATATATATAAATATATATTAAATAATCAAGTTAATTTAAAAAATAAACTAAATTTGATATACATTTTAACAAATATAACAAATAAACTTATTTTAAAAAGTTAAACACACATATATAATAATTAATATATATATTTACTTTAAAACAATTAATAAACTAATACTTTTAATTTATTTTATAATTTTAAAATTATATAACAATTTAACAAATAAAAAAAAAAAAATAGCAGAGGGGTAAAAATTACTATTCCCACTCCAGTGAGTGCAACAGTAGGGAAAGTGTTGGCTAGCGGCGGAATAAAATTTACTATTCCCACTCCAGTCATTGCAACAGTAGGGAAAGTGTTGGATAGCGGAGGGGTAAAAATTATTATTCCCACCCTAGTCAGTGCAACAGTAGGGAAACTGTTGGATTGCGGAGGGGTGAAAATTACTATTCACACTCCAATAAGTGCAACAGTAGGGAAAGTGTTGGATAGCGGAGGGGTAAGAATTACTATTCCCACTCCAATGAGTGCAACAGTAGGGAAAGTGTTGGATAGCGGAGGGGTAAAAATTACTATTCCCACTCCAATGAGTGCAACATTAGGGAAAGTGTTGGATAGCGGAGGGGTAAAAATTAATATTCCCACTCCAGTGAGTGCAACAGTAGGGAAAGTGTTGGATAGCGGAGGAATAAAATTTACTATTCCCACCCCAGTCAGTGCAACAGTAGGGAAAGTGTTGGATTGCGGAGGGATGAAAATTACTATTCCCACTCCAATAAGTGCAACAGTAGGGAAAGTGTTGGATTGCGGAGGGGTGAAAATTACTATTCCCACTCCAATAAGTGCAACAGTAGGGAAAGTGTTGGATAGTGGAGGGGTAAAAATGACTATTCCCACTCCAATGAGTGCAACAGTAGGGAAAGTGTTGGATAGCGGAGGGGTAAAAATTACTATTCCCACTCCAATGATTGCAACAGTAGGGAAAGTGTTGGATAGCGGAGGGGTAAAAATTACTATTCCCACTCCAATGAGTGCAACAGTAGGGAAAGTGTTGGATAGCGGAAGGATAAAATTTACTATTCCCACTCCAGTCCTTGCAACAGTAGGGAAAGTGTTGGATTGCAGAGGGGTAAAATTTACTATTCCCACTGCAGTCAGTTCAAAATTAAAAACAAACAAAGGGGTCGATTCCGATTCGGGCCGGAAAAAGCACCGACCGACTCGGATCCGGAAAAAATACCGACCGACACGTACCCGTGGCGCACGACACGCCAAGTACGATGCAAGGCGCGAAAAATCCGACCGATACGTACCGAAACAAAGTTGACCGACCGAGCCGCACGGAAAGCAGCAATCCGGCCGGAAAAACACGCGAATCCAACCGACCGACACGCACCCGGAACAAATCCGACCGAAACGTACACGCGAACTCCAAACCGCAAAGTACGATGCAAGGCGCGAAAACCATGAGCGAGTCGGACGGAGGCCAAGCCGTACGACCGACACGCATACAAAACCGAGCCGAAGCAACACAATACACCGCGACCGACGCGTACGCAGCATAGAAAACTGCACAAACACAGCGTGAACGAAGCGGAGAACACCGTACGAGACCAATGCAGGGTCCGACTCGGTCACAAGAACGTTTCCAACATACACAAACAGCACAAAGGAAAAATCACCCAAAAAAAGGCCAAACAAGCAATTACCAAGCCAATAAATACTGGGGGGGTGGGGACAGAGAACAAAGACACACCCACAACTCCACCTATATAAAGGACACAAATCACTACCATTAGCCTTTGCAAATGCCATTCCACTGCCAGCACCCAAGAGAAAGCAACCACACACCCACAGCTCATCCCTCACACAAGCCACACACCATCAGCACACCAACAAATACCTACCTCACATACACCCAGCAAAACACACACTCACACACCCTCACCTGCACACCAACACACACATCACCCACCATCACCACCCATCACCATGCCCCCCAAGAAGAATCCCAAGTTCCTAGATAGTGAATTGGAAGTCATGGTAGACGAGATCCTCAGGGTGGAGCCACAGCTGTTTGGCACATTGGTCCAACAGACCCCCATGTCGCAGAAAACCAAGATGTGGGAGAGGATCATCAACAGGGTGAACGCCCAATCACCATGTCGGCGCACAAAGACCGACATCCAGAACAGGTGGTATGACGTGCGCAGGAGGGTACGGAAAATGCTGAAGCAAGACTACATCAACAGCCAACACACCGGCAGTGGCCCTCCTGCCAAGCCAATATACCTCAGGCCCTGGGAGGAGAAGGTGCGGGCCATCCTTCTGCCAGTGAGCGTATATGGACTAGAGGACATCCCAGAGCCTGGTGAGTACACAACAAATGTACACAATATACTGCCACAAAACACACACACATCACTGTCAAGGGGAGAGTCAAACCATGCACTCATAGCAATTACACAGCAACCAGAACAGAATCATCCCAAAATGTGTATGTCAGTCAGATAAACACAACACATGCCATCAAAAAAGTCACATCCAACTGTGCCATCACATGTACAAACAACTACAACTACAGCTAGGCAGTGGCACAAATAGAACTAACAAACACATCCAGACATGTAGCCACCACAACAACACCAACACACAGTGAAGAACACTCAAAGGAAGGAATTCTGTGTATGCTGGCCAAGTCAGTGTAGCCAATAGCATCATGGGAGTCGCAGTCACACATATTGCCCCCCCACAACTGTCCCATCAACACCACCATGAACCATGCGCACATCACAGGGAGTGGAGAAGGACTCACAAGATGGCTGACACTGGCTACTGCTGTGGGGAGCACAAGGCCCTGCTGGCAAATGTGCACCAACAAACAGCACAACACCACTGACTGACATCCTGAGAGACAACTTCCACTGCCTGCAATGCAAGCACGTTCCATGGTGGGATATCTGGCTAGCTGGGTGGGAAGGGGGACTTGCAGCACTGACTATAGTCACAAGCACCTCCCCTCACACACCCCCCAACACAAACTCCACAGTACCCACCTGGTAGAATGCAATGCCCTCCATCCTAACACAAGATCCCACAAAGAACCACCACCCTGGGTTATGTTGTGTGAAGCACAGGGACACTCTTGGGACTCTTAGCCAAACAACTGCCAGGACAACACTCCCAGCCATCCTGTCAGCACAGCCAGCCCACCCCACAGGGAAGCAGAGTCAAAAGGAAGGAAGCATGGGCATGCTGGGAAGGGGGTGGAGGCAATAGCATGATGGGAGTCGTAGTCACTGATATTGGTCACCCCCACAACTGTCCCATCAACACCACCCTGAACCATGCTCACATCACAGGGAGTGGAGAAGGACTCACAAGATGGCTGACACTGGCTACTGCTGTGGGGAGCACAAGGCCCTGCTGCCAACTGTGCACCAACAAACAGCAGGACACCACTGACTGACATCCTGAGAGACAACTTACACTCCCTGCAACGCAAGCACGTTCCATGGTGGGATAACTGACTGGCTGGGTGGGTGGGAAGGAGGTCCGGCTGCCAACCAAACACAACCAATGCAGACCATGTTCACACCCCAGAAAATACATAGAAATGCCCAAATAATGCAGGACAATGTGCCACACCAATATCAACCCCTGACTGTGACGACTCAGGACAATGCAATGTACAGGCCCGCACCCAGAGGCACAGTCACAACTGTCATGTGTGTCAACCATTGATGCCTGCAGAAACATGACATACATTGTTTGTGTCTCCCAAAAACAGGTGATGATGGGGACACAGCAGCAGACGCTGAGGAGTCCCAGTCCCAGGCTCAAGAGGATGCCGAGCTCACTGGCGTCGTACAGCCTCTGTCCTCCTCGGACGATGAAGAACAACCTGGCACATCCGGTGCAAGTCAACATGCAGCACCAGCAGGACCACCAGCTGCAGCACCAGCAGGACCACCAGCTGCACCCCCTGCACCCACCCCTACAACGACTGTCACCACGAATACCATCCCTGCCGACATGGACAGAATAAGGAGCAACACCAGCACAGTGACCCTGGACCAACCTGGGGCCATGGACACCACCACCACCACCAACCCCCAAGGTGGACCAGGGTTATCTGTGCGTGCCACTGCACACACTGCACATGTCAGCAGGGGTGGTGGGAGGGTTGGGAGACAGAGGTCGCTGCTTGCAGACGTTGCTGGTGTGCATGATGACCCACAACTGGTACGCATAGCTGATGCGTACCAGTCCAGCACCGGAGAGCTCAGCCAGGTAGTGGGGCTCCTCAGAGACATTAAACAGCAGCAGGCTGCCCATCATGCCCGCTTGGACTCCCACATGTCCCACGTGGAGTCACACATGTCCCGTGTGGACTCACACATGTCCCGCGTGGAGTCCAAGTGGGATGCACTGCATGAGATGACGGCGGTGCACAGGGACATTTTACAATGCCTCCGCCAGATGAACAGCAACCAGTCCACACCTCCCTGTGTGCCAACAACATCTGGTGCCGAACAAACTGCAACTGCCACAGGGAGGGAGGAGGACTCTGGCGGAGAGTCCCCTGCACCGCAGCAGCCTGCACTTGAGGGCCCCCCCCAAGAAGAGGGGTCGTCCGAGGAGGGAAAAGTGAGAGGCCGATGGCCAAGCGCAACTCCCAGGAAGCCTGAACCTGTTCTGGATGTTCGCCTTTGTGCACAGACTGTTCACCCTGTTGACGGCAACACTACTCCCACACATTGCATGGGGAGTACAAGTTGGACCAATGTGTCAGACAACTGTGGCCCCGATACTGGGGATCCTGTCTACCCGGACTTTCAATTCACCTAGGAACTTGGGATTGCAAGATTCATGTACAGCACAACCCATCCTATGCACTATTAACACAAATGTATCACAATAAACACACTAATACACCATACTTGCCTCTGTCGTGATTCCAACGTGGGTGCTGTTATGGGGATGATGAACTGCAAAATTACACTGTGTATGCGAACTGCAACAGCAAGGACAACACAGGCATGTGAGTACAGGAAACGTGACACACATGAGGGAGACACACCACCAGGGCTACACGACACATACACACCTAGGCCATCTGACTCATTGCCTACACTGATGTTGCCAGGGAAGATGGTGCAATGCACAGACACCACACCCATTCCCAGTTGTAGTCAAGTAGCCCACAGGTGCAGTAAGCAAATGGCAGTCAAATATGTGACCACAGACAACGCACATCACAAAGTGAAGCACAGGTTTATTACACAGTTGCAACATGCCGTAACCACTACAGATGCAAGGTAACCCCACCTGGCAGCGGGCACACAGTCAACAACTGTAGACGGAAGGAAGTCCATGGGTGTGGCGCACATCACCTGTAGGGACACAACAGCTACCAGCCTGGATGTGCAATCACGTCGTCGGTGGACACAGTTGACCAAACGAATCTGAAAGTACCCTGTGAAGGACAGAAATGACACACAGTCAAAAGCAATGGAGTACAGGACAGAACAGCAAAACACATGCACAATACATGTTACAAGATACCCACCCAGAACCAAGTTAGCATGTCAACACTGTTGGGGAGTACAGCCCACCTGTCACCACACATCGCAACACACATCCAGTCAAGTGGCCCATGGACACACTCCCACAGCACCAGAGCACCACCCACACATCATGCCAACTCACATCATTGACATGACACCTCAGGATACTCACATTCAGCTAAAGAAGTTGGTGATGAGCTGTGTGCGGACATCACCATCACCATCATCATCATCATCATCATCGTCACTGGCATCGTGGTCCAGGCCAGGATCCTCCACAGGTGGCGGATGTTGGTCATTGTCATCCTGGATGAGAGGCAACTCCTTCCGCACTGCCAGGTTGTGGAGCATGCAGCAGACGATGATAATCTTGCACACTTTCGCAGGGGCATATGGGAGGGACCCTCCGGTCTTGTCCAGGCAGCGGAAGCGGCTCTTCAGGAGACCAAAGGTCCGCTCAATCACTCTCCTGGTCCGACCATGTGCCTCATTGTAGCGCATCTGGGCAGGTGTCACAGGGTTCCTGAGGGGTGTCAGCAACCACGGCATGTTGGGGTATCCCGAGTCACCTACAGACAGACAAGTGCACATTAGCTGACTTGGAACAGTGGGCGGAATACTACAGATCAGATCACACACAATGGCACAAAGTCAGTACACACCGACAAGCCAGGCACGCTGGTTCTGCATCTGTGCCATCATCCTGGGGATGCGACTACTCCTCATCACAAAGGCATCGTGTGCTGAACCAGGGAAATGGGCACACACGTGTGTGATGGTCATGTCTGCAAGACACACCACCAGTGCATTGACCGAGTGGTAGTGCTTGCGGTTCCTGTAGGCCTGCTCCTGGGCCTGTGGTGGTACCAAAGCCACATGTGTCCCATCAATGGAGCCAATTACATGCGGCATCCTCCCCAGGGCATAAAAGTCACTCTTCACGTCAGTGAGTCGTCGCAGTCTAGGGAAATAGATGTACCGGTTCAGGAAGAGCAACATTGCCGCCAAAACATCGCGGAGCACACGGCTGAACATGGTCTGTGACATCCCACCAGCAGTCGCCACAGTATGTTGGAAGGTACCAGTGGCAAAGAAGTGTAGGGCTGCCATCACCTTCACCTTGGGGGTCAGCGCTGTAGGATACGGCCGGCCAGGCTGCAAATGTGGGGACAACTGCACTGCCAAATCCTCAATCAGCTGCCTGGTGAAGCGGTACCGTCGGATGCTGTCCCGTTCCACCATCGTTGCCAGGTCTGGGAATGGCCGATGGACAGCAGGAGCCCTGCAGTGCAGAGGAGAAGTAAGCAAGATTGTCAGTCACCCCACATATGCGGCATTGAACACACTCAAGATCCCAACATACATCATTATGAGGCACAACTACATGAAGTGTGCAGTACCGGAAGGACATGTATGGTACATACATGGCCAACATCTGTCAACACGGTCCAACAGGTGGCATCAATTAGTCCCAGGTTGGCCCATTGGATATCATGAGGCCGTGTCACAGTTCCCATCTCCTGCTGCCGTGTCACAATAACCCCCCACAGGGACATGTGAGGACAGATGTGCCCCAGGCACCACAGCTCAACGACAGGTACATTCCCAGGGACCCTGTAATGCCACATGGACACTGGCATTACATGGAGTATCATGTATACACCACAGCAAAACAACCATGACCCCCACAGGTAGTGGCCCCACTTGCCACGGCAGGACAGACATGGACGTCTGTGACACACACGCACAACATCAGAGTCCATGCACACACAACGTGGATGTGGAGACTGTCTCCCATTGTGCACATGAAATCAGAGACATTGTAAACACCACATGCACAAAGACTGTGGAGGACCATCACTATTGTGCCACTGGGACACCCTGGCTCAAACATACCGTCCCACATGGGACTCACGGGGTATGTGACATGACATACACATACACCACTGTGAAATGTGACCACGGCACATGCACAGATATGAACAGTTGCACATCACAGTGGTCACATACACGTAACACCCAGGATCCTGTCCCCATGAACACGTGCACAGCCTGGGGGTGGCTGCCCACAGGTGACACCCACAGGACAACATGTACACCAACATACACACAATAGGAAATGCAGCCTTACATACCTTATGATAAAGTTTGGACAGGCTGTCGTGATGTAGGTGTGCCCCTCACTCCCTGGGAGCTATCTGTGGCTGGCATATGTCCATCTGAGACAGGCATGCTGACATATGCCAGTCACATGTACAGTGATGCGTTGAACAGCAATGGACCGATCGGTGCCTCCGGCCGGCCCATTGCTTTCAGTGTGTGCGGGTACGCGTTGTACCCCTGTGCGCGTTGAACAGCAATGGACCGATCGGTGCCTCCGGCCGGCCCATTGCTTTCAATGTGTGCGGGTACGCGTTGTACCCCTGTGCGCGTTGAACTGCAATGGACCGATCGGTGCCTCCGGCCGGCCCATTGCTTTCAATGTGTGCGGGTACGCGTTGTACCCCTGTGCGCGTTGAACAGCAATGGACCGACCGGTGCCTCCGGCCGGCCCATTGCTTTCAATGTGTGCGGGTACGCGTTGTACCCCTGTGCGCGTTGAACTGCAATGGACCGATCGGTGCCTCCGGCCGGCCCATTGCTTTCAATGTGTGCGGGTACGCGTTGTACCCCTGTGCGCGTTGAACAGCAATGGACCGATCGGTGCCTCCGGCCGGCCCATTGCTTTCAATGTGTGCGGGTAAGCATTGTACCCCTGTGCGCGTTGAACTGCAATGGACCGATCGGTGCCTCCGGCCGGCCCATTGCTTTCAATGTGTGCGGGTACGCGTTGTACCCCTGTGCGCGTTGAACTGCAATGGACCAATCGGTGCCTCCGGCCGGCCCATTGCTTTCAATGTGTGCGGGTACGCGTTGTACCCCTGTGCGCGTTGAACAGCAATGGACCGATCGGTGCCTCCGGGCGTCCCATTGCTTTCAATGTGTGCAGGTACGCGTTGTACCCCTGTGCGCGTTGAACTGCAATGGACCGATCGGTGCCTCCGGCCGGCCCATTGCTTTCAATGTGTGCGGGTACGCGTTGTACCCCTGTGCGCGTTGAACAGCAATGGACCGATCGGTGCCTCCGGCCGGCCCATTGCTTTCAATGTGTGCGGGTACGCGTTGTACCCCTGTGCGCGTTGAACAGCAATGGACCGATCGGTGCCTCCGGCCGTCCCATTGCTTTCAATGTGTGCGGGTACGCGTTGTACCCCTGTGCGCGTTGAACTGCAATGGACCGATCGGTGCCTCCGGCCGGCCCATTGCTTTCAATGTGTGCGGGTACGCGTTGTACCCCTGTGCGCGTTGAACAGCAATGGACCGATCGGTGCCTCCGGCCGGCCTATTGCTTTCAATGTGTGCGGGTACGCGTTGTACCCCTGTGCGCGTTGAACTGCAATGGACCGATCGGTGCCTCCGGCCGGCCCATTGCTTTCAATGTGTGCGGGTACGCGTTGTACCCCTGTGCGCGTTGTACCGCAATGGACCGATCGGTGCGCACCCATTGACAATGGGCTTGCCTGGCAACGGACGCGTTTTCGAATTTCGAACGAGTCGGTTGCTGGAAAATCAGTTGGTCACCCACAACAATGTTGCAAAATCATGTATGTCATGAAGTTGAAGATTTGAAGGATGCTGTGGGCGTGTTTTGGTGCTGCTATTCCATGGATTGGCCAGATTCAGAAGATGCAAACGACTTGGACCTATCACTTTGGACACAAGGGACAGTATCTGCCTCTCCAGCACATATATATTGCTGGCTGTTCCCCTGAGAGCCCACTTGCCTGCACTACATGCTCCAAGACGACATCTGCCACTGCACTGCTGCTGTCTCTGCCCCTCTGGACCCTGCAATGGCACGTACTGTGGAGAGAGCCCCAGCCTTCAGCCTTGAAGAGAACCAGGCCCTGCTGGACAGCCTACTTCCACAGTACAGCAAGCTGTATGGGACACCAGGGGAGCAGGTGAGTGTTCTGTGCACTGCCTTTCTGAATGTGCATTTTGTGTGACTAGCAAGGCTGAGAGTCTGCACGCCACTGGCTAGCAGGCTCACTGAGTAGTTGTCACCCCCATAGTGTGTAGTGACTTGCACTGGACAGGTATGGTGCAGTGACAGTGCATTTGAACATGGTTTTACTTCCCATGCAATGATACCATGTAGTGACGTCTGGCAAACTGTCCATGGTCAGCTTTGCACTGCCTGTGTACATCATGTGCCCCTGTGATTGAGACATGTATATACAACTGTGTCATGCACGGATATGTTGCATGTGTGGTAATGGCCTTTTCACTTTGTCATCCTGACAGGTTAATGCCCATCGGAAGCAGGAAATCTGGAAGGACATCGTCCGGGCTGTCCGGTCCGTGGGGGTCTACAAGCGCCGGATCCGCAACTGCCAGAAGAGGTGGCAGGACCTTCGGGGCTGGACCCGGAGGATTGCACGGGTCCAGCTGAAGCTGTCGCCTCCTCGCAGGAGGGGCGGAACACGGACCCTGACCCCCCACATGCTCCAGATCCTGGCGGTGGTGTTTCCAGACCTGGATGGGCAGCTGAAGGCCAGACAGCAGCAAGGAGGGGGTGAGTCAAAGACTGCACTGTGAAGTCTGTATTACATGCTTTGTGCCCTCCTCTGGCCTGGTTCAACTGCCACAGTGCAGCAGTCATGTTGTCCAGGAGCCATGTCCCTCTATTGTGCACTGCCCACTGCTCATCTGATACCCAGGTGTGGCCCTTACAGTCAGGGAATTGTGTCACTTGGGACTGTGTCCTTGCAGTTTGCTTCACTAAAGGTGGGGGACAGCATCTGTTTCCCTAACTCTGTTGTGGGCATCATGGGTGGGTCCATTGTTCACACAACGCCTGGGTTTGGACATGTGATCTGCGTGTTGCTTTGATATGCGGTCCACTTGCTGAGCTGAGCCACCACATGTGCCTGGGGTATGTGGCACACGCCCATGCAGCGGGTGGGAACAATGTTTGTGCCCCAGGAGTGTGCAGATTACGTGTGTCACACATACATAGCCAGCTATCCACTGTCCAGGGCACATCCCTCATTCATGTGGAGCAGGACAGTCATGCCTACTCCAGGCCATGCAATGCACTCTGTACTCCCACTTACGTGTATCAGCTGACACATTGTGCACAGTGATTTGACCCCTCCGGTGTCTGCCTCTTTGTCAGTGTGCAGTGGATTAGTTGCCAGGACTGCTGGGGTGTTTCTTGGTAGGGGCTCAGCATGCCCCTGGAGATGTGACCATAGGTGTGTCACATAGGTGTTTGATCAGCTGCCCGTGCAGACTGGGGTATGCGAATGTGATGTTCAGGCAGCTGTTCCCCATTCACAGCAAATTGTGAGGGGCTCAGGTTCAGAGGGTAGTGTCACAGGTCTCCCATATGTCCAATAGGTGTGACCTGGACAGATGAGGGTTGAGATGATGTGTTGTGTGGGGGATGTACATGTGCACTTGTGCAGCTCCAGGACTTGCATTCCCCATGACCTACTATTGTGACACAGTGCATAGTGTTGTTGTCTGGCTGCCAAGTCATACATCACTGAGACAGTGATGTATGACTTAACAGTCATGCCTCTGCCATGGCATGTGTCAACTTATTTGTGGTCCTGCAGGGGAGTGACATGTGCTACATGCACACCATAGTGGCGCTGGCTATCAGGACATGGGTGCATCATGGTGTCTGTCGCTGGTATGCATCACATGCATTTCCTATTTGACTCTGGGCATCCCTTTCATCCGGAAACCTGTACTGACTCAGTGGCAAGAGCTGTGATGTGTCCACACCGTGTCCTCTGCACTGTCCAACTACTGTGTACTTGGTGCATGTGTCCACACTGGGGTGTTGCAATCCAACAGACACCAGTCAGATGGGTGCAAGGCCATGTGGGATGTGAGTGCCATGCTTGGCATCAGACTGACAATTGGCTTCTCCTGTTCAGTTAGGGCACTTATAGCAATGTACAACTAATGATGCAAGGGCTTGCTCTGTGATGTGCTGTGCTCACAGTGGTGTGTGCGTTTTGTGCAGGTGACTGATGTCTGTCTGTTTCCCCATTGTTTGCAGATACATCCACGGCCACGGAAGGGGACAGCTCCACGGACCAGGAGGAGCCAGAGAGCCAGACTGGGTCAGCAGCCGAGGAGTGGTCGGAGGGACCCAGTGGCACGGAGGGCGAGGGGAGCCACACCGAGGAATCCTCAGCACCATCCACCTCAGCTGAGGACCAGAGCAACTCGGAGGATGACTCCCTTGTGGAGGCGGGTGTCAGCAGCCACCACACCCCAGCTAGTGTTGCTGTCCCCGCCACCACCAGCACCACCACCGCCCTCCCATCGGCTCCCATTCCCAAGGTCCGTGGAGGCTCCCATGTTCGGGAGCGTGTCTCCTTTGGCCCAGGCACCGCAGCCCCTGCCCCTGTGTCCCCTGCTGCCCTGAGTGAGGAGTCTGTGTACCTCCTTCGCCAGCTCCATGTAGGGCAGACAGCCATGCTGAGTGTCCTCCATGCGCACACCGCACTGTTGACTCAGCTGGTGTCGTTCATGGAGGGCATCTCATCGGGCATGTCTGACCTACAGAGGGGCAACAGGTCCATGGACTCCTCCCTGACGGCAGCAGTGTCCCTCCTCAGACAGTCCCTCACCCCTCCTGCCTCTGCTCCATCCACACTCCCCAGCACCTTGCCCGTCCCAAGCACACACACACCGGCACAGGCACACACCAGCACACACACATCCAGCACACAGACACACACGCCACAAACTAAACGCACACGCACGCACAGTCAGGGGACTGAAACCAGACTCACAGGGGATGGGGCCCTGGTACACACACACGCATCCACGGGCACTGCGCAGTCCTCAGTTGCCTCTCCCTCCAAAGCACCCTCCCTTGCCTCACCTGCAACCCCAAAGACCCAGCGCCTCTTCCTCAGTGACCTCGGCCTCTTCCCCTCCGATCCAGCTGCCCCAGCATCCAGGGGGAAGAGGAAGCCCCCCACACGGAGCAGAGTGCCCCTCGCCCCCGGACACCCTCCCCCAGGCGCAGACAGACTGAGGCCCCCACCCGCAAGTCCCCCCGGAGTGGTAAGAGCAAGACCCCGCCGCCGCCCTGCAGCTCAAGCACCAGGTCACCTTCCTCCATCCCTCAGGCCCCCACTCCACAGGTGCCCCCGCCACACCCTGCCCCAGGTTCCCCCACCCACAGATATACCATCCCCAAGAGGCTCCGGCCTTCTCCCCCTGCCACTTGCTCTCCCGGCACCACACCCCCGCTGCGCTTGTCTGTGCCACTGATGTGGTGAGGGTGTCCTCCCCTCTGTCCAGCCCACCTTGCCTGTTCCCCATTCTCCTCCCCTGGTGGTAGGCACTGCAGTGGAGTCCACTACCACCCTGTCTGACTTGGGCACTGCAGTGGCGGACCTGTCCACTCCATCTGCAGGGTCCACTGCAGTCGTGCCGGCACCCACAACATCTGAGCCATGCCCCCAGTTGTGCCGGCACACACCATGTCAGACACCTCCACTGCAGTTGTCAGTGGCTCTCCAGCACCCACCACCCCTTCCCTGCTTCCTCCTGGTGAGCCCTGATCCTGTCCCTGCGGTGCCTGGCCTACCCCCCGGTTGCCCCTCCTAGTGGATTGTCCCTGGTTTTGTGCAGTCATGTGTAGGGTGGCATCTGCCACTGTCACCCACTTGTGACTTTGTTGATGGACTGGCCATTGGCCTTTGTTTATGTTCTACCGGACTTCTACTTTTAATGCCACATATGCTGAATAAAGCAACTTTCTGTTCTCTAGTGCTTTTGCTTCTGATGTACATGATGTTGATGATGCTAAGAATGCCCTTGCTGCAGTGATGGTGATATTTGGTCTCATGATAATGAAGTGTTACTGTGCAGGAACCCATGTGGTCCAGGGGTTATGTGTCCTATCCTGTGGTGTATCCATGTCATCCATAGCAGCATCTGAGGGTGTCATGTGTTCAGTATTTGGCAATGAGATTTCCTACTTAGATTGGCAACTTCACATCTGTGGCTTCCACCCCTGCACATCTGTTGTGCCTGCCATTGTTCTATTCGTCTACTTCCCTGACCGTGTGGCCATCTCCAGTGAACATGCAGGTTTGGGCATCAATGGGGAAGGACTCATCTGTGTTGTCAGTGCAACATTGCTATACAAGTGTGTTGGATCTGTGCTAATGATTCCGTTGGCACTTCCATGACCAGGCTGATGGGACGGGAGCCCTCATTTGTTGCTAATTGTTGATTGTGTGTCCCATTGCTGCCATGGTATGGTATCTGTTCGCCTCACATCTGCAGTCTCCACAGGGTATCTGCATGTGTGTGCCCATTGGTGCAAATATGTGGGTCTGCATTCTGATGGTCACTTCTGTCATTGTGTCATTGATGATTGTTGACGGTGTCAGCCCCCATGGGTGTTGTTTGTCTGCACATGGCCAAAGTTATGTCTTATTTGCACTGCAGGATTTGGCTCCCCCAATTTATGTTGCAATGGGACACATACACTACTTTGCCACTGATGTGTTTGTTGTTCTGTGACCAGGAATCATCCATGCAGTTTGGCAGTTGCACCTCTTACTTTGTCAACACTTGCCTTTTGGTCACTGTGATGATGGGGGTTTGGACCCCATTGCCACAATGTTCAAAATGTGCTTCAGCTATGGACCCCACACTTACATTTTGGTCACTGTGATGATGGGGGTTTGGACCCCATTGCCACAATGTTCGAAATGTGCTTCAGCTATGGACCCCACACTTACCTTTTGGTCACTGTGATGATGGGGGTTTGGACCCCATTGCCACAATGGTCATGGCCTGCTTGCATTGTGGGTGCCACACACATATATGTGTGGCACATGTGCTAGGGGGTCACATTGTATGTTCAAAGTCATGTTCGGTGTTGTAGGCATTTGACACAGTCTACACACGCTTGTCATGGTGTTGGGGGGATGTCTTCTTCTTGCATTCCCTAGGTTGTGGTGTGCTGGTTGTGTCATGCATTGTCCATCCTATGAGTTGGGGTGGTAGTAGTGGTAGGCATCCTGCCCCCTGGCTAAGGGTGGTAGTAGTGGTAGGCATCCTGCCCCCCTGGGTGAGGGTGGTAGTAGTGGTGGGCATCCTGCCCCCCTGGGTGAGGGTGGTAGTAGTGGTAGGCATCCTGCCCCCCTGGGTGAGGGTGGTAGTAGTGGTGGGCATCCTGCCCCCTGGCTAAGGGTGGTAGTAGTGGTAGGCATCCTGCCCCCCTGGGTGAGGGTGGTAGTAGTGGTAGGCATCCTGCCCCCCTGGGTGAGGGTGGTAGTAGTGGTAAACATCCTGCCCCCTGGGTGAGGGTGGTAGTAGTGGTAGGCATCCTGCCCCCCTGGGTGAGGGTGGTAGTAGTGGTGGGCATCCTGCCCCCCTGGCTAAGGGTGGTAGTAGTGGTAGGCATCCTGCCCCCCTGGGTGAGGGTGGTAGTAGTGGTAAGCATCCTGCCCCCTGGCTAAGGGTGGTAGTAGTGGTAGGCATCCTGCCCCCCTGGGTGAGGGTGGTAGTAGTGGTGGGCATCCTGCCCCCTGGGTGAGGGTGGTAGTAGTGGTAGGCATCCTGCCCCCCTGGGTGAGGGTGGTAGTAGTGGTGGGCATCCTGCCCCCTGGCTAAGGGTGGTAGTAGTGGTAGGCATCCTGCCCCCTGGGTGAGGGTGGTAGTAGTGGTAGGCATCCTGCCCCCCTGGGTAAGGGTGGTAGTAGTGGTAGGCATCCTGCCCCCCCTGGCTAAGGGTGGTAGTAGTGGTAGGCATTCTGCCCCCTGGGTGAGGGTGGTAGTAGTGGTAGGCATCTTGCCCCCTGGGTAAGGGTGGTAGTAGTGGTAGGCATCCTGTCCCCCTGGGTGAGGGTGGTAGTAGTGCTGGGCATCCTGCCCCCTGGGTGAGGGTGGTAGTAGTGGTAGGCATCCTGCCCCCCTGGGTGAGGGTGGTAGTAGTGGTGGGCATCCTGCCCCCTGGCTAAGGGTGGTAGTAGTGGTAGGCATCCTGCCCCCTGGGTGAGGGTGGTAGTAGTGGTAGGCATCCTGCCCCCTTGGGTAAGGGTGGTAGTAGTGGTAGGCATCCTGCCCCCTGGCTAAGGGTGGTAGTAGTGGTAGGCATCCTGTCCCCCTGGGTGAGGGTGGTAGTAGTGGTAAGCATCCTGCCCCCTGGCTAAGGGTGGTAGTAGTGGTAGGCATCCTGCCCCCTGGGTGAGGGTGGTAGTAGTGGTGGGCATCCTGCCCCCTGGCTAAGGGTGGTAGTAGTGGTAGGCATCCTGCCCCCCTGGGTGAGGGTGGTAGTGGTGGTAGGCATCATGCCCCCTGGGTGAGGGTGGTAGTAGTGGTAGGCATCCTGCCCCCCTGGGTGAGGGTGGTAGTAGTGGTAAGCATCCTGCCCCCTGGCTAAGGGTGGTAGTAGTGGTAGGCATCATGCCCCCCTGGGTGAGGGTGGTAGTAGTGGTAGGCATCCTGCCCCCCCTGGGTGAGGGTGGTAGTAGTGGTGGGCATCCTGCCCCCCTGGGTGAGGGTGGTAGTAGTGGTAGGCATCCTGCCCCCCTGGGTGAGGGTGGTAGTAGTGGTGGGCATCCTGCCCCCTGGCTAAGGGTGGTAGTAGTGGTAGGCATCCTGCCCCCCTGGGTGAGGGTGGTAGTAGTGGTAGGCATCCTGCCCCCCTGGGTAAGGGTGGTAGTAGTGGTAGGCATCCTGCCCCCCCTGGCTAAGGGTGGTAGTAGTGGTAGGCATCCTGTCCCCCCTGGGTGAGGGTGGTAGTAGTGGTAAGCATCCTGCCCCCTGGCTAAGGGTGGTAGTAGTGGTAGGCATCCTGCCCCCCTGGGTGAGGGTGGTAGTAGTGGTGGGCATCCTGCCCCCTGGCTAAGGGTGGTAGTAGTGGTAGGCATCCTGCCCCCCTGGGTGAGGGTGGTAGTGGTGGTAGGCATCATGCCCCCCTGGGTGAGGGTGATAGTAGTGGTAGGCATCCTGCCCCCCCTGGGTGAGGGTGGTAGTAGTGGTAAGCATCCTGCCCCCCCTGGGTAAGGGTGGTAGTAGTGGTAGGCATCCTGCCCCCCTGGGTGAGGGTGGTAGTAGTGGTAGGCATCCTGCCCCCTGGCTAAGGGTGGTAGTAGTGGTAGGCATCCTGCCCCCCTGGGTAAGGGTGGTAGTAGTGGTAGGCATCCTGCCCCCCTGGGTGAGGGTGGTAGTAGTGGTAGGCATCCTGCCCCCCTGGGTAAGGGTGGTAGTAGTGGTAGGCATCCTGCCCCCCTGGCTAAGGGTGGTAGTAGTGGTAGGCATCCTGTCCCCCCTGGGTGAGGGTGGTAGTAGTGGTAAGCATCCTGCCCCCTGGCTAAGGGTGGTAGTAGTGGTAGGCATCCTGCCCCCCTGGGTGAGGGTGGTAGTAGTGGTGGGCATCCTGCCCCCTGGCTAAGGGTGGTAGTAGTGGTAGGCATCCTGCCCCCCTGGGTGAGGGTGGTAGTGGTGGTAGGCATCATGCCCCCCTGGGTGAGGGTGGTAGTAGTGGTAGGCATCCTGCCCCCTGGGTGAGGGTGGTAGTAGTGGTAAGCATCCTGCCCCCTGGGTAAGGGTGGTAGTAGTGGTAGGCATCCTGCCCCCCTGGGTGAGGGTGGTAGTGGTGGTAGGCATCATGCCACCCCTGGGTGAGGGTGGTAGTGGTGGTAGGCATCATGCCACCCCTGGGTAGGGGTGGTGGTGCGCATTCAGGCCCCTGTGTTCATATGTGGCATTGGTGATGGGCATCCCGCCCCTATGGTGCTGCTGTTGCTGGTGTAAGTATATTCTGCATCCCTGTGTGTGTGTGTGTGATGTGTTGTGTACGTGTTGTATGTGTTTTGTGGTTGGTGTCTGGCTTACCTTCTGCGCCGTACGCGTCCGTGCCTGTTCCGGTAGTAAATGTAGAATATTGGTATGATCGGGACGAAGGGATTCATGGTTGGTTCGTGTCGTTCGTCCTTCTCGTTGCTTCGCGTCGTCCTCGTCGCTTCGCCTCGTCCTCGTTGCTTCGCCTCGTCCTCGTTGCGTCGCCTCGTCCTCGTCGCTTCGCGTCGTCCTCGTCGCTGCCGTGTTCGTCTCGGAGCCGTGGATCGTGTTGTGGCGCGAATCGGAGCTTATGTGCGCCTCTCCCGGATGCTTTGACGTGCCGTGCGTAGCGACGGGTTCGGCGCGTACGGAAAGCGCATCGTACTTGTCCGGCCGGACGGGGCCGCATTTTTCCTTCCGTGCGACTCGATTCGGCGTTTCCGGATTCGCCTCGGTCGGAGAACAGGACCTGGTTTGGGTGAGTACGGCTCGGCCGGATTTTTTGCTGTTGTGCGCATCGTACTTGCTCGTTCGGTGTGCTGTACGGATCGGTCGGGAAACAGGCTTTCGCATGGCTTTTTTCCCGACCGAATGGTATTGGGTGCGCCTCCGACCGAGATCGGAATCGGCCCCAAAATGTCAACAACAACAAAAGAAATATTTAAAAAACCAAATAAATAAAAAAAATGTTAAAAATTAAAATACAAATATATTTAATAATAAAAATATAAAAACATATTATAATGTTAAATACATATCACAAATACCAACAAATATTATATTAAATAAAATAAAAAAATAATTTTCAAACAAATATTTTTATTTAGAAATTAATTCTGAACAAAAACATTAATTATTAAATAAATGTAGTTTATTTACTTCCTACCCTATAACACGACACAATTCACAAACCACATCTAAATTTTAAAAAAATTACTTCTATAATTAGCATAATTAATTATCAATTAAAGAAATATTAATTAAAAAACAAATTAAAACACATCAAAATTAATTAACTCCCCACCCTTTACCCCTATAATCCCCACAACCCACACACAAAAACAACTAAACAATCACCCTAATTAATTATCAATTAATTAATTAATATTAATTATCAACTAAAACTAAATTACTTCCCGCCCTTTACCCCTATAAACCCCACAACCCGCACATAAAATTAATTACACAATTTCCATATTCAATTTTCAATTAATTTATTAATATTAATTAAAAGCTAATTATTAAATAAAAATAAATAACTTCCCACCTTTTGCCTTTATAAACCCAAAACCCACACCCCAAAAAAATATGATTGAACAATTAACAAAATGAATGATCAATTATTTATTATTAATTATCAACTAATTATTACTTAATTAAAAATAAATTACTTCCAACCCTTTACCTCTCTAAACCCGACAATGCGCACCTAAAATGTTTTACACAATTATCATAACTAATTACCAATTAGTTAATTAATAATTACCAACCAATTAATAATTTATTAAAAATAAATTACTTCCCACCTTATACCCCTATAAACCCATACAACCCACATATAAAATTTACAAAAAATAAATAAAAACACAATTAACACTATAAAATCTCAATTAAATAAATATTAATAAATTAAAAATAATCATTAATTTATCATAATTAAATTACTTCCCACCTTATTTCCCTATAAACCCACAACCCGCTACGGAACTAAAAAACACAAAGGGGCCGATTCCGATTCCGGCCGGAAATCTCCCCGACCGAGCCGGACCCGGAGAGAATTCCGTCCGAATCGGACCCTAGCAGTCCGACCGAACGAGTACGATGCGCACGCATGCTATCGGACTCGAGTCGGTCGGACTCCCATTGAAGTCAATGGGAGCCTGTCGTACAACGCGTACGCGGGCTCCCATTGACTCAATGGGTGCGAGGCGGACAAGGGCACCCCTACAGCGTGTGCGCGTCCATGCGCATCGCGGCGTACATGCACAGGTAGGGGGACCCATGGGTCCCCCCTGTGTGCGACTCGCGCGCCTACGCGTACAGGGGGGTCCGACGCGGACCCCCAAAGTCCGGCTCCGACAGCTTTTTCGAGCCGGACGGCGCGAGTCGATCGGACTGCTCGCGGCGCGCATCGTACTTACCCGGCCGTGAAACGTCTCCATAGCGCGGTGCGAGTCATGTCCATGCGAGTCGGTCGGAGCGTGTTGAAACCGCGTTCGAGTCAGTCGGCGATTTCGCGGGTGCTTGCATCGTACTCGCTCGGCCGGACCCGCGTACGATTCGGTCGGGAAACAGGGCTCCGAATCGGATCCGGTAAATCCGAATCCGATTCGGAGCAC
The DNA here is from genome assembly GCA_963921515.1 of Calotriton arnoldi. NCBI lineage: Eukaryota > Metazoa > Chordata > Amphibia > Caudata > Salamandridae > Calotriton > Calotriton arnoldi. The sequence continues at coordinate 388,356 of CAWUFW010005407.1, forward strand.
TACCGGCCGAGATCGGAATCGGCCCCATAATGTTATTAAAATAAAATTGATAACTACTAAATATTTTAACATACACATTAAAAAACATGAACAATACTTACACAAAAAAATACATCACATACATTTAAAATATATACTAAAATACATAAGACTAATTAAAAAATCAATATTTTAAACAACTATATTTTTGCAAATGATATTAATGACTTCTATATTTTTGAAAACAATGTTTCTTACCTTAAATTCGATATTCTTGACCACAATATTCTTGCTGTCGATATTTCTGTGTCACGATATTTACAATTTGACATTTCCAGCTCGATATTTTGTCTAAATACCATCTCCAACATCAAATTGGCACATCTTTCTCTTCATTTTAGTATTATGCCATTTGCTCATACAGTCAGTCAAAAATCTTTATTCGACCAGATACTGGTCATAAAAGCACACAAAATTCAAAATTCATAACAAATAGCAATAATACAAAAATATACAGTCAATAAAAGATTAAACAATCTAAAATCACAAAGGCAAGGGTACCACGTTTTGAGCAAAAATAGATTTTACATCGCATAAGATTTCCTAAGTTTCAAAGCAGCAATGATGTAACTGAGTACTGCATGACAAATTTCTGGGGAGGCCAAGGACTGTAAATATCCTAATCCCTCTCTATATGAAATAAAATGCCTATGCAAAGGAATTGGGCGTAGAAATCGAACCCTTATCGAGAGATACAATGTGCAAAGCATCATAAAGTGCACAGTAGATTAAGTATAGGCAGCATCAAGCGGACACTTCGAACATAAGGTAACCCAAGGACTAGCCAGGTGAAAGGCAACTAAATGATTAATTAAATTTAATCTTAGCCTTGTCACATGAAATCTGAGCTGCGGGTTACCAAACCAGGTTAAATAAGATTCTGTTCCAGGGCGTTAAAAATGTGGTTATAATCAATAGTCAATAGTTGAGCTTCAACTGAGAGACTTTTCAATTAGGGTCTCGTCTCTATAAGATGCAAAAATCTCTTTAACCCTTCCTTTTGTCTGGGGGCCTATGCCTTCTGGAGAATTGAAAAGGACACTCAGACCTAAGTTTCTAAAAACTTTTTTAACATAAGCCAGCCATAGAATAACAGTCACGTTATCAAGATTGAAATAGTCCTTCAGAACTGCTCTAGAAAAGTCGACCCTGGGGGGGTGCTCCATAATTTTATTCATAATAATAAAGGGGCTATACCAAAAAAATCATCCAAAAAAAACCATCCCTAATTCTGCATCTGTAATAAAACTTGGGATAGACTTGGGTAGTGCTAAAAGTCTACATAAAAACTTGTTTTCTACTATCTGTAACTTTCCTGGAATTGTATAACCCCACACTCCTGCCCCGTAAGAGGCAAGAGGTAGGCACTTACTTTTGTACAATTGGATCATCTCCCTGATTGGTTTGTGCCCCACTTTTTTTGCAAACCTCAAAAGCGTATCACCGGTACCCCATATTTTGCATTCTCTGACTAATTAAACTTTCCCAAGTCCCATTAGTGTCAATTCGGAGGCCTAGATAATTAAAAGAAGATACCATTTCTATTGGTATTCCTCCAATATTAAAACACTTAGGGTTAGGAAGCATCATGTGGTCTCTGGGCTTTACAGACACAGCACTATGCAGTTGTACTGGTTATAAATGGAGTTTTGTTCATTCAGTGTTGTTTTGAACCTCATCAATATTGATGTTTGAAGAAATAGAGATTCCTCTGTATTTGCAGTTTCTGAGCTATAGTGCTGCAGTGCTTCAAGGAGCTCCAACATTATGAAAATGGGCCTGTATGCAATCACTTAGGGCCTATTTACGAGTCTGGCGGTCCGAGGACCTCCAGACTCATGGTGGTGCCGCGGTGGTGGTCTTACGACAGTCACATTATGACCCTAGTGGTCATGCCGGCATGGGACTGCCGACTCTGCCAGGGAACCGCCGTTCCCTGGTGGTTGCATGGCGGTCAAGAGGCATCTATATGCTTGGCAGGACGCCGCGGTCCTGCCAAGCATATTATGACTTTCATCTCCGCCACTGATTTCATGGAGGGCTTTACTCCATGAAAACAATGTCAGAGATGAAAGAAAGGGGGGCCTGCAGGGCCCTTTTGTGCCTCACGCCTGGTGGATGCACACAGGAGGGCACAACATGTGCCCCCTTGGTGTATGCACAGAAATTCCAACACGGCATGGACTTTTCAATCAATGCCGTGCTGGAACTTTTTTGGTGTTCGCATTGTAGTGGCTATTTTATAGGCACCGCCGTGGGAACGCCAAAGGAATTGCCCGCCAATGACAAAAAAAGTAATTATTTTGCGGGAGGTTCTCATGCGGGTTTGGCGGTGCGGCGGCGGCGGCGTGGTCCTGCCACTGCATCATCAGACTCGTAATCAGACCTAAAGTCTTTGCACTTCTGGGGCCACAGGTCATTATAAATGATTTTTGATGATTTACCTTAAGATTTAATTTACTCATAAAATTGTTAAAACCATTTAGAGATTTTAAGGCCATTTGCAGTTAACTCCAAGAGAACTGCATCATCTGCGAATAAAAGAACTGGGACTACACGAGAGCCAATACGCAGGATGTCTTTGCTACAGGCCCCTAAAGAAATATCAAGGGGTTTAATAAAAAATAAAAACAAAAATGGAGCCAGGATGCATGCTTGCCTCATTCCTCTGCTCATCATTCCTCTGCTCGCGTAGTTTGCGAAGTTTGCGCTACTTCGCACTACGCGAATTGCACGTAGCACGGTGCAAACACGCGTAGCGTAGCGTAGTGCAGCGGTCATTTTTTGCTTGCTCGCGGTCCTCAACGTCAAGTTGGCGACCGCGAGCAAGCAAAATGACATCCCGGCGAGACTTTTTCTCGTTCGCGATCAGCAACATCAAGTTGCCGATCGCGAGCGTGGAAAATAAACCTCCGGCGAGATTCTCAACGCGGGAGGTCAGGTTTCTCATTGCGAGTGGTCGCGTATGCTCGCGACCGCTCGCGATGAGAGACTACCAGTCCGCGTTGAGAAAGCTGCCGCTCGAGTAAAAATCTACTCGAGCGGCAGTAAAAGACAGCTCGCACTGTGCAAGATGCCGTTTTCAATGATTGCACAGTGCGGACAAGCATCCGGCACTGTGCAATCATTCCGAACACGCACTACGCAGTTCGCGTAGTGCTACGCGTAACTCGCGTAGTGCGAACTGCACTTTGCGTAGCTTCGCGAAGCGTTACTTCGCGAACTACGCCCAGGGTTACTTAGAACACACGAGTATGCTTATTGAAATGATGAATCTGTGCTTGGAAAATAACATCTTTATGTTTAACGGGGATCTGTACAAACAAACACTAGGCACAGCAATGCATGCGTATGCATGCTTTGCCCCTAGCTTTGCAAATCTCTTCCTGGGCATGTGGGAGGAGGAAATACGCAAAGAGGCATTACTTCGCCAGGACTTTGAGAAAGTGGTACTGTGGCTGCGATACATCGATGATTTGTTCATTATTTGGAAAGGGAGTGAACAGGAAGCCGCCAACTTTATTGAGAAATTGAACACCAACGCCTATAACATAATACTCAACCACAATATGAGTAGGGAATGTATTGAGTTCCTCGATGTGAGGATTGAAGTACGACAGGGCAGTCTAGTAACTAGTCTGCATCGCAAGGACATGGCAGGTAACAGTCTTCTTCATGCCCGCAGCAGCCACCCGGAGGCTCTCAAATGGAGCATCCCATATGGGGCACTGCTGAGGGCACTTAGAAACTGTAGCACTGTTGAGGCCTACCAAATTGAAGAGAAAATCATGATCTCTAGATTTAGAAAGCGAGGTTATCCGGAATGGGTCCATAATCGAGCTGTCAAAAAGATGAGTAATGTCATCAGACAGCAAACCCTTGAAACTCAAACCAAAGAAACGAATACCACTGACACGAGGGTCATTATGACCTTCAATGGGACGTCACGGCAAATAGATAAAATCCTGGCCGACAACTGGATTATCTTAAAGAGTGACCCCATAGTAGGCCCCACCATCAGTGACAGACCCATGATCACGTACAGAAAAGGCAGAAGTTTCCGTGACACTCTTGTGCACAGTGACATAACTGAATCCCGCCCTGTGAATACACATAACCTCACCGTTTTTTACCCGTGCGGGCATTGCAAGGCCTGCCGGCATAGCCATATGGTTAAGGAATTTAATATACCAGGGCTTAGCAAAAAGAGAAGCATCACACAATTTTTGACGTGCTGCTCCAGCTTCGTAATATACATTCTGGAATGCCCGTGCAAGATGAGATATGTGGGGAGTACCACCCTGATGGTCAAAAAAATAATACTAGAACATCTCAGGGCCATAACCAATCTGGACACCCACTACCCAATAGCCAGGCACTTCCAGAAGCACCATCAGTCCAATAACTCCCTATTGCGTTTCTTTGCCATCAAACAGATACACATTGGTCCTAGAGGCGGCAACAGGGTACTAGCATTACGCAAAAAAGAATCCAAATGGATACTTGAGCTCGAGACCAAATTCCCGGGGGACACAATTTAGACGAGGAACTAACAACTCACTTATATGAGGACTAGTGTTTAAACTCATTGGTCGAGATTGTTTATTGGTACTTCCTCTGTGTATCTGTGACTTGAATTGAATGGCGCTTTAAAAAGCCTCGCGATCTCCCGAAACGCGGGAGGCCCGTTCCGATTTTGTTTGCCGGCCATCGGAGGGGAGAAGGGGGACTTGGACCACCAGCCCCAGCCTCCCGAGTGGCCGTCGCCGCAAGCGTCATCATTCTGCGCCAGGAGGCGCTTTAAAAAGCCTTGCGGGCTCCCGCAACGCGGGAAGCCCATTCTGATTTTGTTTGCCTGCTGCCTGCCATCGGAGGGGAGAAGGGGGACTTGGACCACCAGCCCCAGCCTCCCGAGCGGCCGTCGCCGCCAGCGTCATCATTCTGCACCAGGAGGCGAGTGCGCATTTGTATTGTGACAGCGCTGTGTTATATGCTGGAAAGCAACAAAGTATGTTCAATTTTTTATGCAAGCTACAACTCCTGGGCGAATTTTGGTGTTATTGTAAACTGTTTCTATGATGGCGCCTAAGCATTGGGTGCAGCAACACAGGCCTCTACGTGGATCGGTCTCAGCTCCCACCGCCCATCTCACACTCCAACCCAGCAGTCAGGAACACCGGATGCTTTCGATGGATCTATGATGACGCCCCTGGGCGGATCCCAAAACTGTTTTTACCTACCGCGGAGCCCGAGCAACCTTGGCCGATGCCCGGTGGAGCTGTCCTATACAGCTATAGAGGAGTCTGGCCCCTTGGCCGTCACCTACCCAGCCGGTCATCTGACATTGTTTTCCTCGTCTCCCCGTTTGTGTCTCCTTCCCTCCCCTCCTCCTCCCTCTGTGATTCTTTGATTCAAATTGATGTAACTATGTAATCCGTAACTCGCTGATTCAACTGATGTAGATAACAAAACTGTTTGTACCTACCACGGAGCCTGAGCAACCTTGGCCGATGCCCGGTGGAGCTGTCCTATGCAGCTATAGAGGAGTCTGGCCCCTTAGCCATCACCTACCCAGCCGGTCATCTGACATTGTTTTTCCTCGTCTCCCCGTTTGTGACTCCTTCTCTCCCCCTTCGATGGAACGATGACGACGCCCCCTGGGCGGATACCAAAACTGTTTGTACCCACCACGGAGACCGAGCAACCTTGGCCGATGCCCGGTGGAGCTGTCCTATGCAGCTATAGAGGAGTCTGGCCCCTTGGCCATCACCTACCCAGCCGGTCATCTGACATTGTTTTCCTCATCTCCCCGTTCGTGTCTCCTCCCCTCCCCCTCCTCCTCCCTCTGTGATTCTTTGATTCAAACTGATGTAACTATGTAACCTGTAACTCGCTGATTCAACTGATATAACCATGTATCCTGTAACTCGCTGATCCTCATGTAAAGCGCTCTGATACCTCCGGGTCTAGCCAGCGCTATATAAAACTTTGCAAACAAACAAACAAAACAAAAACAAATATATGTTTTGTAGTGTCCCCATGAAGTGTATGATGCACTTTAATAGTTGTGCTCCAGTGCATATGCTTAACAAGGTCCAGCAAGGAAGAATCTCCGCCAGCCTGTCCCATTAAAACCCACAATTTCTTCCTGTCAACTAGATCAAATGCATAGGAGATGTCCATAAATGCCATGTGAAGGGTACCTCTCCTCGCCTTGACATACTTCCTCCAGATAAGGTTTAAATTAAGGGCCTGCTATACCGTCCCTAAACTGGGGCGAAAACCATATTGAAAAGGTGAAAAAAGGAATTACTCTCTGCCCAATCCTCTATGAATTTTTCCATTATGATCAGCCCAAGAATCTTGTCTGTACCATCTATTAGTGAGATTTGGCAGTAGCAAGCAGGTAAATTCCGAACACCCTTTTTAAAAATTTGAATAATTGTGGCCTCACTTTAGTACTCAATTAAATTGCCCCTAACTGCTGCCCTCAAGACATTCCTTAAAAGAGGGGTCCAAAAGTCAAGGTTGTATTTAAAAAGATCAATTGGAACCTCATCAGGGTCTGCAGCCTTACCACTCGCTGTGGTCTGGATGGCTGCAACAACAGAGGGAAGACTTATAAGATCAGCTAACCAGTTCTCCTTTATTAGCGGGGGATCATGCCTCATAGCCTTATCATGGGCGACCTTCTCTTGATCCAGGTTAAAAACTGTGGAGAAATGATTAAACCAGTCCCTTATCAAAAGGAAGGTTAACAACCTCCCACAGTAATCTGGTGTTTCCTAAACTGCCCGCTTTTCTGAGTCCTCCTAGGCCTTGGTTCTAAGCTCGTGTCTCCTCTTTTCTAGAGTTAGCCTATAGTTTTTCCTGCCTGCCCTGATGTTTTCCAAATTCGGCGGAACTGTATTAGTAGTTTGTTTTAGGATTTTGAGAGCTGCTGTAAATTTAGGACTAAACCAAGAAGTAGGAGGGCATTCTTTCAGTGGCTTGGTTGTATCCAGCTCAGACGCCCCAAATTTACTAATTTTAGTAAAACCTTCCAAAATCCTAACTGGAGCCATGTCCAATGAGAGACAGCAAATTATGTCATTAAAAACCTTACTAGTCAGATTAATAAAAAACTTGTCCAGATTAAAATTCCTCCAATTTATTCAAACCCCTTTATTTGCTGAATAATTGACAGGAGTCTTATTAGTTTCTGGTATCCCTACTGAAAAGCTGAACTCAAAACGTAAAGAAATAGGGTTATGATCACTAAATAGAAGCGGGCACACCTCAACCTGCAAAAGTTGATCTGCAAGGTCATCTGTTAAGAGCACAAAGTCTATGGTGCTCCCCTTGCCTCTACCAATAAATGCAGGATGACGTGGATTTCCCCGAGGGCAGTAATCCGAGGTGAAAATCAGATTATGAGTTAAAATGAGCTGATTTAGGGATTCACAATAGGCTGAATGTTTAAAATTATTTGTAGCACCCCCCTGGAGGTTTGAAAATCCACAGATGCAGTTCCCATTATAAGGACATGTGGTATTATTAAAATCCCCTGCCTATAAAATTGTACTATCACTATACCATTGTCTATCCACAGAATCTGACAAAAGCCTCCCTAATTCTTGTACAATCTCTACTGGTTGTGAAGTAAAATACTAAAAATAAAAATGTACTACAACCACATTTAACAGGTGTTTCGCGTGTAGTTTCAGAATTTGATAGCACGGTCTTGATGAATAGACTTTCCCCGTCAAATTTTTAATGCCACCTGAAACAAAAATAGCCAAACCCTATTTTCCCCTCCCTTCAGATGATGGGATAACTTGGAAACAGTATGATTTATATGCATTGATAGTAATATGATCTACAGCCCATGTTTACTGACAGCACATAGAGTCATAGTTTTGGAGGTATGCCAGCCAATCTTCATTATTAAATTTATCCCGAAGCCCAGCAATGTTCCATGAAACGAACTGGGAACCTCGCTCACACACAACATCGATTTTTTTCTTTATTAGTAGTACACTTGGATGGAGCTAAAAAGGGCGCTGTAATAGCAAACTCCTGTTGGTTGGATACCTCTAATTGACTACTCTGGTTCAGGCGTCAATCATTTTCTGTGAGCCCTGGTACTGGTTCAAATTGGTTGGGATGGGCAAAGTTCACAATGGAGGACAGATTTTGTGGGAATCCATTCATTCGGTTACACTGAATGTTGAGAGCATAACCAGTTGGAGGTGGATAAAAGAACCCTAATGGGCGAGCCCTTATTTTGCTGAGATTTGGGTTAACAAAATTCAAACAGGACAGCAAAATGCCTGCGCACTCTGAGTACTTAAAACTATAGTCTCCCTCAGCAGACTTCACTTTGGGGCCAATCCAATTTACTCTACAGGCCATGATCATTTTATCGATAATGGCAGATTCACAATCTACATTCCTCCTGCACCACTAAGCAACTTTATTATTAAGACTTTGACAAGTTTCCTGAGTGCCTCCTACTAAGGGAAGGGTTCCCACTAAAACCATTGTGTATGGAGTACACCCCAGGTGTAAATGCAGACTATCAGGGACGCCTAGAAACTGAAGCATAAGAGCAGTCTGCTGTCAATGAGGTACATTTTTAAACCCCAGGTAGATCTATCTCTGCCAACCTGAGGATAATCTGGCTTGACACTCATCTCGGCATCCTGTTTCCTTTGTTTGCTGGCACACCTAACAGTGCCAGGGTCAGGTCCCTGTACATGGCCTTGGGAGGGATACCCAACAGCTGCAGAGGCAAACCTACAGCTCGAGCTTCAGTTACAGTTGGGTGAACAGGTTCTCCCGCGGGGGGGGGGTCTATTCGATGCCCTTCTTTAGTGATTTCCACTAGGGATGAGAGCTGTTCTTCTATTTTCCCTAAACAGAACAATATAGGCTTTAAGATATATGGTAGGAGATTTGTTCTCCTAGGGTAGAACTCTTCTAAAAGGGGTTCAATCCTATCTTCTCCCTGGTGATTAGCTGGCCTGGTCAGGGCTTTGCATATGCTTTTGGTTGACCAAACGTTGTTTCTTAGAGATTGTTCCCAGTTCTACCCTTTTCCTTTTTCACCTTTGGGTTTTAAACTTTCATCCCCACCCTCGCTCTCCGTTCCAGTTTGATGGTGGCAGGCGGGACGGTTACAGACAACAGTGGGGGACAGGGGAACTACTGGGTGTGTCACCTGCTAAACCTCGGACCCTCCCTTCATCTGCTCTTAAACTGCAACCATGTTGGGGGGTACGGATGAAGAAAGAGGCATCCTACATTCAGCCAGTTCTATTTCTTTGTTTAAAACCCTGACAGCCTGCTGTAGAAAGGCATCAAGGGTGGTGCTGGTGACCGGAGGTGCTAGGTTTGTCTTGTGTTTCCCCATCTTAGTAGGATTAGTGACCAGCACAAGGTTTAATCTGATACAGTGACAATGAAACAAGTAGAAATAGTTTGTGTCCTTTCATCGTCATGAACTTTATTCGGTTTTATCCAAAATATCAAAGTATACATAATCCATAAGTAACAATCATTGACTAAAATAAACTTGCCCAATTTCCAAATGAAAAACAGCATGAATAAAAACCTCCATAAAGCTGTTTAAAAACTACAAACAATAACATCCTACAGTGGAACCACCAGGGTGGGTCCAGCCCTGCCTCGATGGGCCGTAGGTGGGCGCAGACGGGCACGCCCACACGCGTCCTGTGCTGCGGGAGCGTCACCGTGCCTTTACGGCATCGGGAAGGCTGGCCCTGCCTCCCGCACCGCAGAGAATGCTGAGGAACTGAGTCCCACCGCAGCCCGCACCAGCCAGGAAAACAGGAATCCACAAGAATTAACGGGGCCTCGGAAGGCCCTGTATTTGAGTACCCGCACTGTGGGAGTTTCACCATGCCTTTACGGCATCGGGAAGGCTGGCCCTGCCCCCCCCACCGCAGAGAATGCTGAGGAACTGAGTCCCACCGCAGCCCGCGCCAGCCAGGAAATCAGGAATCTACAAGAATCAATGGGGCCTCGGATGGCCCTGTATTTCCTCATACATAATCTGTTTATCTTTGACTCTCTCACTCACTCCCTAAGCATCATAGCCAGCCTTCATTTCCCTCCTCATTCACCAAAGCCAAGCAATCGTTGCAAGCTGTCTCACACGTAGAAGCATAAAAGGTGATTTAATCACTGAATGAGGCATGGATCTATAAATCCATAACATATTCCTCAACTCTTGTTTACAATACAAATTACTATTAGCATTCAACTGCAAACACTCTATCACTACTCTGTTAAATCTCTTGGCCAAACCGTTTTTACTTGGATGAGATAACATGGACCTGTGATGCTGTAAGTTGCAAAATCAGAAAAATTCAGCCATCTTTTTTTAAACAAACTGGCAACCATTATCCGTAGCAATCTCCTAAAGAAACCCTTCTCTCACAAACACATCTTTGCCAAATAAGCAATTTCTCACATACCTTTTTATGTCCCACCAAATATTCACATGTGCCTTACATTTCATGGCCGATATGCCACCATGTCCTTCATGCACCAATTCAGTCAATACAATAGAATATCTACCAATGGCTTGTGGTCGGTTCTTAGTTCAAATCTTGTTCACGATAAATAGTTTCTAAAATATTGCATCTCCAACCAACATGCCAACGCCTCTTTTTCAATCACAGAATAACTACTTTCTGCACCTTTCAATGTTCTCAATGTAAATGCTAGAACTTGTTCTCTTCCTTCATGTACTTGCATCAAAACTGCAGCCAGGCGATATGTACTTGCATCCTTCACCAAACCGTCTTTTAACTCATATGATACAAACTTAAAATAGGAGTTTAGCTATGCCTTCTTTAACATAGGTAAAAGAGCTCTCGCATTCTTCAGTCCACTCATCCTTCTCACCCTTTTTCAGAAGTAAGCTCATTAGTTGAGTAACGTCAGGGAAATGACTCAAACATGTAGCATGTTATTCCCTCAGACCAAGAAATGGCTTCAATTGTTCTTTAATAACAATTTGGCTAGGTGCACACTCAGTATGTCATCTTGGAATACAGCATTTTATACCAGATAATAATTTCTGCATCACCCTCTGAAAAACGACAGGCTCATGCCAAACCAGAGGACATACAAGGGATATCTAAATGCTCCTTGTGGTGTTAGAAATATTGTCTGCTAGCAGGATCTAATACAATTTGATGGTATGCTCTGGTCAGGTCTCACAGTGAAAAACATCTGCACTCCCCTAGAGTACTTAGCATCTGATTTATATTTTGTAATGGGTGCCGGTCTATCTAAATACAGTTGTGTAAATCACTTGAATCGACACAGGTGCACACTTTTTATTTCTGTTTACACATTAAAACAACTGGTGAAAGCCATACCAATGCTTCTGTAGGTTCAATTACACTCTCAGCATTAAGGGGGTCATTACGATGGCGGTCGGACTTTTGTCCGACCGCCATCATTGCGGTAGTGGGACCGGCCGCCTACAAGGTGGCCTACCCACCTACTGCATTACGATGCGACCGCCACTGCGGTGGTCGCAGACCCTATCCCTAACATTGCGGCGGGATGCAGTCAGCAGCCCCCGCCGCAATGCCCAGAAAAGGTACTTGCATATCCCTGCACTACGTGGCAGGCACCATGCCGTGCCTGCCCCATGGTGCAGGGATATGTAGGGGGGCACCATAGGTGCCCCCCAGTGCCCTTGCCCCAGGCCCAGGGATTAAGGGGGGCCCGCTATGGGCCCCCAAATCCATTTCCGCCATTCGTTTTGCTACGGATTGTCCGCCGCAAAACGAACAGAGGAAAGGGATATCATAATCCCTACGGCGGTGCCTTGCAAGGCACCGCCTCAATGTTGGGCAATGTTTGGTTCCGACAGGCGGTCGGAAAAGGACCGCCTGTCAGAAACGTGGCCGGCGGTCTTTACGACCACCGCGCTCATCCAACGATTCCCCCCGCCATCATAATTTGGCGGGGGAAAACAGCTGCACGATGGCGGAGGGCCCGTCATCTACAGGCTGTCGTGGTGGGCCTTCCGCCATCGTAATGACCCCCTAAGTTTCTCCAATTCAGTTATCAATGCTTTTCCCATGGACAAAGGAACTAATCCCACCTTCTGGAGCTTAGGTCTTGCTCCTTGTTTAAGAATATAGCAATATGAAAATCCTTTTAAATTTTCAGAACGTATCCTGGAATACTTCAGGGATTTCAACTCTCCATTTGTCAGTTTTTCCTATGCTCATAACAACAACTTGATCCGGGAGATTAGAATTTAAAGTCATACCTAACTTCTTTTGCTTACCCTTTTTCACAACATATAGTTGATTTTCCTTCGAACTCAATGGGAGCATTAAAACACCCTAAAATGGTCAATTTTGTTCCACAATAGACTACTAGATTTGCATTAGTCTTTTTTTAATGAATTCCTGAAAAACTCATGAAAGTATTCCTATCAATTAGTGCATATCATGAACATGAATCCGCCCACACATAAACATCAACTCCTGCTATTTTTACCTTGCACTTTGGAGGGTTATAAGATTCATCATTGTGCAAGACTTGCCCTTTATTACTTTAAAAGCATCACTATTTCCTAACTCTTACCCACTCAATACTAACGCCTCATCATCCTCTGATGCATCCTCTTCAGTCATCTGCACAGTACTGGATGCCTTTCCAAACTGGCCCAATTTTTTACATCAATAACATCTTACTTTCAAAGTAGGACAACTATTGGATGTTGCAATATGTTTAAAACTCTCACAGCATTTTTTGGTTTGCTATTAACTTTCTCATTGTTTGACGAATCTTCATGAAACTTTAAAAAAGAAATGTTCATCCACCTCAGCTACTTTCTGAAAAGTTTTGTGCTGATCCGTCAAGTGGGTGGCAAGAAAACAGGAGTCCCAAAACACATTTTCCCCATTGATTTTTCCATAGGAAAATTAGACACAGCTACAGCCAAAATGGCCAAATGGAATTACACCAAATTTGGCAGAAAGCAAGATCTTGGTCGAGAAAGGGTGCTTTTTGTGATTTGGTGTAATTCCATTCAGTAGTTTTCGAGAGAATAAGTTTAAAAAATATAAATATTTCACGCTGGCGAGGATCCATGGAGCTGACAGGTCTAGAGATCAATCAATCAATCGGATTTGTAGAGCGTGGCTGCATCACCCGTGAGGATCTCTAGGTGCTGGGAGAATGAGCTGCCTGTTCTCCATTTGGTTGAACATCAAAGTCTTGAGGTCCTTCCTGAACTGCTGGAGCGATGGTGAGGCTCTGAGGTGCAGGGGGAGGTTGTTCCAGGTCTTAGCCATCAGGTGGGAGAAGGAGCAGTCTCCGCAGTTCGTCCTGCGGATGCAACATGTGGCTGCTAGATAGAGGGATTGAAGCTGAGTTTCCAGGTAGGTTGGTAGAAGTTCATTCGAGGGTTGAGGTACTCCAGTCCTTTGTTGTGTAGTGTAAGCATGGGTGAGCACCATGAATTGGCATCTCTTTGTGACTGGTAGCCAGTGGAGTGTCCTGAGGTGAGGGGTGATGTTGGTCTGTCTGGGGAGGTCGAGGATGAGTCTGGCTGCAGTGTTCTGGATAGTCTGGAGTTTCTTCATGAGTTAGGCGGTTGTTCCAACGTAGGGAGAGTTGCCGTAGTCTAGTCTGCTGGTGATGAGAGCTTGTGTGACTGTTCACCTGGTGTTGGGTGTGAGCAATCTGAAGTCCTTCCTGAGCATTCGGAGGGTGAGTAAGCAAGCAGAGGAGACTGCGCTGACCTGCTTCTTCATGGAAAGCTGGTAGATGACAATGATGCCAAGGTTTCGGACGTGTTAGGAGGGTTTGGGGGTTTGACCCAGCTCAGATGGACACCATTCATTGTTCTAGAGGGTGTCCTTGTCTATCCTGAAGATGAGTACTTCTGTCTTGTCGGTGTTGAGTTTGAGACAGTTGTTGTTCATCCGGGCGGCCATATCTTTCATGCATCTTTGAAGCTTGTCCTTGGTGGTGGTTGGGTAGTTAGTCAGGGAGAGGATGAGTTGGGTGTCGTCCGCATAGGAGATGATGTTGAGTCCGTGGCTCTTGACGATGTTTGACTGGGGTGTTATGTATACGTAGAAGAGGGTTGGACTGAGAGATGAGGCTTGAGGTACACTGCAGGTGATGCTCTTAGGGAGTGAGGAGTAGAGCGGGAGGACGACCTTCCGCATTCTTCTTGTGAGGTAGGATGCGATCCACTTGTGGGCTGCTCCTCGGATTCTGATCTAGTGGAGTCTGTTTAGCAGTGTGTGGTGGGATACGGTGTTGAAGGTTGCTGACAGGTCGAGAAGGATGAGGGCCGCTGTTTCTCCGTGGCCCAACAGCATTCTGATGTCATCTGTGAGTGGGATTAGGGCTGTCTCTAAGAGATAAGATTTGATTTGCTGCCACCACATTACCAAAGGTGTGTAGGTAGCCATTTTACGACTCACGGCCTGAGTCCTCTGCCCTGGAAATAAGTTTACAAAAAGATACAAAGGGGCAGAGTAGGGTTACCCTGCTCACATAGCCCTGGTGGGAAGGTCCCACAGGGATACCTCTGGAGCCAAAAATGTGTGATTCTTTCAGGGGTCCATTCCAAAATGATTCTGTGTACTTGTGCTTTGACTGTGTTTTGGAATGGAGAGGGGTGAGATAGGAATAAGTATGCTGGGGTGGTTGCTGCTGGAGGGTAGTGCTTGTTTGGGCACAACCAGTGTTCAGGGGGTGTAGGGAAAGTTGACACAGATGATTGAGGATGAGAAGTTTGCTGGTTTTGGGGGACATGTGGCAAGGAGAGAACACATGGTAGGTGGTCGGGCTGTGTTAGGGTGGAGAAAAGAGAAAGTTACGGTCATTTTGTCTACAGTGTGATTTCTGACAGGACACGTATCCATACATTGGAGTGCTTCTTTTCACCAGGTTTATACCATATTCTGATTCTAGTTTTTGTCTTTTGTGACATTGAGTTTTTACTCCTAATACTCGTGTTTACAAAATACTTTACATTCAAAATTATGTTACACTTACATTTATAATATGGTAACCAGAAACCATGTACCTTGTCATTAGACCACACAGAGACTCTTTTTGAGTCCACTTCCAGCATCCTGCCTCTGTCCTATTGAGGTGCATTATTTTATTCCATATATTTGTCCATTATTATCATATTACCTGAAAACCCTTGTACCAGGGCTGTATGTACCTCATCAGCAAGAATATTACTATGCGGATACAGTAACAGAAACAACAATACATAAACTACAAACAAGACAGTTAATTTGTGGGCCTCACCTGGGAGTCTCTTGTGTTCCACACAATGGCACTAGCATTGACGACAACTTTTTGACCCTCTGGAGCCGTATTGTCAAAGCTGCCCACATTTATAAAGCTGAAGGTTTTATTCTGCACCTGCACATTTATAATGCTGTATGCAGCCGAGAGGTCGCCGTTCTCATCAAACGACACATTGTCACCAGTTTTAGTTGTAAAGTGGACGCTTTTCACGTAATGAAGAACCTGTATGTGTGAAGAGACAGAAGTGCAACGTGAAGCAATTACCATCATGGATGTCAATTCACCAAAATGCCAGGGGTAGCAAAATTGACATCACACACACTTTAACCTTCACTTTCACTCACACATACATCCATACACATACACACATATTCACACTTACGCAAGCAGGCTTATTTCAGATGCCAGAGAAGGTCTGTTGATAATTGCTTTCTATGAAGGGTCACCCCAAACGTTTTGCCTGCTTACCTCCTCCTTTTGCTGATTCTTATTACTGACCTTACAACTTTGAGCACTGTACTACTGCTGCCCAGTGCAAAACGTGCATGTGCTTCTCCCCTAAACATGGTTACATTGGTTTATCCACAATTTGGATATTTCATTTATCTGTAAGTCCCAAGTAGAGTGCACTATCTGTGCCCAGGGATTGTACATTAAATGCTACTAGTGGGCCTGTAGCACTGATTGTGCCACAAACCCAAGTAGCCCTTTCTCAGGCCAGCCACTGCAGAGCCTGTGTGTGCAGTTTTACTGCTATGTCAACTTGGCATTTAAAACACCTTGCCAAGCCTTAAGCTCCCCTTTTCTTGTACATGTCACCCCTAAGGTAGACTCTAGGTAGCCTAAAGGGCAGAGTCCTGTGTAAGTAAAAGGTAGGACATGTACTTTTACGGTTTGCATGTTCTAGTAGTGAAAAACACCCAAATTCGTTTTACACTACTTTGAGGCCTACTCCTCTCTTGCTTAACATTAGGAATTTCTTAATACACTTTTAATCTGTAATTCCAGATTGGAAAGGAATGGTTCGATCATGTTTTATATCTTTTGAATGGCAATGATAAATCCTCTTTACTGGTAAAGTTGGATTTAACATTACTATTTTAGAAATGTCCCTTTTAGAAAGCAGACATTTCTCTGCTCTTAAAGCTCTGTGTGCCTACACCCTGACTCCAGTACACATCTGGGGCGGGTGACAGCTTGACTTTGTGCATTCCCTCTAGACAGTCACACAGAAAGGAAGGTTAGGTGTATCTGAGTACCCATCTGCATCTTGATGGCTCATCCTAGGCAGGATGGGAGGGAGGAGCTGACCCTTACACCTAAATAGGCAGTGTCCTGTCCCCACACAAAGGGTTGATTACCCCCCTGTAGTGAGCCTAGAGCAAGGACTGGAAAGAAAGGACCTCTGTTTACTTCAAAGACCCTTCTTTTAAATCGCTCCCACTTCAAAGGCACAATTGGGTATTAGTCCTGGGTCTCTGACCCCACCAAATCAGACACTTTTGGACTTGTAAAGAACCTCTGTCAGAAGAACTACTGTGCTGCTATAAGAACTGTCACTCTGCTGGACTGCTGCTGTGGAAGAACTGCTTTTCTGCTGTGTTGCCCTGCTGCCTCCGTCTCACTGACAGTGCAGAGGGAGAGCTGGGCTCTGCTTTGAGCCCAGAGTAATCTCCTAGGGCTTTTTGGCTTTCCTCTTTTTGCTTGAGACTCAGGGATATCAAAGTCTCTCCACCTTTTCTTGTGCCTGGTCCATTGGCAGTAGGCCCATATACTTGCTCCAGAGAAAACGACGCATCTCCAGTCTGCATGCAGCAGAACCGGTGCATCAACCCTGTTGCAGGAGCAGAAACGGCGCATCACAGTCAGAACCAATGTATCGCCTAAAGTACCGATTCATTGGAACCAATGCAGCGTGCAGTGTGGGAGAATTGACGAATCCACTTGACTGCGTGGAGAACCCGGTACATCGTATTTAAAACCAATGCTTCTCGGCTCAGTGCGTCGTCTTTGGAAGCGACGCATCGCCACCACTGCTTGAAGAAAATCGACGCATCATCTTGGCTGCGGGATCGACATTAACAAAATCACTTGTCAGCACCCCACATATCGCTGTTGCGACCAGAATCAAGGCACTGTGTTCTGCAGGCCTGCGTGGCTCCTATGTCCGGCCCACACTCCATTGTGGTCAGCCTGATCTCTTGACTTTGCCCCGGTCTAGCACAACCAGATGACCGCCCCATTAACTCCTATTGCTTCTAAGCGCTACTGACATTTTTATTATTTAAAAATTCATATCTCCACTTCTACTTATTGGATTTTTGTTATTTTTGTCCTGATTTATTTATGACATTATTGTCTATTTTTCTAAGCTGGTATGGAGTCCTTTTGTGGTGTTTTCATTGTGTTACTGTGTGTTGTGTTACACAAATACTTTACACATTGCCTCCTAGGTTAGTCCTGCCTGCCTGCTCAGTGCCAAGCTACCAGAAGGTGACCCCAGAATAATTTATGGTGTGCGACTGGCTTACTATGACTAGGATTGTGGTCCCTACTTGGACAGGGTGCATACCTCTGCCAACTAGAGACCCAATTTCTAACATTGGTGGCAGTGGTGGTATAGGACTTGTGTTTATGCATTTCCATACAGTGGCTTAGTGTACAATACCACTATATACTTAAGACTAATTTGAAACCTTTTAAATTCTCCCCAATTGGCTATAGGATTTTTTTGTAAACCGTGGCTCCTTCTGGAGAAGCAGCATCTGCACCTGCAAAGATGGATTTTGAGCAGGCCAAACTGGAGACCTACATTGTGGTCTAACTCAAAGATTTTAGTAAGGGGGTTGACCTGTCCACTAAAGGCTTCACCAGAAAGTCAGAGCTGCAAAAGACACTGAGAGCCTGGGCAGAGGCCCGTAATTCAGGGGCTGTGACCCCAGAAGAGAAGCAGCAGGAAATTGATGAGGATGAACAACTGATCCTGGATTCTGAGGTGGATGTGGGACTGCCTGTGGAGAGGGAACACAGCATCCGGTCAGGAATAGTGGTTGTGCTTAGAGCAGAGAGCAGCATCTCATGAACCCAGAGGAGCTGGAGGACAGGAGGGAGGGAGGAGAGAAAGCTTAAGTTGGAGCTAGATAAGTTGGAGAAGGAGCAGGTTCTGTCTGAGAGGAGGCTAACTCTGGAGGAGAGGAAACTGGCCCATGAGCTAAGTCTCAAGAGCTGGACATCAAACCACTACAGGTGGAGTTCGGCAGTAATGGTAGCAGCAATACTACAGAGTCCACTGGTGAAGTAAGGGCCCACATACCAAAAAACTTGGTGCTCAGTTATGTGGTAGGGGATGTTTGCAGGCTACGAAGTGGCTCTAAGAGTGCACGAGGTCCAAGAGGAGTCCTGGGGGTGTAATTTGTGGAGGTACATGCCTACAGTGGGGAGGGAAACACTCTTAACATTGGAGGTGAGGGACCAGACACATTTCACTGCAATAAATGTCATTCTAGTCAGAAAGTTTGGTATAGGCAGAGATTCAGTGGCAGCCACACGATCTCATCACAGACATTGGTGTATTTCTTAGATTATGTTAGCAAGGCACTGAAGGGCTGGCTGAGAGGCAGCAAGGCAGAAGATTATACAGGGCTGTAGAACCTAATTTTGAGGGAGCGCATGCTTGATATCTGTTTAACAGAGCTGTGTCAACACCTGGTAGATAGCAAGCTGACTGATCCCAGGAAGCTTGCTGAGGAGGTGGACATCTGTGTCAGCACCAGAGTGTCCAAAAAGGTACCTTGGGGTGATCCCAAGAAGGCTGGTTCAGGTTCCTCCAAACAGAGTGACTGGGAGGTCAAGGGAGACACAGACAAGTCTCAAATTAAGGGGGAAGCAAAGGGTTCCCATGTCCCTTCTGAGAAGGATGGAGCTTCAGGTGGGCTGTCGCCTAGGGCGCCCCACTTCCAAACCCCCTGCTTTGATTGTTCTCAACTAGGATACAAGCAGGGGGACTCTGTCTGTCCAAAGCAACCACTCACTGTGGGAACCCTACCGTAGTGGCCAATGTGGCCTCAGGGGAAAATAGTCCCCAGGGGCAGGTCATCGACCATGCCCTGATCTCCCTCAACTGGGAGATAGGCTCTGAGGGTGAGCAGGTGATCCCTGAGGGTGGGAGTCATCACTTCCACAGGTGAAAGTGAATGGGGTCCCAGTCACTGCTCTGTGGGATATCGGGGCTAGCCGGACTATGGTTGTGGAAAGGTTAGTTTCCCCAGAACAATACACAGGCCAGGTGAATAGGGTGACTCGGGCCCAGGGGCAGGACTTTATCCACCCTATGACTCTGGTGTCCCTAGTGTGGGGTAGGGAGGTGGCACAGAGGAGGGTCATAGTTAGTCTCTAGATACCCACTGACTGCGTCAACGGGAATGAGTATCCCCCCATGTCAGGAGAACTGGGAGGGGCAGCCGGCACAGGCACCCTGACAGGTAAGTTTTCTGGGGGTACCTCTTCCAAACGGAGGGTACAGAAGCCCAGATGGAGGGGCAGTTTCAGGATACGACCCCTGAACTGGTAGGAGGTGGAGTGAAAAAAGGCGGCAAGACACCTGAGACTACTGCACCCACAATTGCCCTCTCTGAAGGGTCTCCTCAGATTTTTTTCCTGCTTACCTCTTCTTTTTCTTGATTCTTTCTGTTGGCCTTAGGACTCTGAGCACTTTAGCACTATTGACCAGTGCTAAAGTGCATGTCCTTTTACCTTAAACATGGTTACATTGATTTATTCACAATGTGGATATTTAATTTATCTGTAAGTCCCTAGTAGAGTGCACTACTGGTGCCCTGGGCCTGTTAATTAAATGCTACTAGTGGGCATGAAGCACTGTTTGCACTACCAACACAAGTAGCCCTTTACACATTTCTCAGGCCTGCAACGGCAGAGCCTCTGTGTGCAGTTTAACTGTCATGTTGACTTGCATTTAAAACCCCTTGCCAATCTTTAAACTCCCCTTTTATTACACGTCACCCCTAAGATAGGCCCTAGGTAGCCCATAAGGCAGGGTGTTGTGTACGTAAAAGATAGGAAATGTACTTTTAAGTTTGTTTTTTTAAAACTTTGTTTATTGGCATTTTTCGGTACAGCAACACAACAATTACAGTGTATGGCAGGCATTACATTAACAGGGCGTGGATAAATCAGTACAGTACAAAGGTTGAGTTTGAATATACAGGACTCATTATACATTATCAGGCATAGGTATAACTGGCAGACAGAATTTCACATCAGCCCTACTAGTGGTCAGCCCCTTTGTTATTAGGCCCACCGCTCTCAGCTTAGTTCGCAATGGTGCAGCGCTATCTTCCGTGTTGCTTGCAGCCTCCCTGTACAGATAGCTAGTGAGGGGTTCCCAGATATCGCAGGGCCGTGAGCAAAGGGGCAGCAACTCAGCGTATATATTGTTTTGCTCCTGACAGTAAGTGAGGTCAGCCAGCCATTCCTTAAATTTGGGCGTCCTGCCCCTCCCCCATCTGCAAGCAAGTTTGCGTTTAGCCACGAGTAGGCCCATTGCCAGGAATTGTTTAGCGTGACCTTTGTGCCCTGGGAGGTATCCCAGGAGGCCCATTTCTGGTGTGAGATCGAGCTGTCCCCCTATCATGTCACCCAGGGCTTTCCCCACCTCGGTCCAGTAATGCGCTATGGACCTACATTCACTCGCCACGCCACGTGTAGAAAACCCACACCCTCCTGCTTACATCGGTCGCATCTATCGCTTTCCCGTAATTTGAGTTTGTGCAGCCTTACCGGAGTATAGTACATTCTGTGGAGAAATTTAAAATGGATAATTCTGAACCTGCTGCTAGCAGTGATGCATTCTGTTTGTTGACAGCTGTACACCCAGGCCTCCTCTGTGATAGGGTGTCCCAATTCTGCTTCCCACCCCTGTTTTGCTTTCAGAGTGTTGTGGGTCCCCGCCCCTACGGAGGCCTTATATATGCGGGACACGGCATGTGGTGCCCCTGCCTGTATCGTTTGGTGTAATCGGAGCAGTGTGGGAGGTTCCTCTGGGAACGCAGGGGTAGCAGCCCGAACAGCTTGTCGCAGGCGAATGTATAGGAAGCGGTCCATGGTGGTGGGTGGTGTGTCGCCCAAGAATTCGGCCATGTTTTTGAATCGCCCCAGGTGGTACATGTCTCCCCATGTATTTATGCCTAGTTTGAGAAGCATGCGTTTACAGATACTTTCCTGTGTAACTGGCAGGTTATGTTGGTCGAGCAGGGGAAGTAGCGGGGAATATAGCATGGGGACCTGGGACCTTTTGGCAATGGTTTGCCACGCATTGTTTGTACAAGCCACGGTGGATCTCTTTCCCCCAGCTGTTTTGTCATCTACACCCAGGAACCCCATAAAAGGCAAAGGTGCCATGAGCCCCTGCTCCACCGCCAAATGCATCATTAAGGGCGGAGGCTCGAGCCAGTACGCGGCGAAGTGTGCCTGAGCACTGAGATAGTAGAGTTCGGGATCGGGTGCTTCAAACCCGCCCTGAGCAAATGGCAGAGTGAGGGTGCACCATTTGATCCGAGGCTGTTTCCCGCCCCAAGCGAGGCGAATGAGCTGGCTCTTCAGCCTAGTAAAGAAGGGGCGGCCAGGGTGGAGAGGGATATTTGTAAACAAATATAAAAATTTAGGCATGATGACCATCTTCATTAAGGCTATCCGGCCTGCGAGGGAGTGCGGGAGAGCAATCCACCTGGTGATCAGGTCTTCCACCTTAGCGAGGGTCACCCCATAGTTCGCTCGTAGTAGTTCTTCTTTATCCTTGGTTTTGGTGACTCCCAGGTATCGGACCTCCTCTACGCACCACTGCAGCGGGTAGTCCATTGGGAACGGAGTGGTACCGCTCGTGAGCGGCATGACCTGGGATTTGCCCCAGTTGATGGTGATTCCCAAGAAGGCCCCAAATGTTATTATTTCCCGGATCATGGCATTTAATCCTTCAGCCGGATCACGCACATATAGCGTAATATCATCCGCGTATAGCGAAATTAGGACTGGCCTCGTCGGGTAGTCTAGTGCATATTGCTTGTGATGTTGTCGCAACATGGATGCCAATGGTTCCATGGGGATCGCGAATAGCATGGGTGAAAGGGGGCATCCCTGTCGCGTGCCTCTGGTTATGCCGAAGGCGGGGGAGCGTTCTCCATTCAGCATCAACGAGGCACAGGGCCTATGATATAGCAGCTTAATCCACATGAGGAATCCCGGAGGAAATCCCATGTGCGTCATGACTGCAAGTAGGTATCCCCATTCCAGGGAATCAAACGCTTTGGTGGCGTCTAGGAAGACCGCAACCGCCTGTTCCTCCTGGTCGATACCATGCAGAATGGAGAAGAGGGTCCTCAAGTTATGCGAAGTTGATCGGCCAGGTATGAAACCTGCTTGGTCAGGTCTAATGAGGTTATCCATTAAGAGTGTGAGCCTATTTGCCAAGACTTTAGCCAATACCTTAACGTCGCAATTGATCAGGGACAGAGGTCTATACGAGTCCGTGGATTCGGGGTGCTTTCTGGGCTTCAGTAGTGAGACCAGCATCGCTTCCGGCATAGTGGGTGGGAGTATCCCCGTTTGGGCTGCCTCCTCATAAACTGCCTTCAGGAAGGGGGCCAGTGTGTCTATGTAATTCTTGTAGAACTCTATGCTAAGGCCATCGGGACCCGGCGCCTTGCCGTTCCCTATTTGCATTATGGCCTCTGGTATTTCATCCACTCCCAAGTCAGCTGCTAAGAATTCTCTCTGCCGGTTGCTGAGCCAGGCCAGTTCTATTTGCTGCAAGTATTGCGGAGTCTCATCTTGTCGTGCACGTCGTATATAGTGTCCGGTAGTGCGCAGTGAAAACCCCCATTATGGCCGACGTGTCCCGATGCGCCACTCCGTCCACATCGCGTATGACCAGTACGTGGTTCGCCGTTCTAGGTGGCCAGATGGTCTCGGCAAGTGCCTTGCCGGGACGTTCTCCCTCGCCATTTCTGCGCGCTATGTACTGTTTGCCTCAGAAAAGACATTCCCGTTCTGCTTCGGCCTGGTATTCTGTAAGGGACTCGCGTGTCTTGGCCAGGGTGGGGCCCCCGTGTGCTGTGTGTGCGTTTGTTTCCACTTGTTTAATTTGGCGTTCCAGGCATGCTATCGTTGTGCGAATGTCTTTGAGGATGCCTCCCGCTTTAGCCATGCAATGTCCCCTAACCGTGACCTTCAGCGCCTCCCACACAGTAGCAAGGGATGGCACTGAGTCTATATTAATTCTCAAGTATTCTTCTAGTGTGTCCCCCAGCTCAGTCTTAAACACTGTGTCAAGGAGCGCCGTGGCTTGTAGTCACCACTGTCTGGATTGGGGTGACATACCAGGGAGGTTTATTGACATGATCACAGGGGAGTGGTCCGAGTAGGTGCGCGCCAAGTGGCACGAGGAGAGCGCATGCAATGCAATGTCTTGTGATGCAATCCACATGTCTAGCCTGGACCAATTGTTGTGTACTGTCGAATGATATGTGCCCTCGCGTTGTGCCGGGTGATGGTGGCGCCAGACATCCACCAGTAAATTATCAGTGATTATTTGTTGAAGTTGGCGCTGCGCTCTGGAGTAGTGGTGTGGCAGTGGGTGGGAACGGTAGTGAGAAGGATAAAGCGTTAAATTAAAGTCTCCTCCCCATATGAGGTGAGTTGAGCCTATGCTTACCATGCGTGCCCATAGGGTGATGTAGTAATCTTCATCGTCCACATTGGGCCCATAGCTACACACCAACGTGATGGAAGCAGATGCCAGCCTTCCCCATGTTATGCAGTACCTCCCGTGCGGGTCAAGTGCAGATCCCTCCTCGATATAGGGCACTGCTTTTCTAATGAGGATTGCCGCACCCCTGGAAAATGCAGAATACCAGGAAAAGTATCTATGCGAGGCCCATCTTGAGGTGAACTGGGGCTGTTGTGTGCGTTTCCTGTAGCATAGCTATGCTGACGTGATGTGTGTCTAAGTAGGCCAAGATGTGTCGTTTCTTTCTAGGATCTCCCAGCCCTCTAAAGTTCCAGGTGAGGCGATTTATGCTCGCGATAGTATTGGTCTTCTGGCCCTCACCCGTCCTTGTCTGAGTTTGTGTATGTATATATGTACTGCATTTCTGTACTGGTGATTGAGTGTGAGCGGTACCCACGCAAACTGGTTGTTATAGCTATCTTGAAAATGCCTGCCCTTTTACCCCAACATTCCCCCCACAACGGCGTCCCCAACTTGCCGTGTACAGTACCCTCCCTCTCAACCCCACCCGTTTCATCATAAAACATTTGTGTCGTGTGGGTCACGTTGTCCCTGAGTTGACATTGCTTTGTCCCTACTTTAGGTTTGCACAGTGACCATGAAATAAGGAACCCTGCGGACAGAAGCAAGCAAGTATTACCAATACAAAGAACGGGTAGTGCGCTAATTACAGGGGTATTGGTGACCCATAAAGGCAGTGTCCCCACGACAAAGTAACAAAGGCAACATCCAAACAGTACAATCCCCATTGAAGGAGAAAAGGGGTGCTCCCTAGGAATCGTGTGTCCCAGGGGGCGTGACAGCTCCTCCTGCACTATCGTGACGTGCAGAAGGTGTCCCTGGAATACAGAGTCAATGTCCTGTGGGGTGCTCGCTATCTACAAATAGATTGGTGAGAGATCGGAAGGCATTTTATTGACAACAACTGATGTTACCTGTGTACAGTAGAGAGCGTCTATGATGGTAGTGACTGCAGACCAACCTGTGAGCAAGGGTATGCAGGTCTGAATCCTCTTTACTTAGTCCTCTTCTTGTTGCGTTGGGTCGTCTCTGGCTCCCGATGGGGAACGCTCCGCTCTCTTAGCGGCCAGCACTGTCTTTTTGAGGAAGTCCGCTGCTTGTTGTGGAGTGTTGCAGATGTGGTGTAGGCCGTTGTGGGTGAGCCGCAGACGTGCGGGGTATAGCATGGCATACTCCACTCCTTCCTGCTGGAGCTTCTTTTTGATGGGAGCAAACTTCTTCTGCGCTTCCTGAACGTTGAGGGTAAAATCAGGGTATAGTGAGATGGCGTTGTTCTCAAAGACTACATTTCTCAGCTCCCTCGCCCTGCGCAGGGCAGTATCGCTGTCTCGGTAGTTAAGTAGTCTCGCAACAATGGGCCGGAGCGGCGCTCCAGGTGGGGGCTTCAGTGCCAGAGTGCGGTGTGCCCATTCCACGATTAGCATCCTGGAGAAGGCCTACTGGCCAAAGCAAGTGGTGAGCAGCCGCTCTACATAGTCTTCAAGTCTCCCTGTATTGGTTGTCTCGGGAACACCTGTGATGCGGATATTATTCCGCCTAGAACGGGCCTCGATGTCCTCATTCTTTGCCACAATCACCCTAAGGAGCTTGTCTATGTCCGTGAGTTGCCCTGCCGCCTGTACATGTTCGTCTTCCAATGTTGAGATGCGTGTCTCGGCCTCCTTTATCCTGCCATCCTGTTTTTCGATCTTCTGGGTGATCTGGTCCATTCTGGCGCACATGGAGTCCATCTTCCCCTCAATAGAGGCAAAACTGGTTTTCATTGTGTGAAGCAGCGTCTTCATGTCCACCTCATCGGTGTCCTGGCTTGCTTGGCCTGTGCCGTCGTGTTCCTGCTCCGGCGGTTGCCCTCTGGGCGTTTTGCGAGTGTCAAAGGTGAGTTTAGGCTGTTTGCTGTCGGGCTTCCCCATTGTCCGCCTCAGCCGGGCCAGTGGGAGTTGTTTTCAAAGGCTCTAAGCTGGTCTTCCGTCTGTCTCGTCCCAGTGGGGGCAGGACAGACTCTCCTGAGAAGTAGTGGGCGGCCAAGGGTGCTCAGGATCTAGGTGGCATGAATGTGGCCCTTACCCAGCGGGGTGTCAGATTGCAGAGGCCAACGCTGCGTCTCTCCTGATGCAGAGCCCACGGATGATGGCGTGTATATGCCCCTGATGGGGAGGCGAATCTGGTGTGTGGAGTCTGGGTCATGGGCCTCTGGGCTAATAAAGCTTGTCCCTGGTCCCCACTCCTGGGGTGTAATGCACGGTGCTCCCCCGTCAGGGCTGATCCCCGGTGGTGCCCTCGATGTGCTGAGCCGATATTTATATTGCCCCTCCCCGGCGGCAGCTCGCAAGTCCATGGCAAACAGCCGCAGCCTCTGTTCACGGAGGGATATTAGGGCTCAGTAGTGGTGCTGTGTAGTGGCCTGCATGCTCATAGCGGCTCCCTTCAGTGCATTCGCTCAGTATCCACAGGTGGCGAAGGGGTAGCGTCCTAGCAGGCTCTATATGGATTCCGGGGGGTCCGCGCCCAGCTAGAGCACCACGTCCGGATGGGTGGTGCAGGGCAGGTCAGCTGGTTCCGGCTCCTCGCAATGGGCTCCGCAGAAGAGCCGGCCACTCGGCGGTGCGCAGGCAGATGGGTCACTTGCTGACGCGGTTCTTGGCAGGCTGTTATGAGTGGTGAATTCCGCCCCCCTCCGGTTTTGGGCTGAGGTAACCCAGTCGCCCCTCCGCGTGGTTCAGGGGAGGCTTCCCCCAGGCAATGTCGCTCAGGGTCCGCAGCAGGCAATGTTGAAGCAATGTGACTGGGTGGGGATTTAATCAGTTGCGGCTGGTTCCTCCGTTATGTGCTATGTTGTGGCAGTGCGCATCAGCTAGGCTTCAGTCCTCGGTCTCGCATGCCGGCCACCCCATCCAAATGGCCCTTGGGCAGCAGGCGGGCGGTCGCTCAAGTGCAGCGCCTGGGCTGTCCCCAGCTGTCTCGCCCTCGCGGCTCTTCCCCCGGGCCGTCGCTGCCTCGACTTACTGTTTCTGCTGGGCCTTGCGTGTTGGAGATGAGCGCCGGCTCCCGGCCCAGCTCGCTCGCCCCACACTCCGGGACGGTCTCCGGGCAGCTCGTGGTCCGGGAACTCGGGAGCAGCCTCTATCTGCACCTCCGCCGCCTCGGCCGCCTCTTCAGGTGTATCACCGCAGCGGCTCCGGCAATACCGCAGGGGGACAACGGAGGATCCGCTCCAGCGGGTCCCGCCAGCTTCCGCGGGGATCGCTCCTCACCCGCCCGTCACGGCCTTAGGCGGCAGAGACACGCACCGCAGACCTCCCTCTTATCCGGCGCTCATCAGGGCCGCCACGATCCCTGGCTCGCCACAGGCGATGTGCGCCACTTCCTTCAGCCTTCCGATGCAGTATGATGCAGCTTTGGACGAGTTTAGCCCCCGGATTAAGGATAGATTGTGAATATTTATTCCAGGGCTGACGGAGCCTCACTAAGGTGCGGACATCTTGCCTGCGCGCCCCCTAGCGTCTCCGTACTTTTAAGTTTGCATGTCCTAGTAGTAAAAAACATGCAAATTCATGTTTCACTACTGTGAGGCCTACTCCTTTCACACGTTAACACTGGGAATTCCTTATTACACTTTTAAGCTGTATTTCCTGATTGGAAAGGAGTAGCTCAGCCATGTTTTATATATTTAGAATGATAATGGTAAACACTCTTTACTGGTAAAGTTAGATTTAACATTACTATTTTAGAAATGCCACTTTTAGAAAGTGGACATTTCTCTGCTATTAAAGCTCTGTGTGCCTGCAGCCTGTCTCCAATACATGTCTGGGGTGGGTGACAGCTTGACTTTATGCTTTCCCTCTAGACAGCCACCCACAAAGGAAGGTTAGGAGTGTCTGCGTGCCCATCTGCATCCTGATGGCTCCTCCTGGGCAGGATGGGGGGGAGGAACTTACACTTATACCTGAATAGGCAGTGTCCTGTCTTCACACAAAGGGCTGATTACCCCCCTGTAGTGAGTCTGGACCAGGGCTGGAAAGAAAGGGCCTCTGTACTCTTCAAAGACACTTCTTTGAAATCACCCCCACTTCAAAGGCACAACTGGTATAAGTACTGGGTCTCTGACCCAACCAAATCAAACACTTGTGTACCTGTAAAGAACCTCTGTCAAAAGAATTGTTGTGCTGCTACATGGACAGTTACTCTGTCGGACTGCTGCTCTGGAAGAATTACTTTTCTGCTGTGCTGCCCTGCTGCCTGCTGCTCTTTGACCCTGCTGAGGGATAGCTGGTCTCTGCCTTGAACACTTTCATTTCCAGTCATATCGACTCAGCTGAGGGAGCATAATAGGTACATCGCAGTTGGAATCAGTCCATCGCCTAAAGAACTGATGCATCAGAACCAACGCATCGCCGCTGCTGCTGTGTGGGAGAATCGATGCATCCCTCGACTACGTGGAGAACCTGGTGCATTGTCTTCAAAACCAGTGCTTTTCGGCTTGGCACATCCTCTTCAGAACCGATGCATCGCCACAACTGTGTGAAGAAAATCGGATCTTCACCTCAACTGGGGGATTGACATCGACTCACCGCTTGTCTGCTCCCACATCTCACTGTTGCAACTAAGATCAAGATACTGTGTTCAGCAATCCTGCGTGGCCCTCTATCCAGCCAGCGCTCCATCACGGTAAGCCTGAACTCTTGACTTTGTCCCAGTCTAGCGCAACCAGATGAGCCCCCATTGATACTTATTACTTCTAAATGCTACAGACATTTTTATTGTTTGTAAATTTATACCTTGACTTCAACTATTTGGTGGATTTTTATCATTTTGGTCTTGATGTAGTTATAAAATTTATTGTCTTTTTTTCTAACCTTTTGTGGATCTTTTTGTGGAGTTTTCATTGTGTTACTGGGTGTTGTGTTGCACAAATACTTTACACACTGCCTCCTACGTTAGGCCTGTCTGCTCAGTGCCAAGCTACCAGAGGGAGATCACAGGATAATTTATGGTGTGTGACTGACTTACCCTGGCTAGGATTGTGGTCCCTACTTGGACATGGTGCATACCTCTGCCAACAAGAGACGCAATTTCTAAGAAGGTCATATTCCAGCTAATTAAACCCCATTTGCATTACACTAGTAATGAAAAATAAAATATATTCATTATTCAGTATCAGTGTAATAAAACAATTATAGAATGCAAAGAGAATGGATTACCAACCGACGTTCATAAGCTTCCCTTATGTTTCTGAGGCTGATTTTGCCAGCCCTGAGGACAAGGGCCGCATAAGCAGTACCAGGGGTCGCAAGAGGCAAGCAAGAGGTTGCAGCTGTGACCCATGGTGATCCCTAATTGACGTCCATGATTACCATTAGCTTAATTCCTCAAGTCTATACTCTGCCCCAATGCCAAATGACACATAAAATGCGCAGCATAAAGGAGGGTAGCTTTAAGGCTATTAGATTACTTTGTATTCACACACCTTTTTTCAACCGACCTTACCTATCTTCAGGTATGTTCCTCTCGTCTCTCTTTGTGTCCCTCTCTAAAATCCTGTACATTTATTTTTTCTGTTGGTCATAAAAAAGGTATCTTAGATGTAATTGACTCACAAAGTCACTCTGGGTTCCACTCCCACATTTCCTAAATTATCTGGGGGAGGCCTTTAATATCTTAAGAAGTCACATTATTCAATTGGTTATTTATCAGTTTCCTGATCTATGTTTCTGTTCATCATGTTCACATATTCACAAATGTTTGTACGTTTCCAACTTGTAACTAACACATGTTTCATTTTAGAAAGTACTTTTTCCATAAAGTTTGAATTTTAAAATAATAAATTCATCTGCAATAGATGTGCACAGTTCCAGAATTTCCAGTTTTAAGGAAAGGAAGGAAGTGACATATTCAGTTGCCACTTCTCAGTAAATGTATTGTTTCTTTCATTGGGTTTTCTTGTAAAGTGCTGCATGCCATGGTGCACTAGTCCCAAATTTCTTTGTTTGGACAAAATATCGATTTATAAATATTGGGAGACATAAATATCTGAAATTAAATATCGTGACACACAAATATTGTGATGCAGAAATATCATTGACACGCATTTCGTTTTTGAGGTAAGTATTTTTGTAATATCTTTTTCACTAATATAGTGGTTAAAAATATTGTTTTTTAATTGTTTTAATGTGTTTTAGCTGATATATTAAATGTATGTGCTACTTTTGTTCATATAAATGTTATTATTAGTTTTTGAAAGATATCTTGCAATTTTAAGTGATTTAGAAAAATGTTATTAAATGTTAATAGTAATTTATAGTGTTGTAGCGGGGTGTTGTGTTTGTAAGGGGACAGGGTGGGAAGTTAAGTAATAGATAATTAAGAATTATTCAATAACATTTCTTTAATGATATGATTGATATTAATATGTAATTTATTTAATGCGGATTTAGTTTTGTCAGATGCTATTTTTGGGATTTTAAGTTTGTAGGGGTGAAGGGTGGGAAGTTAATTAAGTAATAATTAATTAACATTTGCTTATTAATTGTTAACTATGCATTTGATTGATTTTTAAATATGAAATTTATGGAATACTTATTTATTTTACTTTTATTTTAGTTGTGGGCTGCTAGGCTTGTAGGGGTGTAGGGTGGAAATTTAATTAAGTAATACTTAATTAATAATGTATCACTAATTGCTATTTAATTGATTTTTTAATTATGTAAAATATGGAATACTGATTTAACTTACTCATATTTTAGTTGCAGGATGCCAGGTCTGTAGGGGTATGGGGTGGGAAGTTAATTAAGTAATAATTCATTAACTAATCATTATTATTTGCAAATACATTATTTAATTGAATAAAAAAAAAAAAAATTGTGAAATACTTATTTAATTTAATTTAATTTTAGTTGTGGGATGCTAGGTTTGTAGGGGCCTAGGGTGGGAAGTTAATTAAGTGATAATTAATTAACAAATACTTATTAATTGTTAATTCATTATTTAGTTTATTTTAAATATGTAAGTTATGGAATTTGTTTTTAGTTATATTTTAGGTGCAGGCTGCTAGGCTAGTAAGGGTGCAGGATGACAAGTTAATTAATTAATAATTGAATAACAAACATTAATTAAATGATAATGTTTTTATTGAATACTAATTATGTAAATTGATCAATAGTTTTTATTTTTTTCAATACATATATATGTATTTATGTTAATTTTTTTTTTTTTATCAAGAGTTTAATATTTTTTCTACATTCATGGTGTTACTTATATGTGTAATGTGCTAGAATTGAAGTATCTTCTATACTTTTTCTTAGACTGAAGTAGAAATAGTCAAATTAACGTCTTTGCAGTTCTACACTTTCCCTACTGTTGTGCTGTTTGGAGTAGGATTAGTAAATTTCACGCCTACGGAATCCAACACTTTCCCTACTGTTGCAGAGACTGTAGTGGGAATAGTACATTTTTCCCCTCCAAAGTCTAACACATTCCCTACTGTTGGGCTGACTGGGGTGGGAATAGTAAATTTGAACCCTCCAAAATCCAATGCTTACTTTCTTTTGCACAGACTGGAGTGGGAACAGTGAATTTTACCCCTCCAAAGTCCAATGTTTACGCATATTGGACTGGAAATAGTAAATTTTACCCCTCCCAGCACCAACACTTTCTCTACTTTTGCGCTGTTTTGGAGTGGAAATAATAAATTTAATCCCTCTGAAATCCAACACTTTCCCTACTGTTGTGTAGACTAGAGTGGGAATAGTACATTTCTCCCCTAAGAAGTCCAACACTTTCCCTACTGTTGCATAAACTAGAGTAAAAATAGTATATTTAAAATTCTTCGACTCCAATATTTTTCATAATATTGTTTAAAAAGATTTTAATGTTTATAGTTTTTTATGTAAATGTGTTTTATGGATTTTTCTTTTATTATTTTATTTATTATCTGCATTAATCAATACATTTTTATTTATTCAACTGTTTATATTTGTATAGTTTTATTGTGTATGTATGTAACATAATTAATATAACTAATTATTTTACAATTTTATTTATTGTCTACATTAATCAATATATTTTTGTTTTTTCAACTGTTTATATTTGTATAGTTTTATTGTGTATGTATGTAACATAATTAATATAAGTAATTATTTTACAATTTATATTAATTATGTTAATATTTTACATGTATTACTATATATATATTGTAGAAAACCGCTTCCTAAGATCACTGGTCGATCTTCCTGCTAGCTGCCCTTTAAAACCTATCTATTTAGATCTTGCCCACAGGCAGCTAAAGCACAAGCTGAACTGTAAATTGTTAATGTTCTGGTTCAGGTTATGGACAGTGGAAGAGTTGGAGTCCTATCGAGAGGCTTTGAAGGATCTCCTGAAATTTCCCCAGGCAACATCGATCAGGTGGTTTATCTGTCTACGCGAACTATTGGGGAGATTGGGGATGGAGTCCTTCTGGTCCAACCCGGAAAACATGTTGCAAATATCAAGGATGCAGCTGAAAGAACTATATTGGGAAAAAATGCTTGCTATGGACTTGGCAGAATCCTCGATAGGTTTGACAAAAGACTTTTTGACCTTTAAATCTGTTCCACTGTTTGAGCCAACTATTGATGAAATTACCCCACCGTTGGCACGTAAACTGTTCCTCCAGTTCCGCTACAAGACCTTGCCCACAAGATTATTTAGCTCTAAGTGGTGTTGTAGTGCTTCACAGGATGACCTGTGCCCTGCATGTAAGGCCTGTCCGGAATCGATTGTCCATTTACTTTTCTTCTGTCCACATTATTTATCACTGAGGAAAAAATGGATACTCCCTTTGTGTAGACTTGTTGGTCCGGGCCACTATCTCGATGTATTAAGAATATTGTGCACTGATACCCGAAGACCAATAGTTTTTGGTCTTTCTAGATTTTGGTTTGCACTGTGGATCAGGCGTGGGAAGATACCTGTATGAAGCACTTTTCTTGTCAAGAATTACTGTACTTTGCCTTTTTCCACATTTCCCAAATGAAATTGCTTTTAAATATTTATAGGGAAGAAACCAATATGTTGCATTTTTCCTTTGCTAATAATTGTTGCACCTCTTATTTTGCACATCTATCTAAATGAACTGTTCTTAATTTTTTTAAAAATGTTTCGTAAATTTTATATACTGTTTTTATACCTGTGCTGTGTGTACTTTTTTGGATCCTGGTGATCGTAATAAAGTTTTCTGATGATGATATAAATATCTATATATAATAATAAATGTAAAATATGAATCTAATTAATATAAAATTAAAAATTATATATATATATATATATTAAAATCACCAAAATCATTCATCTGCTCGCAGCGCCAGTCCACACCACTTCAGCAACAAAGGATTCACGAACCACCAAAACTGCAGGCAAGTCAAAGCTTTATTCCTGTTTCCTAAACCTGATTACGCGTTTCGGGCACCACTTGCCCTTGTTCACACAATCAAAGAGATAGAAACACCATCTTTTCTATACATTGCTAACACCACATGATAGGACACCATGATAGAAATAAAAAAATATGTATATACACATATATGAGCACACCTAGTCTTTCTTTTATAACATGCTTTTTCATTTCATGTTTTTTTTCCCCATTTGTTTTTTTTCCTTTTTTCTTCTTTTTTTCTTTTTCTTTTTCCCATTTTTCAATTATTGTTCTCTTAATTTCTGTTGTGTCCATATTAAAATATATGCTGTGATCCTCATAAATTTCGTAGTCCATACATAGGTGATAGGTCCCAGATATATATATATATAAAAAAATTCACAAGTTGGCTCCCCTTTAGCTGGATGTCGTTGGCGCTTCTGCGGTGCGAGCCAGTAGAACGGCAGAGCCACACCGTACAATATTTCACCAACCACTTCAAAGAAATCTGGCCACACTCAAGAGTAAGGTTCAGCAAACGATTTTTATTACACAATCCACAAGATCATGTTGACAGGGATCAGGCAAATGGCCTACACATTTCGGTCTCACCGAGACCTTTCTCACGGGTAAATTACACAGTTTCAAACTCAGATGTTAAAGACAAAAACCAATGACATCACTTCCTGTTACATTGCCCCATGGCATTGTGTTATTTGTAGTGCTTAAAAAAGATTATAAAGTGCAAAGTGCAAATCGAATCCATAATATGCGCGGTGGTGATCATGTATATAAATAATTTCTATGAAATTTATAGCAAAGAAATCTGGTCAATCGTTATTTAAAAATGGTTTTGCACATTGTAATATAAAATCATTGGAGCAAATTTACATTTCTAAATTGCCCTGCCGAGGAGTAAGCAAGTGAATATGTGAAAGGCAGTATAGGTGAGTGTTTGAGGATATGAGTGACTGTATGTGAGAGTGAGGGGTTGTGATGGTAGCTGTATGGGTTAGTGAGTAAGTGTGTGAGGGGCTGTATAGGTGAGTGAGTATGTTTTAGTATCTGTATGAATAAGTGAGTGGGTGTGTGTATAACTGAAAGGTGAGTAAACGGCTGTCTGATTGACTCTACAGGGGAGTGAGTAGGTGTGTGAGTAGCTCTATGAGTAACTGACAGTGTGTGAGTGGCTGTATGGCTATATGAGTGGATAAATCAGTGGCTGTATTAGTGAGTAAGTTGGTGTATGAGTGGCTGTATGGGTAACTGAGTGGATGTGTATGTAGACCTATGATTCAGTGAGTGGGTGTGTAAGTACTGGTAAGGGGATGTCAATGATTTTGAGAATGGTAGTTTGGAAGTTGGAGTGGGTGTATGAAAGGTTATATTGGGGTATGAGTGGATGCGTCAGAGATTCTGTGGATGATGTCATCAGTGATGTCATTAGTGATGTCATTGCTGATGTCATTTCAGATGTCATCAATGATGTCATCAGTGATGTCACTGACCATGTCATCAATGATGTAATATGTGTGGTGATAAGCAGTGCATTGCGGGGGCGCAAGTTATAGTTAGCTCAGCTAACGATAACTGCTGAATTTCTCTGGTTTTGTACGAGTGAAATGTCTGCCTAATTATAACATCCCTGTAACCTCTGTTTTTTGTCAGTGAATTTCTAAGGTTTTTTAAATTTTATTTCCTAACTATAATGCCCCTGTAACCTTTGGTTTTTTCAGTGAATTTCTAAGGTTTTTTTAAATGCTAATTCCTAACTATAACATCCCTGTAACCTTTGTTTTTTTCAGTAAATTTCTAAGGTTTTTTAAGTTCTTTTTCTTAATTGTAACGTGCATTTTTTTTAAGTGAGCCTCTAAGATTTTCGTAGCTCCTTTCTATATTGGATTTGGTATATGCTTATCAGAAAGTACATTAATAACTGGTTTTACTTTAAAGAATTCTTTGAGTCAGCACAACATTGTCACATTTACTGTGGAGAATCTGTGATTAGTAAATGTATTTCACATACTGAAAAATACACTTAAAGACATTTTTTAAATAAAGTTTAAGCCTAAATATTTAGTAAGATATTGTTTTAACTTTTCTTTCTGTGATCAATTTAGGAGAAAAGCACCTTTACAAAAACATTTTATAATCGCAACTACCGACGTCATCGCGGTGCTGTTGGTAGTCAAGATGAACGTGTGGTTTGTACAAAGTGTAAAACATATATATAGACACATTCTATGATTGCATGCATCACTGTATCACTATGGGCCTCATTACAATGCTGGTCGGACTTGCATCCAACTGACACTGTCGTGGACTCGGGACCGACTGTCCTCCGGTCGGCGGTCCAGACACCACAATTACAATGCACATGGTGCGGTTGCATACTGCCATTTCTCTATGGGAACTTGTGCTGCAGCCGTAAACTGGCCGTAGCACAAGCTCCCATAGAGAAATTAGAGATTCTGTTAATCCCTGCACTGCGTAGCAGGCACCTCAAGGTGCCTGCCACACGGTGCAGGGATTAACAGGGGGGCACCATAGGTGCCCCCTCTGCCCCCAACCGGAGGCTGCAGGGAGAAGGGGGCCCTGCAAGGGGCCCCCAAAGTTGCTTTCCGACAGGCTTTCCATGTCAGAAAGCCGGACATGGAAACCCTGTCGGAAACCGAGCATCGTAATCCAGAGGGCGGAAACGCCGTCGTATAAGCATTACGTGCCAGTTCCAACTAGCCGATGGGCTCCTTGAACCCATCGCAAACCAGCCAGAATGACCAGCTGGTTTCAATTCTGACCGCCTACGTTGAAATTAGGCGGTCGGAATTGAAACTGTTGATGTTGGTCAGAAAGTCTCTGACCTGCAGTCGGAGGCTTTCCGACTGACATCAAAATCAGGCCCCAAGTCTCTCATTCACTGTATAAGTATTTGAGGGGATCTGTGAGACAGTGCATCAGTCTTTCAATACTTCTTTAATGAATGCGTGACATCCTCAGTACATCTATGAGTGGGTGCATCAGTGTCACAATGGGTCTGTGATTGGTTGCGTAAGTCTCTCACTCAATCTGTGAGTAGGTGCATGAGTGCCTTTGTGCATTTGTAAGTAAGGATATGACTATCTGACTGGATCGGTGAGTGGACACATGAGTGTCTAAGTGGGTGAGTGATTGGGTGCATGAGTGTCTGAGTGGGTCTGTGAGTGAGTATATGAGTCTCTCAGTGGGTCTTTGACTGGCAGCGTGAGTGTTTGAGTGGTTCTGTCAGTGGGTGCATGGGTCTCTGAGTGCGACTGTGAGTGGGTACATGAGTCTCTGAGTGTATAACTCACTGGGTTCATAAGTCTCAGAGTGGGTCTATGAGTGGCTCTGTGAATGCCAGTATGGGTGTGTGAGTGTCTGAGTGGGTCCATGAGTTGATGTATGAGTGTCTGAGTGGATCTGTGAGTGGGTGTATGAGTGTCTCAATGGGTCTGTGAGTGAGAGCATAACTCTGAGTGGGTGAGTGAAAGGGTGCATGCATGAGTGTCTGAGTGGGTGTGTGACTGGGAGTGCGAGTGTCTGGGTGGCTATGTGAGTGTATGCATAAACCTTGACTGGGTGAGTGAGTGGGTGTGTGTATGTCTGAGTGGATTTGTGAGTGGGTGTGTGAGTTTTTGAGTATATGAGTGAGTGAGTGACTTAGCCCATAAGTCTCTGAGAGGGTCTGTGACTGACTGTATGGGTGTGTGGATGGGTGTATGAGTGTCTGAGCATATCTCTGAGGTGGTGTATGAGTGTCTCAGTGGGTCTGTGAGGGTATACGTGTGTGTGAGTGGTTCTGTAAGTGGGTGCGTGAGTCTCTGAGTGGGTCTGTACATGGGTGCGGGACTCTCAGAGTGAGTCAGTACGTGGGTGCATGAGTATTTGAGTGGGTCTGTGAGTGGGTACATGAGTGCCCAGGTGGGTCTGTGAGTGGGTGTAAGAGTCTCTAAGTGGGTATGAGACTGTACACATAAGTCTATTAGTGGGTCCCTAGGTAGGTGCATGAGTCTCTGAGTGGGTCTGTACATGGGTGCATCACTCCCCGAGTGAGTCTGTAAGTGGGTGCATGAGTACCTGAATGCGTATGTGAGTGGGTGCATGATATTTGAGTGGGTATGTGACTGAATGCATAGGTGTGTGAGTGGGTATGTGAATGCATGTACAAGGGTCTGAGTGTGTTTGTGAGTGCATACATGAGTGTGTGACAGTGACCGGCAAGTGTGTACAAATATATATTTTTAATATATTTTCAACAATATTGGTGATGACATCGCAATGTCCCCGTGAGGGTACATGGGGTGCCACGCTGGCTACCTTGTCAGTGTGACTGCTCTCCCCACGCAGCTCCACCACTAAGTACTGCCCCCTGAGCACCGTGAGCTCTCTGTTTGCAGGGTGTTTGAGGCCCTCCTCCACTGACAGGCTCCTGCCTTCACCTCTTCCCTGGTGGTCCGGTGAGAGAGCACTCTGCTCTTCTGCTGTTCTGCCTCTGCCTCTGTTTGTCTCTTTCCTTTTGTGCCATCTTTTTCTCTCTCCTTTGTTTTGCCCTTCTGTCACTTTTCACTTTTTCACTTCTCCCTCTTCTCCCTCTTCTCAGTCTTCTCACTCTTTCCTTCATTTTCCCCCACCGCTGCTGCCCCCGCATCCCCTCCCCCTCCAATGTGTCCTTCCCGCCTCCCAGCTGACCTGCCCTCCCCAATCCCTACTTAATGGCAGATGCTGTGCGACCACACAGCTGGCGTGCTGAAGGTGCGCCAAAGGCAAGCCCGTCTGCGCCCGCCTGCGACCTGATTGCTATCACTGCCAGGGACTCTGGTCCTCTGACCCGCCACCACTACATCTCCAGCAATCTCCATGATCTCAACCCTGGACGCAACAACTGCCAGCTCTCGATGCTGAACAACACCAACTGCCCTCTCTCCTGTCTACACTGCCGCCGCACCTTCACCCACCTCCTTACCCCAGCACCATCTCCCAACCTACCGGACATCACCGCTCACAAACCACTCAACTGCATCCTCCTCAACGTATGTTCCCTACACAAGCACGCCATAGAAATCTGGGACCTCCTCAACACCTACTCTCCCGACGTCGCCTTCCTCATGGAAACCTGGACTAATGCCAACTCTGCACTCGACATCGCCACCGCCATTCCCGACAGATACAAGATACAAGATCTTGCTCAAGGCGTGCCCCATCCGTCCAGGAGGAGACATCGCCGTCATTCACAAAAGCACCCTTCGCATGACCACCCTCCAGGACGACACAACGATCCTCATGGCGCACCTCCACTTCCAGATCCAGACCAATCCCAAAATGACTCTCCGTGGAAACCTCTACAAGCCACCTGGCCCGCGCTCTCTTTACCGACGCCATCACCAACCTCATCACACCCCACGTCCTTGCATCCTTTGACTACATTCTACTCGGAGACCTAAACTTCAACATGAATAACCACGATGACTCAAACACCACCTCCCTCCTAGAGAACCTCGCCAACATAGAACTAAAACAACTAGTCACCACCCCCACGCACACACAGCGGGACACACACTCGACCCCGTCTTCACCAGAGGAAACAGCGTCCCCTACAGCCACACCACGGAAGTTGTTTGGACAGATCACCACTGCATCCACCATACACAAGCACGCCCACCGCCTCTCCCGCAGAAGCTGGAACAAACTTACCAAAGACCAGCCCATCTCCGCCCTGGTCAGCACCCCACCACCAACTACGTCAGATGCTAACATCGCAGCACGCAAACTCCACCGCTGGATCACGAACTGTGCCAATACACCCGCCGCCCTCAAGAAAATTACTGGCAGACACATCAAGAAAGCACGCTGGTTCACCCCTGCACTCCAAGAATCCAGACGCTCCTGCAGATGACTCAAAAAGACATGGAGAAACAACAAAACCCCGGAAATACACGCCACCTACAATGCAGCCACCACCACACACCACCAACTCATCAAATCCACAAGGAAGAAATCCCTCCAAGAAATAATCCTCACCAACGTGCGCAACACCAAAGAGCTTTTCTCCAACATCAAGCAATTCGCCAAACCCTGCAGTGAAACAACAGACATCCCACCCTCCCAAGACCTCTGCAACAGACTCAGCACCTTCTTCCACCACAAGATCAAGATGATCTACGACAACTTCAACAACCAAGACCACCTAACAGCTCCAGCTCCCTCCTCATGCGACACCACTCAACAGACCCTGCTCTAATGGATCCCCCTCGAGACAGAAAACACCTTGAAGACTATGAAAAGCTTCCACTCCAGAGCACCCTCAGTCCCCTGCCCACACCACATCGTCCACAGAGCCACCTCTGCCATCGCACCCGAACTACGTCAGATGATCAACTGCTCCTTTGAGACCGCCACCTTCCCCGATGACTGGAAACATGCAGAAGTCAACCCCCTCCTGAAGAAACCCTCCGCAGACCCGTCGGACCTCAAGTACTTCAGGTCCATCTCCCTGCTTCCCTTCGCAGCCAAGGTCATCGAAAATGCCGTCAACACCCAGCCAGCAAACTTCATCGAAGCTAACAATGTCCTGGATATCTCCCAATCCATATTCCGAAGCAAGCACAGCACTGAGACCGCCCTACTCACCGCCACTGACGAGATCCGTTCCCTCCTCCACCAGGGCAAAATGGCAGCTCTCATCGTCCTCGACCTCTCGGCTGCATTCAACACCTTCTCCCACCGCACCCAAGCCACCAGACTCCTCAATGCTGGCATCCCTGGCAAGGCCCTCAGCTGGATCTGATCCTTCCTCACTGGCAGAACTCAGTGGGTCAGACTCCCTCCCTACCTCTTGGATCTGACAGAGACCAACTGTGGAGTGCCCCAGGGCTCCTCCCTCAGCCCCCACTCTTCAACTTCTACATGGCCCCCCTCGCAACCATCGTCAGGAACCACGGGCTGAACATTGTCTCTTTTACGCAGACGACACCCAGCTGATCCTCTCCCTCACCAACGAACCCAACATCACCAGACACAACTTCCAAGAAGGGATAAAAGCTGTTGCCTCCTGGATGAAGAACAGCTGCCTGAAACTCAACTCAGAAAAGACAGAAGTCCTCATCCTTGGCTCCACCTCCTCCGCAATGAATGACTCCTGGTGGCACTCCACCCTCGGAAATCCCCCCACCCCGACGGACCACGCACTAAACCTCAGCATCATATTAGACGCATTGCTCACAATGAACTGCCAGATCAACGCAATCCCTTCAACCTGCTTCAACACCCTCCGCAGGCTTTGAAAGACTTTCAGATGGATCGTAACCAAATCCAGAAACACTGTCACGCATGCACTCATCAGCAGCAGACTGGACTATGGCAACACTCTCTATGTCTGAATCAACAAGAAACTCTTTTGCAAACTCCAGACTGTCCAGAATGCTGCAGCCAGATGATCCTCAACATCCCCCGTTGCAGTCACATCACCCAACACCTCCACGATCTCCACTGGCTTCCAGTCGAAAGAAGAATAACCTTCAAACTCCTCACCAACGCATAAAAGGCCCTTCACAACACTGGACCCACAAACCTGGTTAGCCGCCTTGTTATAATCTAGCAAATGATTAATGCATCCTCTCTATTGTTGCCATTGCCTTGCTGCTCAGCCTATGGTGATGTCATCAGAATGTTGAGAAGGTTGGTGTGGAAGTAGGAATCAGTTGGTGTGGAAGGGCTGAGCAGCAAGGAGGCTGCTCCTGGTGGGGCCTAACATTGAGGCTTAATATGGATCTGATCTTAATAATAAAACTGTGATCCTGAGTTACATTCCGGACTATCTATCTTTCTTTCAACTGTAACACGCCTCTCCTTCTGCGTACCCAAAAGACACCTCCGATAAGCCCAGCTCTCACTGGCCACCATCCAACGTATCAGCAAGACTAGAACAGGAGGAAAGTCCTTCTCCTACCTCGCAGCCAAAGCCTGGAACACCCTCCCCCTCCAACTTCTGCAATCTCCCACATTGCCCTAGTTCAGGAAGAACCTCAGACCTGGTTTTTTGGATTACCCCAGCACTCAATGGAGCTGCCCCCCATCATACCCCAGCGCCTTGAGACCCTCATGGGTGAGTAGTTGCGCTTTACCAACCCTGATTGATTGACTGATCGCGGCATCATCGTGAATATTAAGCACAATTAAAAAAATCTATTTTGGACTCATAACCTGTGTCACTGATACACCCATTTCTCAAACATGGGGTCAGAGTATTTCCACCCTGACCCCTTATGTGGGCTTTCACACAAATTTGCAGCCCCAGAAACTGTTCCCAGATGATAAAATGGTAGCCGCAACTTTCTGTTCAGGTTGCGTCCAGCCAATCAGAGCCTTCCTGTTGGCGCGCAAATCAGCGATTTTATTAGAGATATATCTATAATGTTTTACCTAAATTTCACAAAAACTACTGGACAGATTTGCACCAAATAACAAAAAGCACAATCTGTGTAACAACATCTACCTTTCTGCCAAATTTGGTGTAATTCTGTCCAGTGGTTCGGACTGTAGGTTCGACAGCGCTTTCCTTGATGAATTAACATTCAAATGCACCCTTTTTTCGTGCCCCTATTTCTCAGTCCCCACTGCACAGATCACCCCCAAACTTCCGATGACAACCAGAACCTACTTTGACACTTATTTTGCAAAATTTCATGAAGATTGGTCAAACAATGCCAAAGTTATAGGCAAGTAAAAAAATGTTTTTCCTATGGAAAGTCCTAACTATCACTACCTACTGGTAAACGCGTAGGATATATATATATATATAAATATTAATATAAGTATATATATATACATATATATATCTTGATACTCCTTCCTCTGTATTGAAAAGAATGGACTCCACTTGTTTAGCGCTTCAATATATTTATTTTTTCGTGCTTATCGCCGCCATGACGCGTTTCGGGCTACCCAGAGCCCTTGATCACATATATATTATATATTTATATCTATCTTACTGGCAGTTGCCAATAGGTAGTTATAGTTAGAACCCATAGGAAGAACATTTTTTGTTTTGTCAATAACTTAGGAGCCGCTTGAAAAACCTTCAAAACTTTTTCTTAACTTATACTTTAGGCTGTTCAGCTG
This sequence comes from Calotriton arnoldi, assembly GCA_963921515.1. Lineage (NCBI taxonomy): Eukaryota > Metazoa > Chordata > Amphibia > Caudata > Salamandridae > Calotriton > Calotriton arnoldi. The sequence continues at coordinate 431,060 of CAWUFW010005407.1, forward strand.
CTGCCTTCAAAGTTTCGGGGTGATCCATCAAGAGAGGATTGAGAAAAAAGGGGGGTCCCAAAATGCAATCTCCTCATGCATTTTCCTATAGGGATTTTGTACATGACTACAGCCCAAACGCCTGGGTGTAATCACACATTATTTGCCAGAAAGTTAGATATTGCTCCAGAAAGTGTGCTTTTTGTCATTTGGTGTAAATCCATTCAGTAGCTTTAGAGATATTCAAGGTAAAAAAAATATAGATATCTAGGAACATGGATCCTTGCAGTGGACTCGCGGATCCACACTCCCCGTGCTGAAATTTTATTGGCTCAACACTTCAACCAGGAAGTATTGGCAGCCATCTTGTTACTCCGCTTGAACCGAGTTCCAGTAAAAACATTACAAAAAAGAAAAAGGGGCAGGATAGAAATTCCCTGACCCTCTAGGCCTCTTGAGGGGGGGTCCCACTTGGACTCTACAGGGCCAAAAAAGCATCTTTTAAAAAAAAATATTCGGCAGATCCACGAATCCTGACAAAAAAAACCCTGAAGCATGGGCTCTCGTTCTTCTGTAAGTATCAGCCCCCAGGTGAGCTAGGTTCTGTGGGCATTTTCCAAATAAAGAAGGTCTGGCACACGGGCCCTCCTCCCTGGGGCTTATTAATGTCCCAGCGACCACCACCTCCCCTGGGGTTTTTAGTATTAATTAATATGGGGAAGGTCCATACGGCCTCCTCTGCTGCCCTGTGGACCACCACCTCCCCGGGCCACATTCTAAAAACAAATTGAGGGGGCCTCTTGGCCCCCCGTGCCCTTGGGACCACCACCTCCCCGGGGCCAGTTCATTTTTATGGAGGGGGCACTCAGACCTCCCCTGGACACAGAAACCAGCACCTCCCCAGGGCCATGATGAAATTGTAGTGGGGGGCCTCCGGGACCCCCTGGGTGCCCCAGGGGCCACCACATTTCCGTGGCCATCTTCATTTAGAAAAAATGGGGGGTGGCTGCGCGGTACCCCTCCCGGGCTGTTCTCGGCCCCGGGGATTGTCACCTCCCCGGGCATGCCCTACAAATTAGAAAGGAGGGCAGCCATGCGGTCCCCCGCCTGGAGCCATAGATGGCCTTGGGGAATGCCACCCCCCAGGGCCGGCACCTTCTATGTCTCGGGGTGCCCACCCCCGTGACACAGCTGTTTGATGTGGCTTGGCGGGAGCATTACCGCTCCCGCAAAGCTACAGCAAACGCTGCACTTCTAGCAAGTGAAAGCATTAAAAATGCTCTCACTTGCTGGAACAGAAGCGGAATTGCTTTCACAGAGAGGGAGCTGCATGTTTAGCAGCTCCCTGTCTGGGAAAGCAATGCCGGCTCTCGCAGGAGGCAGGGCATTGGCAGGTACCGTTGGGGCATTCAGGCTCCCCCGCGGTCCCAGAGGACACTGGGTACCCTGGGGGACACAGCAGAAATGGCAGGGCCACCGGCGATGGAGGCCGAAATCTGCCCGTGGAGGGGGCCTCGCGGCTACCCTCCACCATTTGAGAAAGGCCTGACCCCCCTAAAAGAAATAATTAAAAAATGTTAAAAAGGCCAGGCCCTGGCGAAAGGAGCCCCTGGGGCTGAAATTGGCCTGGGAGGCTGGCCGCGCAGTCCCCCTCCCATGTTTCAAAAAGGCCTGGCCCCAGCAGATGAGGTACCTGGGGCCGAAATCAGACCAAGGAAGGGAGGCCATGCAGCCCACCTGCCGTAATAAAAAGACAATAAGTAATATGTTTTTAAAAACCGGCAAGTTGCAGAGGCCCCGCCCCCTTTCTCCACCATTCTTCAAAAATGCTTCCTGGTGCACTGCTGGTTGGGGGATGAAGTCCCTTTGGCTCCAGAGGGTCCTTGGGGACCCAACAAGCCCTCCTGTTACCTCAACTAAGTCCCACACAGCAGGATTGCTGAGAGGTGTTCGCAGGCCACGCCCCCTTTCTCCACTAGTCTGCAAACACACGTCTTGGCGCACTGTTGGTTGGGGGATGAAGTGCCCTTGGATGCTGAGCATAACTGGGGGCCAACAAGCCCTCCTGTTACCTCCAGTAAGTCCCACAGAGCACGATTGCTGAGAGGACTTCAGAGGCCAGGCCCCCTTTCTCCACTTCTCTGCAAGCACGCCTCCTGACACACTACAGGTTGGGGGAAGAAGTCCCCTTAGCTCTAGAATGTCCTTGGTGCCAACAAGCCCTCCTTTAACCTCCAGTAAGTCCCACACAACGGAATTGCTAAGAGGTCTTTGAAGGCCATGCCCCCTTTCTCCACTACTCTGCAAACGCACCACCTGGCAAACTGCTGGTTGGGGAATGAAATCCTCTTGGGGGTTCAGAAGCTCTCCTATTACCTCCAGTAAGTCCGACACAGCAGGATTCCTGAGAGCTGGTCGGAGGGCACATCCCCTTTCTCCACCACTCTGCAAACGCTACGACTAGTTAAAAAATCATAGAAATTCAATTAAAAAAAAAAAGGTTACAGGGACGTTATAGTTAGGAAATAGAATTTGAAAAACCTTAGAAATTCACTTAAAAAACAAAGGTCACAGGGTCGTTATAGTTAAGAAATAAAATTTTAAATACCTTAGAAATTTTCTGAAAAAACCTAAAGGTTACAGGGACATTATAGTTAGGCTCAGATTTCACTGGTACAAAACCAGTGAAATTCAGCAGTTATAGTTACCTGAGCTAACTATAACTTACGCCCCGCAATGCATTGCTTATGACCTCACATATTACATCACTCATGACATGGTCAGTGACATCACTGATAACATCAACTTGTGGTGAGGTGTGGATACAGGGGACTGAACACATGATCAAAAGTCAAAATGAGCGCAGCCGCAGCAATAAATCAATGTCCAGCCAAATACTCACTTTTATGAAAAAGGGGAATTATTTTGTTTCTACGGTTACCAGCACAAAGGAAGAATACAGTATTCACTAACTACACGATCCCCCAGAGGTCAGGGCTTTAGTGTTTTCTTAATGGGTTCCCTGGCCCACTCCCTCCTCGCTCTAGTGATAGTGGTTATTTCCCATTCACTATTGCTAACATTTAGTGTATGCCCCACTAGTAGTCCGAGTCTCAAGAGTCCACTCTGTCTCTGTTCTAAAGTCAAAAGTGTTCCAGCGCTGATGCGCTATTAGGCCGACGGGCCCAAATTCAGTCTTTCCCACACCTGCAGGCCCAGAGGGTCTGGAGTTCCTGAGTGAACCGCCTTGGCAGCAGCTGGTCTAGGTGAGTTCACTGCAAGCAGCCCGGGCAGGCTGCACTCGCTGATCACCAATTTCCTTCAAGTGGTCATGCTCAGGCAGAGTTTAGAGGTTCCTCACAGTTCTTTGCTGCAAGTAAGACTTGTCGGTCCGTACCACAAGGTGAGGAAGGTGACGAGAAGTTCCCAGTGCTGATCCATCATCAGGGAATAGATGGATGGGCCGGTTCCCATGGCAGCCTCACTCCTACGACGATGCTCTGGGAGAGTACACACCTTAGGCTATGTCCGATGATCCCCTCTCGCATATGGGGTCACTGCGTCCCTACCGTACACAGGCACCAACCCGCTCAGCACAGTAGGTATCCACATGGCAGCCCCTTCTGGCATACGTTGTAGATGATCCTCAGCTGCACATGATCAGCACAGCATCCCATAAAGTTAATGTGCGGCAGCCCCTTCAGGTATACTGTGTCACTGATCCTTAGCTGTATAAAGGCTCTGGCATAGCGTTCATTGTGGCTCACTTCATGCCGGCCCTCTCCTAGCATACAGGTTTGCCAGCTTTGTACTGCATACGGACAATGACCCGATCAGTGAAGTGGCTATTACCTCACACCTTGCAATGGGAGTCCACTTGATAGGATTCTCCACTGAACCTTGCTCACTGTAATGCTCTCTTCTTCCTCACAGGGCACACTGGTCTTGGCAAGCAGGCAAGCACTGATGCTCCAGGCTTCATGGCAGGTGGTCTTAGATTCCCTGGGTGATGTCCCCTCACCCAGCAGAGAGACTAGCAGTCTGGTCATAGGCAGAAGTCTTGCAGAACTTCCCTTCCTCACAATTCCTTATGTTGCTGTTGAGTTTCCTCGAACAAGTCTTATCAATTGGATAATTGTTCTAGAGTCACATATCTGCTGAAAGATGGTGAACACACCTGCTGGATTGCTTATGCTAAACTCTTTGAATGTGTATTGACCTTTATCCTACTGGTTTGAATGAGAGGGTTTCGGGATACCTGGAGTATGAGTGACTGCAGGAGTGTAATGTCCCAGTGACGTAGCCAGGTGGTGTTAGAGACAGCATGCATGGACTGCATCCAGGATGAACTGTCAGAGCCTCCAGGGTTGTAACTGGTTGTGCACCTGCAGGGCAGTGCCTTTGTATGGCTAATGTAAGAATGTCAAGACTAGTGGAGAGCTGATCGGTAGAGCTAATGTTTTCAGTAAGTAAGTAAGGAAGGATTTTTGCCCTAAAACATTCCCTGGCAGGATAGGGTAGAAAGTCATGGTTTCAATGCAAACCATGGACCCTTTGTGCCCCAATGGCTGGCTGGACCAGTGAGCAGCTTTCTGGAAACGTTCTTGGCCTCCAACAAATTCTACATCTCTCTGAAGTGAAAAGGATGTGTTGGGAATTGTGACCTTCTGAATTCCTGTTTTACAGTAAATGGTAGACTTTGCACAGATCAACCTGCATATTTCACATTTAAATCACCAGTTAACACCACAGTCATCGATTACACTCTGATTCACATGTCAAATTTTCCTTTATCTTCAGACTTTCAAATGATGAAAATGCCTGAGAACGACCATGAACCTCAGACTATTTCTCTAGCTTTGGATATTTGTATAATAATGGGAAATAACTTGAAGATAGTACTGAGATAAGGCATAGAAGAATCACCTGGAATTTTACTTTCTCACATCGTTTTAACGAAAAGTTAGGCTGAAAACTCAGTTAGTGAAGCAATGAGAGAGATTCTCTTTATATCTCTGCAAGATGTAAACTGGTGTGCAAAATGGGATTTCATTTTTATCCTAAATAATCAAATGCAAAAGAAGGGTTTGAAGATGCAATCTCATTAACATGCTGATCTTTAATGAAAAAAGGGCATACTGGAAATGACTATGAACCATGAAAAAGCTCAAGTCCAGCGCTGAACAAATAAAAAGATTAAAAAGAGAGTACAAAAAGAGGATCTGTCAAATAGGAGCAAAATATCGGGTGCACTGTTGGGTAGCAGTAGACATGGCAATTAAAACCAGTAATAATCACAAATTCTGGTCACTAATACCATCAGGCCTACAGCAAGGAAGCTGCAAGTATATTATACCCTGTAGTAAATTGGATTTTTTTAATTGAATTTCTTTATAGGAGTATTTCTGAAACATTAAAGACCTCATCTGGAAATAAGGTTTTTGACCCTTTTACTCTTTCAGTGAAAGATACAGATTAAAATCTATAGCGGTCTCAAACGAGGCTGTATATTGGCACCTTTGCTATTTGCACTTTGCATCGCTTATGTATCCCCGTTACTCAATGTTGATGGCGCGGATCTTCCTAAATTTGGCACCAAGAACATTTTACATTTCTTTTATGCTGGTGATCTCATTTTAATCTCGACAGCCCAGATTGGCCTCCAAAAACAGCTAAAACGATTGGGGAAGTATAGTGCCTAGAAGGGTATGCTAATTAACTACAGCAAAAAAAAGAAACAAGGGAACCCCTATAGTCAAAAGGGACCAAGGGTAATATTAATTATTAAGAGACAGCGGTCCCTTACAAGGTGAGTCAATATAGATAGCCACACAATTACAATCAAGATTGGGTCTGTTTGTGTCTAGATAGACAGGTTACATATTAAATAAACATATAAATAAAGCAACAAAACAATCCAAAACAAATAAGTGAGCAGGACGTGAGGGGGTATTGGGAAATCCGTCGATTTCCTTACCACAGGCAAGTCACTTAAAAGTGACTTATATGGTGAAGATGAAAATAAGCTGAAGTCACAATTTCAAAAAAATCTTGTACTCCACAATTTACACAATTTACAGTTTAGAGTTTAAGATGCAAGTGTCGATGACGTTTCGATCCCCAACTTGGTTATGGGACCATCATCAGGACTGAGCAGTAAAGAAAATGCCTGGGAAGTTGCCTGGATAAGTCAGGGAGGGATAAGGATGAAAGGGGGTGAGAAAGACAAGGAGGGAAAGAGTTAAAATACTAAGGCGGTATGGTCACAAGTTTGAGTAGACGCGCATGGTGACATGCTAATGGAATTGCAAAAGAAGGTGCGCATGCCCCATTTCGGTACTTTGCTCAGGGGTGATAGCGAAGGTGGGATCGGCTATGCCTGTTCCGGCATGCCGACGGGCACCGTCGCGGCACCCTGCAATGGTTTGTTGTGCTCGGACCGTACCAAGCCTGATACTGAATGTGGAGGCTGGTCGATCCAAGTACCTCTACACAAGGAGTCACTGCGATTACTGAGTTTTTGTTTTAATAAACCACACTGTCTCGCAACCCTCCATGGTCCCCTGGAAAATTAATAGTAGCCCAGTTTTACTTAAAAGAGAAATCATACAAGAAGGTCATTTAAAGTCAGAATATATGACTGTTGCCCAGTATAGAAGAATCTAATCAATCAATCAATCAGGGAATCTTAAAGCGCGCTACTCACCCGTGAGGGTCTCAAGGCCCTTGCAGCTCCGGGTTAGCTGAAAAGCCAGGTCTTCAGGCTCTTCCTGAAGGTGTGCAGGGTAGGGGAGCATCTGATGTTGACTGGGAGTTCGTTCCAGGCCTTGGCAGTGACGTAGGAGAAGGCTCTTCCACCTGCTCTGGTTCTGCGGATGCATGGGGTTTCTGCTAGGGCGAGGTCGGCTGAGCGGAGGTTTCTTTTGGGTACGTGGAAGAAAACTCTTTAACTGGATATTCTCACATATGAATGCACAATTAGAGAAGCTGCATTACACTTCTATGGTCCTATGTTTGTTTATATTTTACTTTGAAGTTGGGCATTTCTGGATGTATCCAGTGGCATGAAGGTGGACAACATTATCCACTTAATTAGGTAAGACAGAGGACGTCATAAGAATAGAGCAACCTAATTATGAAATACAAAGTGCTTTTGTTCTTGTACCTTATGCACTATGCACATATGCGTGCACTATAGACCTAACAATTTTTTGTGAAATGTGACACCACTCATTTCTCCCTGTTTGTTTGTTATTATTTTCAGAATGACGGTGGACCCCGACTATACATGGGACATCGCCTACCTGGCCGCCCTGATTGGCCAGAATAAATTTTGATTAAAACTTTTTTTTATGTTTATCACACTCTATACAGAGTGACTATAAAGAATTTTTGGTACTGATGAATGCCTAGGATCCCCGTTTGGGGACCACAGCAGGCAGAAACATGTCGACCTTTGACCATTGAAAAGGGTGTATGTATCTTTCTCATAACCACGGTCCTCTTTTAACCATATCCCCAGTGGGCCACTGAATAAAGTTTATTAGGTACCCTGGAGGTAGTTTTAATTAACACTGGATATATTTTTTGCACTCTGTCCCTCGCTTACCCAAAAACTATCACTCATCATAAAACACCTCAGCTCCTCCCCGTTTGTAGAGTTGTAGCCCCCACCATTGACTTCACAGTCCGGGTGTGAGGTGGGAACCCGATGATGAAGCATGTCACATTCGGGTGAGTGAGGGATCTTGTCCTAAAAGGATCTCTTCCCCAGCAGTACCGTCACATATTCACTTGTTGATATAACTGTCTTTTGTTTTGTTTTTCTTGCTAAAAATACCAGACTAACTTCTTTGTGAGTTTTCAAGAGCATTGGAACCCCTTATCACAAGTGAGTATCTGGTTCCGGCAACTTATCAAACTTCACCCTCTCTCGAGTGGTGGCTCAATGCAGAGAATATGACCAAAGGCTGTCCCTTCTAGCCTCCGCTCCCTAAGGTAATAACCACGGATGCAAGTGGGACAGGTTAGAAAGCAACCTTAGAGTAATGGGAGGTCTAGGAAAAATAGAGCTCATGAGATATCCAGGTCTTCAAATAGGAAAGAATTAAGGGCAGTACTATCAGCTCTGGCTCATTTCTCACAGATCTTGAAGGGGCACGCAGTCTAGGTCAGAACAAACAGTATGGTAGCCAGATCTTGGACAAATCAACAAAGGGCAACAGGATCTCTGAAGTTGTACAGGTTGGCATAGGAGATAGAAACCTGGGCAGAGGGCACTCGGTCTCATCTTAGCACAGTAAACCTGCCAGAAAAACAGAACTCTTCGACAGATGAGCTGAGCCATTCTATCTCAAACTCAACTTTCTAGAGTCTTCATCTGAGGTTTTCAAGATGATGACTCAGAAATTTAGAGTACCTTGGTTAGACCTTTTTGCGCAGGAAGAGAATTCTCTTCTCCCACAATTCTGTTCCCTTCCAATTAAACTTAGGCATTGGATGCTCTAGCAATAATATGGCCTTGAGGAATGTGTATGCCTTTCCTCTGATTCTTCTCATCCCATTATTATTCAGAAGATTCAGGATGATTTTGCATGGGTGTTGATAGTAGCCCCTTGCTGGCTTCGCGTGAATTGGCTGCCTTATCTCCACAGGCTATTGATACCCCCTCCTTGATTGTTTCCAACTTAGTCCTCTCCATAGAGTGTTCCATCACTGGATCAAGCAACATTGGAGAGACTATACTTGGGGGTTTGGAACTTGAGAGTTTAAACGTCAGATCTCAAGGCTGTTTGGAGGTGGAAGCATTAGAGATTCAGCACTCCAGGCGTCCATCAATTTTAAAGCTTTGCAACTGGCACTGGACATCCTTCTCAATATGGTGCAATCTTAGAGGTCTTCTTCCTGTCTCTTGTGATCCATCAAAAGTGCTAGATTTTTGAGGGATTGTTTCCTCCTGGGCTTGGTGGTGTTCACACTTAGGAGTCAGTGGGCAGCAATCTGAGACTTTAGAGGTACAAACTGCGTAGATATGGACAATTTGCTAGAAAGATTACTTCAAAGTTATTCACTAAAAACACCAGTTTCTCATTCTCCTGTACCCTCTTGTGTTGTCCCCTTAGTTTTAAGAGTCCTTAATTCTCTTTCTTTTTAAAACCTAGAGACAGAGAAGTTATTTTTGATAGCTATATGTTTTGTCATAGGATTGGAGAGTTAGATGCCTTATTACACACTGATCCTTTTTTTAGTTTCTTTCCAGATAAGGTGATTCTAAGACCTGATCCATCTTCTCTTTACCTAAAACCCTGTCTTTATTTCATGTCTATCAGGAGCTTGTGCTCCCTTCTTTTCATCTCCATGAATGTACCTCTGGAGGAGATAAAAATGCATACACTGGATGTACGTTGCACACTCTATATTCATGTTGAGCAAACAGCTTCATTTAAGAAAGTTTGTTACCGGTGGGCTGTCTGGGCAACGTTTAAAGCATCCACTTATACGCTGAGTAAGTGATTAAAAGCAACCATTATCTTTGCTTATGAGTCAGAAGTGAAAAATCTGATAGGAGCGATTCAAGGAATATCCACTTGTGGAGTATCTACTTCATGAGACCTTTTCAAAGAGGCATCCAAGAAAGACATTTGTGCAGGGTCGGACTTGGACACAAAACAAGCCCCGGCATCAAAATAAAAGTGGCTCCCATTAGCAAACCAGATAGCTAAAAATCTGGCCCATATTTCCAAACCAGGCCTGTTTTGAGCTTGTACAGAGACGCTGTATGGTTAATTTGCGAAGTATGGGAAAGTGCATGCACTTGTGTTCACGGCAGGCAATGTTTGTGGTAATATTAGGGAAATCAACAGTAAAACCGGCCCACCTGGCCATAAAACAAGTCCACAACCTGCTACCAAATGGCCCACACACTGATCTGTCAGACAAGCCCATTGGGCACTACCTGATTACCCTATAGGACAGCCAAACCCTGCATTTGTGCAGCAGCCACGCTTTCTTACCCCCCACACATTTATGACTCATTACAGACTTCAGGTGGGAGGCGATTCCTCTTAAGACTTTGGGGTAAACGTACTAAAATTAGTGTAACTTTACCAGATATTGAAACAATAAATTCACTGGAATTAATTTGTGTGTCTTGGCTGTTTGACTTCAGCTTGAGTATGCACTCTACCAGTAAGGAATGGAATGAGAAAGATGCAGGAGAAGGTAATGACTTGGTTACTTATTCATTACTTTGAATCCAGTTCTTCCTCTTCACAGTCCTCGTTCCTCACCCTCCCTCCCAAGAGGTCTAAGGTTGAAATAGCAGCATTGTGTTTGTTTTCTGGAGTCAGAGTAATGAAAATTACAAGTAAGTAACTGGGTCATTCCACAGAATTTTGTTGAATACCATTATGTTTCAGGAAGCAGTTTTACACTTACCTGCCATGGCTGAATGTCACTGGAGTTGGCACATGTTCCATTCACAAAAGGCCCATTGCCTGGCTTGCATAAAATAAGTTCATTCAGTGCATGCGCATAGACATTAACTGCAAGGTATGCATGCTGAGTATAACTCAGATCCTTTAGTTCAAATAGATCTCTGGCCACCTTTTCTAATGCCTCTTTACCAGAGCAAGGTCTAGCATCAGGACTGAAATCCCCTGGTGCTGTGAAATTTCCTTGGGGCTGCACCCATTTGCAATTAAACGCCTTTTCCCAAAAGAGCTTTATAAATGTTTCTCCTGTAGATGTGGATGGGTGAAGGTGGCTGAGGAAGTCCCAGAAACCTGGCATTTGGCCTGTGTTGGGCATCAGGCCTACTGTCCCATTCAACACTTCCCATGCCTGCCTGGTGAACAGTCCTGGAGTGATCCCGAATGAAGCAGAAGCAACAAACACCTTCCCTGTGACGTGGTGTTCGTAAAGAGCATCCATTAAAGCTGTGACGTGTACCTCTGGGCTGTGGAGGACGATTACGTTGACCGACTGCTGCTTGATTACTTCCACCACCTGGAGGACCTTGTTCTTGGTGTAACTCAAGTGGATCTTAGCCACAAACGTCACACACCCCCCATTCTTCTCGATTCCTTGCCGGATCGCATGACCACCCTGCTCTCCCACATCATTGTCCACCACCACCATCCCTACCCAGAACCATTGGAAACGCCTGATCAGCTGAGGCAGAGCAATGTTTTGGAATTTGTTGCTTGGCACTGTGCGCAAAAATGAGGGAAATTGAAGCTTGTCGCTCAGAGCTGAAAGAGTGGCTCCATGGCTAATCTACAGAAAAGAAGAAAAATTAGGGTACTTCTTGAAAAAACATTATTTGGCCAAGGGAGCCCACAGTGTCATTCATTATGCAGTTGTGGGTTTGCACGTTTTTATGTCTTGACAGCTCCCATAGGTCTTCACATGAGTAACGATAATATACAATAACACACAAGTCAACACTTCAACGTGTGCATAAAACAATCTCCAGCAGAGCTAAAACCTTTTGATGCCTTTCTTCTTTCTTCAATTCATCAAAATCTCTCATTCTAGTACCATTTACCCATTTTTGCATTCGATTTTCAGCTTTCAATTTTCGTCTGTTTGTTCAATGTTTAATGTTTTTTTGTGACAGGTACTGAGGATTTGTGGCTACAATTTATATATAGAAAATGTTAATCATTCTTAATATATTACTGGATGCTTTTATCAATTTTACCAAAGGCTGATGACTGTAAAGAAGTATCTATGTACACTTTCTTAATAAATTCCTACAATGTACAAGCTTATGTATTGCTATAAAGAATTAAACTTTGCATGTGCATGCTTTCACTGACATGTCTATTCAGATGTCTTGGATGCAATATATCAATAATTTGGAAATTCTGTAAAGATTTTATGAACCATACTTACAAATGAAAATCAGTCACACACAGCAAAAATATATAATAAAGTTGAGAATGTACAAAAAAAACTAAAAGGAAAATGTAATAATCAAATGCTGTAAATGAAAATTGCAAATAAAAATTACAAATGGCAGTTTTGTTTTAATGCATAGATTGTCTGCTTGAGCAGAAGCATGCAGGTTGGCATTTGTCATGCCAAACTATAGTGAAAGAGGGGACAGCTAAGAGGAACATAAATCCTTAAGAAAGTTAAAGAAGAAGTAACTTAAGGAAACAATCATTGGCTCCCCCACTATCAATCAATCACAGAATTTGTAGAGCACACTACTTACCCGCGAGGGTCTCAAGGCGCTATGGGGGAGGGAAGGGGGGGGGGTGCTGCTACTGGTCGAACAGCCAGGTCTTGAGTAGCCTCCTGAAGGTCAGCAGGTCTTGGGTCTGTCGTAGGCTTAGTGGAAGGGTGTTCCAGGTCTTGGCGGCGAGGTGTGAGAAGGATCTGCCGCCGGTGGTTGTTCTTCGAATGCGAGGGACGGTGGCGAGGGAGAGGTCGGCGGAGCGGAGCTGGCGGTTGGGGACGTAGAAGAGGAGTCGTCTGTTGAGGTAGGCTGGGCCAGTTTTGTGGAGTGCCTTGTGTGCGTGGATGAGGAGTTTGAAGGTGATCCTCCTGTCGACGGGGAGCCAGTGCAGGTTCCTCAGGTGGGAGGTGATGTGGCTGTGGTGTGGTACATCGAGGATCAGGCGTGCGGAGGCGTTTTGTATGCGTTGCAGTCACTTGATGAGCTTGGCCGGGGCTCCCGCGTAGAGGCGTTCCCATAGTCAAGTCTGCTACTGACGAGGGCCTGGGTGACTGTTCTTCTTGTGTCTGTCGGGATCCACCTGTAGATCTTGCGAAGCATGCGGAGGGTGTTGAAGCAGGAGGAGGAGACTGCGTTGACTTGCTTGGCCATGGAGAGCGTTGAGTCGAGGATGACTCCCAGGTTGCGTGCGTGGTCGGTGGGTGTCGGGGCTGCTCCCAGCGTCGTTGGCCACCAGGAGTCGTCCCAGGCTGAGGGGTTGGAGCCGAGGATGAGGACCTCCATCTTGTCCGTGTTCAGCTTTAGTCGGCTGATCTTCATCCAATCGGCGACGGCCTTCATTCCTTCATGGAGATTGGCTTTGGCGGCGAGGGGGTCCTTGGTGAGGGAGAGGATCAGTTGAGTGTCGTCGGCGTAGGAGATAATGTTGAGGTCGTGCTGTCTGGCGATGCGTGCGAGCGGGGCCATGTAGATGTTGAACAGTGTTGGGCTGAGGGAAGATCCCTGGGGTACGCCGCAGATGATCTCGGAGGCTTCGGATCGGAAAGGTGGGAGGCGGACTCTCTGGGTTCTGCCGTCGAGGAAGGAGGTGGTCCATTCCAGGGCCTTGTCTCGGATCCCTGCGTCGTGGAGGCGTGCGCGTAGAGTGCGGTGGCAGACAGTGTCGAAGGCGGCGGAGAGGTCCAGCAGGATGAGGGCTGCGGTCTCACCGTTGTCCAGCAGGGTCCTGATGTCGTCGGTGGCGGCGATGAGGGCAGTCTCAGTGCTGTGGTTGCTGCTGAACCCCGATTAGGATGGGTCCAGGATGCTGTTTTCTTCTAGGTATCGGGTTAGCTGTTTGTTGACGATCTTCTCGATGACCTTGGCTGGGAACGGAAGCAGGGAGATGGGCCGGAAGTTCTTGAGGTCTCTTGGGTCCGTCTTGGGTTTTTTGAGTAGGGCGTTGATCTCTGCGTGTTTCCAGCTCTCTGGGAAGGTCGTGGTCTCGAAGGAGAGATTGATAACGTTGCACAGGTGGGGTGCGATGGAGCTGCTGGCTTTGTTGAAGATGTGGTGCGGGAAAGGGTCTGACGGGGAGCCGGAGTGTATTGTGCCCATGGTCTTGATGATGTCATCGATGTTCACGCTGGCCCAGGCTGGCAAGGGGTCATGGTCGATGGTGTGCGGCGGGTCTGGAGTATCTATCTTGGTGGGGGCTGTCTGGGTGTTGAAGCTGTCGTGGATGTCGGCGATCTTGCGGTGGAAGAAGGTGGCGAGGGAATCGCACAGGGCTTGCGACGGCAGGATGTCGTTGGTGTTGGAGCTGGGGTTGGAGAGTTCCTTCACGATGTTGAAGAGCTCCTTGCTGTTGTGTGCGTTGTTGTCGAGGCGGTCTTTGAAGGAGATTCTCTTGGCGGACCTGATGAGGTGGTGGTGGTTATGGATGGCGTCTTTATGGGCTGCGTGGCTGTCCGGTGTCTTATCACTGTGCCATTTCTTCTCAAGTTTCCGGCAGGTACGCTTGGAAGCTAGGAGTTCCGGGGTGAACCAGCTGGCTCTTTTGGTGGTGTCGCTGTAGGTGAGTTTTTTCAGCGGGGCGAGGATGTTGGCACAGTCGTCTATCCATCGTCTGAGGTTGCAGGCAGCGTCGTCGGTGTTGGATGGGTCGGAGGGAGGGCTGAGAGCGAGGTTTGCCCGTAGTTGGTCTTCGGTGACTTTGCTCCAGCAGCGGCGTGGGATCTGTTGGGTGCGGTGGTGTGTGGTGGGTTTCTGGAAGGTGAAGTGGATGCAGCGGTGGTCGGTCCAGAGGAGTTCCGTGGTGTGGGTGAAGGAGACGTGGGAGCTTGAGGAGAAGACGGGGTCGAGCGTGTGGCCGGCGGAATGTGTCGGTGTTGTGACGAGCTGTCTCAGTCCGAGGTTGGCGAGGTTGTCGATCAGGGTGGTGGAGTTGCTGTCGTTGTTGTTCTCCAGGTGAAAGTTTTAACATAGAATTAATACATGTATCAGTATGTCGATCTAAAATTTGGAACAGGTCGTGGACACATTTGTTTATTTTATGATGTACATGTGTCTCTATGTCTTATACAATTGATAGCTATCATGTTATTGTTGAGAATGTGGGATGCAGATGTTTGGGATCAGTCTACATTTGGTGGAGTTTCATCTTTGCTACATTAAAGCTTTTCATGGATGCTTGGTATAATCTCATCTCTTAATTAAACCCCTCTTCTTCATTGTAGGTCACAAAAGTCTGACTTTACTTGCATAATCCCAAACAAATTTAAAGTAATACTCCACAGACACAGAAACTATTGAAGCCAATTCTGGTCTTCTGGCTCACAGGCGTTCTTTACTGCCTTTGCAAGATTAATGTTTGTACTGCATCTGCACACTCCTAATGACATTACAAAAGATGTCAGTGGTCTTTACTTCTCATTCTGTTCCACCTGATCATTTGTAAAGGAAATTTAAAATTCATTTTAGCCTTCCCCTGAGTGGCCTCAAATTTCTGTGATGTTCGGGAGAGGGTGCCTATCAGTCCAGGATTTCTGACTGAGATATCTCAGGTTTTCACACATGCAAAGCATCTCTCCCGTCTTTATGCCTATAAGCTCTGAAGATAGCCAATCCAAGGGCTGTATATGTCAATAACTCCCTCTCATACTAACCTGTCCAATTCCTATTCTAAGGGTTTCTTCAATAAGTTTGCGCATCACACCTTGTGTACCACTTGCACTACCCCTTTTTAGAGGTATTTACACAAAGAAAATCCAGAACAGTGGGAAATGCAGATATATTTGTAAGATATCAAAATAGCTCCTATGTTTTTGCAAGCAAAGCATTCCCGAACTAGGACTATGTATAAGGTGATCAATGAGATGGCTAATTCAGAAAAAAACGAGGCAAGTGGTGGGCGAAAGACAGTCAAATGAGGGAAAACCTTAGCTAACATTCCATATTACACTGTAAACTACTTTAAACAAACTGGGCATAGTTACCTGAGGTACATGTAAAATTCCCAGCATTCGGGCCATGGGAAGGGATAAAGCTGATACCAGATCTCCCACAATCCCAGCCAGCAACTGATGAGGCCAGCAGTCGTAACCAGGCACTGTACTCTCCACCCCTGAGAGCAGACGCAATGTCCCCATGAGGGCTCTGGCCTCTGACATGCAGGAATCATATACTCTGAAGCCCAGAGTCACGTTGGGTAGCAAGTTTGGAGTCCGATTAATTTCTTCTATTGCAAACATCATTCCTAATACATCCCTGTAGTACTTGATTTGGAACCTGTAAAAACAGAGGAATGAGTAAAGCATATCATACTGCCATGCGCAATAATGAACTGCAACTATATATACTTTATGCACAGAAAAGGCGTGTGTACACGCATTTAGCAACCCCTGGAAACTATGGTATTGCAGATGGTGCCTTAGATGCTTGTGTGGCCTCTCCTTTAATACCGATAGTGCTGGCGCATAAAAAGGTGGCACACTGTTAGTACTGCCCCTGAGGGCAGCCCTCTGAGAGGGGCAAAGGTGGTTCCATGGACCCACAGACATCCCCCTGCAGTCGGGTGCAGTCACTCACTGTACCCGCCTGCAGAGATATCTCTGATTCCTCTTTAAAGTGTAGGCAGGTCGCCACTTGCACAGTGAAACACGGAGCGGATTTGAAGCAGCCACTCTGCATTTCACAAGTTTGCGGGGGTCCTGAGGGCTGTGCATTCATTATAATGGGGTACTCTGTCCTTGTTTGTGCCCAGCGCACCTGTTGCTATGAGAATTATTCAATAATTGCATGTGTTACCTTGGAGATTATTTTCTTTGATTTGAAGGCAAGTAATGTAGGAAGAGAAAGGATGATTTGTATTTGAAAGGAGAAGTCAGGACAACTTAATGTCTTTATGTAGTTTTCAAGTACACATCAACAAGCAAGTTCTGGGCGGGTTAAATTCACGTTTATTGATGAAGCAACTAAGGGGCAGCTCTACTGAGGCCAGTCAGATGCAAATAGCACTCTAGAGAGTCCACTGGGTTAAGGAAACAGTACTTGGAACACGGAAGCACATGGTTCCAGTACTACTGCAACTCCCACAGTACGACTCCTTAATCCTATAAAGTAGGTAGCCTGACAAATTAAGTGATGTAAGTAATGCCATCCAACAGTGCCTCCTGGCCAGCCCTCTGCAGTCCAGGCAGGCCAGAGCCTTATTGGAGATTCTAACTGGGATGATCACTTGGAAGGGCTTGATTGGCAGAAAATTGAGACTGCTCACTGCTGGATAGGGAAGGAGAATTAAACCTTTTTCCACCAACGCGGGCCGCTCTGTTCTGATAAAGATCCTACCGGCCGGCACACTACTCAATGAAAAAAAATTAACTTGCTTCGACCGCTGTCTTTGTTACTGGGTGTGTCACTAAGGGTAACGTTCTGCAATTAAAATGAGAAGCCTTGGACATATCACAAAGCGCTCCAACTCAGCCACTGGGAGAATCTAGTGGGGCTTGAGATTTAGTAAACCTCGATACTCGGACAGGTCTAGCCTTGTCAATGAACACTGCTAAAGCCCACGGAACAATGTGCATGCCCTCACTCTCAAGCACTCTATGTTCTCGCTCGACAAAACAACAAGGAATGCTTGAATTCATCTCAGCCACTGGCAATCACTCAGGAGCACATCCCAATCCATCCTTTTTTGCCCACCATGCCACCTCAGTTTGAACCCAGCCATATGCAAATCAGTCTTGACCCTGCTTCTCAAGGGAACAGTCCAGCCCGAATTGCCAGGCCAGGCGCTCCTTGAATTGGAACACAAGCAACTGAGGACTGGTTTCACCTTAGTTAGGGCCCTTCAGCTGAGTATAGCTTGGTTCCAGTGGCACAGTGAATCCAGGACCCACGACTGGGTGGCAGGGTGTGCAAAAAAACAATGGACGTGGATGGGGCACCGAGCGATTGCCAATGGCTGAGATTAATTCAAGTATTCCATTCATCAGCTTGTTGTTTTTGCATTTGACACCATAAGTGCACCAGGTATGCCCAGACGTGGGTCCCAGGCTCAGTTGCTTTGCGAACTCCTCAGTGGAAATAACAGTACAGTGTAAAATGTTAACTCTCACTTAAGTTCAGCGACATAGGGGCCTATTACGATGGCGGTCGGATGTCCACCGCCGGGCCGGCGGCGGTGTCCGCCGGACCGGCGGTGGACATCCGCCCGCGATCGTAACCAAGAAAACCGCCGGTCAAATTAGGATGGCGGTGGTGACCGCGGCAGTGGGAAATTCCAACCGCCGCTTTTCCGCCGGTTGCCATCCGCACTCCTGCCTGGCGGACGGAGCAGGACCGGGATAATGGTGGCGGTGCGGAGCAGGCACCGGCGGCAGGATTATGATGCCGGCGGTAGCCAGCCTTTCCTCAGCGGTCAGACCGCCATGGAAAGGCATGCGGAGATTGTCTTTCGGGGGCCCGTTGCAGGCCCCCAATGTGTTGGGGGGGTGTGGGTGCACAGGAGGGGTACCCATGGTCCCCCCCTACATTTCCCTGTACCAGGTGGCAGGCACTGTGCAGTGCCTGCCACGCAGTGCAGGGAAATGCAGGACATGCTCCTTTCGGCATCGCGGCGGTGCTGCGGGCAGCAGCAACTACCGCAATGTTATGGCCCGCGATCAGACCGCCGCGGTCGGATTTCGACCGCGGGTCATCGTAATTCGACCGGCGGTGCTGTCGCGGCCCATGCGGGCGGTCTTTTCCCGCTACCATGGCGGTCGGGGAGGTTTTCCGACCTCCATCGTAATAGGCCCCATAGTTTGTAGATTTAATTAATTGTGTCTTATCTTTCTCAGGAGAGCAGCTTTGTCTCTTCCTAAGACATTTAATAGTGCTGAGGACCTGACCCCACATGCTTAGCTCTAGATGCTAATGGTTTTCTACCCCTGAATACATTTTACAACATGTAGAACTGTTTCTCACCCCTCACAGGAGATCCTTTCTGGGCCATCTTGGAAGGAAGGTTGTAGATAGCGAAAGCTGGAGTGAATGACAAATGAACCTCCGATAATAATGTCTCCTTCCCTAGAGAGCCCTTCCAAGGTCTTGCTGTGCAGGGCACACCCAGGGTGGAGCGATGCCTCTCCGACTGCTGAGATGAGGAGAAGAATGACAGAGCTAGTCAGGCTCATCCTTAGACATGGAAAGTCAATCCCTTCTGCAGGCCACCTGTGGATGAAAGAGAAGGACATGTCAAGTAGGTCACAGATGCAGAGGGCACAGAGTGACACCCATACCAAGGCCTTTTTATTATTGATGGGTGATCTAATTTATGCCAGGCTCTTACTAAAGAAGTCAGACTTTCACTGCACAGAGACCAGCCTCTCACTGTACAGAAGCCAGGCACTCACTGCACTGAAACAAGCTGGACTGCACAGAGATCAGCCTCTCAGTGTACAGAAGACAGGCTCTTACTGCACTGAAACTAGCTGCACTGCACAGAGACCAGCCTCTCAATGTAGATAAGCCAACCTCTCACTGCACTAAACCAGCCCCACTGCACAGAGACCAGTCTCTCACTGTACAGAAGCCAGCCTCTCACTGCACTGAAACCAGCCCCACTGCACAGACACCAGCCTCTCAATGAAAAGAAGCCAGGCTCTCACTGCTCTAAACAAGCCCCACTGCACAGAGACCAGCCTATCCCTGTACAGAAGCCAGTCTCTCACTGCACTAAAACTAGCTGCACTGCACAGAGACCAGCCTCTCCCTGTACAGAAGCCAGTCTCTCACTGCACCTAAACTAGCTGCACTGCACAGAGACCAGCCTGTCACTGTACAGAAGCCAGGCTCTCACTGCAATGAAACTAGCTGCACTGCACAGAGACCATCCTCTCAATGTAGAGAAGCCAGGAACTCACTGCTCTAAACCAGCCCCACTGCACAGAGACCAGTCTCTCACTGTACAGAAGCCAGCCTCTCCCTGCACTGAAACCAGCTCCACTGCACAGACACCAGCCCCTCAATGAACATAAGCCAGGGTCTCACTGCTCTAAACAAGCCCCACTGCACAGAGACCAGCCTCTCCCTGTACAGAAGCCAGTCTCTCACTGCACTGAAACTAGCTGCACTGCACAGAGACCAGCCTCTCCCTGTACAGAAGCCAGTCTCTCACTGCACTGAAACTAGCTGCACTGCACAGAGACCAGCCTCTCCCTGTACAGAAGCCAGTCTCTCACTGCACCTAAACTAGCTGCACTGCACAGAGACCATCCTCTCACTACACAGAGACCAGCCCCTCACTGTACAGAAGCCAGGCTCCCACTATAAAGGAGACAGCTCTTCTGCACTGACACCAGGTCCTTCTGCTTAGAGGTCACCCTCTCACTGCAGTGAAGCCAGCACCCTTCTCAGAGATCAAACTCTAAGTGCCCAGAAGCCAGCTCCCTCTGCAGAGAAGGCACTATTTCACAATACTTAAGCTCCCTCTCAGAGTGAGCAGCCAGCCTCTCACTGAACAGAAACCAGCATCCCCCCAATGAAGCCAGCCTCTCACTGTAAAGATGTCAGCCTCTCACTGTACAGAAAGCTTCTCATTGCATTGAAGCCAGCCCCACTGCCCTAAGACCAGCTACTCACTGAACTGGAGCCAGCGCCTGTCTGTACAGAAGCCGCCTGCACAGAATGCAGTCTCTTCCTGTACTGAGGTCGGCCTCACTCTGTAAAGATATCAGCTGCCCCTGCACAGAGACCATCCTCCTCTCATTGCACAGAAGCCAGCCTCTCACTGTACAAAAGCCAGCTTTGAACCCAGCCTCAGTGCACCAACGCTAGCCTCTCACTGTACAGAAGCCAGCCTGCATTCTCTCCCTGTACAGAGGTCAGCCTCACCCTGTAAAGATATCAGCTGCCCCTGAACAGAGACCATCCTCCTCTCATTGCACAGAAGCCAGCCTCTCACTGTACAGGGGCTAGCTCCCTCTGCACAGAAGCCAATCCCTCACTGTACAAATGCATGTCTCTGGCTGCACAAATGTCAGCCTCTCACTGCATCAAAGTCAGCATCTCTGGACAGATGCCAGCAGCTCACTACATCTAAGCCAGCCCCTCTGCACAGGGGATAACCTATCACTGCACAGATGCCACCATCTCACTGTACAGAAGTCAGCCTATTCCTGCATCAAAGCCAGCACCATTGCTCAGGGGCCAGCCTCTCACTGCACTGAAACCAGCTGCTGAGACCAGCCTCTCACTGTACAGAAGCCAGCTTGTCACTGTACACAAGCCAGACCTTCACTGTGCAGATGTTGAGCTTTCAGTACTTCACTGCACAGGAGACATATGTGGATGGGGAGCCTCACCCGGTGAGATGCTGAGTGGAGTATCTATGCTGCCTCTACATGTGGCCTAAAGGCTAGAACTGTCGCCCGCAAAGCTGGGGAATCAGGTTCGAGTCTCGGAAGGTATGGATGCTCAACATCCTGTGATTCTGAGCAAATCACTTAACTCTGGGTGCCTAACAAAATGAATGTGTCCATCTGTAATGCAACTGGTGCTCATGCAAAGTGGTCTGATACCTTCGGGTCGAGTTCGCGCTACATAAAACAAAAACAAAAAAATACAGAGAGCAGAAATAGACTAAATTACTGTTGAGGATGATCCTCGGACTCTTGCAGCAGAGCCCCCCATCCGACAAGAGATTTTGGAGAGGAGTATGATTACTAACTTATGGGAGCCACAGGGACCGTATTACATATAGGGCACACTGCCCTGCTGTAGGCCCCAGTGCTCACCTAATTGGGTGCGCTGTATGGAGACCAGAACAGTGCATCCTTATGTTAAAAGCACTGTTCACAGTGCAGGCACCTACTTGTGCATGCACTGTGAATAGTGCATTAGAGAAAAATTTCATAGCTCTCTGATGCTTATGGTCTGCCTTTCACTTCAGGCAGAGACTCGGCCTTACATTTAAAAGGGGGGCAGTGATCCCCAAGCAGGTGGGTGCAATGAGTGCCTAGGATTCTCCTTACCACTGACAAATAGGTGCCCTGTGAGGGTCCACAGACTATGCACCATCTCTATTTTGTGCGCATCCGTGTGCCTCCTTTGTCCTTGTGTGCGTCTCTTTAATGTGATGCATGCACAATAACAAAGGCCTCCTGTAGGAAAGTGGAGTATTATTGAGGAGGTGAGAATCTACCTAAAATAATAATCACAATCCTTGTTATAGTGAACCACAAAAGTCATCAAATAAACCTGTGCTCAACCCTTTGGCAGCTTGCCACAAAGCAGTCAGGCTTAACTTAGAGGCAATGTGTAAAGTATTTATGCAGCACACATCCAGTAATAAAGTGAAACCACACACAAGAAAAATCCCAAACTTATTTAGGAAAATAGAGAATATTTTCATATATAAAATGACACCAAAACATAAAACACCAATCAGTAGAACCGGAGATATGAATTATAAAAGTTTAAAGTAAAAATAGCAGCAAAACGAATAGAGCTCCAACCGTGGTTATCCTTGTCAAACAGACCCGGTGAAAGTCAAAAGCTAAGGCCGACCATGATGGAGCATAGGTTAATTACAGGGACCAGGTGTCACATGAAGGACCACACACCCGAATTCCCAGGACGTCTGCTGAAGCAAAGATCTTTCACCATTTCCCCTTGAGGTTAATCCTTATCATCAGAAGAGATGATTGATACTGGTGACTACCCTAGGGGGAAGCAGGAGTTAGAGACCGAGAAAGTGAGAGCGATGGATGGCAGGTGGCTGTTAATCCTTCTGAGAAGGGCCCGCAAGTTCTAGTAGCAAGGTGTAATCAGTCAGGCTAGGAACTCTGCAATTAGAACACAATCACTTCACATAATCATGCATGAATGCTTTACAACCAGCCTGAGGTGCTAATCCTTAATGAGACATATCAAACAAGAATTACTATAAGAAATTTGAATCCATGTGAAGGACCCTTGAGCAAATACCCCTGCGATGAATCCTGAGCTCCTTTCCTTTAGTCTCTGCTCAGATGATTCCAAAATAATTATCTGCACTTATTGTTGTGTTATTTAGTCCTAGTCATTTTCCTTTAGCCAAGGCTTTCTTATTTAAAGTCAAATTGATAGGGGGTCCTTGAAGTAAAAAGTGATAGCAAACTATAAGTGCCCGGTTAATGCACTAACCTGATGTCTGTCTAATGGTCCGGAATAGCTAGAGCATTAAACTGCAAAAAGATGGTCACAGTCAAGGCAATCGGGGAACAGCTGCACGGACTGAGCAACCAGGTTCCAGGGTTCAAGATTGTTGGAGGCTGTCTTGAAGGGCCAGAGTTCCAAGAGAGGTTTCAGGCCCCCAGCTTCCAGGCGAAGATGTCCAAATTATTCTTGTCTCAAGCAATGAGGCACAGAAGCCAAGGACGGCACAGGTGGGAGACACAGCTCTCACTCAAGACGTATCAACGAGTTGAAGCCATTTTGTTTTTGGCATCCATCTGTGACACTTAATATGAAGGTTGTGAAACGTCCAAGGTCTTAGTGATCTGTGCTCAGCTTGCAGTAGGCAAAAGGCTTTGACAAATGATGGAAATCATAGCTATATGTGTATGTGTCATTCTGCTTCTTTGCTGCAGTCGCACTATTATAATTTCATGCCCAATATAGTTTAATGTCTGTAGTCAATTAATGATCAGATAAAATGTTTGGGATACCCCATCCCCTTCTCCGGAGTGTGCCCAATGATTGACTCCTGTGACTTATGTTGCCGCAGGTCATTCACTCACAGAGACTGTCCTCATGTCGCTGTGTTATTATTGAGAAGAACGACGGCGCAGTAGATAGAAAGGTTCAATTTATTGTAGGAAATATGTGCTTCCAATCTCTGCTCCTAGTCCTGCAACTGTCTTCTTTCTCTAATTTCCTCAGGCCAACATTCTATTCAGCCCTCTCATCAGCATTCTAAATGGTCTTGGGCATAGAACATATCAATAAGTAATAGGAAAGGGGGGGAACAAAGAGAGGAATATACCATGTGAACAGTACACTACTACAGTTATGTAAACTATTCTACTTTGACTCTAAAGTGCGTATTTGTTCAACAGATGAAGCCAAGCAGGGGCTATGTTTGAAAACTGTATTTATAGCCTGTTACATTAGTATTCATCTGGAGCCTTATAGAAGATTACTTAGTGCTTCCGGCCAATGAGGAGGCTGTCTCCGGTAGGAGACTGGGGCAGGAAATTTAAGGCTGAGTAAACAACACATTAAGCATTGGAGCCTTTTCAAAGATTTTTGTTTTTTTCCTGTCAATTGGAAGGCTGTTTCTGGCAGGACATTGAGGTAGAGAATGGAGGCCATTAATTTGCAAATATAACAGGCAACATTGAGGTCAGCAGGAAACAGAAGCTTTTAACTGATCAGCACCACCTTCTTAGGGCAGTTCGACAAATAAACATCAGACAAGCATCGGGTTACTTTAATGTCAGCAGGAAACAGGGGCTTTTAACTAATCAGTACCATCTGTTAGCATTAGCACTTAGGAAAATAGATCTTGAAACAGCGCCCTCAAACTAAAGTACATAGCATGACTAAATAAAGTGCACAGCAGAGTACATGGCACCTGCTCAACTAGAAAATAGTAAAAAGTACATAGAAGTGTCCACAGTACCTTCCCAACTAGTGAACAATTCATACCAGAGTATGTGGCACCTGGCCAATTAGAAAACAGTGACAACAATGGGGAACAAACAGCACAGGCAGACCGGGGTTTGTCAAGGTGGAAAGTTCACCTTTGGGCGTAGAAGTTTTTCTGAAGAAAAGTGATACTCCATGAGATGTCATGGAGCAGGCTGCAAGCCGGAGCGGAAGCAGGGCTCTATGACAGTGGTATGCTAAAGAGCGAGGTCCTGGTGTGGTTGTCAAAAAAGCTGGAAAAGTACCAGCAGGTATGAAGTCTGTGCCCCAAAGTCTGTGCCCAGGAAGGCCTAAATGTTGACAGGTTACCGTTGGCAATAGTCCTAATGAAGCCCTCTACATTCAGACTTAGAAACTTTTCTGGAAGTCAGATCTTCCTCAGCATGGCAAACCAACAAGTTGAATCTGACCATAGAGTCGACGTCCACTGCTTCAGCTCAATAGCAGTCTTGGCCTCCCAACAGTTCTCTGGAGGAAAAGATGGCAACATGTTTCAAAGTTCCAGCTTTTGCAATATGGGCAGGAGAAGTACACTCTACACCAGCAGTGTCCAAGACCTACCTGGAGGGCACCACTTGGGGGTTAGGACTTACTCCAACAGAGGCCAGAAGCAGGGTCCAGGGCAGGTCCAGTTGGAACTAGTCAGCTGGGAAGGTATAGAGGAGAGGCCTCTGGAAGCTTGTTGTGTCCCTCAAACAGAAGGTCAGCCAACTGGCCCTTCTAATCACTTCTGCGGTCAGTCTTCCTTCAGGTTCCTCAGACCGCAGGGCAGTCATTTTTCTGATTCTCCAGAGGCCCAGGAGTGTTATGGTGAGAGTTCTGTGGGGTCCACAATTTATGGTCAGTGCCTGCCTGTGGGTGATAGGCAAGACTTTGTCCATCCCCTAAACCACTTCGGGTCAGTTCATCTTCGACCACTGAGTTTGGTGCTAGTCTGACTAGAGAGACAAAGGGGAGGCAGACCTAGGTGTGAGCTTCATCTGCCAGTGGCAGAGTAGGTATGTTTTGAAGTCAAGAAGGAGCTGGGTACACCCGACCCCCAACTATCATATGAAGTTCAGGAAGGGATTGGGCACACCTCTCCTCATTCCCAGGGTCATTCCTCTACTGTCTGGGAGCAATACACATAACCCACAGGAGGGCCATTAACAGTTAGGTGGCCCTGAACACTGGTAGAAAGACACATTTAGCTTCAACAGGAAAATAACAACTTTCTAAAAGTGTCATTCAAAATTGTGATATAAAATCCGATTTTACCATAAGATTGCATTTTAAATTACTATTAAAATGATCCCATGAAGCATAATACTAGCCAAACTGAAGTCAAGCATTATAAGATGTCATAATGTAACCCAGTGTTTTACGATGGTAGGGCCATCCTTGCTGCAATGAAAATTGAGGTTTTGCAATGCTAGGACATGTAAAGCTTTAATTATACACCTCTTACCTTTTAAAAACCATGCACCCGGTTCTATGAGCACTTAAGGCCGTATTTAGTGGTGACTTTTAAGTATTAAAAAGAAGGGTTTAAACCTGGCAAAATGTTTATTTGCCAGGTCGAAATGGCAGTTTAAACCGCACACACAGGTTGCAGGGGCAGGCTTGTAGACATGTTTTATAGTGCTACTTTAGTGAGTGACACAATACGTGCTGCCGTCGTCTTGTAGCATTTAACTTATATACCCGAGGACATCTACTATCATATGCCAGGGACTTATAAGTAAATTAAAAGTGCCAATTAAATATATGACAATTTTATCATGTTTAGAGAGGACAGCACTTTCCCCTGGTAAGCAGGAGTAAAGTGCACAGAGTCCTATGGTTAACAGAAAACGGGTTCAGCAACAGAAGGGAAATAAATCTGTGGTGACGCTGCAGAAAGAGGACATTTCCAGCAGTTTCCTTATTTGCATGTAGCCATGTCAAATGAAGGAACTTCCTCTTGTTGTTGCACAGCCACAAGATGTGCGCCAGTGCGATCCACATCATTGAAGGAGTCGCACAAGTGTCTGCAGCCTCCTCTGCAGTACCAAAGTGCCCTGGGAACACAAACAAAAATGCACACAGCTGTTGCGCCACCAGGACTGTTTGTTTAATGTGGCTCTCAAGTCCAATACCAAAGGAGAATTTGAGATTAAGGATAGTAGGCAGCTGATTCCAAGGCAACCATTTTAGACTCCAGGATAGTCATATTTGCAAGGGCACACAAAGAAACCCAAACTGGAATGAATGCCGGTGATGTGGATGAGGTATTGGCTATGTTCTGAGAGCCCTTGGAGAAACATCAATCCCCAGAGAAGACATGGAAAGAGCTTACCTTCCTGAAATATACTTCTCCTACTGGCAATTGAAGTGCTTTAGACATTTAACTTGGATGGATGTTTATGTTACAGGAAAAAAGCATTTTACTGTGAAGCGCCCTGTTCATATTTTGCTAAGTATTATTATTGCCCTTTTTCAACTTTTATCCTACAGCACCTATTTGATTTTATTGTAAATGCATCATAACTACGCGTAAAACCCATATCAAATATAGGTTGTAAAAATCGTGGTGATGTATCACACTGCAGAGATCCTTAGGATTATAGTATGCTTGTTAGCTCATTAGGGCCTGCTTTTAATTTCTATTCATTTCTATTCTTGTTTTAGTATCTGTAGCATCCTCCCCAGCTCTGGAGCACCTAAATGACCATGCCACACATGGAGTTCTGTATTACACAGCTTTATTCTTCGGCATGTAACCACTAACTGAATGTATTGCGTCATAAACTTTATTGACCAGAGGGGGCGCGGCTTGAAGTCGATGTGAGCAGACGCGGGCGGCGGAGCTCCGTCCGACGTTTTCCCCACAATCGCATATCCTGAGCCCTGGTCGCAGATACGATAATAGTTCTGCAGACCGGAGACCCTTTGAGAGTTTGAAGCGATAGGAGGCGAGCGCATACCGCCTTCAGAAGAGTCAAAACTCACGGAGATCAGAGCGGGCTGGCAGAGTGGAATCGGCAGCAAGATGGCGACCTCCGTTACTAACGTAGCCAGCCGAGAGAGCATCGGCTCCGGTGCGGAAGAGCACTTCACCCTACGGAGAAGGCCTGCACACCATCGGTGAGCGGAAGTAACCTGGGAGCAAGGGGGGATGTGAGATGAGCCTAAGTCCTTCACGAAGAGGTTGCAGAGCCCTGGTTTTGGACTATCTCGGCGCTACGGATTCAGCAGCAAGATGGAGCCCGCGCCGCATGCCGCCCAGAATGTCCAGTATGGGCCGTAAGGAGAGCGACAGTCCCCTGGCATAGAAGAGCAACTAGCCCCGCAGCAGAGCCCTGCACGGCGTGAAGTTAGAGGGACCCTGAGCCACAGGTGGTTCAGATCCTGGTTGCCTCCGCACTCTGAAGTCGGAACTGAGAAGCGTGACGGAGGTGGTGGAAAGATGGCGCCCGCGCCATAGTGCATCGCAATCAGACCCTGCGGACCGAAGTGAGTAGAACGGGGCACAGAAGCGGCGCACGCTTTGAGCACCAGGTGAGCCCAGCGAATACCCAGTGCGGAGAGACTCACTACCCGAAGACCATTATAGGGATCAGAGGTGGCGCTGCTTCCCGGGGGGAGTGAGGAGGCCCCACAAACAGTGCAAGCCCACGCAGGAGTTAGACATCCCAGCAGTCATACCTGGGCAGTAGTGGCCGGCAACAGCAAGCCCTGGTATCTATCGCAGAGGCCACCAGCAGTGCACGGACCTGAAGCTGCCGGGGCAGGCCCGCAGTGTTGATCCAAAGGAATTGGGGGCCTAGAACCGAGGGAGAAAGGCTGGGTGGGCGATGCATAGCGATATCGATTTGATGCAGGAAGTGGCCGCAGCATAAGGGAGGCCATGCGCACCTAGCAGGAGGCTGATATACTGAGGGACAGGGGCACAGGCGGAGCAGGAAAGCTCGCAAAGAAGAGTGCCCTCCTGACACTCAGAAAGCTCGCTGCCCTAAGGCATAATCGTGCGAGGCTCGAGTCGTGGGACTTCACTAGGTCCATCCGCAATCGGAGTCACCCAGTCAGAAACAACCATATGCGCGCACAACGGAGCGTGACCTAGGTGCTTCCAACAAAGGTCACAGTCGGCAACAGAGAGGAGGTAGGTTTTCCGGAGTGATTACTGTGGCTTCAGCGGGGACCGCAGCTGCGAGGGTGCTGGAGGCACGATAAAGTCAAACACCTACTGCAATATAACGGAACTGACCTCTATTGCAAAACAGGCTGCCCGGAGATAAAGAAGAGGAGCTAGAATCTACCCGGACGATGGGAAGAACCCAAAAGAAGAGAGGATATACAGTCCTCAATGCAGAAGCCCCTGGCGCCCAGACTGACGATGATGAAGAGGTGCTGGAAATGGGAAACGGCATGACTCCCAGGAAGCCAACGCTGACGGATATTATGCAGGTGATCACAGCCTCCAGAGAGGCCCTGGAGGAGAAAATAGATGCGATAGGCACGGACTTAAGCCTGTTAAAGGATGATCATTGGAAGCTCAAGGACCGGGTGATAAATACGGAGAAGGAACTAGGCAGCCTCCCTGAGAGGATGACTGCATTGCAGAAGTCACTAACGGACCTGGAAACTAAAGTCAAAGTGCTGGAAGTGTGGGCCGAAGATAGTGAGGGAAGATCCCGCAGGAATAATATCCGAGTCATCGGAGTGCCGGAAAAAGCGGAGGGCGCGAACATGGTGCTCTTTTTGGAAGATTGGCTCTGAGCAGAAGTAGCCCCAGAGGGACTGTCATCCTTCTATGCACTGGAAAGAGCCCATAGAGTCCCGGAAAGACCGCTTAGAGCTGGGGCCCCTCCTCGCCTGATAGTAGCGCGCCTACTGCATTTTAGGGACAGAGACCATATACTACAACAAGCTCGCCAAAAACAACTATTGCAGATCGATAACAACGCAGTAATGATCTTTCTGGACTTCACCAGGGAAGTTCAACGAAACAGAGCATCCTTCCTCGCTGTTAAAAAGAAGCTCCGCCAGCTAAAGTTGCCGTATGCAATGCTGTTCCCTGCGCAGCTACGAGTAGCGGATACTGAGGGCCATCGATTCTTCACTACACCTCAAGAGGCCTGGGAATGGCTGGACACGCGGAGGCCTCTGGAACATCTCAATTCTCCATTGAACACATCTCAACAGAGCCCTTGCAGCAATAAAACAAGATCCAGGGCTCCATCTCCTAGGGAACTCAGCCTGGAACGCCGCAGAGTGCTACAGGAAGTAGCGAAACATAGTCAACAGGGCTCCAGCCCCATCTCAAGTAAAAGCGGAATGGACGTGGAAAGATCGGAAGGTTCGCCAGCTCCCAGTGAAAACGATTCCTCGGAGACAGAACTGCCAGAGGTCACACCCCAGACGGCGGACGATATTGTCTGATGGATATGGTCGGGTATCCCACACTGTAACCTGCGGAGGAGTGCTGTGGACTTGAACTGAGAGGGTGAATAATGGGCCCTGCTGCTAGCTTCGTGGCAGCAGGAGACCTCAGATGTCTGGTCCGGGGCGAAGACACTGCTGCAGGTATTGGGGGGGGGGGGGGGGGCGGCGGGCGGGGATCTGGGTCCAGAACTGTAAGATGATTACCCCTGCAACCACTAGTGGACTTTGTGAGTTTAGGTAACGTTTGGATGGGAACTAGTTCTCCAGTGCCTGTCCTGGGGAGGGGGAGTTGGGGGTTTTATTTGGTTACCGAGATGTTAGTGGGGGACAGGCGTGTCACAATGGCAGAATCTAGAAGAGGCAGGGTTAACCTCATGCAATGGGACCCTCACTAGATTTAAAATGTATTACGTGGAATGTACGGGGGATTCACTCAATGGTAATCCATGCATATTTGATCTGTAGGGGGGTCCAGATTGCACTGCTCTAGGAGACCCACATTATGGCAAATGAGGGAGCAGCGTTGCAGCATCGTTGGAGAGGTCAAGCATTCTATACCAATTACTCAGCATTTGTGCGGGGGTCCTGATCTGGGTGAGGGCGAGAGTACCCTTTCAATGCACTAAACAAATTATAGACCCTGATGGTAGATATGTGGTGGTTTCCGGGAGGTTGGATGGTAGGGATATAAGTTTGGGGAGTATCTATGCACCTAACTCGGAGCAACCAACCTTTTTTTAGCACCTCTCTGGGAAATTGGCCTCTATTCTTACAGGTTCGGTACTATTAGGAGGGGACTTTAATTGCATTTCTGATGTTGCCCTGGATCGTTCTCATCCGCCACTCCCTGATGCCCCCCACTCATAAAATAGCAGAAACGCGGCGGAACTGGCAACGGAGGTGGAGATTGGTGGATTCCTGGAGAGCCCAACACCCGGGAGTCTGGGATTATTCCTTCTTCGCGGCACTGCACGAACTCCATGTTCACCTGGATGCCATATTGTGCTCCTCTGACGTACATGAAGGGGTGCGCAGTAGTGAATACCTCACTCGGATGATCTCTGACCACAACCCAGAGCTGTTAAGCTTGCAGTGGTCTCGTGCAAGGCCCAAAATACCCACAACGCGTCTGAGACCTGAGGCCTTGGAGGATCAGGTGTTCCATGGAGAGATAGGCACAGCCATTGAACACTATTTCCAAGACAATGCTAACTCAGCATCGAGTTCCTTGGTAGAGTGGGATGCGTTTAAAACAGCCATCAGAGGGCGCTGTATATCAGGGATGGTGGGAACGTGGAAGACCCTACTACAGGACATACAGAGGGCGGATCAGCGCCTAAGAGAGCTAGAACAGGAGAAACCAGAGAACTCTGATAAGCAGGGAGATCTCTTGGAGGCTAGAGAAGCTGTGGTGGCGCAGGTGGAGCGCCTTCGCTGTTTCGACTACAAAAAATATATACCAGAGCCCACATGGAGAGGGATAAGTCGGGAGCTCTATTGGCTTGGTTGGCCAATCCAGCCAGGAGGGGTTCGGTCATATTGGAGACTAGAGAGCAGAATGGGGAAGTGTGGTACGGCCAACAAGGTATCAATAACCGGTTTCTAGGGGGCATATTATCAAGGGCAGTATCGCCACTTTAGCGGCACTTCTTGCCGATAAAGCGGAAATATTTTTATCGCCCTATTAGCAAGCTGTTGCTAACAGCTGTTAGCGGCAGCTTAATGGCGATAGCTGCCGTTTTGTTGCCGCTTTGCATGTCAGCGATAATTATCGCTAATGAGATGCAAAGTAGGCGTTCCCAACTAAAAGCAACTGCAAACAGTCGCAAACACAACTTCCCCCTATTAGCAATGCCCGCGAAGCGATAAAAAAAGTCGCGCTAACCGCGATTATCGCTGGAATTTAACACCTGCTAAAAACTTGATTAACCATCTTGTCAATGGGAGGTGGATTGTAAGGTTAAGTCCTCACCTGCCTATTAGCGAGCTTTCCATTAGCGCATTGAATTTCTCGCTGGATTTCTCGCGCTATTGCTGGGTTTCGCCACTATCGCTGGATTTTTCATCGCCTTGGAGATAAGCGTTGATAATAACGCGTTATCTCCGCGATAAAATCCAGCGATAGCCGGCGATAAAAAAAACAGCGCTAAGCGCGCTTTGCGATAATTATCGCAAATCCTTGGTAATATGCCCCTAGATTACTATACCGATTTGTACAAAAGTAGATTATCCCCAGTAGAAAAGGGCATAGACGAGTTCATAGGCGATGTGGAACTGCCAGTCTTGGATGAGGAACTCGCGGATATCGTGGGACAGGACGTGGAAATAGGGGAAGTGAGAGGAGCCATTAAAAATATGGCAAGAAATAAAACGCTGGGGACAGATGGCCTACCCATTAAATTCTACCTAGCATACATTGACTTGCTGGCCCCCAGACTGGTGAAGCTGTATAATGAGGCGAGACAGGTGGGGCACTTGCCTGTCTCGACCAGGCAGGCGATTATCGTACCGTTGCTTAAACCTGGGAAACCACCCTGGGATAGAGCAGCATACCGCCCGCTCTCCATGCTTAACCTGGACTACAAAATCCTGAGTCGTATACTGGCCACTCGCCTGCTTCCACACATGACAACCCTTATACACAGAGACCAGTCCGGGTTTATACCCACCAGAAACACAGCCCTTAATGTCCGACGCCTCTTACGAGTGCTGGCGGCAGACTCATATAGGAAAGAGGTGGCGACGGTCTTTTCAGTGGATATAGAGAAGGCATTTGATAGCCTGGAGTGGCCGTATTTATTTCATGTGATGCGGAAGGTTGGGCTGGGAGATAGGTTTGTGGGCTGGACGGCTCTCTTATATTCTGACTCTACTGCTAGAGTTAAAACTGGTGGGCTAATATCGGACACCTGTAGAATAGGACGGGGAACGCGACAGGGATGCCCGCTCTCCCACCTCCTGTTCGCCCTGGCGATGTAGCCGTTTGCAGCTAGGGCTAGAACAGGTCAATACTATCAAGGCCTTAATGTTTTTGGGCAGATCCACCACATGGCACTTTACGCGGATGACCTACTGATGTTCTTGGCAGATTCGGGGGAGGTGCTTCGGGGCGCGAAATAATTATTACAGTCCCTAGGTGGAGTAGCGGGGCTGAAGGTGAACTGGGCAAAGTCTTGTTTATTCCCAGCGATGGCGGGTAGGATAGGCCCACAAGAGACTGAGGGAGTGAGATGGGCGGATAGGAGCTTGACGTATCTAGGTACCCAGGTATACCACACTCAGGGAGACATCCTGGAGGGTAACATAGAGACGGCCATTAGAGGTACAAAAAGTAATTTTGACTTCTGGAGCTCTTTGCCATTGTCAGTGGCCGGCCGGGTAGCTCTACTTAAGATGGTAACTCTGCCGAGATTGCTGTATTACTTTGGGACCCTACCGGTCTGGATACCAACGAGGTACTTCACCCAACTTAAGTCAATGATCTCGGGGTTTCTGTGGGGAAATGGCAGGCGAAGAGTCGCACTTTGCGTTCTTATGCGTCCGAGAGCAGAGGGAGGATTGGCGGTGCCTGACTTTGAGGCCCACTACCTTTCAGCACAGCTACAGTGGCTCACAAAGTGGGTGGCGAGTCGCACCAGGGGGATGGAGGAGCCGAGAGAGCACTCCGTGACCTTAAGAGTGATATCCCAAATCGTATTGAGGCTTCCTGTTAGATCCCTGGCCCTCCCCTTGGAGTTACGCACAGCCCGGCAGTGTTGGAATAGGTGCCTGAGACGAGCCAAAATTAGATGCCCTTATGCCCCGGAAATCCCGTTACTTATGTGCGAGGCCTTGCCACATGGGGGCAGTTGGCAGACATTGACGTCGTGGGTAGAACAAGGGCTGGTTACTATAGGAGACTTATATGAGGAGGGCACCATGATCCCATTCAACGATTTGCAAGATCGATATGACTTACCCAGGGGGGACTTCCTGTTGCACTCTGCCCTCACTGCTGCCATACGAAAACACTAGGGAGAGGGACTCACCAAGCCACGGGCGTCACTAGGATGCCAGTACCTGGTAATGGCGGCAGGTACTTTTAAGGCGGTCAAGTGTTTATACAGGCGAATAACGCGGGAAACGCTGCTGCCCTTAACGGAGTTGCGATTAAAGTGGGAGGCGGACCTCGGTGAGGTTATTCCAGAGAAAAACTGGGGGAGCTAGCTGAGAGGGCTTGGAAGAGCACCAGGAATGCCAGATTCTAATTGGTGCATTTTTATATCCTACACAGGGCATACCTTATCCCGGAGAAGATTAATAAGTATTTTGAGTCCCAAGAAGCGGCTTGCCCGCGATGCAATAGGGTAGGAGCAGATTTGAAACATATGTTCTGGGTCTGCCCGCGCCTGGGTAGTTTCTGGGAAGAGGTAACTACACTGTTGGCAGATATTACTGACAGGGTAGTCGAGGCGTCTCAGGGGTACTGCCTGTTACACTGGTTTCCGCACACGACTAAAAACAAAATCACGAGTAAATTTCTAGATATGGGCTTAGTACTAGCTAAAAGAGATATAACCATGCACTGGAAAGCAAAACAAGGCCCAAATATAGCCAGATGGAAGAAAGAACTCATTAGGTGGGCAGAATGTGAAGGAATAATTAGGATGCAAATAGCAAAACGAACGGGAAGCGAGAAGGCACTGGAAGCAGCAAGAGCATGGGAAACCTTAGTAGTACTACTCCGGACTCCAGATGATGCTGAAGATGAGGAATCGGTAGGAGAACCCCGGGTGGGGGTAGGCTAGGCCCTACATACCCCCGACCAACTTATAGACCTAGAGAGTGGGACAGCAACCCTAGTACATCGCCGCCCTCATTGACCGAGGGTTCCTAAAGTGATACCTCATACAATCGTGAAACAAAGCTTGAAGCAGAAGCTTATCACAAACGTGTAATTTGTACATAAGTGGCACGCTTGGGGGGAGGGAAGGGAGGGGGGTTAGTTGAGGCGAGGGATTTTGACTTAGAGATCGAAGATATATGTAGCAGTCCAAGAAACGAACACAAATGACTCCTGACCATTGGTTTGCCGGGGGAGGAGGGAGGACTCATGATTGTAGCGAGGACCTGTGTTCCTTTTGTTTTGTTTTGCTACTGAGATGTATGTATCATAGTCCAGCTAATTATTATCCTGATCAATGATAAATATGATGCATTGTTGGTTTCTGGAACCTTCTGTAGACCCCAATAAAGTATGTTTAAAAAAAATATATAAAAATAAACCTTATTGACCACATCCAGACAAACCCCAAATAATTACATAACTCTGTAAGGAGTCTGCCGAGGACTATATGGGTCCCACTGCACATGACCACAAGACACTACCAGGTACATGCATCAATGTAGGCTTTTGCGATTCCTTATTTGCGATTATTAAGGAATCGCAATTAAGGAATTGCAAAAGCCTATGCATGTAGGAATCGCTATAAAATTAGCGATTCCCAGACTTTCCTTAATTGCGACTCGCAAAATGCGAGTCGCAATTAAGGAATGCCTTCCCATTCATTCCTATGGGCCTACAGGCCCATAGGAATGAATGGGAGATGGCATGCGCAATTTGCAAGTACCAATAGGTACTCGCAAATTGCGCATGCAATTTCAAGGGTGCAAGGGTGTCAAAAGGACACCCTGTTGCACCCCTGAAATTGCTCTGTGCACACATGTTGCGCACACACATGCCCCAAGGGCATGTGTGTGTGTAACCTACAACTTTGACAAATGCAGTTTAGTGCATTTTCCAGTTTTTACAAATTACCATCAAGTTCAACTTGATGGTAATTTGCGCCTCTAGTAGCGAAATCGCTATTCTAAAGTGGTTCTTGCATTGCATTTAAGGAATCGCAAATTGCGATTCCTTAAATGCAAACGCAATTTGAGAAATCACAATTAATTACGAATTCTCAAATTGCGAGTGCCTTGAACCTTGATGCATCGCAAATGCCCTTTTTGCTGGCGCAAACGGCCGATTTTTGCGAATCGCACCTTTGCGCTCGCAAAAATGGTTGATGCATGTGCCTGTACATCTCCCCCCCTTGTTAAACAAAAAGTAAGAATAACATATATGCATTAAAGTTCCTCAATGAGTTGTTGAGGTACTCGCACCAGTCTTCCAGATCGAGTCGTATGAGGTGCTGTAGTTAAAGTATCATCCGGCATCATGGCTGTAGATTCAGATCCTTGACTAGGGCACTCAGGTGTACTTGTCTCACTCCTGAGCTCTGGAGCTGACAAACATCGAGGCAGATCTTGAAGTGTGATAAGCCTCTCGTAATGGACTTTCCGGGACTTTGGACAGTCACCATCTGTCCTTTACTTGTCATGACTCTTAATGGATCAGCATCAAACGGAGCGTCAGTCTTGCGCTTTTGCTTCTGTTTGACAAAGACTCGGTCTCCATTCTCGAAAACCGTGTCTCGAGCGCACCTGCGCCTATCCGCATAAGTTTTCATCTTGCTTTTGTGAACAGTGTCCATGACGCGTACTTCAACAGTGTCTATCACTCGACTCGTAGTCCATTGCGGTAACTTTGTCTCAATGGCTCTCCCAGACAGCAAGGTGGCAGGGCTTTCACCTGTTGTCGAATGGGGAGTTGACCTATATGTACAAAGGGCTGGAAACAAGGCTGTTTTAAGATTGATTCCTTCCAACGCAGTGTGCTGAACCACTTTCTTTGGGATGCCCATCGCTCAAATATGCCATTTGCCTGTGGCCAGAGAGGTGTGCTTTTCTGGTGCTTGACGTTCAAGCAACTGAGAAAGTCCTTAAACCATCGGCTATTGAAGGATGGACTGTTGTCAAATTTAAGGATGGAAGGAACACTGCAAGCTGCGAAAATATCACATAGCCTCTCGATAACTTTGTCATGAGTGGTCGACAATAGATCTTCCACTAAGGAAAAACATGAGTACTCATCTATGACTACCATGAGATGATGTCCATTGTTAAGGGGTCCAAAGAAATCAACTGTGACTCTCTCCCATGCTTGTTTGGGCAGGACAGACATATTCCGCAGATGCTCAGTTGTCTTGGGAGATAAACAATTACACAGGTAACATGCTTTCAGTTCCTTCTCGAATTACTCATTGAGGTGAGGAAATCATACTCGGTCTCTGAGGACTCTCTTAGTGGCTACAATGCAACAATTTCCTTTGTATGCCGATTCAATAACTTGTTGTATCAAACTCTCAAGTATGACAATTATCGAATCTCATAGTATAACACATTCTTGAGTCACAGAATGCTCTTCCCGGACATTTTGGATTTTTTTTATATTCAACGTCATCTGTGAGAGGTCAAGTATGTTTTCTTCATGACTGAGTTGCAATAACATCCTTGAACATGAGCATGTTTCTGTCTGTGTTGGAGCAGCAATGATCTGCTTGAGGGATATAGCTGCAGCAGTACTGGACTTTACTATGAAGTTAATGTATTCTTCAGCTGCTTTAGACGTTGCACTGTGACGCTCTAACGACACTCATGAAAAGTAATCGGCAGGGTTTTGCTCCTTCCCTGGATTATGCACAATAGTGTAGTCATACTCTTGCATTCACAACCCCCACCTCTCGATGCGAGGAGGCATCTTGGTTTTTGGATTTTTGAAAATGGTGAGTAACCCCTTGTGGTCA
This sequence comes from Calotriton arnoldi, assembly GCA_963921515.1. Taxonomy (NCBI): domain Eukaryota; kingdom Metazoa; phylum Chordata; class Amphibia; order Caudata; family Salamandridae; genus Calotriton; species Calotriton arnoldi. The sequence goes on from CAWUFW010005407.1 coordinate 468,455, forward strand.
GTGACAAGGGTGAAATGCTTTCCATACAGAAACTTATGAACATTTTCACAATGCCACAGTACAGCCAAGCTCTCTTTTTGAGGGTGATAATAGGCACATTCAGTCTGAGACAAACTTCTCCTGGCGTAGGCCACAATATGTCTCTGTGCACTTGGGTGTCCATGGTGTTGATCAAAGATTGCCCCCAAACCCACCGGGCTTGTGTCAACTATGATTTCAGTATGTAACTTCGGATCAAAATATGCCATGTCAGTTGCATTTTCAATTGCGTTCTTGATTTTCTTGAAACTTTGATCACATTCAGAGGACCACTGGATCAGAACATTTTTCTATGTCAGGTCCCTCAATGGGGCACTCACTGTAGCAAATTCACAAATGTATCTGGAGCAATAGCTGGCCATGTCTAGGAAGGATTGCAGCATGATCACATCGTGTGGGGGACAAGTGGATGATAACATTTGCACCGTTTAAGGGTCAAGAGTCATTCCCCCTTCACAGAAGATAAGCCCAAAGAATTTGAGTTTGGTTTTGAAAAACTCACACTTCTGGGTGCTTAAAGTGAGACCTGCATCGGCGGGCAAATGGCATACTTGTGTTAGAGCTTTGTCATGTACCTTTCTTGTGGCCCCAAACACCAATATGTCATTACTGTAGTTAAAAGCATGAGTGACAGGTTGAATTACTTGGTGAATGACTTCCTGAAAGATTTCTGCAGCCGACGACACACCAAAGCTAAGTCTTTTGTATCTGAACAGACCAGCATGAGTTGAAAAAGTAGTAATGTACCTACAGTTCTCTTCCAGCTCGAGTTGATGATATCCTTTGTTCAAATCAAGACAGGAGAAGACTTTGGCACAATTTAGCTGTGCAATCATATCTGCTATGTGTGGACCTGTATGTCTTTCTCTCTCGATTGCTTTATTGGCCTGACTCATATCAACACAAATGCGCACGGCACCCCCACGGTCCTTTTTGGGCACTACCACGATGGGTAAAACCCCTGGCGCGGGTCAGTAGAGAACACAATGACGTCATGCTTTAACAGCATCTCTAGTTCTTTCTCAACTGCCTTCTATAAATTAAAAGCAATTCAACACTGTCACTGAGCAACAGGATGAATGAGTTTCCATAGTCCATGAAACAAAGACGGGAATTGACCCACAATTTCAAAGAGTGCACTGAAATTGTAGTTGATGGATATCAGTCCCAAGTCAGCAGCAGTGATGAAACTGAAGAGACAAGCACTCTACGAAGTACCTGGTAGAACATGAATTGGGGTGTGCACTGTAGCTTTTTTATGCTTCGTGGCCGCCATGAATGACCCTTGACTTTAATGGCATGGAAGCAGTCAGCCCATATGTACACCTTGGTTTTCGATGGTGTTAGACATGGCACTGGTGACAGTTCATTGTGCTGTTCTGCCTACATGATGTTGATTGATGCACCACTATCTATAATAAACGTTGTCGGGCAGCCATTCACCTTTAGCATGATCTTGGGACAACACCCAAATAAGTTGGGCCGCTTGATGTGGCGATCTTTCTTTGACCTTCGTTCTTCTTTGCAAGCAGCCAAACCTACATGTGCTTGACGTTCTGCAGTCGATATCGCCATAGCACATCCATCTTCTTCACTGTCGCTCACTACTGACGTTGAAGATCCTTGGGAGAATGATTTTGATGGTGATTGATTTCTTTTAGTCTCTACTTGTCCCCAGTGATGTTGCTGTTTTGACTTGTGGGTGCGGCTAGATTGCTTCTGGAATCTAGCGTCCATTTCTCTTCTAGGCGTGTCACACCTACTTTTTCTTTAGCTTTGCAGACCATTATAAAATGGTTTTCATTCCCACAGCCTTTACATATCTGTCCAATGGTAGGACATTTACCTTCGCATGGAAATGAGAATCCACATCGGAAACACAATTTCATTTTCTTCAGAGACATTGTGTTTTGGGCCCCGGCTTTGTGTTTCTGCTTACCTTTCATGATTAAAGTTGATTATTTCTGGGCTGTTCCTGCCTTCATTTCAGCGGCCTGCCAATCTGCATGTTCCTCAGCTCTCGTAGCCATGAGTACCTTTTTTAGACTGAGTGTCTCCCTCAGCATGCCTCACCTGAACAATCGGAGAGGCAACCATTGATGACTCAAAGACATATGACTTCTTCGTCATTGAATTCACTGAACTTGCAGTGCTTGGTGAGGGCATCAAGTCTTTTGACAAACTCGTCCATTGTTTCATCAGCTTGCCATCTTGCTTGGTTGAAAATGAACCTTTCATAGTCGGCATTCGGCATTGGATTTAACCTGGCTTCTAACGTTTCTTTGATTTGACGGTAAGATACTACATCAGCTTGTGGCATTTTCTTTATCACTTCTTTCACTCCATCACTTGCAAGATTTTTCAAGTATTTGATGAACTTTTTGTCATCTGCTTTTTCTAGAGCATCTATGAAGTCTGTAAATGTTTCGATCCATGCAGTCCATCTGACACCAACATTCTGCCTGTTGGTGGAATCGAATGGTGGCAGAGGCTTCAAGAATGTGGCTGCAACATAACCAGTGCTGGAAATTACTGACTTTGAGAGATGTTGCCACTCCAACAACGGCCGCTGCTCACTCGTACCGGCATCTTCTGTGAACATCGGCCGGGTGCTTACATCTGAGATGTCCTGAGCTGGTGTCATATGGCGACATCTTCTTTTGTGGTGGTAACGGTTTTGTGTCTAGGACACATTCGTCATTGCTCTCAACTTTGTTGCTGCCTTTAGCACTTTCTTTGTACCTGGTCGTCTCTGCATTTAGTGTTTTCTTTACCTGGTTGTCTCTGCTGTTAACGTTTCTGCTTTGTGTGAATGATGGCTCTGTGTTACGCTGTGGCACAGTATCTCTTCTTTTGGCCTTACCAGCCCACTTCTAGAGGGCTTTCTGGCTGTGCTCTTCTGTAGTGCCTTTACCTTCTTCGAGGACCTCGTGGAAGCTATAGCAGTGCTTTGACTCCACATGCGCCAACCGTCGGCAGTTTCTTGGGGCGCACGTGGCACACCAAAGAGTTTTCTGGACCACAGCAAACCCTCAGGGAGAGCAATCTTGTTCTTTCTGGGCACGTATACCCTACTTGTTGCCAGTTATAGCATCCTCCCCAGCTCTAGAGCATGTAAATTACCACGCCACACATGGAGTTCTGTATTACACGTATTTATTCTTTGGCATGCAACTGTTAACTGAACGCATAAAAATTTAATTATGTTGTGCAGTTGTTTTAGCGAGCGAGTTGTGGTATTTTGTTCTTGTGGTGCATGGCTTTGCATTGATATTATTATGTGTTGTATTTGCGCTTTTGTACTGAGTTGTGCTGTCTTATTGCATTGTTGTGTTGTTGCAGTAATATATTTTGTGTTTCTGTATTTATTGTATTAATGTATTGTGCTCTGTTGTCTTTTTATTGTGTTGTTATTGTTGTTATTATTGTGTTGCTTTATGTTGTTATTAATTGTGCTTTGAATTGTTGTGTTTTAATGTTCAGCCCTTCATGTTGTGCTATGTTTTTAAGTTGTTCTATGGTGATGTTAATGTTGTAGCATATTATGTGGTCTATTGATGTTAGTGTATTGAATTGTGTTTGTGCATTCCATTGCAATATCGTGTTTCTTTGTTGTGAGTGTTTTTTTTATATATGTTATTGTAGTTAGTTATTTTCTATTTTTTGTTGTTGTATTGTATTTTGGTGCAGTGTGTTGTTATGTGATGTGTTTGTTTTGCAATGTTATGTTGCTGTGTTTTGCATTGTTTGGATTCTTTGCTATGGTATGAAGTGGGGTTGTGGATCTTTATTGTGGTAATGATAAAATATGCAATAAGGGCAGTACCGCTTTAAAAGTGACTTGGTTAACAAAAGAAAAAACATTTCTTAAGGATGTTTATCAATCACAGATTTTGTCTACCTTTCTAGATGTTCTCCAACATGATGCAAATGACACCCTGCAAGGGTTAAACATCAGACATAGCTAGTAAAGAACAACCTCAGTGATAAAAGCAATCATTGGCAATGCCAGTAGGTCTGGATTATGAGTGAAAGCACCTTTTGTGCCACTGATGGGTGTAGACACTGGATACGTCATCATACACGCACTCTGCCACTCATCTTTGCATTCATGTATCCATTTAGCAATCCAATGACTCATCCTTCCATTCATCCCCAGACAATACCGCAATAAAACACACACAAACTGAACAACGTGTGCAAGATCTAATAAAAGAATACAAGTAGAAAAAAATGCTGCCTTTTAAACATGGTTATCCTAGAATGGGGAGTGATTCAGTTTTGGACTGTGGAGGCTGGAATCAATACTTAAAGAATCTAAGTGGGGTAATTCAAGAACCCAAATGTTGTTCCTTCAATTGTCTTTAATTTGACCTGTTATTTGCAATCTGTCTCCCAACTTTGTATAAAAAGAAGCAAAGAAAAAAATGCTAAGATTTAAGAAAAAAGATTTGTGATTTATTGCACGATAAAAGCATAAAAAACCATTCACACAGGTGTGATATATGAGTGTATACCCTGGAAGACAGATTGCAAATAACAGGTCAAATTAAAGACAATTGAAGGAACAACATTTGGGTTCCTTGTGTAAATCGCTATTTGGTCAATGGTCTGGGAGGCATTACCCCCACTTAAACATGGGGCATTTGTTTGCAATAACAAAACTAGATAAACAAAACTAAACAATACCTTACAAAGGTATTGTAAATAGTCTATCATTGTTTTAAAGTTCACGCAGGGCTGTCGTTGCTGTAGCGCAAAGTGCAGCTCTCGAGTTGCCGGTTGTCACTGGTGTTCACTGTAGAGCAGGTTTCACTGAAGCTCTGCGTCGGTGACTACCGTGGGCGGTAGAGTCTTGGAGAGAACAAGCCCTGGCATCAGAGTGTACAGAGAAGTATACTCTGATGTCAACCAAGGGTCCAGGACCTGGAGAGGCACCTCTTGGGGATCAGGGACTCACTCAAACAGAGGCCAGCAGGGCTCAGACAGGTCCAGTTGCAGCAGGTCAGCGGGTCAGTTGCAGGGACGTCTCTGGATCTTGTTTTGTCCCAGTAGCTCACACAGGGCATTGGAGCCACTCAGGTCAGCCTGACATGAATGTATGTAGGTCCAGTCTTCTTTCTCTGATAGCAGGGTGGTCTTCAAGTAGCAGAGCAGTCCTTTTGTGGCAGGGAAGTCCTTCTTCTGTAATGTACATAGGTCCAGCTGTGTGCTGAAGAGTGGCTCTAGAGGTCCAATATTTATACCCGGTGCCAGCCTTTGTGTGGGGAGACTCCGTGTCTTACCCCACATCTGGTTTTGGAAAGCTCTTCCCCTATCATGGTCGGAAACTGTCTGGGGAGACAAAAGGTGCAGGAGGCAAAGCCTTTTGAAGTGTGATCAGGGCTGGGTTCAGGCCCTCCCGAATCATCTTGCCAGAATGGCCCATCCAGCCCATACTAAACCCCATTTGTGTCACTTTCTGGAAGCAATACACAAACCGCCAACCGCGGATCTATCCACATTCATGTGACCCAGGACACCAACATAAAGCACAGATGGTTGGGACAAGAAAATTTTCACTGTTAGAACATTTAAAACATGTAAACCCACATGCCCTATTTTTAAATATAATGCACTCTGCCCTATGAGCTTTAAGGGTCTATTTGAGGGGTGACATATATATTAAAATGAAAGGTTTAGGCCTGGCAAAAGGTTTATTTTGCCAGGTCCAAATGGCATTTTAAAACTACACTACAGGCTGCAGTGACAGGCTGAGACATGTTTTACAAGGCTACTTTAGTGGGTGGCACAATGAGTGCTGCAGTCCCATTAGTAGTATTTTATTTAGAGGTCCAGGGTACATGTAGTACCATTTGCTAAGGGCTTATGAGTAAATTAAATGTGCCAATTAGGTTTAGGCCAATTTTACCTTGTTTGAGGGAGATAGCACAAGCACTTTAACACTGGTTAGCATTGGTAAAGTGCACAGAATCCTAATGCCAGCGAAAAAGAATTCAGTACAAGAGGAGGAATGAAGGCCAAATGCTTGGGTGAATACTACACCAAGGATGTCAGGTCTAATAAGTTGATCTGACATTTCGTGTCACAAAATACCTATCTGTAGGATTTAATACAGAGAAATAACAACCCACCCTTAAATATGTGTTGATTTTAGCGTATGATTTTCATAATCAATAAGTCAACGCCTAATATGTTTATCATAACAAACAGATCAGACCTATGGTGACAGAAAATGTTTTTCCTAGTGAACCAATAAGATCTGTGGCTGTTATCAATGGGTTATCACCATAACCAACAGAGGCCTCCTGTAGCAAGCATAAGCGTTCCCACAAGGCAGCCATCAGGCATACAATCCAAAAATTATATAGCATACAAAATTACAGTTGTCAAAACAAAAAACTATCTCTCATAAGAGGATTCTAACAGTACAAGTCTTCTATACCCAGAGTTTGTCACATGGTGTGACCTGCAGCAAAATGTTTGCCTACTTTCATAATCTGTGAGAATCCATGTAACCAAATTCCTAAACATAAGCTTTAATACAGAGCAATAACTATATATATCATGAAATGCGTACTGACTTTAACAAATGCTTTTCACAATCAATAAGTCAGGCCTACTGCCTTTAATAACTTTTCAGTATAAAAAAATCAAGCCTATAACCTTTATCATTTGCGTGTCACCATAAGCAACACAGGCCTACTGTGTTGGTTCATAAGCCTGCCAACAATGCAGCCATTACGTATACCGAAATAATATTACAAATATGTACATAATGCAGTTGTCAAAAAAATACAAAACCCATACTAATAGAGCCTAGTAAGGATTACCGTAGTGGAAATAGTCTATCCCCATGGCTTGTTCATGTTGGTCACCAGCACCAAAACACGAGCCTACGACAGTAATCTGTGAGATTCCATGTAACAAAATGCCTGACTCCATGCTTTAGCGCAGTGTAATAATAATCCACCCTTAAACCTGACTCCAAGCTTTAGCGCAGTGTAATAATAATCCACCCTTAAACCTGACTCCATGCTTTTGCGCAGTGTAATAACAATCCACCCTTAAAACCTGACTCCATGCTTTAGCGCAGTGTAATAACAATCCACCCTTAAAACCTGACTCCATGCTTTAGCGCAGTGTAATAACAATCCACCCTTAAACCTGACTCCATGCTTTAGCGCAGTGTACTAACAATCCACCCTTAAAACCTGATTCCATGCTTTAGCGCAGTGTACTAACAATCCACCCTTAAAACCTGACTCCATGCTTTTGCGCAGTGTAATAACAATCCACCCTTAAAACCTGACTCCATGCTTTTGCGCAGTGTAATAACAATCCACCCTTAAACCTGACTCCATGCTTTTGCGCAGTGTACTAACAATCCACCCTTAAAACCTGACTCCATGCTTTTGCGCAGTGTACTAACAATCCACCCTTAAAACCTGACTCCATGCTTTTGCGCAGTGTAATAACAATCCACCCTTAAACCTGACTCCATGCTTTAGCGCAGTGTTATAACAATCCACCCTTAAACCTGACTCCATGCTTTAGCGCAGTGTACTAACAATCCACCCTTAAACCTGACTCCATGCTTTTGCGCAGTGTACTAACAATCCACCCTTAAAACCTGACTCCATGCTTTAGCGCAGTGTACTAACAATCCACCCTTAAACCTGACTCCATGCTTTAGCGCAGTGTAATAATAATCCACCCTTAAAACCTGACTTCATGCTTTTGCGCAGTGTAATAACAATCCACCCTTAAACCTGACTCCATGCTTTAGCGCAGTGTACTAACAATCCACCCTTAAACCTGACTCCATGCTTTTGCGCAGTGTACTAACAATCCACCCTTAAACCTGACTCCATGCTTTAGCGCAGTGTAATAACAATCCACCCTTAAACCTGACTCCATGCTTTAGCGCAGTGTAATAACAATCCACCCTTAAACCTGACTCCATGCTTTTGCGCAGTGTAATAACAATCCACCCTTAAACCTGACTCCATGCTTTAGCGCAGTGTAATAACAATCCACCCTTAAACCTGACTCCATGCTTTAGCGCAGTGTACTAACAATCCACCCTTAAACCTGACTCCATGCTTTAGCGCAGTGTAATAACAATCCACCCTTAAACCTGACTCCATGCTTTAGCGCAGTGTAATAACAATCCACCCTTAAACCTGACTCCATGCTTTAGCGCAGTGTAATAACAATCCACCCTTAAACCTGACTCCATGCTTTAGCGCAGTGTACTAACAATCCACCCTTAAACCTGACTCCATGCTTTAGCGCAGTGTACTAACAATCCACCCTTAAACCTGACTCCATGCTTTTGCGCAGTGTAATAACAATCCACCCTTAAACCTGACTCCATGCTTTAGCGCAGTGTAATAACAATCCACCCTTAAACCTGACTCCATGCTTTAGCGCAGTGTACTAACAATCCACCCTTAAACCTGACTCCATGCTTTTGCGCAGTGTACTAACAATCCACCCTTAAAACCTGACTCCATGCTTTAGCGCAGTGTACTAACAATCCACCCTTAAACCTGACTCCATGCTTTAGCGCAGTGTAATAATAATCCACCCTTAAAACCTGACTCCATGCTTTTGCGCAGTGTAATAACAATCCACCCTTAAACCTGACTCCATGCTTTTGCGCAGTGTACTAACAATCCACCCTTAAACCTGACTCCATGCTTTAGCGCAGTGTACTAACAATCCACCCTTAAACCTGACTCCATGCTTTTGCGCAGTGTAATAACAATCCACCCTTAAACCTGACTCCATGCTTTAGCGCAGTGTAATAACAATCCACCCTTAAACCTGACTCCATGCTTTAGCGCAGTGTACTAACAATCCACCCTTAAACCTGACTCCATGCTTTTGCGCAGTGTACTAACAATCCACCCTTAAAACCTGACTCCATGCTTTAGCGCAGTGTACTAACAATCCACCCTTAAACCTGACTCCATGCTTTAGCGCAGTGTAATAATAATCCACCCTTAAAACCTGACTCCATGCTTTTGCGCAGTGTAATAACAATCCACCCTTAAACCTGACTCCATGCTTTAGCGCAGTGTACTAACAATCCACCCTTAAACCTGACTCCATGCTTTTGCGCAGTGTACTAACAATCCACCCTTAAACCTGACTCCATGCTTTAGCGCAGTGTAATAACAATCCACCCTTAAACCTGACTCCATGCTTTAGCGCAGTGTACTAACAATCCACCCTTAAACCTGACTCCATGCTTTTGCGCAGTGTAATAACAATCCACCCTTAAACCTGACTCCATGCTTTAGCGCAGTGTAATAACAATCCACCCTTAAACATGACTCCATGCTTTAGCGCAGTGTACTAACAATCCACCCTTAAACCTGACTCCATGCTTTAGCGCAGTGTAATAACAATCCACCCTTAAACCTGACTCCATGCTTTAGCGCAGTGTAATAACAATCCACCCTTAAACCTGACTCCATGCTTTAGCGCAGTGTAATAACAATCCACCCTTAAACCTGACTCCATGCTTTAGCGCAGTGTACTAACAATCCACCCTTAAACCTGACTCCATGCTTTAGCGCAGTGTACTAACAATCCACCCTTAAACCTGACACCATGATTTTGCGCAGAGTACTAACAATCCACCCTTAAAACCTGACTCACACGCTTTTCACGATAAGTAAATAAGGCCTTCTTTGGTTGTCATAACTTTTCATGATAAATAGATTACAACTAAGGAATCTGGTGTAACTTTTCCCAGTGAACTGATAAAACATCGACCCTTCACCAATGGCTTGATACTGTATACAACCCAAGCTACAGAAGCGTGCAGAAGTGGGCAACCATCATGTATACATTTAAAAAAAAATACAAATATGTATAAAATTGCAGTTGAAAAAACTATTTATGGCCCCCCTTAATAGGGCCTAACAAGAATCATCACAGTGGAATTCTACTCCCAGGGTTTGTCAGAGTGGGTGACCAACACCATAACCCTTGCCTACGATAGTAATCTGTGAGATTACAAGTAACCAAGTACCTTTCTGCGGCCTGTAACATAATGTGAGACCAATCCAGTGTTAGAGCCCTACTGACTTTACCACATGCTTTGCACAATAAATAACCCAGCCATACTGCCTTTGTCATAACTTTTCATAACAAACAGGCCAGACCTATGGCATCTGCCATAACATTTCCCTGTGTACCAATCAACCCTATAGCTGTTATCATTGGCTTGTCACAATAACCAACTCAGGGCTACTGCACAGAGCATACTCTTTCCCACAAGGCAACCATAAGGCATAGAGTAATAAAATTGGAAATGTTTACAAAATTACAGTTGGCAAAATAGTATCTCTCCTAACAGGTCCAAACAAGGATTCTCACAGTGCGAATCTTCTATACTACTGGTTTGTCAGAGGGGGTAACCAGCACCAAAACCCTTACCTACTAAAGTAATCTGTGAGTTTCCATGTAATAAAAAACCTATCTGTAGCTTTAAATAAGAATAACAACATCCACCCTTAAGTGCCTATTGACTTTAACATACGCTTTTCACAATCAATATGTCAGGCCTACTGCCTTTCTCATAATAAACAATCAAGCGTATATTCTTTATCATTGGCTTGTCACCATAATCAGTTTTAGGCCATTGTACTGAGCGTAGGATTTCCACAGAGCAACCATCTGGCACACAGTCATAAAAGTAGAAATGTAACAAAATGACAGCCGGCAAAGCGAAATACTATCCCCTAAGAGAGCCTAAAAAGGATTATCATAGTGCATATCATCTATCCCCACAGTGTGTATGGGTAGATCACCAACACCCAAAGCCTTGCCTACTACAGTAATGTGTGAAATTCAATTATACCAAGTACCCGCCTACAGGTTTTAGCACAGTGTAATAATAGTTCATCCACAAAAGCCTATTGTCTTTAACACATGCTTTTCACCACAAGCAGGTGTAAGAAATTGGGTTTTTGATTGAGAGGGTGAATCCTTGTCTGGGTGAACCACAAAAGTCACTAAATTAACCTGTGCTTAACCCTCTGGCAGCTTGGCACAAACACAGTCAGGCTTAACATACAGGCACTGGGTTAAGAATGTATGCAGTACACGAACAGCAATAAAGTTAAAACACAACACAGGAAAAATCCCATACCAATTTAGAAAATATAGAAAAATGTAATAAATAATTTGACTCAAAAAGTTAAATCGATTCAGTGAAACCGAAGTTAGGGACTTTTAAAGTTTTAAGTGAAAAATAGTGCTTAAAAGATCAAAGCACCAACCATGGACATCTAGTCACATGAGTCCGGAGCGATGTCAAAGGTTATGGCCGACAGTGATGGAGCGCGGTTCGGATATATGAGGTGGATTGGGCCTGGTCTAGGCTTACCTTCGGCTGCGCCTCAGGCAGATTGGGAAGCAAGTAGGTGCCGATCTTTTGTTGGTTCTCGGGCCACTTTTTGGTGAAATATTTTCCAAGTCCCATGTTTCAGATTTTGGCTGAAGGAGCACCTGTAGCCCCACTTCCAAGATTCCAGGACTGGGTGGCAACCACTTGGGGGGAGGTGGGGGCAGGACTCTCTCGAGGTAGAGACTAGGTGCAGATTCAAGGTCTATGGAGCTTGTTATGCGCTTGTAGCTCACATAGGAGGCCAGCCAACTAGCGTTCATTCGTTGCTCTCTGGTTATTGCGGGCCACATCCAGTCGAGCAGCCTTGTTCAGCGAGGAGGTTTTCTGCTGTTAAACACATCCTTGTGAGTAGTCTATCCCCATGTATACTTGAGTAGGGACACAAGTCCTACCCCACTGTAAGTCAGTTTATACTTTCCACAATGATATCTATTAATTCCAGGGCCACTGGTGGGCTTCCATCACGCATTTTCTCCTTGGCGGTTTACCTTTTCTAGCGTAAGATGTTCCCTTCATCCCTTATGTCCTGATGAGACCCGGTTACTTCCAACGGTTGAAACGTCGTAGACTCCGTGCAAACAAACAAGCATAGGACAATTAATGGCCCAGGAAGGGTGAATGGACTTTTTTATGAGATGTCTTGTTTGTTAGAAGAAACACATTTATCATTTGAGAAATTATGTTAGCGGTTCTTCAAACTCACTGGGGACGCAGCGCACATGTTTCTCTGTTTGAGGTGATGATAATGGTATGCTTTTGAGTACTATGAACAAAATTTGATAAAGGTGAATATGAAGAGTATGTCGGTCTGATTTATTGTATTGAAGTGGAAAGCATTCTTTGCTAAGGGCTATCAGCCTTGTACATCTCTATTCTTGGTTGCCTGTGAGTGCCACTGTTTGTACAATTATTCCCAGATCTCATGGGTTTTTTGGGCAGCTTCTGTAGCTTAGGACATGTCTGTTTAGTGGATGCACAAATATGGCCCAATTAAGTCCTGTACTCAGAGAATCAACATGCGAATGAAGCCTAACTCTCTCAATAGGACTCTGGAAGCTCGTTTTTGTTGATCACATAAGGTCAGAGGACAGTTGCACTGTCAAGTCAGTCCTAAAATATTAATGTAGGTTAATGACGGCCCTTCTTCCGTCTGTTTAGTGGAAGTACACAAATTTGGCCCAATCAAATCCTGTACTCGGGGGAACCAATATGAGAGTGGAGCCTAAGCCCCTCTCTCAATAGGACTCTGAATGTGGTTTGTGCTGATCACGTAAGGTCAGGTGACAACTGCACTGTCAAGTCAGACCTTAAAATCAGTGTAGGTTAATGACTGCCCAGCTCCCAGCTGCTGCCAAAGAAAAATACCATAAATTATCTAGTTATCAAAAGACACTTTGATAGCATTACAATGGCATGTGTGTACCCCTGGAAATTAAAACTGTGGCAGAAGTTGGAAGGCAAGCACTTTTTTGTGGAAGCACATGATTTCAGCCCAACCAAAAAATGTACTCCTGGTTCCCAACATGTGGGCAGAGCCAAAGCCCCTCTCCTGATGAGACTCACATAATTGTCTGGCTATAGCTGCACTGTCAGGCCGACCATATAAATGAAAAAATATAACTGTAGAATACAGTACAACAGATATTCCCCCGCACCTGCAGCCTTTACCAAGAGATTACAACTTTGAATCAATGCCCAGCCAGATAGGCAGATTGGCTCTTGGATCATTTTCACCTTCAGAGTCGAGGCTTTCAGCATCTTCATTTCAAGATTATGCCAGTAACACCACACTGATGAACCTCAAAAGAGAGGTGTATCTGTCATAGTTGAAGAATAATGAGCCATGCCAGCATTTGTCTGACAACATTACCTACAGCATAGCACAGGCTCCAGATTATGGTACAGCTGTGATGTTCCTCTTGGCATCTCTGAAGCTAAAAGGTGAGCTCTGAAGATGTACATACCTTGTTGCACATCATAACATGGAAGACAAACACTGAAGCGGTGTGTTGTGGTATTTTGTGAATCACAGCGCACCCCGCAGCATGCATGGGCTCAGGGAATGGAGGTGTGGCAGTCTATGGATGCAGGAAGAGACTACTGAGTCGATGATGCTACAAAGATACATTGATCCTTTCATTCGCTGAGCTATTTGTACATTCAACCATTGATTCAAACCATTCATCTTAAGCGGTTGTAATGACTTTTTGTGACCTGCCTAGACTGTGCCCACTGCTGAATGTCATTGGCACCAGAAGGACACACTTTTAACCTATTGTCCGATAAAGGAACTTTAATTAACAATTGGAATCAAAAGGGCTACTCCCAGGTGATATTTTGCCCCCTGAAGGGGAGGGTTGAGGGATCCAGTCACACACAGCATCCATTTAAATTACTTAATTTACATACCTACCTGGTCTCCATGGTTACTCCTGCTTCTTTGGTCACCAGTCCAGGTCTTTTAACAATCGATTCCCCGCTCTTTTCATGTCATTGGCCACGGGTGGGTTTGATGCACCTTCTGCACGTGCTGCACCTGTTCCAGGCGGTGGCATGCTGCAGGGTGCTGCACCTGTTCCAGGCGGTGGCATGCTGCAGGGTGCTGCACATGTTCCAGGCGGTGGCATGCTGCAGGGTGCTGCACCTGTTCCAGGCGGTGGCATACTGCAGGGTGCTGCAGGGTGCTGCACCTTTTCCAGGCGGTGGCATACTGCAGGGTGCTGCATGGCTTGACCACTAAGGGAGGCCAACAGACCCAAGAAAGGAAGTAAGGGTAGTTGCTGTTGGCCTGGCCTGTAGGAAGCGGGCACGGTTCTCAGCAGAAACCCAGGTTAGGACGACAGGTAGTTAGTAGGGTGTTGTTGTTGCCATCACCCACTCCCAGCTGTGGTGGCACACAGCACAGCCGTTTCATTCTGGTGCAAGCTGGGCTTTCTGGTGGCAAATGGTGCATCTGTTGAATGATAAGCTTATCTTTTTGGGGCCACACAGTACGAAAGCATTGTGTTGCTACAACTCTAGCCTTCTACAGTGCAGTAGCACTATAAGAGCAGTTGATGCAAGAGAAGTTCTCTGATAGCATACACTGCAGTGGCATCATATTGATACTGTTACTGTTGTCTGGTGTGTGTGTTTGTGCACATGCGTACATGTGAGGAAGCTTACACTTATGCTGTCTGGTAACTGTATGTGTGTGTGAGAGAGAAACGTGATTTGCTTCAGCGCATGCTGGATATAGTCTATGTGTCTGTGTTTCTGCACATGCTTTAAATAGCATGCGTTTGTGTGTGTGAGAGAAAGAGAGAAGCTTGCATTGCTTCTGCACATGCTATAAATGATGTGTGTATATGTGTGTATGCAGTGGCGGCTCGCATAGGGCGTGCTGCGGGGCGGTGGGGCGGGCGGGGGAGGGACAGGGTGGGGGGGTAGTAAACTCGGACATACGACGGAACGGAGGAACGTAATAATTACTTTCCTCCGTTCCGTTGTATGTCCGAGTTTACTACCCTCCCACCCTGCCCCACCGCCCCGCAGCATGCCCTATGCGAGCCGCCACTGTGTGTATGTGAGATAGAGAGAGAGAGACACTTGCATTGCTTCTGCACATGCTATAAATGATGTGTGTGTGAGAAACTTGCATAGCTTCTTCACATGCTGTAAATGATCTGTGTGTGTGTGTGTGATAGAGAGAGAGAGAGAGAGAGAGAGAGACTTGCATTGCTTCTGCACATCCTGTAAATGATGGGTGTGTGTGTGTGAGAAGTGTGCATAGCTTCTGCACATGCTGTAAATGATGTGTGTGTGTGTGTGTGAGAAGCTTGCATTGCTTCTGCACATGCTGTAATTGATCTGTGTGTGTGTGGTGTGGTTTGTGTATGAGTGTGTGTGAAGCTTGCTTTGCTTCTGCACATGCTGTAAATGGTGTGTGTTTGTGTGTGTGTTTGTGAGAAGCTTGCATTGCTTCTGCACATGCTGTAAATGATTGTTGTGTGTGGTGTGGTTTGTGTGTGTATGAGTGTGTGTGAAGCTTTCTTTGCTTCTGCACATGCTGTAAATGATCTGTGTGTGTGTGGTGTGGTTTGTGTATGAGTGTGTGTGAAGCTTGCTTTGCTTCTGCACATTCTGTAAATGGTGTGTGTTTGTGTGTGCTATTGTGAGAAGCTTGCATTGCTTCTGCACATGCTGTAAATGATTGTTGTGTGTGTGGTGTGGTTTGTGTGTGTATGAGTGTGTGTGAAGCTTCCTTTGCTTCTGCACATGCTGTAAATGGTGTGTGTGTGAGAAGCTTGCATTGCTTCTGCACATGGTGTAATAGATCTTTGTGTCTGTGGTGTGGTTTGTGTCTGTATGAGTGTGTGAAGCTTGCTTTGCTTCTGGACATAATATAAATGGTGTGTATGAGGGAAGCTTGCATTGTTGCTGTTGCTGTTGCTGCCCATGTCGTGTCTGTGCTCTGTTTTATCAGGCTTAGTATCATCTTTTCTCCACACAAAAGTCACAACTGTTGGCATTGCCAGTGCTTGGTAGGGCTGGCTTTGGCTAATGCTGCTTGAGGGGTTCAGTAATACCAGTGCTCCATGGAGATGAGCGTAAGTGGGCCGGGTGCACCACGGGGACAAGTACCCAAGCGCCAGGCCTTCGGAATGGAGCTTGCCTTGGCACATGATGCTTGTTAAATACAACGGAGACGTACTTTACAGCTTAGCACTTGTGAAGAAAACCAAATAAAACTGCTTGCCAGTCTCATATTTGTTAAGGGCTGCTCAAGTGAAGGGTGACTCAGAGACAGCTAAAAGGTCTGAATCTTGCCTAGTCTGTCCATGCCCTCCTTGTTCACTGCATCTGTACCATACATGGCCTTGTAGGTTACCCTTCTGTTCTCCACCCTGTGACGCTACTTACCTACTTTCTCATTTTTCAACATTAAAGCACTTTTTGAAAGAATTTTACCTGCCTTTTTTTCCTACCACTCCTCCCACAACTCCTCCTCGGACTCCTAATCGTGAAAACCAGCTTTTCGCTCTAGTGTTCAGTATAGTGCCCTCTACTCCTGGTAGTACTCCCCAGACCTTGCCCTCTGCTCCTGGAAGTACACCCCAGACATTGCCCTCTACTCCTGGGAGTACACCCCAGACCTTGCACTCTACTCCTGGGAGTACACCCCAGACCTTGCCCTCTACTCCTGGGAGTACATCCCAGACATTGCCCTCTACTCCTGGGAGTACGCCCCAGACATTGCCCTCTACTCCTGGGAGTACACCCCAGACCTTGCACTCTACTCCTGGGAGTACACACCTAGACCTTGCCCTCCACTCCTGGGAGTACACCCTGGACCTTGCCCTCTACTCCTGAAAGTACACCTCGGACCTGGCGCTCTACTCCTGGGAGTACACCCCAGATCTTGCCCTCTACTCCTGGAAGTACACCCAGATACTGCCCTCTACTCCTGGGAACACACCCCTAGACCTTGCCCTCTACCCCTGGGAGTACACCCCCGACATTGCCCTCTACTCCTGGGAATACACCCCAGACATTGCCCTCTACTCCTGGGAGTACACCCCAGACCTTGCACTCTACTCCTGGGAGTACACACCTAGACCTTGCCCGCTACTCCTGGGAGTACACCCTGGACCGTGCCCTCTACTCCTGGAAGTACGCCCCAGACATTGCCCTCTACTCCTGAGAGTACACCCCAGACCTTTCACTCTACTCCTGGGAGTACACCCTGGACCTTGCCCTCTACTCCTGGAAGTACACCCCGGACCTGGCCCTCTACTCCTGGGAGTACACCCCAGATCTTACCCTCTACACCTGGAAGTACACCCCAGATACTGCCCTCTACTCCTGGGAGTACACCCCTAGACCTTGCCCTCTACCCCTGGGAGTACACTGCTAGACCTTGCCCTCTACTCCTGGAGGTACACCCCAGACCTTGCCCTCTACTCCTGGGAGTACACCCCTAGACCTTGATCTCTACTCCTGGGAGTACACCCTTAGACATTGCCCTCTACTCCTGGGAGTACACCCCAGACCTTGCCCTCTACTCCTGGGAGTACACCCTTAGACCTTGCCCTCTACTCCTGGGAGTACAACCCTAGACCTTGCCCTCTACTCCTGGGAGTACACCCCAGACCTTGCCCTCTACTCCTGGGAGTACACCCCTAGACCTTGATCTCTACTCCTGGGAGTACACCCCCAGAACTTGCCCTCTACTCCTGGGAGTACACACCTAAACCTTGCCCTCTACTCCTGGGAGTACACCCCAGACCTTGCCCTCTACTCCTGGGAGTACACCCCAGACCTTGCCCTCTACTCCTGGGAGTACACCCTGGACCTTGCCCTCTACTCCTATAAGTACACTCTGGACCTTGCCCTCTACTCCTGGGAGTACACCCCTGGACCTTGCCCTCTACTCCTGGGAGTACACCCCAGACCTTGCCCTCCTCTCCTGGGATACACATCAGACCTTGCCCTCTACTCCTGGGAGTACACCCTGGACCTTGCCCTCTACTCCTATAAGTACACCCTGGACCTTGCCCTCTACTCCTGGGAGAACACCCCAGACCTTGCCCTCTACTCCTGGTAGTTCCACCCAGACCGTGCCCTCTGCTCCTGGAAGTACACCCCAGACCTTGCCCTCTACTCCTCGAAGTACACCCCAAACCTTGCCCTCTATTCCTGGGAGTACACCCCTAGACCTTGCCCTCTACTCCTGGTAGTACACCCCAGACCTTGCCCTCTACTCCTGGGAGTACACCCCTAGGCCTTGATCTCTACTCCCGGGTGTAGACCCCTAGACCTTGCCCTCTACTCCTGGGAGTACACCCCAGACCTTGCCCTCTACTCCTGGAAGTACACCCCAAACCTTGCCTTCTACTTCTGGGAGTACACCGCTAGGCCTTGATCTCTACTCCTGGAAGTACACCCCTAGATCCTGCCCTCTACTCTTGGTAGTACACCCCAGACCTTGCCCTCTACTCCTGGGAGTACACCCCTAGGCCTTGATCTCTACTCCCGGGAGTACACCCAAGCCCTTGCCCAATACTCCTGGGAGTACACCCCAGACCCTGCCCTCTACTCCTGGGAGTACACCCCTAGACCTTGCCCTCTACTCCTGGGAGTACACCCCCAGACCACATACAGCCTCGCAGACTGTGCTAATCACAGTGTTCAGTATCCAATCAGCGGGCATCATGCCCAAGTGTGTCTTCACTCTCGCTGTCTGCCACGCAGCACTTCCTAATTTAGTTAATTTAATATATTCGTACGTGCTTCATGGCGCTAGAACGAGTGGTCAGTGACTTCACACGACACACAGGGCAGGATTAACAGACTACTGGAAAAACTGAAGATTTAAACCTTTTCTACAAGGACTGGTAGTGTCTGGGTTACTGTAAGGACAGTGGTAGGGAGCTCCATAGATCTCGTGCCTGTGTCCCGGAAGCCAGGTTTCCTTTCCTGTTTATTTAAACTTTTCAGCTTGCAGAAGATGTTGCTCGGACGAGCACATAGTTCTACATGCCCGTTAAGGGAGAAGTTGTTTGCTTGTTCCTCGTGTGGTGTGGCCCTATAATCCAAGCATATATTTTTAAACTTGACGCACTGTTCTTCTGGGAGCCAATGACATTGCGCCCACGCTGATGACCTGTGACTGCGACAATGCCTGTTAGATCTACGTCTGGCGGCGAAGTTCTGGAAGTGCAGGCGGTGTCAAAGCAGTGCTGCTGGAAGGCACAGCGAGAGTGCACAGCAGTGGCGGGGCTTGAGAAGATGAAAGCGCCACTGATGATGGTCGGTAACATTGATACCCATCACCTAGAGCCCCTTCTGAGCCGGCGAATTAAAACTGACCCATGCTGGGAAACAGGGCTGTAGCTTCGCACCCATGATTTTTATGTTCACAGCTGCATTCCTTTTAGGTCTGGCGTCAGCCCAGACCTTTTCATTTTAGTACAGTTATGTATTTATTATTATTTGGTGGCGACCTGCACATTTTTTAAAACATTTGTATTGATTTCTGCTTTAATAATCGCGCAATCACATGTTGGACGCATCACACTTGTTTGTTAGACCATTCTGGTCTATTTGACATGACATTCTTAAACTTCCATCAGTACTTCCGTCTTTAACGTCTCAGTACATCTTTACTGGATATATTATGCACAGGTGTGGTAGTTCCGCGTTTAACTATGCACAATATATCGGATAGGTGGCAGTGCAACAGGCAAACAACTAGTTTTATCTTCAATAGTGCAATTTTAGTTAAGAATGTTCCGTTCGGGCAGTATCCTGCCGCACATACACCGAAGACGGATCCCGTAAGCAGCAACAATCGGTCACAAGTCTGTGGAATTGGTGAGTAACAATAGGGACGTGAGCAGTGATGTCTGGTGGGAGCGAAACAGACTCTGACAGGCACGGATGCCTGGTGATCAGACGGGTCTGGAAAGGGAAACTCAGTGGCAGAGAGTTATGTAGAGGCCTGTGAGAGCCTAGGGCTGTTAGTTGAATCTAGAAGGACTGTGGAAAAAGGTAGGACAAGCCTTTTGTATTGAGCAATGTGCCTAAGGTAGCTGGCTGGTGGCGATGAGTTATATTTAGGGCGACCATAATGAGTGTCGGAACAGATGATGAAATACTCCAAAACCAGGAGAACAGTGAACACCCTGTGTACTTCTAATAATGCAACGGTGGCCCCTCTGAGATCTCAGGATGAGCAGAGTGAGTGAGAGCAGACCCGCCATGTCCACCAGGGGAGTAAAGGAAAACTCCCTACACCTAGGTGAGCAAGTAGTAAGGAGTAAAGGATGTGGCCTTGGGTGACAGCCGCAGTCAGGATTCATGATCTGAGCTTGGTGGAAGGCGTAGGACGGGCGTCCATCAAGAGACCCTCCCTCTCATCCAGGAAAGATTGGAGGTCCCTGGGGGTCATTGAATATGTGATGTCTCCCTTCCGCCTGGACATTGAATTTCGTTGGTCCGGTGAAAGAGAACTGTGGGTTTGAATCTTTTAGTCTGATTAATGGCTTCTAACCTTCCGGCTTCTGTGGCCCCCCACATAATCATTACTGGAACTCGGGGACCCCCACTGAATCATTGTTGGAGTCCAGGGACCCACACTGAGTCATTGTTGGAGTCCAGGGACCCACACTGAGTCATTGTTGGAGTCCAGGGACCCACACTGAGTCATTGTTGGAGTCCAGGGACCCACACTGAGTCATTGTTGGAGTCCAGGGACCCACACTGAGTCATTGTTGGAGTCCAGGGACCCACACTGAGTCATTGTTGGAGTCCAGGGACCCACACTGAGTCATTGTTGGAGTCCAGGGACCCACACTGAGTCATTGTTGGAGTCCAGGGACCCACACTGAGTCATTGTTGGAGTCCAGGGACCCACACTGAGTCATTGTTGGAGTCCAGGGACCCTCACTGAGTCATTGTTGGAGTCCAGGGACCCTCACTGAGTCATTGTTGGAGTCCAGGGACCCTCACTGAGTCATTATGGAAGGCAACGACCTGGCTAAGCATTTACTATTATTTGAATAATACACAAAATTCAATTGAAGCCAGGCATGGTCCATACTATATTCTGTTTATGCATTGCACTGCTTCCAGGAGTTTTAGCCTCCAGGTTCAAATTCCTTCACAGTTAGAGAATGTTTAAAAAATTAAAATTTTACATTTTGCTTCCTTATTTATTTAGATCATATTGATCTGTCAATATTAATACATTTTCTGAGCAGTTGCGGACCCCCTGACAAGGTTTTGCAGAGCCCCAGGGGTCCCTGGACCACAGGTTAAGAACCACTAACCTATAGAAGTGTCTGCCTCTATGGTTTGCACATACATCCTTATTGACTACAAGCTGGACCGTGCAGTAGCTCTACTGGACCGTATAGCGAAGTGCCTGTCGGATACGGTGCAAAAACAGTGACACTGAGTGGAATTCTGAAACAACATAAAAAATCATGTCCCTTTCATAGATGGCCTCAACTGATTCCTACTGAGAGTGGGACACAGATTCAAATACTGTTTATAACCCTTTAATTCCTGAAGGTCACTTTGTGGCAAAGCTTTTCAGTAATTCCGTTTCCTTACACCTCACCACCCTCACCCGCCAGCACAAAGCTAAACACTAAGGGAGGGGGGGGGGGGCTCTAGTCACAGCGCACTCTACCGCTCTAACTTCGGGGGGGAGCTTCAAATGTTTCCTTCTAACTCCATCCCCAACCACCCCTCTGAAATGAGCAGGATCGACTAATCAAAGAGATCGGGTGTTAAAATGTGAATGATATCCTGCAGCAGGTAATACACATGGTGTAGTGTTACACAGTGTTACACAGTTTAACAGAACCTAACACAGCTTAGGATGCCGCAGCACAACAGAGTATAGCAGAGTATAGCATAACATACAACTAACATGATCTGACATACCGTAACAAATTTAATTACATTTGTCAGTGGAACCTTCTGCCCCCAGCACCATGTAGCTCTTCTTCAGTGAAGGCAGTGCTCATCCTTCACACTGGTAGGGTGATGCTGTGTCCTGTGTATCTGCACTTCTAAGGTGTATTGACAGTGTCACACTTCATTCTGCCCATCTTGCTTGCGTGGGTACTTGCTTCCTACTCCAGTACCAGAACGCTGGTAGACACTCCCAGGGAGACCCCTCTGCTTCGCAAAAGTCCTTCTTGTGACCCAAAAATACCTTGCTTCTTATAGTTCTCTGATAGGAGCAGCTGAACACCTGATCCTGGGTGGTGGGAAATGAGTATAATTTCATTCATCATAAAGTTCCCTCCCCAAGTCCCTGGAGTGCCATGATCAGCAGGCGGTTAAGTATAGTCTTGATAATAGGCACCTCTAAGGTCACAATGGCAGTGGTGTTCTGCTCCTTGGGGGTTGAAGGAGTAGACATGTAGAAAGGATGCAAAGAATGTCAGGTTTGCCATGCACATGGTGTCCTCACAGTATTTGAAAGAGAAGGTACCCCCTACATACTTTTGGGTCATAGAGGAGGGGAAATGAGCAAAAACTGAGAGAGAACCTCTAAACTAACCCACTTTATTTTACTAGTGGCTAAAAGCTCATCTTATAGACATATCCCCCAAAACAACTTCCTACAACATGATTAGTTCATGGAACTGTTTTTTATTATTTATAAAAATATTTTAAATCTTTTTTCACATATATATTTATTTTACCATAATAAACAGACATTCATATATTTACAATTCAATATAAAACTTGTCATAATACAAGGTTGAAACACAATTTGCAAAATGTATGTAATCCCACAAAAAACCCATCAAACCTGCATTCTCCACTCTCAAAACTATACAATCACACTAGCATTCACACAACACAAACAGTATGAAGGGATTCAAAAACATGTGTGGGATCCTATATAGTTCTTGCAGAGACAATTGAAAATTATATTCCTTTCTACAGTTGCGTCCTATCCAATTCTTCTCCTGTATATGTCTCTGGCAGGATTCCCTTGTATCTAGAAATGGTCTACGCACGTTTCGGTGGATATCACATCAAACCACCTTCATCAGGACCAAATATGTACTAAATAAATGTCAACAGACACGTGGACGGGGGGTTATCTGTAAAAATCAACATAAGACAATTTTACCTAGGGAATGTCAAATACAAAAACTTAGAACAAATCCTTTTTACAAAATAACGTCCGCAAAGCTAAAGTAGGCAATATGGTCATGTCGCTTTATGTTATACATTATGACAGATTCACCCGTAGTGTGAACAAATTGTCAAAATGAGGATTTCTCAAATATGACAGAAAGATTTTTAAGTGAGGCCAAAATGCGGACACAGTCAAGAAAATCCAAGAAACTGGAAGAGAAAGCCTTCACCAAAGAACCAGATCTACACTATATATAGGTAGATCATGTAAGAACAAATGAAATCCAAAGTTAAAAGACCTGAAGTCAGAAAGAAGTGAAAAGATGTTTCACTATTTAGATATATACAACGTAGAATTTTTTTTTTCTTTGCACCTGAGCAATTCTGTATGGCTCTCATCCGGTAGATACATCTACACAGCGTGTAGCTCACAGTACATCCTTTGAAATCACAGTACATCCTTTGAAATCACTTGCAAGTGGTGCAGCCATCTGGACCTCAGAAATTGAAGATCGCCCAGCTTCCATGACACAACACAGTGTCACTAGCTCGCGCTGTTACAGGCAGCTGAAAGCAACTGCAGGTTAGCATGACATTCGACAGGCCTAGTAGGGAAAGCAACTGCTACCCTTGGCTTGTCGTTTGGCATTGTCCTTTCTACCCCATGTCTCAGTAGTCAAGAAAAACAACAGCAGAACAGCCCTGTTTAACTCTAGTCAAGAAAAACAACAGCAGAACAGCCCTGTTTAACTCTAGTCAAGAAAAACAACAGCAGAACAGCCCTGTTTAACTCTAGTCAAGAAAAACAACAGCAGAACAGCCCTGTTTAACTCTAGTCAAGAAAAACAACAGCAGAACAGCCCTGTTTAACTCTAGTCAAGAAAAACAACAGCAGAACAGCCCTGTTTAACTCCTTGCTGTTTCCATAGCCCTTCATTAGCAAATTTAACACATTTACCCTTCTATTTTAGTTACAATCATTTTTACACTGTTAGTATTTAAACATATTTTGGAAAGAAAAACTTTAAGAAGTGATCCTTAATATAAATATTTATTTTTAGAATAGTTAAGAAGTGTTATTTTCGAAGTTTTGAGGCAATCCCTCTGAGCTACCTACATTCTCCAAGATATGGATCCTGATTTATATCTCGGAGGTTTGTATACTTCTAGCAACGGCGACGTAGTATACACACCACCAAGACTGTAGTCCACCCATCAAATTCGTATGTGGGCAGACCATAGTTTAACCACAGGTGAGACTACTCCGTCTCCGCTGTGATCACCCCTCTACAACAGCCCTGTGGAGTACCGACCATTGGAGGCTGGCATGTAACTCCTCCCACCTAATTTAGATGGGTGGAGTTAAAGGTCAGCTTTCACTGCCCGTCACCGCCAGGAAATCTTGCTAAGGGGACCTGAAAACTGGTAAATACTCCTTACCCCATAGGAGAGGCCTCCCATGCAGAGGGGATCATTTTTATTTTTTTTATTTTTAGAAAGAAAGTCCAGTTTCGGGATTTCTTTTTGGGAATAAAAAAAGAAAGCTGTTTGGTGCAGGGCTCCATTCTGCTGACAGAGCACTGTATCAAACAGCGGAATGCATTGACAGGAACCACCGTCACAGTGGTCCCTGGCAACGCTTTATAAATATGTCATATGAGTGATCATAATAGAGATCCATAAGCATGTACTCAAATACTAATTTGTTATTTACGTAATGACCTACATACATTTTAAGCATAAATATAAGGAGTGTATATATTTTATCCATAACTGATAAATACATTTGTTAAGCATAAATATAAATGGGTATATATATTTTTATTAAAAAGTAATATGTGAGTTTGTACAAAGAGATGCGCATATCTGAATACATGCATATAATCAAAGTATACATGTTTACAAACACGTGCATATGCAATATTGGTATCCTAGTCATACTTTAAAAAAAAAAATTCTTTATTGTTTTTTTTCAAAAAGATCAAAGACGGGGGGGAGCAGCATATGCAATAGGGTACTATCACATGTTTCATTATCAGTGCATGTTTCATCTGTATACAGGCACGCTGAGGTGTATTCTCATTGCTCACTACTTTGCTCGCAATCTAACAGCTATCATCTACACTTTTGTACAGGATTACGTTCAGATTGTCAGTAAGAGCAGTGACCACCACTCTGCTATAAGTGTAAATTACAGCGCCACTTCCATCTCTGACATTTCCAAAACTGTGGAAGAGAGAAACCAACTACAACTTATAACAAAAAGACATTTCCAGTAGTAGTTGCCGAGTTAACCATATATATCTTTTAAGGTGCCCCCATAAAAGTATTAGAAGGCGTAGGAGTGTCACAGGGTCCCCAAGGATTGGTGCTTCATGCAAGTCCACCTAGGGTATGATCAAGTCCATCATTGTGTGGGTCAACGCTGCCTCTAACCTGACTGTTGGGTCTCCCATGCCCCTCCACTCTAATGCTTGAAGCAGGAGGGGCGTGTGAGCATCCCACCTCAGAGGGAAAGTGCCCAGGTCTTGTATTTCCTGAAGCTATTGATCACCTCCACTCATAGGTCCGCAATGCTTTTCTTTACGCAGCCCTTTATATTTCTCTGTGCAGCACTGCTCCAGCGGCTCTGCATGTTCTCTACTTCTATTCGCCACCTACTATGCAGCGGGCAATGAGGGTAATTCTGGTCACGGGCAATATCTCTGTGAGCTATCCCCAATGCCAGGTCCAGGAATCTGCTTCCAACTTTTATTTCGGGTTTCTGGCCGCACAGCCCAAGCAGCCATATTTCTGCTGTGTGTAATTGGTGTCGTCCCAAAGTGCACTCTAGATCTGATGTGAATTGGAGCCAAAAGCAGTTTATAATAGGGCAGCTGCATACCATACAGAGAAAGCCAGCATCTGTCAGGATGTATCTGGGGCAGCTAAGGTCTTTGGTGTGTAGCATGACATTGAGTCCGTTAGGGACAATTTGCCTTTTAGGCCTCTTAGGCCAGCGACATTCCAAGATACTATAGTCAGGGTATAGACCCCCTGTGGGTTAAGTGATAGAACCCCCTCGCTGGGTGATGTTAATGTTGGGGATAGCCCAACGTGAGGAGCACGGTATCACACCATTGTGATACCAGAGGAGGAAAGGGTTACAGCCTGGGGCAATTTGTTTTGTGGCTCAAGTGGGGGTATTGCCTTGGGCCCCAGTAAGTCTAACCCATCAAGATTACTTAAGGCCGAAAACCTGTTACTCCATACAAGCAGTGACGAAGAATTGCATTGATTATGAGAACTCAGGGGCATATTATCAAGCGGCAGCGAAAATTATCGCTGGCCGCGCTTAGCGTGAGATTTGTTATCGCCGGCTATCGCTGGAAATTATCGCCATGCTAGCACTGTATTAACAACGTTTAGCGCAATGGCGATAATTATTCCAGCGATAGCGGTGTTTTCCATGGAACATCGCTGGTTTTCCAGCGATGTTCCATGGAAAACAGCGATATCCTTGATGATAGTGCCTGTGGTCTTAGCCACACAATCCACCCCCCATGTTAGGTATGCCTTAGTCTGGAATTTAACAGACGTTAAATTCCAGCGTTAAGGCATAGTTAACGCGATTTCAAATATCGCTACCCCTCGTTGATAATATCGCGAAGCTGGGTTTGCGATATTTTCACATGGGGTTTTGTCAGGCACGCCCCCCTTGCATCTCATTAGCGATGCAATGCGAGGCGTGCTGACAACGGGCGCTAAGGCAAGGAAACACGCGCTAGCTTGTCCTTGTCAATAAAGCGATAATATTATCGCCGCTTTTCACCCGAAAACGGATGCTAAAGCGGCGATAATCTTATCGCGGCCCCTTGATAATATGCCCCTCAGTTGGGTATCTGGTGCATTGGGTTTGTAAAACTACCCTAATGGGATTGGGCATATGTTGGTGTTGATTTGACCATAGCTCTCCTGCAATCTCAACAAATTTCTTACAGATTGAGGTCTGC
Source organism: Calotriton arnoldi (assembly GCA_963921515.1). Lineage (NCBI taxonomy): Eukaryota > Metazoa > Chordata > Amphibia > Caudata > Salamandridae > Calotriton > Calotriton arnoldi. The sequence continues at coordinate 495,563 of CAWUFW010005407.1, forward strand.
AAAAATCCAGCACAATACAATCCCCCTCTATGTCTTTCTTTGATCAGCCCACCCAGCCCACTCTTCACACCATTATTATCTCATTTGTATTTGCGGAGTTGAAATGTTTGTGCTTGGTAAGCCAGTCCACGCTTTTGTTTCGTAGCTCGACCCAGGATTCTCGCTGTGATTCCTTTAGGGGAGTAACTACGGTCAGGACTAAGACATAGGGACAGGAGGTGGGGGCAGATCCAATATATCTTTGCACAAAGTAGAGTGGGTTCTAGAATACATCAATTTAGCTGTAACAGACTCTGACGGACCTGGGTTCTGTATGGCCTTGTGGCCTGAGCACAAGGTACCACCCTCTGTCACCTGGGGGCCCAATTTACCATTCCCCTTCAAAGCCTCCAAAGTGTCATTAGAGTCTGCAACTCTGGCACTTGCTCCATTTCAATTTGTGGTTTCTACCCTGCTGCAGCTAGCAAGATTAACATGTTGTCTGAGCATTCTCATAGGCAATCATCTGGTAGAAATAGTCACCAATCTGCTTTCAATACAGCTTTACTGCTCCGTAACGGTCTGAAACGAGTGTCTGGGTTGGCTCGACATAGCCCGGTGTCACAGCTGCAGGTTGAGCAGGTTGAAGCGGGTGGTTTGAATTTGATTTTTTGGGGGATTTTTGGAGTTTTCGCGGGGGTTGCCTGGCTGATCTAGGTTTAGACCTGGTTTTACTGTGCTGGTTGAAGATGGACCTGGTTTCATTTAATTTTTTTATTTTTTACTGCCGGCTCATGTGGCCTGGGACTGGGGCTGTGGCTGTGCTTAGGGCCAGGGGAGTGGCCATGGGTCTAGTGTAGTTCCCATTAGGCTGGGCAGGCTGAATAGAATAGGTACTGTTCTCCTTCCACCCCCCCCGACCCAGGTACAACTGCCAGGGGAAGCAATTTTGTTCCAGGGACTGTCTCGGGGGGAGCAGGTTTTGCAGACTGCAAAGGGCTCAGCTGTAAGAGTCGAGAGATTGAGCCTTCTCCCAACCCGAGAGACAGCCTTCTTTCCGCCAACTTGATCTCCTTGGACACCACACTGACAGCCCGCACTAAAATGAAGTCAAGGTAGAACCAGGTTTAGGGCTAATTCTAACAGCATCCTTTCCGCTTGGCAGCTTGCTTTTACCCATTCTATATAAACCATGGGGTGAGCTAAAATGGTTTATAGGTTAAGAAGAAATTGGAAGTCAAGAGTCAAGCTGACAATGTCTGGGAATGGCAAGGACTTGCGGAAAGAGCACAAGAAGTCAAAGTCAAGAAGATCAAAAAGCCTTTGTGAAGATGAAATTAGCCACCGGAAACTTACCTCCACCCCTGGTGCTGCTTCCACCTTAAAAAAAAAAAAAGCACACACACACACACGTTTAATTAAGATGACTTGAGGACTGGAAATGGACCACCTGTTATCAGTGTCTATGCACTGCGGTAGGGCACTCTGGTCTAGACGGAAGCCTTTCTTTTTTTGACCACCTCCCATCGACTCCAACCAGCAACCAACTCCCTTCTGAGCAACCCCTGGCAAGCACCAAACAATGACCCCCCCCGCCCGGCAGTATGCCTAAACCCACTCACCTCCGCAAGGGGGCCAGGCGCAGGGACGGGTATGGTACTACTGACGATACAAGCTATTCTTGGGGCTTGAGGCTCAAGGCTCTGGATGCTCTGTGCAGGAAAAATGAGATCAGGAGCTCCCCTGCTGCCCATCCTTTATAGCAGCAGCGTTGGTGGTAAAGGGTCTGGCTGTCCTGGATTCACCCCGGGCGGACTGCTCACAGACTTACATCTCCTTCTCCATGCATGCTGGAAGAAAAACATCAGAACGGGCAGGATGGGCAACACGGACGCAGGAAGCAGGGCACAGTCATGGCAGCAGCAGCCGTGGAAGGGACTTCCCAGCTCTCCTCAGCTTCCTCTGCTCATCTCATCCGGCTTGTGATCCAGGTGTGTGGGCAGGCATGAGTGCAGCTATGGGGTGGAGCCCCCTTTAACTGACCGAAGACTAAATGTTTTATATTCAAATTGTTTACTTTTTAAAATGTTTTTTAATCTTGTACTTGAACCCAGAGTATGAATTCTGTATGCAAACGTAACAAAGGGGGGAGGCAGCTTAACTGTCTTCTTATGTTTTTTATCATGTATTTTATCTTTTTATTACATACGTTCTCTTTTTATGTGGACCTCCTTAGAGTTCCAAATCATGAAATAAAACTTAAACCATACACGTCTTTGTGATTTCCAAGGGGATCCCAGCCAGAACCCAGATCAGCACCCCTCTAGAGAAGGCAGAGTACCCAGTCGCATAAAGTTCTCCCCTCCAGCCCCTTTGCAGTTAAGATATGTCTGGCCCAGTCAAATACGTCTCCTGAAGGGGGGCCAAGTCCACCCCCCTGCGCTTTAGGAAACAAAGGACTTTATAACACTTGTCAAGTCCATCTCACATTCTAGGTGATGAGGGAGTACTGCATCAGCTTGACCATCCTGATGGTTTCAGGACCCCCCCACCCACCCCAGCCACCACCTCTTCTCCCTCTCCCAAGAAGCACACATTCAGACAGTCATTCACTAAAACTGGGCAAATGTACATAAAACCAGTAGTAGCAGCTCTCTGACCAAAACACAGAAACAAGCTTAGTTGTAGAACCCAAACCCTCAATACCATCTTTTCTTATGATGGTTATCTCGTGAGGGGTGGCTGCCGCTACTGCCACCTTAGGAGCTTTCCTTCTCCAACTCCCCTATGGCAGGATTTCAGATGATTTTACTCTGCTCTTGAGTCAGTCTGCTCCAGCAAAGAAATCCAGTGTCCCCATGGCAGTTTTTGATCAGCTGTTGTCACAGGTCCAAAAGTGAAATGTTTTTGGTATGGATTGTTACCCCTCTTGGCAAAAGGGAAAATGAAGGGAGGAAGAGTATAATAAGTTTAGGAGCTTCAGAGGTCATTGGCCATCCTTGGGGTGAGTTGGGGTCCAATTGCAATGTCCTCAGATAAGATGTCAGAGTCCAAGCTTTCAGAGGACGAGGAGGAGTGGTAATGATCAAGGGAGCATCCTGGGGACACCTTGAGTGAGGATTCCGCATCTAGTGCATCCGCTCTTTCCTTCTCCATGTGTCCCCTTGTTGGGCGCACTCTGGTGATGCCTTCTCTTCGTCTTCAGTGGCGGTGTTTCGCACTGGGCGGTTTGGGCTTTGCTTCCACTCGATACCCCCTTCTATGCCTCCAGCCAGTCCCACTCTACCAGGTGGTCTTCGAGGAAGGTAGCAAGGTCGCCCACTACAACTTTGAGGTGAGTCGTAAATAGTAACATGTGCCAAACTCCAGCCTCTTGCAGCTCCTTTTTGACAGCCAGAAATTAGGCTCCACTCTGCTGGACCAGTATTGATTAGTCTGGGTAGATGGCCACCGAGGCGCTGTCTACGTGAAATTGAACTGACCTCTCGGGCATTTTGCAATATTAGGTCTCTATCTCTGAAGTGCAGCAGGCGACTAACCACTGGCCATGGAGAGGCATGTGGAGGTGGTGGATTCTCAAGTATCCTATGCACCCTTTCCAGTGCAAATAATGGTGAGGGTCCCTGGGAGTCAACCTCCTTGGGCAGCCAATCCTCTAGAAAGGTCACCATGTTCATCCCTTCCACCTTCTCTGACAAGTGAGCTGTTCTGATGTTTTTTCAGCAGTTCATGCCCTCTGCAACCTCCGCTCGGTAATCCAAAAAGGTCCACCGCCGGAGCAGTTCAGTGACTTTATCTTGTAGGCCCCAGATTGTTGGTTCAACTTCCACCAGAGCAGTGACGTTACGTTTAAACTTGTCTGCCAATTTATCAGGGAGGCCCGGCCCAGAGTACAGTTAGGGACTTCCTGCCGCTGCCCATTGGCGGCCTCGGTTAGGCACGTCCTTAATAGGTTTGGTGCAGCCAAAGAGCTCCAGTATCCCACCTCTATGACAGGCGACAGCAGGTAGCACCAGGGACCTACTCAGGAGGAACTCTTAGTATCCCAGGGCCTCTATGGATCCCCAGGCCTGTGGGCCCTCCTCAAGTATACTGCAGTTTGACTCTCAGCGGTCGATCCACTAGAGATAGAAAGGGAGCTCACTACTTCCAGCATCGCCATAGGACTGAGGTGGAGTCTCAGCGGCTGCCAAATGAGATGTTTTCCATTTGTGTTCTCTCAGGTGAATGCCTCTCTGTGCTATGCACCACCATTCAGGCAGGGGATACCATAGGCTCAGTGGTTACCACCCATGTGGGGATCTCTCAGTTTGTCCACACCCCAGAGCTTCCTCACCGTACAGGATGTGGTGTCCAGTTTGCCCAGATGCCTCCTAAAGCAGTGCTGTCACCGCACCGCAGGGAAGCTCCCTCCACTACTCAGGGGTATTCTTCTGAAGATAAAATTGTTACCTGTGGATGTATGCTGGGATTTTTAGGCTGGGTGCCAATATGGAGCAGAGGTTTCTTTGTTGTAAGCATTTTCTGATTTTTATTTCTGGTGAAAAGTGGTCCTATTCCATGTATTGCTTTGTGGATGATACAAAGCAGCTTGAAAGTGGGTCTTCTGGTAACCGGTAACCAATGTAGGGTCCTTAAGGCAGGAGAGATGTGGGCTTGTGGCTTTATATGTAGGAGTAACCTGACAGCAGAGTTTTGAATTAATTGTACTCTTTTCATAGTTGATAGAGGCGATCCATGGTAAAGGCCATTGACGTAATCAAGATTAGACAGTACAAGAGAGATAGCAGCTTGTACCATGTGTGGGAATCCTAGGTGGGGGAAGATGAGTTGCAGAGTTTTCATAGTAATGAAACTTGATCATACTAACTTATCCACTTGGTTATTCATTGTCCAGGGTAATTCCAGGGCTTCTTGCTCACTTGTATACTTTAGGGGGCGGTCCCAGATCATCAAGCCAGGCAGAGAATGGGCCATCATTTTTTCCAATCGCCACAGATGACAGCTTCAGTTTTGGAAACATTCCATTTGAGAAAGCTCCATTTCATCCAATGATCAATGGCTCAGATGCAACTGAAGATTTTTGAGTATCCAAAGTCATTGGGGTTTTCCAGTTTAATAAGTATTTTGTGCGTCATCTTCGTAGTTATAGCAGGTGAGCTGAAATTCATTGATCATTGCCGGTAATGAGTTCATGTCTATGTTGAAAAGCACGGGTGAGATGATAGAGCCTTGAGGGACCCCTGCTTTAATGAATGGATGAGAAAGGAGGAGTATAGATTACATTTGTTCTGTTTTGAAGGTAGGATATGATCTAGTCAAGAACAGTCCCCTCTATGCTGGCTTTGCGGAGTCTTTGGATTAGAGTGTCGTGAACAACTGTGTTGAAGGCAGCTCAAAGGTCCAAGAGAAGTAGTGCAGTGACCCCGTTGTGGTCTACTGTGTTTTTAAGGTCATTCCAAATGACGATTAGGGCAAATTCTGTGCCTCTTCCTGGACGGAAACCTGTTTGGAAGTTGGAAAGTATGGTGTTAGCTTCAATAAATTGAGACATCTGGGTGAATGCTGCTCTTTCTATTAGCTTGCTGAGGAATGGTCCATTTGCAATAGGTCTGAAGTTGTTTTAGTCCTGTGGGTCCAGGTTTGTTTTCTTTAATAATGGGTGTATGCATGTCTTTTTTAGGTCTTTGGGGAAAAACTCCTGCTGTCAAGAAATGATTGATAATTGTTGACTGGGGTGGCAGCAGAAATTGTTAATAGGATGCATTTGAAGATCTGTGGTGGCCATGGGTCAGTGGGGCTGTCGGCTGGCTTGCTTGTTTTGTCAAGATCCGTAAATTCAATTTCTGATAGCTGCTTGAAGGAATTTAGAGGCTTGGTTAACTAACCTTGAGGGGGAATTGTTGGGAAAGGGCTGCTGCTGGTGATTTTCTTTTAGTTTATATAGGAATGCAACATGTCTGCTTTGGTTGTGTAATGATTTGCCAGTTTGTCCATAAATTCTTGGGAAATAGGATGTTCTTTTGTGCATTTAGGTTTACGAAGGTTGGTGAGAATTTGATAAAATTCTTTGTTTGTGCACTTTGCATTCTGAAGTCAGTTTGAATAGTAGCTTTTTTTTTTTTTTAGCTTTTATGATAGATGACTTGCATATTCTCTTTTGTTTGTGTAGGTAAAGTGTGGCTTGAGTTTTGTTTGTTTTGAGCCAGGTGCATTGCAGCTTTGCAGTTTGTTGTTTTATCTTTTTTGCATTCACCTAGGTGCTTGTTTTCTTTTGGCATGTTTTGTTGTTCCTTAGTGCAATTAGGATAGCAAAAGCTTCCAGGAGCCACTCATTGAGTTTTTGAACAGAATTTATTGTTTCAGATCCGTGTTGGATGTTGGTTGTGTGTTTCTAGCTCCTCATACTTCAGTTTGATCCAAGCTTAGTATGTGCTTGCTGGTAAGGTGGCCTTATATGTGGAGAGTTCTGGTGTCTTGTGTTGGAAAGCTACCAGGTGGTGATCTGACCACATGACGGGAGTAACCTTTTGGAAAGTGATTAGTTCTAGATTGGCAAAAATGATATCTAGGTTTTGGGACGATCTAATGTAGGTTGAGTGTGTCTAGATAAGTGATGATAGTTCTGGGATGGGCCATATTAGGCTTACCTAGGATACATAGGTTGGAGGGTAGTGTCATTAGATTAGAAACATTAATGTTGTCGCAGACTTATTCACGTAACTATAACGTCACTTTAACCTTTGTTTTTTTCAGTGAATTTCTAAGGCTTTTTAAAAAAAAACAAATCAGATCTTTTTATCACACCTTACTATAATGTTACTTTAATCTTTGGTTTTGTCTAGTGCATACTCTACACTACAGCTGGGTAAAGGACCATGAGGTAATGTCTCCAGTGACCTTGTGTACTTGTAATTTTGGCTATGTGATTGTTGCTTGAGCATCTTCATGCAGAAATCAATGACAAAATGAATCCTCGTATAGAGAGACTACAGACAAAGAGTTGAAAGTCACCCAAACAAGTGTACTTCCTCTTAATTATATGAAGTAAGTGCTTCTTTGTTTGGTGAAGATGTCCTCATATTCCTCTGCATCAAGAACGCTGTTGTGCTTATGTGTCTTATTATACCACATGCCAGGTGCCCTGTATGGAAATGTGGAGTGTGGCGGCAGCCTGCATTCTGCATTCTTTGCATTCAGCTGGCTTTCCAGTAAAGTCAGTTATGTTAGAGCTGGCCGAGGTATAGCTACGCTCCTGTTGCAGGGAAACCAACTTGGCAAATAAACCCTTTCAACTTACATCTGGCTTCTGGCTGTTACTTGGAGTGTGCATGAATTGGCGGCAAGGAGGCCAGCCATTCCCTGCAACTCTGTGAGATAGATTTGAATCCAGCAGCGTCCTGCGCCACAGTCCGTGATATCAGCATCTCCAGAAGTGCTCAGCGCAAGGACGACAGGCACTGCAGCATGTTCTTCAAATACCTCGTTTGCAGGTTTGAGGTGTCTACTCGTTTCATGGCAGGTTGTTAGGGGTCAAAAACCCTGGTGCGAGCAGGGGGTAAGGAGGCAGTTGGGCGCGAGCAGGAGGTGTTCAGTAAAATGCGCACTATCACGCGTGCATGATGAAAGCATATTGCATTCACGTCATTGACATCTCTGCCATGTTGTTTTGGGAAAGATGCTACAGCGATGCACACGCTTATTCAAGTACTGCACAAGGTTAGTTTCTAAAACCACAACGCACACACTTATTCTCTTTCAACAGAGTTCGTCATGTGCATTCTTCATTTGCAGGGCAGTTTTCCCAGTGATGTGCACGCTTCTTCATAATATTTATAAGCGCATTCCTCGTTTCTAAAACAGCGTCATACACGCTTCTTCAATGTCAGCTATGCACATCATTAGTCGGGCGCTTCTCGAGTCTTTGTGTCTTCTGGGTGTTGTACAGCCCTTCTCCGACTAATAGGTATTTAACCCATTATAACAGCTGTGCATCGATGATGTACACACATACTATGTACACAATACTATGGGGCCGATTCCGATTCGGGCCGGAAATCTCTCCGACCGAGCCGGACCCGGAGAGATTTCCGACCGAATCGGACCCGTGCAGCCCGACCGAACGAGTACGATGCGTCCGTATGCTATCGTACTCGAGTCGGTCGGACTCCCATTGAAGTCAATGGGAGCCGGTCGTACAACGCGTACGCGGGCTCCCATTGTCTCAATGGGTGCGAGGCGAACAAGGGCGCCCCCTACAGCGGGTACGCGGCGAAGCGACTCGCGCCATAAACTCACAGGTAGGGGGGACCCATGGGTCCCCCCTGTGTGCGACTCGCGCGGCTACGCGTACAGGGGGGTCCGACACGGACCCCCGAAGTACGGCTCCGACTGCTCTTTCAAGCCGGACGGCGCGTGTCGGTCGGACTGCTCGCGGCGCGCATCGTACTTACCCGGCCGGGGAACGTCTCCATTGCGCAGTGCGAGTCGTGTCCGAGCGAGTCGGTCGGTGCGGTTAGACCCGGGAACGAGTCGGTCAGAGCGGTTGGGACGCCCGAACGAGTCGGTCGGCGATTTCGCATCGTACTCGCTCGTCCGGACGCGCGTACGAATCGGTCGGGAAATAGGACTCCGAATCGGATCCGGTTATGCCGAATCCGATTCGGAGCCCTATCGGCCGAGATCGGAATCAGCCCCTGTGTTTCCAGAAGAAGTCTATGCACCCGTGTTCTGCTTTCATTTTTGGTGTACGTCTGACTGTTGATGTCACAGGAGTTTTTCTACGTTTTTGTTGTTAAGAGTACTACTTGTAGGACTTACATTAATTCCTCATTTATTTGTTTGTTTAAGTCAGTGAAATATTATTAGTTCATACTTTTCTCACTTCACCTTACTGCATTTATTGGCAAATAAGGTAAACGTGATTTTAAGTATCTCCCAATGTGCACAGAACTGAATCCCATTGAAGATGTTTATATTGAAGCGAAAAAACGTCTGGAACGCAGATTTGTGAAGGAGATCAATGCAGTGAAGAATGGTAAAAATTTTACACTTGCCCTCAAATGGAGAATTAAACTATTGATGAGTTTGTCTCTAAGCTGAGGGAGTTGTCAAAGAAAATGCTTGTTTGAGGCAATGACAGATGAACTGGTACTTAATCAATTAATAGTTAATTGCAAAAGCAAGAAAATTCAAGAGCGACTATGGGCTGCCAAGAACCCATCCTTGAAGAATGTTATAGATATAGCCAGGGTAGTAGAACTGTCACAGTTGTGCATGAGGGAAATAGAGAAGAAAGAAATGCCTAGCGGTGATGTTGCGGGTGTATCTAGGGAAGACTCTGATGTGAGTGCGGTAGTCAAGTCTGCCAGTATCTTTGGAAAACCCAAACAATATACCAAAACATGTCCTAGGTGTGGAAGCAATTTTCATACTACGGATTATAAGAAATGTGTGGCGCTCAATAAGGACTGCAGAAAATGTGGTCGCAAGGGTCACTTTGCCATGGTGTGCAGACAGATTAGAAAATATAGAGTGGTTACTGTGGATGAGGAGTGTGCAATGAAAGTTGATGAAGATCGCATTCTTTGTATTGAGGGCATAAAAGGCAAGTTGACAAGACCCCGGGCAGTGTTTAGGAATAATGGTAGAAATGTTGAACTTATGGTAGATTGTGGTTCAATGTACACCATTAACCCCCAAAAAATATGTTTGTGGACCATTGGTTGGAAAATGACCTATTACCCAAGGATAGCCATCCATGTGGTTATCAGGGGAAGACTGTTAATTTGGTTGGACATATGGAAGCAGATATACAGTTTGGGGCAGAGAGACAAAGGGAAAAGTGTTTATGGCAGAAGATGGGCCACCCATATTAGGTTGGATACACCAATATGATCTTAACATCATTGTTAGAAATGGGGGTCTCAAGTTGGCAATGGTTTGCACCTTGGTCCAAGTAGGGACCCTTCCTTCTAGTCTGGATTAGGGACTTATACTCCTAAAATAACCCCGGCTCACCCCCTCAGTAGCTTGGCATGAGTAGTCAGGCTTATCTCAGAGGCAGTGTGTAAAGCATTTGCATATAACCAACAGTAATACTGTGAAAACACTACAAAAAACACCACACCAGTTTAGAAAATAATATCCAATATTTTTATATATCCAAAACAAGACCAAAACGATAAACATCCAACACACAGTACATTAAAAATACATACTTTGCAAGATACCCTTTAAAATTGCAGAAATATCTCAAAAACACAGTTCTTCCGAGTCGGTAGCTCCGTCCGGGGCTACTGCGGTACTGAAAACAACAGAATCCAACAGTTCCGTCTGACCACGTTGGTCGGGGGTGTCGGCAGACTCGTAAACAGTACCTTTTGTGTTGCGGCCGGCATGTTGGTGCGAGCCGGTCATGGCAATCGTCGCGGTTGCGATCTGAAGTGAAGTGGTGCAGCGTGCGGTGCCCTCAAGGCGCGGTGCAGGCAGTGGCTCGGTGACGGTCGTCCATCGGTGTCGGTGAGATCAGGACTACAATGCAGAGTGAGGGGGTGCTCGTTGTGGTGCTGGCAGGTTACGGTACAAGCGACAGAGCCGGTTGGAGGAAGCTGGCGTCGGGCGGCCTAGACTGCTGTGTGGGACGAGGCGGTGCGTCATGAAACTTACAAGCAGTGCCCCCAGCCACGATGCGGTCACGAATGTCGAAGCCAGCAGGCAGCGATGGCGAAACCAGTGCGGCAAAGTAAAGCGAGACAGTGCGGAGTGCGCTGCCCATAGGTCATGGTGCAAGCAGGGGCTCGGTGGCAGCATCGTCATTCGTCGTCGTCTGTGAGACCAGGATTGTGGTGCGAGATGCGGCGGTGCCTTCTGCGGTGATTCAGAACACGGAGCCAGTGACGGAGTGGGTGACGGAGTCAGATGCTTTTCCCTTCTATGTGGCAACGGAAACAACGATTCCAGCAGCGGTACCCAGAGGTTGGTGAAGTCTTTGCAGTCCCTGAGACTTCAGAACAGGAGGCAAGCTCTATTTCAAGCCCTTAGAGATACTCAGCACAAGTACAGAAAGTTCAGTCCAGTCCAGTCCTTTCACTGCCCAAGGCAGAAGCAGCAACTGCAGGCCAACCCAACAAAGCAACAACATAGCAAAGGGGCAGTACTCCTCCTGGCAGCTCTACCAGCTCCTCTTCTTGGCAGGTCCCTTGATTCCAGCGAGCTCTAAAGTTCTGGGGTCTGGGCCCCACTATTTATACTCAAAATTCCTTTGTTCTCTCAGGCAGAGAGTGTCTGGGCTTAGTCCAAACCAGTTTGGTCCTCTCTGGCCCAGCTTCCCAGCAGGAGGTGGAGACAGCATTGTCTAAAGCAGACCAGGCCCATTCAGGTGCAATTAAATCTCCACCCACTACTCTAAATGCAGCCCAGGTCTATACAGCCCAGCCCTGACTCATCCAGGAGAGGCAGGAACACCTCGACACCCCCAGTGGCTGTCTGAAGAGAATGCACATCACAAGCCCCCTGTCACTTCAAAGCCAGGCAGTCAATCTACAAACCCAGCAGAGGCACACAGAATGGCTAAGCAAGAAAATACCTACTTTCTAAAAGTGGTATTTTCAAACACAGAAAATAAAAATCATCTTTACTAAAAGATGCATTTTTGCATTCTGAGTCCAGGCATACTAAACTCCATTTCCCTATCTTGTCCCAATGGGAACTTATGCTTATAAGATGTTATAAGTAAAACTCCCATTCTTTCCTATGGGACAGATAGCCTTTCTATAGTGAAAAATGAAATACACTGTTATTTACTACCAGGACATGTCTCACACACGCAAGTACATGTCCTACCTTTAATTTCCACCGCACCCTGCCCACAGGGGTACCTTGGGCCTACCTTAGGGGTGACTTATGTGTAAGAAAAGGGAATATTAGGGCCTGGCAAGTGGGTGCACTTCCCAAGTCGACATGGTAGTCACAATTGCGCACAGACACTGCAATGGCAGGTCTGAGATACCTTTACAGGGCTACTTCTGTGGGTGGCACAATCAGTGATGCAGGCCCAATAGTAGCATTTGATTTACCGGCCCTGGCACTCTCAGTGCACTTTACTAGGGACTTACTAGTAAATCAAATATGCCAAACATGGAAACACCAATCCATAATACAATTTACAACAGGAGCACTTGCACTTTAACACTGAATAGCAGTGAGAAAGTGCGCAGAGGCACTAAACCAGCAAAAACAGAGTCAAAACCAGGAGGTCAGAAAGCAAAAAAACAGGGGAAGCACAGCAAAAGTTGCCAGGTCTAACACATGTCCCCTCCAGTTGAAAGTAGGGAGAACTACTTAACCTCCTTGGAGTTCACTTCACTAAGGGGCAGATGTATGACCCTTTTTTGCGGTCGCAAACGGGAGATCAGCCCATTTGCGACCGCAAAAAAGGGTCCAGGCATGTACAAACGCTATTTTGCGAGTCACTGACTCGCAAAATAGCGTTTGCGACTCTCGCTATTAGGAAGGGGCGTCCCTTCCTAATAGCAAGTCTCAATGCTGTGTACTATTGTTTTAAGACCGCATTTGCGGTCGCAAAACACTCGCAGTTTACCACCTACTTCAAGTAGGAGGTAAACCACTCGCAAATGGGAAGGGGTCCCCAGGCGACCCTTCCCCTTTGTGAGTGTGTGCGAACATATTTTTTAAGAGCAGGCAGTGGTCCCAGGGACCACTGCCTGCCCTGAAAAAAATGAAACAGAAAAGTTTCATTTTTCTTTTTTAAATGCATCCCGTTTTACTTTAACGAAAATGGGCTGCATTTAAAAAAAACTGCTTTATTTAAAAAGCAGTCACAGACATGGTGGTCTGCTGACCCCAGCTGGCCACCATCCCTGGGAGTGCTAGCCATTCCCAATAGGGTCGCAAATTGCGCTTGCCTCATGAATATTGATGAGGCATGCAATTTGCGACCCCCATTGGTAATCACAAACAGTGTCTGAGACACTGTTGTACATTCACTTTCGCGAGTTGCAAATTGCGAGTCGCAAATCAGCGCAATTTGCGACTCGCTATAGTGAATGGTCGTACATCTGGCCCTAAGGCTGAAGAACCTGGACAGATCATCAGCGTTGGTGTGTTCTGTGCCAGGGAGGTGTTCCACGTAAAGTCCATTCCCTGTAGGGAGATGGACCACCTCAACAGTTTTGGGTTCTCACCTCTCATCTGCATTAACCATCTGAGGGGCCTGAACTCAGAAGTGAGTCCCAAACAGGTAGGGTCTGAGCTTCTTCAGTGCTCAGACCACAGCAAAAGCTTCTCTTTCTATGGCACTCCACCTCTGTTCCCTGGGGAATAGTCTCCTGCTAAGGAAGACTACAGGCAGGTCTAGGCCCTCTTCATTCAGTTGTGTGAGCACCGCTCCCACAACATGCTCTGAAGCATCAGTCTGCACTACGAATTCCTTGGAGAAGTCGGGTGCCTTGAGCACGGGCGCCGTGCACATGGCTGCCTTCAGGGCATCTAAAGCTTTCTGGCAGGCATCAGTCCAGATCACCTTCCTGGGCTGCTTCCTGGAAGTCAGCTCTGTCAAGGGGGCAACAATGGTGCCATAGCCCTTAACAAATCTCCTGTAGTAACCTGTGAGAACTAAAAAGGCTCTCACCTCTGTCTGGGTCCTGGGGGGCTCCCAAGCCAGAATGGGGTCAATCTTGGGCTGTAGGTGTGCCACCTGGCCGCTTCCTACCTGGTACCCCAAGTACACAGCTGAGCCCTGCCCAATCTGGCACTTGCTGACCTTCGTCATAAGGCCTGCCCTCTGCAGAGCCTTCAACACTTCCCAGAGGTGCTGCAGGAGTTCTTCCCAGCTGGAACTGAACACTGCAATGTCGTCCAGGTAGGCGGCACTGAAACCCTCCAGTCAAGCCAACACCTGGTTGACCAACCTCTGAAAGGTGGCAGGGGCATTCTTCAACCCAAAGGGCATCACCCGAAACTGGTAGTGCCCCTCTGGGGTTGAAAATGCTGACCTCTCCTTGGCCCCCTCGGTTAGGGCAATCTGCCAGTACCCAGACGTCAAATCAAACGTGCTGAGGAACTTGGCAGCTCCCAACCGATCAATGAGCTCATCAGCTCGGGGGATGGGGTGCGCGTCAGTCTTGGTGACGGCATTGAGCCCCCGGTAGTTCACACCAAACCGCAGTTCTGCAGTGGCACCGGGTGCAGCAGCCTTTGGGACCAAGACCACTGGGCTGGCCCAAGGACTGTTGGAGGGCTCTATCACCACTAATGCCAACATCTTAGAGACCTCCTCTGTGATGCTGGCCCTGATCCGGTCAGTCAACCTGTACATCTTGTGTTTCACAGGAGGGATGTCACCAGTGTCCATGTCATGGGTACACCAGTGAGTAGCACCTGGGGTCAGAGAGCACAGTGTGGCGAACTGTCCCAACAACTGGTGACAGTCACCCTGCTGCTCTGGGGTCAGTGTAGGGGAGAGGATCACACCTTCTACTGACCCATTGTGCTCCTTGGCAGACAGGAGGTCATGGAGAGGTTCACTCTCCTTTTCCACCCCATATTCTGTTGCCAACACCATTCTCACTTCGGACCTCTCAAAGTGAGGCTTGAGGCGGTTCACATGGAGGTACCTCAAAGGGTTCCTGGGAGTCTGCAAATTCACCAGGTAGGTGACATCACTTTTGCGCTCCACCACCTCAAAAGGCTCAGTACACTTGTCCTGCAAGGCACAAGGTTCCACTGGGGCCATGACCCACACTTTCTGGCCAGGCTGAAACTCTACCAGAGTGGCATTCTGGTCATACCTGTGTTTCATCTCCTCCTGGCTTGCTTCTAGGTTTGCCTGAGCGAGTTTCCTGAAGCGGGCAGTTTGGTTCCTGAAGGCCAGCATGCAGCTAAATACATCCTGGCGAGTTTTCTTGGGAGCTGCCTCCCAGCCTTCCTTGACCAAACTAAGAGGTCCTCTCACAGGGTGCCCTTAGATAAGCTCAAAGGGAGTGAACCCTAGAGACGTCTGTGGTACCTCCCTTTATGCAAAGAGAAGGCATAACAAGAGGACATCCCACTTACCCCTCATGGGTTCTGTTAGACCCTTGGTCATGCCCTGCAAGGTTTGGTTGAACCTTTCCACCAAACGGTTACCTTGTGGGTGGTAAGGAGTGGTGAACTTGTAGGTTACACCGCACTCCTTCCACAGGGATGTTATAGGCTTGGATATGAAATTGGTCCCACGGTCAAAAACCACCTCTCTGGGGAAACCCACATGGGAAAAGATCACTATTAACGCCCGGCCTACCACTCGCACCGTTGTTGTTCTGAGAGGGATTGTCTTCGGGTATCCGGTGGCATGATCCAACAAGACCAGGATGTACCTGTTGCCCATGGCTGTCTTGGGATCCAGTGGCCACACAATGTCCATCCCAACCCTTTCAAAAGGGGTTCCAACACTGGGAAAGGTTGGAGAGGAGCCTTACACTTCCTCCCACTCTTACCACTTGCCTGGCAAGTTTGGCGAGACCTGCAATGTCCATCTGACTGCCTTTGCATTTGGGGCCAGAAGAAGTGGGTGACAAGCCTGTCAAAGGTCTTGTCCCACCCCAAATGTCCTGCCAAAGGCACATCGTGAGCCAAACCCAGTAGGAAGGTCCTGAAGCACTGGGGTACCACCAGCACACGGGCTGACCCAGGCCCAGCGACCTAAGGCTCCCTGTACAGGAGACGATTCTCCTACTAGATCCAGTGTGATCCAGACTGATCACCAGCTGCCTGGTTTGCAGCCTGCTGCAGCAAACCCTCCAGAGAAGGGCATTCTTTCTGCTCCCTGCAGAATTCCTTCCTGGTGGGACCACCTTCTTGCTGCCAATGGGTAAGCTCAGCTAAGTCCCCCAGTTCAGCTACCTGCTCCCCTGTTGGTACCGGGGTGTCCCCCTCGAGGTTAGCCTCCTCCCGGACCGTGGGAACCTCAGAGGCGGGTTTACCATGCCCCTTGCCCACTGTTTCAGGCTCCAGGTCCTTCTGATCACCCTTTCTGGCCACCATTGACCGAGTGGTCACACATGCCCACTCTGGCAACTCAAGCATCTCCAAGTGAGACCTGAGCTCAACATCCTTCCACAAGGACTGCTCCAGGTCATTTCCCAGCAGACAATCTACAGGCATGGTAGGGCTCACAACCACTCTCAAGGGACCTGAGACCCCCCTCACTCAAAGGGAACCTGCACCACCATACACTGGCGCTCTGAGTTGCCCACAGCAACTACTTGGTGGAATGCCCCTGGGACTACTTGCTCTTCAGAGACAAGGTGACACCGGACTGAGGTCACACTGGCTCCAGTATCTCTAAGAGCCTCTACCCTTTTGCCATTGATGGTCACCCAGGAGCTGTATTTTTTAGTGTTAACAGGCACCTGGTTTCCTGAGACCATCCCACTGTCCTCTAGTGAGACGAGGGTCATTTCTGCGGGATCCCCACCCTCCTGTGGGCACCCCTCCTCCCCAAGGGCTACACTAGCCAACACCTTGGTCTGCCCACCGGTGGGCGGCTGTGCCCTCTTGGGACACTTGGGGTCCCCCTTCAAGTGACCCACCTGCTCACAGGCATAGCACTTGCGGGGGCCGGTCTCTGCAGGCTTTCCCGAAGAGACCACTGCTTTCTTGTCTCCTGGGAGATGGGAACCTTTACCCTAGGTATTCGTTTGGGCCCCTTTAGAGAACTCATGTGCTTTACCCCTGTCCCCCCACTCTTCTGCTGGGGACCCTGCCCACCTTTGGCTGAGTTTTTCCCAAACACTTTCTGGTACTCCCCCAGCAGTCGGCCTCCATAGCAAGCTTCTTGGGGTCAGTCAGCTTACTATCAACCAAGTGCTGGTGCAGCTCTGCAAAACATAGACTAGACAAGTGCTCCCATGTAATGAAATTGTGAAGCCCCTGAAAATCTGTCACATTACTTCCCTTCAGCCAGCCATCCAGTGACCTGCAAAACGAATCCACACATTCCAAGTGTTTGCATCAGTTTTCTTACTGGACCTAAACTGATCCATGTACTTTTCAGGAGTGAGACCATACCTGGTGAGAAGGGCCTCCTTCATGTCAGCATAGGCGAGGTTACACCCCTTACCCAAAGCCACTAAAGTGTCCCTTGTTTCTTCTGGGAAAAGAGCCCACAATCCTGCCCCCCAATTCTTCTCAGGGACCCCATTCATGTGGATAGATGCCTTATAACCCTGAAACCACCTTTGTATGTCATCCCCCTCCTTGAATTCCTTGCCTACATTTTTGAGGATGTGCACATTTCTATCTGCCTGCACTGATGAATTGCTGCCACCATATGTGCTGGGCCTACTCACTAGCTCCAGTTCCTTAAGACCACATTCATGATCTAAGATCAATTTCTTTCCTCCATGGCTATTCTTTTGTCTTCCCTTTCATTCTCCATCCGGAGTTTTTCTAATTCCAACTTCCGTGCTTCCTGCCTGTCCTCCAGCTCCCTGGGGACAAGCTACTGCTGCCTAGCCTGGAGGGTTCCCCCCTCCCAGAAGCACATCCAGCCTAGGAAGAGGCTCCTCCGCCTCCCCACTTAGATCTCCAGAGTGCCCACCGGCATGTCTAGCTGCTACCCAGGCCCTCGGTGCCTTTTGTAGCTCCTCCATCCTGGTGAGGCCTCTGACTTGGACCTTTAGGTTTTTGCAAATAGCCTTCAACTCTTTCACATTGTAGGATTCCAACCTATACTCCTCAAAGGCCACTTCCAAGGATGCAACAGATGATGCTTTCGATTCATGCATGATGAAGTAGCAAGTTCAAGTTCTCAACAAACTGGCAAGATCAAAAATAGGCCAAAGAGAAAAAGAACCAGTATGTGGCACATAATGGTTTGCGATATGGTAGTAGTGTACACCAATCACTGTAGGTAAAGTGCAAACACAAGTCCTATCCCACCGCTGCCAACAAAGTTAGAAATGGGGATCTTTAGTTGGCAATGGTTTGCACCTTTGTCCAAGCAGGGACCCTTCCTTCTAGTCCAGTCTAGTCATTCTGCAGGGTCTGGTGGCCAGTAGACTAATGTGTCCACTGCAGGGGCCTGTGTTCGACCTCATGATCACAGGTTCAAATCCCGGCGGGTCCACTCAGCCTTTCATCCATCTGAGGTTGATAAAATGAGTACTATTGAGTTGGGTAACAATAAACATCTGTAATTCAGCACCAAGATACCTCCGGGTGAACGTGCGCTTTACAAATACACATGTTATGGTATGTTATAAGGGAGTTACACTCCTAAAATAACCCCTGCTCACCTGCTTGGCACGAGCAGTCAGGCTTATCGCAGTGTGTAAAGTATTTGCATATAACCAACAGTAATACAATGAAAATACTACAAAAGGACACCACACCAGTTTAGAAAAAAATATCCAATATTTTTATATATCCAAAACAAGACCAAAATGATAAAAATCCCACACACAGTACATTAAAAATATATACTTTGCAAGATATCCTTTAAAATTGCAGAAATATCTCAAAAACACAGTTCTTTCGAGTCGGTAGCTCTGTCTCGGGCTACTGCGCTACTTAAAACAACAGAATCCAACCGTTCCGTCTGACTGCGTTGGTCGGGGGTGTCGGCAGACTCGTAAACTGTACCTTTTTTGTTGCGGCTGACACATTGGTGAGAGCCGGTCGTGGCAACTGTCGCAGTTGCAATGCGAAGTGAAGCGGTGCAGCGTGCGGTGCCCTCAAGGCGCGGTGCAGGCAGCGGCTCGGTGACGGTCATCCAGCGGCATCGGTGAGACCAGGGCTACGATGCAGAGTGATGCAGTGCTCTTTGTGGTGCTGGCAGGTCACGGTGCAAGCTACAGTGCCAGTTAGCGGGAGCTGGCATCGGTCGGCCCAGACTGCTGTGTGGGACGAAGCAGTGCGTTGTAAAACTTACAAGTGGTGCCCCCGGCCACAATGCAGTCGCGGGTGTCGAAGTCAGCAGTCAGCGACGGCATCGGTGAGACCTGCGCGGCGAAGTGAAGCAAGACGGTGCGGAGTGCGGTACCCACAGGTCACGGTCCAAGCAGCGGCTCAGTGGCGGCGGCGGCGGTCGTCATCACCGTTGAGTCCTGGGTTGCGGTGCGAGATGCGGCGGTGTCTTCTGCGGTGTCTTCAGGACACGGAGCCAGTGAAGCAGTCGGTGACGAAGTCGGTTGCTTTTCCCTTCTCTGTGGCAACTGAAACAACGGTTCCAGCAGCGGTACCCTGAGGTTGGTGAAGTCTTTGCAGTCCCTTAGAGATGCTCAGCACAAGTAAAGAAAGTTCAGTCCAGTCCTTTCACTGCCCAAGACAGAAGCAGCAACTGCAGGCCAACCCAGCAAAGGGGCAGTACTCCTCCTGGCAGCTCTTCCAGCTCTTCTTCTTGGCAGGTCCCTTGATTCCAGCGAGGTATAAAGTTCAGGGGTCTGGGCCCTAATATTTATACTCAAAATTCCTTTGTTATCTCAGGCAGAGAGTGTCTGGGCTTAGTCCAAACCAGTTTGGTCCTCTCTGGCCTACCTTTGCAGCAGGAGGTGGAGACAGCATTGTCTAAAGCACACCAGGCCAATTCAGGTGCAAGGAAATCTCCTTCCAGAACTCTGAATGCAGCCCAGGTCTATTCAGCCCTGCCCTGACTCGTCCAGGAGAGGCAGGACACACCTCGACCCCCCCCCCTTCCAGTGGCTGTCTGAAGAGAATGCACATCCCCAGCCCCCTGTCACTCCAAAGCCAGACAGTCAATCCACAAACCCAGCAGAGGCCTACAGGATGGCTAAGCAGGAAAATACCTACTTTCTAAAAGTGGTATTTTCAAACACAGAACATAAAAATCATCTTTACGAAAAGATGCATTTTTACATTCTGAGTCCAGGCATACTAAACTCCATTTCCCTATCTTGTCCCAGTGGGAAGTTATGCTTATAAGATGTTATAAGTAAAACTCCCATTCTTTCCTATGGGACAGATAGCCTTTCTATAGTGAAAAACAAAATACACTGTAGTTCACTACCAGGACATTTCACCCACACCAGTACATGTCCTACCTTTAATTTCCACATTATCCTGCCCACAGGGGTACCTTGGGCCTACCTTAGGGGTGACATATGTGTAAGAAAAGGGAAGATTAGGGCCTGGCAAGTGGGTGCACTTGCCAAGTCGACATGGCAGTCACAACTGCGCGCAGACACTGCAATGGCAGGTCTGAGATACCTTTACAGAGCTACGTCTTTGGGTGGCACAATCAGTGCTGCAGGCCCACTAGTAGCATTTTATTTACAGGCCCTGGCACTCTCAGTCAAAACAGAGTCAAAACCGGGAGGTCAGAAAGCAAAAAGACAGGAGAAACATGGCAAAAGATGCCAGGTCTAACAATCATTATAAATCCTATAGGGACTCAACAGTTGATGGAGGTTGATGAGATATCACTTACGGATATTACGGATGAAGCACACAAAGTGTTTAGAGAATAGTCAGGTCTTCTCAAGGGGTATGCCCACAAAATTCTGTTGAAGCTTGATGCAGTACCTATCCAACACAAAGTAAGAAGGATTCCCTTGGTTGCCCGTTCTGCTGTGAAAGATTTGTTGGAGGAGATTCTTGTGAATGGTGTAATTGAAGTGATGGAGGCGTCCAGTTGGGTGTCTCCGGTTGTTGTTATGGAAAAGTCTGATGGCCTTACAGATTCTATGTGGATTTGAGGTCACTGAATGAAAGTATTTTTGTTGACACCTTTCCATTACCCAACATTTGGGAATTAATTTTGGCCTTGGGTGGTTGTAGATATTTTTCTAAGATTGACTTGAAAAATGCCTACCACCAAGTCAAATTACATGAAGATTCCAAGTCCCTCACGTCCTTCATCACCATGCAGGGGACGTTTCGATTCAACAGGATGCCCTTTATTCTTTGCTCAGCAGCTAGTGTATTCCAGAGAATAATGGGCGAAGTGTTTAAGGGTATGAGGAATATCTTGTACTTTCAAGGGGACATTTTGATTTTTGGTGACACAATTGAGCAACACAACATGATTCTCAGAAAGGCATTGCACAGGGTGAATGAAGCTGGTTTGGCTCTACATCGAGAAAAAATTATATTTTTGGTTAAACAGGTGGATTACGTGGGGTACAGCATCACTACGGAGGGAGTCAAACCTAAAAAGAACTTGTTGAGGGCCATCAAGTTGGCTCCAGTCCCTTCAGACAAGGATATGTTGAGATCCTTCTTGGGACTCATCGAGTATTATGCCAAGTTTGTGGAGAAATGTTCTGACAAAACATAATGCTTGAGAGTACTGTTGAAAAAAGGAGTTACTTTTGATTGGGGGCAGAGGCAACAAGAATGCTTTGAATCTATCAAGGATGAAGTTTGCAATACTGGGATTTTAATGCCTTTTGATACTAAGTTGAAATCAATACTAACGGTGGATGCTAGCTCCATTGATATAGGGGTGGTGTTGGCCCAGGTACATGTCGCAAGCCAGCTGTGCCTCAGTGTTGTGTGCTGATGATGCAATGGTGGCGGTTCCAGTTGGAGGGGAAGTCTGTGCCAAGAAATTTCAGGAGTCGCAAACGACCGGCATATTTGAGGGATTTTGTCCAATAGCATTAACAACATTACTGTTGATCATTTCTTGTTTGTATAAGTACGTTTGTACTGTGTTATTAGTTTTGTTTTTCCTTTATGTATATTGATCATTTGTAAGGGGGAAGATGTGTTGTGCTTATGTGTCTTATTATGCATGTGCTAGGAACTCTGTATCGAAATGTGGAGTGTGGGGGTAGTCTGTCTTCTGACCAGAATGGAACCTCGCCTGTGTATTTATCCATGAAAAGTCCACAGTTTTTATTTCAAATGGGGGGGGACGTGTGGCCCCCCTCCTTGACCCTCATTAGGGTCTGGGAATACCATCCAGATGCTTTGTGTATTTTAAAAAGGAAGGGGACTGTGCGACCTTCCTCTTAGAGCCTATTTTGCCCTGGGGATCCAATCCTCCGGAGCCTCTTTTTTAAATAGATGGGTGTCCCAGTGCCCATCTATGGCAGCCACCATGCAGATGTTGGTAGTCTTGGGGAGAGCCCCAAGTCTCCTGTGGCACCAGTCAGCTCCTCGCATGCTGCAGGAGCTGGCATTGCTCCCACCTGCAGGGGGTAGCTATTTATGCTATTCCCTCCAGGCGGGAGCAATCTGTGATCTGTTTCTCTGCCCGCATCAGTGTGGGCAGGAAAAAAGATCTCAAGTCTGTTCCCAGCCAGCGGGAGCATTTTTAAAGTTCCCACCCGCTGGGAGCAGACTCTGTGTTTGCTCCTGTTTGGGGGTTGATTTAAACATGCTCCCGCCAGGCGGGAGCAAACACAAGTTTTCCTGCCCACGCTGGTGTGGGCAGGGAAACTGCTGGTGGGCTCCCCAGGACACAGCAAGTGAGCGGGCCCCAAGGGATGAGGTCTCCGGGGCCATTGAAGGCTCAGGACGGGGGGCAACGCAACCCCCTCCCTTTTTGGAAAAGAGACGGCTGTGGGCTATGGGGTGCCCATGGTATTTTAAAGGGTATAGCAACACAAAAAGATGATGGACTGAATGCTGAACATTGTCAAACATTGATCCCCAGTCACAGATCTGGGTTAAATCCATCTTTTTTTTTGCTCACCATGCCATCCCAGTTTGGACCCAGCCATATGCAAATTAGTCTTGACCCTGCTCCCCATGGGAACAGTCCAGCCCGAACTGCCATACCAGGTCCTCCCTAGACCAGAAACAAGCATCCTGGGACCGATTTCGGAGTATCACCCCTCACCAGCCAGGCCAGCTTGAATCCAGTGGCACATTGAGCACAAGACCTACGTCCCGGCATACCCTACCCACTGAGGGTGACTATATTAACACAGAAAGATGATGGATGGAATTCTGAATCATGGCTCCCCAGTTTGGACCTAGCCATATGCCAATCAGTCTTGACCCTGCTCCCCATGGGAACAGTCCAGCCCAAACTGCAAGGCCAGGTCCTCCCAGGAACAGAAACAAGCATCCTGGGAACGGTTTTGGGGTTTCACCCCTCATCAGCCAGGCTAGCTTGAACCCAGTGGTGCAGTGAGCACGGGACCCACATCTGGGAATACCCAGGCTCCCATCAAAAAATACATTGGGCCCTGGGTGGGATGGGGAGAGGGCTCTCATATTTATTTAATCAGACCCTGGGGGGATGTTGCTGGAAGCCAATCGAAGCGCTAGCTTTCGCAGGAGTTTGGCTGCCTCTGGAGCCAGATGGCCCAAGGGAAAAAAAGGTCCCTGGGCCAATCAGAACACTCTATTTTTTTAATTGGGTTGAAATCTTTAAAATTGGGTTCAAGGGACTACTGAACGATTTTACACCAAATTGCAACAAGCACAATCAGCCGACCAAGAACTAGCTTGCTGCCAAATTTGGTGTAATTCAGTTCAGCAGTTTTCTCAACCCCCACTTGAGGGATCGCCCCGAAACTTTCCATGCACCAACTTCATAAAAAAGAACACTTTTTTGGGAAAGTTACGTGAATATCCGTCAAACTGTGCCAAAGGTATTAGCAACACAGAAAATAAATTTCCTACGGAAATGCTAAACTTACTATAACTACCCAGTGGCTACCCTTTTTGTTATTACTATCACACTAAATGCGACACAAATAAAATCTGGAAATTAGGTCTTCTAAGTCTGCCCAATGGAATTCTGTCCATTTTATCATTCCGTTTAAGCTAATAACATAAGAGTAGAGTTTTATTAACAGACAGAAAAATAAGAATTTTCTTCAGGAATGCCTGGAGGAATTTGAATAGTGATGGCATACAAATAATAACCACAACAAACATAATTTTAATTGTGTCAATTTTTCCCTATCATTTTTCTGTCAAGACTTTGGGGCTGATTACGATGTCACCTGGAAACTCTTCTGACTGAATCGGTTACGGAATCATTTCCGACTGAATCGGGCTCTGCGAGTCCTAGTGGACATGTACGATGCTTCCGGACATCGTTCAGTCGGACTCGCATTGACTTCAATTGGAGCCTCTGTTCCGAACGAGATCACAGGCTCCCATTGACAAAAAGGGTGGTTGAGGAAAACTTTGCACCCTGTGGCAGGCACCCCATTGTGACTGCCACACTGTGCATGCTTGGAAAGGGGGACTCATGGGTACCCCCATGGGCCTGATTCCTAGGGCCCAGGGAGAAGGGGGGGCCTGCTATGGGCTCCCAAAGTCAGTTTCCGACAGCCGATCCACGTCGGCACAACCGATTGGGAAAGGCTGTCCGAATCTGACCTCCTAATCGCTCGGCTGGAGAGGCGTTCCGTAGACCGCTACGATTCGGCTCCGAACGACTTGGTTACTCCCAATGCCTTTAGGAACCGAGTCGGACAGGTCAAACGCTTTCCAGCCATCGTAATCGGTCATTGGGAAACGTGTCCAAGTCGATCAGAAAGGCGGGTTCCAAATCAGATTCGGACAAATTGAATGCCTCTCGGAGCCTTTCCGGATGACATCCTAATTGACCCCTTTGTTGTGATTATCTGAAGAATTGATCTGTCTGATGTTTTCAACATAATGAGAATGCCAGATGCCCAATTAATTAATTTTGAAAAGTGTCCTTTTAGCAAAATTTGTTACGTGGCACAACTTCAGATTTGTCAGCATTCAATTTATAACCAGACACTCTGAAGAAAGTAGATAAAGTAATTTCAGGTTTAGAGACATGAAATAAAATATGCAGAGAATTTCACTTCTGAATAACCCTTGAAAAGAAAATGCATAGAAGTAGATTGCCTTATTTTTCTAAAAATTGTCTAATGTTAAAATAAACAGAAGGGAAGGAAGAGGACATCCTTCTCTAACGACTCTCTTTAAAGAAAAATAAAGAGAATGAACCCCATTAATTTAAAGTGATGTTGTAGGAGAATCACAAAAGTATGGCAATTAAATTTAAACTTTTAGGGCCAAACCCATACCATCCCAATGCATGAAATATAAAAATTCACTCTACTTGAGAAAAAGCCTTCTTGGTATCTAATGTGATTGAGGCCCAAGACATTTTACTCCTAGAATCGCCAGGAATGTTATTTTTGAAAGTTCTCAAGTTGTCAACATAGTAGCACCCTTTTACAAAGTTAGATTGCTCCTGCTCAACTATCTCAGTAATAAACTTTTCAGTTCTCATGGCCAAAATATTAGCCTATATTTTACAACCTAAGTGACTTAGGAATGCAGGTCTCTAATATTTGCATAGGTAAGGGTCATAATCTTCTTTTGGTATTTAAGCGAGGATAGCTTACAAGAAAGAACCTCTGCTTTTCCAGTCGTGCTAAGACTAATCAAACTGTGACATCATTTTGGGCACAAAAAAATTAGAAATAGTAGTTTAAATTCAGTTGTGAAGCCATCACGACCAAGTGCTTTGCACTTGTTGAGTATATTCAATGCATCAAGTACCTCTTGCAAGTCTGTATCTTTTTCTAATGATCAACCAACTGTAGGCAGAATTCTTTGTTTATTATTATTGAAGTAAGTTTCTATTGTACCTTTGGGTATTCATGCTCCAGGGAATACACTAACTCATATTATTTGGCTAAGCATGCTGGAATATCATTGTCATTAAAGACTTGTTTGCCCTTATTATCAATAATACATGTATTCTTTTTTTTGTGTTTCAATTTTTATTGAAATTTATTAAAAAAAAAATATACATATATTATAATAACTGTATGCATTATCATACAATAAATATATAAGAGAATTATTAAATATAAGCATATAGTAAAACTTTCTGAATAATTAATCATATTATATAATGTAATAAATATATAAACATATAAATGCAAAGACAAATATTTGGATTTATATTGAGGCCATAAAAGATGGATTTAAGGGAAGGGGGGAAGAGAGAGGTAAGGAAAGAAGAGATCACAAAAGAAAGCGATAAGTGAAAAATGTACAAATATGAAGCATAATGCAATATGAGTATGTTCCAAGGGAAAAGACACTCTAGGAAAGCAATGCGAATAGATAAAAGATGAATATAAGGGTTAAGTAATTTCACTTGATGTACCTAAATATAAATGTATGAGAGGACATTCTAAGTGATAGATAAGATAAGGTAAGATAAGATACGATAAATACTTACCATAACACAAAGTAATTATGCTGATTCAAAGAAAGAGAAAAAGTAATATTCTTTGATATAGACAAAATTAAATAAATTACATTGTACTACAAGTATATGAATGTTACGGAGCCAAGGGAGATGAAGTAGGAAAAGGAATTATGAGATAAGAATAGAAAAGGATGGGGCGTGGCTAAGCACCGAAGCGTAATGGCCGCCTAACGCTGTAGCTCCGTAAACCCTGTCCCCATACGCCTATCCGCCACACTGATCCGCTCCCCCCGAGGAGGAGAAAAGACACCGGAGGCATATCGGAGGGGATTCCCTCGGACCCCGAAACCAGCGAACGTCTGTGCCCCGAGAAACCGGAGCAAACGGAGTGGGGCCTATCCGCAGCACTGAAACCGGGGAGCACAGTGCCGGTGAGGCCGCGGCGGTGAGGGGACGGAGCCGCCTTTCCCGGCCGTAGCCACGAGCCTGGCGAAGGGCCCTGGAGAGTCACCCGCGCTCTGCGGCGGCATCGGCGGAGTGGGCGTCAGGCGGTCCAGGCAGGAAGCACCTGTAGCAGCCCTCACCGTCCCGAGGAGCGACTCCGGGGCCTGAGGCGCCATTGCTCCGCGAGGCAGGACCGGAGCACTGCGGCGTGACCTGGAGGTGAGGCGGGGGGCCCGAGTGTCTTGGGGCGGTGTCCCCGAGTGAAATCATCGGTGGACCTTGTCCCCCCCCCCTCGCTGAAGTGTCCGCAGCCAGCTGCGGGTCCTGTTTTCCCCCCCCCCCTCACTGGCATACTGTGAGGTGGCGCCGGGGACTCATAGCCACAGCCCAGTCGAAGAGGCGAGGAGAGTGTTTGAGCCGGCCGGCCCTGCGCCTATCACCAGTGGGCCTCTGTAACAGCTAGCAGGGTGAAGCGAGCGCTGGGCTCCCCCATTTGGTGCCTCCTGAATCAGCGCTACCACCATAAAGTGATCTGAGTGCGCGTGGACCACATACCGAGATCCTACAGTCGTGGGCCCCCTCCCCCGCCTACACCATTAGACTACTGGCCGGGCACATTACCAGTCGGCACCCCCTGACTACCGGGGCCATAGACGACTCGTTTAATTCCACCACAAGCCCTTTGTGCGACGAGGAGCGGACACAATGGAGAAAAGCAAGCCCCCAGGAACGAGAGGGTCTAAACCAACGCAGACCAATAAACTCGATCGATACACGATGCCCAAAGACATGCTGCAGGGCCGTCAATCCAGAGGCACACCCCTGGGGGACCCAGAAGAAGAGGAGCGAGAACTCTCCCTTAAAGACGTCATGGAGGCCATCACAAGCGTCAAGACCTCTCTTGAACATAAAATGGACACTATCGCGATTGACGTAAACCTAATAAGAGCAGACCTAGCCACATTTAAGGAAAAGGTCAAACAGGTGGAAATCGCTACGACCAGCCTGACGGGAGACGTCGCACAGCTCCAGGGGGAGGTCTCGGACTCTACAGGATTTCCGTAAATTCACGGAAATGAAACTGGATGATTATGAAGGGCGCCTACGCCGCAACAACCTACGCATTCTGGGAGTTCCGGAACGGGCGGAGGGGCAATCTCCGGACCTCTTCGTGGAAGACCTTATCCTAAAGCACCTCCAACCCAAGGGCCTCAGCCGATTTTTTGTTATTGAGAGGGCCCACAGGGTACCGGGGGCGTCCGAAACCCGGGGCTCCTCCGCGCCCTATGCTGGCGAGAGTGTTGAACTTCCGGGACAGGGACGTAATTCTCCAAAATGCTAGGACAGGAGCTCCACTCCACTATGAAAACGCAGGCATCACCTTCTTTCCAGACTTTACACAGAGAGTGCAAAAGATGAGGCGCACCTTCCTTGTGGTGAAGAGGAGCTTCGAGAGCGGGGCCTGAGGTACTCCATGTTGTTTCCGGCACGTTTGCGGGTCGAGGCGGAGGGGCGGACGTGGTTTTTCGAGCATCCTGAAGAGGCAGCTGACTGGCTTGAAAGCAGGAAGATTCCGGGCCCACCGGATAGTCAACCCAGAGAGGAGACTTCGCTGACCCCTACAGGATGAGACACGGTGGTGGAGAGTGGATGTCACTGGGACATTTTGGCCCTTATCCGAGCTAGGTTAAGCACTGGGCGGCTGCGCATTTGATCTGGAGGGGACTTCTTCGAGACTGTTTAAACTCCAACCCTCGAGGGGTGCCTTTTCCTTGGGGTTACAGACTTTACTTTTTATAGGGGGCAGAGATACGGACAGCCACACCCCTATTTTTTTCTACCTTTAGTTTTTGCTAGGGCGACAGGCACTCTGCAAGTTTGAAATGGGCAGTTCTACGCCCAGAGTGCAGGGCAGCAGGGAGGGGGTTGTTGGGTGGGGGAATTTTTGTTCATAATTTGTTGGAAATTTTGCATCGGTGTCAATTATGGTTTCTTCCACAGAGGGGATGTCGACTTTGTTTCTCCTGGCATTTTAAAATCTATCAAGTTGTACGACAGAGGTTATGGGGGACGGGACAATTAAGGTATTAAGTTGGAATGTCAACGGGCTTGGGGACAAGATTAAGCGGAGCATAGTTCTCCAGTACCTGAAACAGAGATCTCCAGATATTGTCCTGCTCCAGGAGACGCACCTGGTTGGTAATCTGTGTAAAGCAATGCATAGGGGAGGATACAAAATGGTAGCACACGCGGGGTTCACGTCTGGCTCCAGAGGGGTGGGCATTATGATAAAAACACACTCCCCCTCGCTATAAGTTCCACATGGGCGGATGACCGGGGCAGATACATTGGTATTACGGGAACTTGGGAGGGCCGTCTTATCTATCTCATGTCCATCTATGTTCCGCCAGGCCTACAGGGCACCACCTTTGCGGACCTGGGTAAGGTCCTCCTCTCCATTCCAGACGGCCTTGTGGTCCTCGGAGGGGACTTCAATGCGGTGGTCTCGGGCACCCTGGACCGCCATCCCCCGCGTGAGGTGGGGTCCGCTTCCCGCTGGCTACCTGACTTCCTAGAAACTATGGGGCTAGTTGATGGTTGGAGAACTTACCATCCAGACCAGATACAGCACACCTTTCACTCCGGGGCACACCATACCCTTTCCCGCCTAGACTACTGTTTGCTGCCAGCCGCACAAGCATCCCTCATACACGAAATCAAACATCTCGCGAGAGGCATCTCCGATCACTCACCAATATGGCTCCGCATGGTCCTCCATCAGAACAAAGTAGGAAGACTAGCCCCAATCAATCCCTGGTATCTCCACAATCCCAAAATCCGCACAGCCCTTATTGAAGCCATGGATAATTATTTCTTAGATAACGAAGGGACGGTCTCCTCATCCAAGTCCCTATGGGAAGCATTTAAGACTGTAATCCGGGGACAGGCGCTATCGCTGATCTCGGGTGCGAAGAAAGAAAAACAGAAAGAAGTTTTGGACATCGAGGCTGAAATCGATAGATTGGAGAGTGAACTGGAGTCTGGGGTGACGCCAGAGAAGCTTCACCTCCTGAGCCTGAAGCAGCACAGCTATAAGGCCTTAGTCACAGACAAAGCCAAAAACTTGGGGAGGGAGCGGCTGGGTAGACTCTACGACCTGGGTGACAAAGCAGGGAAGCTTATAGCATGGCTAGATAAACGGGAATGGGCGAGCAGGCTGGTGCCAGAGCTTAGAGTAAAAGGGGACATACCCGTCACGAATCCACAAGAGATAGTCGATAGCTTTGCCAGCCATTACCAAACGGTCTATACGACAGTGGCCCCCTATACGGAGGAGGACTCTCAAGAACTGTTGCATGACATCAAACTCCCCCGCCTCTCCTTAGAAAATCGGGATTTCCTGGACAGTGACTTGACCCCAGATGAGATAGCGCAATCGATCCGTTCATTAAAATCGGGAAAGGCACTCGGCCCCAATGGACTCCCCATCGAGCTCTATAAGCTGCGACCCGATAAACTCTCCCCTACTTAAAATCTATGTTTGAGGAATCACTGGAGACGGGCATGCTGCCCAGGGAACAGAGGATAGCCACCATAGTTACCATCCATAAAGACGGGAAACCCAGAACAGACTGCAGTTCCTACCGGCCAATTTCCCTCCTAAACGCCGAACCCAAAATCCTCGCCAAGCTCCTGGCCAATCGCTTGGTCAAGGTCATTAGTGCCTTAGTACACCCAGATCAATCCGGCTTTATGCCGCACAGGAGCACGGCCCTGAATCTGCGTCGAGTCCATGGGGTAGTAGCTAGAGCACATACTCTCCGAGAGCCAGCAATGATCGCGTCTCTGGACGCAACCATGGCATTCGACACTATTGAATGGCCTTACCTTTGGGCAGTATTGGCCAAAATGGGTTTCGGCCCTAACTACATAAACTGGACACGACTTCTGTATAACGAACCCCTAGCCCAAGTGGTGGTCAACAATAAGTTATCAGCTACCTTCCAGCTGAGTCGGGGAACCCGTCAGGGCTGCCCGCTTTCGCCTCTCTCTTCGCCCTGGCCCTGGAGCCTTTGGCAGCCTGGATCCGTAGAGATCCCAGGATACGGGGATTAGAATGGTCTCCCGGCTGGGAGGACCGAATCTCCCTCTACGCAGACGACCTGTTGCTTTATTTGGCCTCTCCTAGGAAATCCCTTATAGTGATCTTAGATATCCTGGCGGTATTCGGACGATACTCTGGATTCTCTATCAACTGGAGTAAGTCGCTTTTGTTTCCTCTGTGGGGCGATCCACCCGTCCCTCCCAAGAACTGCCCCATACAAATCAACACGGCAGGCTTCAAATACCTGGGGGTTTTCATTTCGCTAGATCCCGCAATCCGGTATACTCAAAACCTTCTCCCCCCCCTTCGTAAACTTAAAAGCGATATTGCCAACTGGAGGTCGCTACCCCTCTCCCTTCTGGGCAGAGCCGCCCTATTCAAAATGATGTCCCTGCCTAGATTCCTATACACCTTGCAAAACACCCTGGATCCTGTTCCCGCCAAATATTTCAAGAAAATTGAGGGCCTGCAGAGAGACCTGTTGTGGGATGGAAAACCTCGAATCGCCCTGACCAAACTAACACTGAATTGGTATGACGGTGGTATTAGCCTCCCAGATATCAAGAAATACTACTGGGCGGCTCACCTAGCAGCCATCAACCACGGCATGTATGGCCGTGCAGACGATCCCGGATACGCCATGGATAAATGGCTCCTCCCAGATGGTAATTATAACAGGGCGCTATACTCACGGCCCAGACGATACACCTTGACTGGCCCCACCAAACATTCTGTCCAGATCTGGCATGATGTTATCGCCTCACTGGGATGGAAAAACACGCTGACATTAGCCACTCCACTTTGGGACTCAGAAAGATTGGGCGACTTATGGAAATCGAAGGGCTTTGACAGATGGGACCTTATCGGTATCTCACACATTAGGGACCTTTGGGGGGCTGGAGGGGTTAAATCCTTTGACACGCTCCAGGCGGACTACGATCTAGCAGCCACCGAGTATTTCCGATACCTGCAGGTCCTGCACTCACTGCAATCTTTGCTGCCTAAGGGACGTCCCCTCCAGAGGCCTCTCCGCTGGAGGACAGAATATTAGACGGCCACCTTCCCGAGAAAACCATCTCCCTGATTTACAAAAAGTTAATCAACAACATGGAGAGTCCCCTTCTATCACTCCGTGAGAAATGGACGCAGGATGGGGTGGAGGTGGATGATGAGGACTGGCAGCTGGCGGTGGC
Source organism: Calotriton arnoldi (assembly GCA_963921515.1). NCBI lineage: Eukaryota > Metazoa > Chordata > Amphibia > Caudata > Salamandridae > Calotriton > Calotriton arnoldi. The sequence continues at coordinate 527,418 of CAWUFW010005407.1, forward strand.
TTCCCCAGGGAGGTTGCTATCCCGGCACGTTTGAGGCTGGTACAGCTTAAAATCCTCCACAGAATTTATATGACAGGACCCCGTTTGGTACACATGGGATGGTCAGATAATGGGAACTGTAGGCGGCAATGTGGTCACGTGGGGACATTCATACACATAATTTGGGAGTGCGAACATATCATATCCTTCTGGCTCAAGATCCATGACACTATTAATGCGGTACTACAGGTTCACTCTCCGCCCGGAGGCACGACGATGCCTCCTCAATCTGTGGGAACCTACGGATCTCAACACAAATCAGACACGGTGGGCTACACTGGGGTTCATGCTGGCAAAACGCAACATTGCTCAACTATGGGGGGCCACACTATCACCCACACTGGCAGCATGGGAGAAGAACCTTGACTGGTGCATGTTCCGGGAGAAAACAGTCTACCTGGCAAGAGGGTGCCCCAAAAAATGGTCTCGGATATGGAGCCCCTGGAATACCTACCGGGGAGAGATCTGTATGCCTCCTGATTGTCCCGAACAAAATGACCCCACACCCTGTAACATTCCTCTATCATGTAGAAAGCTGACGTATTTCCTCCTGTACCGACTGTAATGTATGATTTGGCGAACCCTCTGTAATGTTTATTGGAACCGATGTATGTTTAATAAAAAGAATTATAAAAAATAAATAAAAAAAAGAATAGAAAAGGATAATGAAATGGATAATATAGAGAAATGTGCAAACAATAAATGAAAACAATAGGTATATTGTGCAGAATGAAAGCGTAAGCAGAGAAACACACATGTATAAATATATATATTAAAAGATACATAATTACATGTAAATGCTCTGGTGAGTAGCTATAAAAAACAACAACCAGTAGTAGATAAATACAATATGTGTTAAGATTTATAACCACCAATAATGAATAATGAGTGAGAAGAAGAGGAAATAGAAATTAAATTACTGCGTAGAAGGGTCATTAAAGTTAGCATCGGTATTTGAAGCTAGAAAAGGTGACCATACTCAAAGAAAGAGATCAGATTGATCCTGTATGTTGTATATAATACGTTCGTAGGAAGCTGTTTGGATCATGGCCACCATCCATGTTTCTTGTGATGGTGGTTGAGGTGATTTCCATTGCCGTAATATACAAATTTTGGCTGTAGCTAAGGCTGTGTGTAAAAGTTGGGCTTGTGGTTTAGAAAGTGGTTGTGATTGACGTGTATCATGCAGAAGAATGGTAGCATGCGAAAGTGGAATTTGTAGCGGCATCGTGGAACGTAAGGTTTTACCTATATAATTCCAAAAGGGTTGGATCACTGGACATCCACAGATGATATGAGAAATGTTACAAGACGTACTATCACATCTCCAGCAGTTAGAATGGGGAAGCAAGCCAGCTTTATGCAGTTTTGTTGGTGACCAGTGCCAATCATGTAAAATCTTGAATAAGCAAAATTTCAATCGTGCTTCACGTGCACCCTTATTGAGATTGCTAAGAATGTCAGACCATTCATCATCGGTATAAGAGACCGATAATGAGGTTTGCCATTTAATACGTAAAGTTTGCGATAAGGGTTGAGAAAAAAGATGCGAAGTGAGAGTTTGGTAGAAGCCAGATGTAGCTCCTTTCATCTTACCCCAAGCGTGGAGATATGTCACAATTGGTGAGTCGGGCAAGAGCCATGATGGAGGTCCTAGACTTCTCCGTAAGGATTGTCGTAACTGGTTGTATTTTGAAAGTTGTATATCGGGCAAATGAAATTCTTCCTGCAGTTGGACAAATGATTTAATATCACCGTTTGAAAAAAGTTGGTCTAGGGTGGAAACACCTGCTGTTTCCCAAATAGGCCAAAATATAGATTTTCTATTAATACGAATTGCAGAATTATTCCATAATGGTGCTTTCCTATGGAGACGAGGATGTGAGCCCAGTAAGCAGTGTGCCCTTTGCCAAGCAGCGCATAGCCGACAAAATAGGATTAGTGGAGTCTCGGGACGAGATTCAGAGCCGTATAAAACAGAAAGACCTGCTTTTGTAAATGAAAGGTAGTGTTCAAGATGTACCCACTGTGGCGCATCCGATGAATGTGAAAGCATATATGACATTTGAGAAAGCTGTAATGCCAAAGCATAATGTTCCACTGAGGGTAGACCTATTCCTCCATAGGAGCGATGAGCCTTTAGTTTTGAAGCTGAGACAAGGGGTTTGGCAGAGTTCCATATAAAAGATTTTATCTTAGAATCAATTGAACGTAACGTGGTTAAAGGAACCTGAATAGGGAGCATGCCGAGGACATAAAGAAAACGAGAGAGAGTAACCATTTTCACAGCTTGAACCCTGCCCCACATTGAGAGACCCAGTGCCTTCCATTTTTCAAAATCACTTCGCATTTGAGCAATGAGGGGGATTGAGATTATCCGTAACCATGCCCTCTAGACCTTTGTTCACTAGTATGCCCAAATATTTGAGATGAGAAGATTTCATTGAAAGGGAAAACCTTGAATGGCCGCTATTGTGGTCCCGTTCGAGATGGTAGCGCTCGCTTTTGTTCCAATTAATTTTGTACCCAGAAAGGGAGGAGAAGTCATCTATTATTTTTAATACAGATGGTAAAGAGGTGGAGAGATCTGTGATTGTGAGAAGAATATCATCTGCGTAGAGATAAATTTTGGATTCACCTGTCGGAAGAGAAATGCCCTTAATATAAGTAGATTGTCTTAAGGAGGCAGCTAACGGTTCCATGGCTAGAAGAAAGAGTAACGGGGAGAGGGGGCAACCCTGACGAGTACCTCGATTGATAGAGAATGGATCTGAGATAAAGCCCCACAATTTACCTAGCCGAAGGATTTTTGTACAACAAGCGTATTTTGTTTATGAATTGATCTCCCTGGACGAATTTTTGTAACACCCTAAAAAGATAATCCCATTCAATCCGATCAAATGCCTTTTCCGCATCAAGCGATAAGGCCAAAGCGTCATCAGGAAGATTCTTGGCATACCATAATGTGTGGGCAAGAGTGCGAAGATGGTTCCTAGAGGAACGCCCCGGAACAAATCCAACTTGGGTACAGTGTATGAGAGATGGCATAACCTTACGCAAGCGAGAGACCAGAATGCTAGCTAGGATTTTGATGTCGCAATTCAATAAAGATATGGGACGATAGCTGCTACATAATAAAGGATCTTTACCAGGTTTAGATAACACAGCAATAATAGCTTTATTAGATATAAGGCCCAAGGAGGCCTCACGCTCTGCCTCTTGGAATGCGAGTAAAAGAGAGTCAAGCACATCCACTCCTGTAATACATGTATTCTAGGGTATTTAGCTAGGAATTTACCAATGCAGTTTTTAACCCCATAAAACTTGTTGTTAATAGTGAATAAGCACCCACATTCACTCTCCATACTCCATTTCTACATCTCAGCTATTGGTCCAAAGAATCTTTAGTATTTGTTGCATAGAATATATGTTCTAAATGTTTTATGCTCTTCAAAATATTATTCATTACTTTTTACAGCTTTCCTTTTTGCAAGCAATGATGTCCATTTTCAATTGTCTAGTTGGAGCCTTTCGAGAGTCCCATATAGTATTCATGGAGGAGGCTTGTAAAGTAATACATTCAAACAATTAATTCATAAAGTTCTCAAAGGCTTTTGCAAAGGATTTATCAGTCAGAGGGAGTTACTCAATACCACCTACATTGCAGGACAATACAAGCGGAAATCTCAAGATCAATATGTACTGGATCGTGATCAGAAATCCCATTGGTTCCCATTTCTGCACCGAGTAAATATTGAGTGAGGTTCTAGCTTAGAAAGAAATAATCAATCCTTGACCCAGATATGAGAATCATTATTAATGTTTCCACAGAAATTAAGACTACCAAGCAGTATTCTGCAGAGTTTTAAACATAATAACATCTCCTCTCTTCTGAATCTTTTCTTGGGACACCAATTCCAACATTAGAGATTTATGGTATTCTACTACAACCATACACTTATTATTACTTTACGGGAAGTGATAAGCATAACACACTTGGGATCCCTTTAGTTTAACAATGTGAACATCTATTTAGCATGATTACTCTAAAATTGCAATTTAACATTTTAATCTAGCAAGATGACATACTGATCTTTGCCTTTCACCGGATTTTGTACACCCTGACATCCATGTTACCATACATAGTTCATGCATTTTATTGTGCTGATATTGTATATGAAAACCTGCCAAATGAAGAAACATCTCTGGTAGAAAAGCATTGCTATCTGTGAAAATGTATATCTAGAGACCAAGGGGCCGATTCCGATTCGGGCCGGAAAACGTACCGACCGACTCGGAGCCGGAATTCATTCCGACCGACACGTACCGGTGCAGCCCGACCCGCAAAGTACGATGAAAAGCGTGCAAAATCCGACCGACTCGTACGGAACACAAGCCGAACGACCGAACCGCGCGGAAAACAGCTATCCGGCCGGAAAAGCACGCGAATCGAACCGACCGACACGCACTAGGAAGAATCCCGAACGAAACGTACCCGCGAACTCCGACCCACCAAGTACGATGCAACGCGTGGAAAACATGACCGAGTCGCACGGAGCCCAAGCCGTACGACCGACACGCATACAAAACTGCGAGCCGAAGCAACCCAATACACCGCGACCGACGCGTACGCAGCACAGAAAACAGCACAAACACAGCGTGAACGAATCGGAGAAGCTCGCACGAGACAACTGCAGGGTCCGACTCGGTCAGAAGAACGTCTCCTACATGCACAAAAAGTACTAAGGAAAAAACACACAAAAAAAGGCCAAACAAGCAATTACAAAGCCAATAAATACTGGGGGGAAACAGGGAACAAAGACACACCCACAACTCCACCCATATAAAGGACACAAATCCCTACCATGATCCTTTGCAAATTCAAATTACCTGCCAGCACTCAACACCAACAGACAGCAACCACACACACACTCACAGCTCATCCATCACACAAGCCACACACCAGCAGCACCTCAACAAATAGCACCCTCACATACACCCAGCAAAACACACACTCACACACCCTCACTTGCACACCCCCACACACATCACACACCACCACCACCCATCACCATGCCCCCAAAGAAGAATCAAAAGTTCCTAGATAGTGAATTGGAAGTCCTGGTAGATGAGATCCTCAGGGTAGAGCCACAGCTGTTTGGTACACTGGTCCAACAGACCCCCATGTCGCAGAAAACAAAGATGTGGGAGAGGATTGTCGACAGGGTGAACGCACAATCACCATGTTTGCGCACAAAGGGAGACATCCAGAACAGGTGGTATGACGTGCGCAGGAGGGTCAGGGACCTGTTGAAGAAGGACTACCTCTTGAGCCAACACACCGGCAGTGGCCCTCCTGCCAAACCAGTATACCTCAGGCCCTGGGAGGAGAAGGTGCGGGCCATCCTACCACCAGTGAGCGTATATGGACTAGAAAACATCCCAGAGCCTGGTGAGTACACAACAAATGTACACAATATTGTGCGACAATACACACACATCACTGTCAAGGGGAGAGTCAAACCATGCACCCTTAGCAAATCCACAGCAACCAAAACAGAATCATCCCAAAATGTGTATGTCAGTCAGATAAACACAACACATGCCATCTCATAGTGATATGTAACTGTGTCATCACATGTACAAACACAACTACAACTACAGCTAGGCAGTGGCACAAATATAACTAACAAACACATCCAGACATGTAGCCACCACTACAACACCACCTCACAGTGAAGCCCACTGAAAGGAAGGAATCCTGTGTATGCTGGGCAAGTCAGTGTAGCCAATAGCATCATGGGAGTCGTAGTCACAGATATTGCCCACCCTCACAATGCGCACATCAACACCACCATGAACCATGCTCACATCACAGGGAGTGGAAAACAACTGACAAGATGGCTGACACTGGCTACTGCTGTGGGGAGCACAAGGCCCTGCTGGCAACTGGGCACCAACCAACAGCAGGACACCGCTGACTGACATCCTGAAAGCCAACTTGCACTCCCTGCAACGGAAGCACGTTCCATGGTGGGAAATCTGGCTGGGTGGGAAGGAGGACTGACAGCACTGACCATAGTTACCAGCAGCTCCACTCACACACACCCCTAACACAAACTCCACACAACTCACCTGGGAGAATGCATTGCCTCACACTCTAATCAAATATCCCACAAAGAACCACAACCCTGGGTCATGCTGTGTGAAGCACAGGGACACACATGGGACTTGTAGCCAAACTAACCCCAGGATAACACTGTCAGCCATCTTGTCAGCACAGGCACACAACCCCACAGGGAAGCAGAGTCAAAAGGAAGGAAGCATGGGCATGCTGGGAAGGGGGTGGAGGCAATAGCATGATGGGAGTGGTAGTCACAGCCCAACATCCCCCACCCACATGGCCCAGCAAGATCACACCCAAGCATGCACACCTCACAGGGAGTCAAAAGCCACATCAAAGATGGCTGACACTGGTGCTCAGTCGTGGGGAGCACAAGGCCCTGCTGGGAACTGGGCACCAACCAACAGCAGGACACCACTGTCAGCCATCTTGCCATTGCTGTCACACTCACACACAGTGAAGTACACTCAAAAGGAAGGAAGTATGGGCATGCTGGGAAGGGGGTGGAGGCAATAGCATGATGGGAGTGGTAGTCACAGCTCAACATCCCTCACCCGCATGGCCCAGCAAGCTCACACTAAAGCATGCACACCTACCAGGTAGTGAAAAGCCACATCAAAGATGTCTGACACTGGTGCTATGTTGTGGGGAGCACAAGGCCCTGCTGGGAACTGGGCACCAACCAACAGCAGGACACCACTGTCAGCCATCTTGCCATTGCTGTCACACTCACACACAGTGAAGTCCACTCAAAAGGAAGGAAGTATGGGCATGCTGGGAAGGGGGTGGAGGCAATAGCATGATGGGAGTGGTAGTCACAGATATTGTTCACCCTCACAACTGTCCCATCAACACCACCCTGAACCATGCGCACATCACAGGGAGTGGCAAAGAACTGACAAGATGGCTGACACTGGGTACTGCTGTGGGGAGCACAAGGCCCTGCTGGGAACTGTGCACCAACCAACAGCAGGACACCACTGACTGACATCCTGAAAGACAACTTGCACTCCCTGCAATGGAAGCACGTTCCATAGTGGGATATCTGGCTGGGTGGGAAGGAGGACTGACAGCACTGACCATAGTTACCAGCAGCTCCACTCACACACACCCCTAACACAAACTCCACACAACTCACCTGGGAGAATGCATTGCCTCACACTCTAATCAAATATCCCACAAATAACCACAACCCTGGGTCATGCTGTGTGAAGCACAGGGACACACATGGGACTTGTAGCAAAACTAACCCCAGGATAACACTGTCTAGCCATCTTGTCAGCACAGGCACACAACCCCACAGGGAAGCAGAGTCAAAAGGAAGGAAGCATGGGCATGCTGGGAAGGGGGTGGAGGCAATAGCATGATGGGAGTGGCAGTCACAGATATTGGTCACCCCCACAACTGTCCCATCAACACCACCCTGAACCATGCGCACATCACAGGGAGTGGAAAAGAACTGACAAGATGGCTGACAGTGGGTACTGCTGTGGGGAGCACAAGGCCCTGCTGGGAACTGGGCACCAACCAACAGCAGGACACCACTCACTGACATCCTGAGAGTCAACCTGAACCCACTGCAAGGGTGGCATGCTTCATGGTGGGATAACTGGGCTGGGGGAGAAGGAGGGCCGGATGTCAACCAAATACAACCAATGCAGACCATGTACACACCCCAACATTCAAATTGAAATGCTCAAAGTATGCAGGACAATGTGCTACACCAATATCAACCTCTGACTGTGACAACTTAGGACAATGCAATGTACAGGCCCGCATCCAGAGGTACAGTCACAACTGTCAGGTGTGTCAACCATTGATGCCTGCAGAAACATAACATACATTGTGTGTGTCTCCCAAAAACAGGTGATGATGGGGACACAGCAGCAGACGCTGAGGAGTCCCTGTCCCAGGATCCAGGGGAAACGGAGCTCACTGGTGTGGAACAGCCTCTGCCCTCCTCGGATGACGAAGACCTACCTGGCACCTCCGGAGCGAGTCATCATGCAGCACCAGCAGGACCACCAGCTGCACCCCCTGCACCCACCCCTCCAATGACTGACAACACACAAACCACCCCTGCCGACACGGACAGACCAAGGACCACCACCACCACCAGCACACGGACCCTTGCCCAACGTGGGGCTATGGACACCAACACCACCAACAACCCCCAAGGGGGCCCAGGGTCACCTGTGCGTGCCACCTCAGGTACTGCACGTGTCGCCAGGGGTGGTGGGAGGGTGGTAGACGTAGGTCGCTGCTCGCAGAGGGGTCTGGACTGCATGATGACCCACAACTGGTACGCATAGCCGATGCGTACCAGACCAGCACCGGAGAGCTCAGCCAGGTAGTGGGGATCCTCAGGGACATACGACAGCAGCAGGCTGCCCATCATGCCCGCTTGGACTTACACATGTCCCGCATGGAGTCCAAGTGGGACACACTGCAAGAGATGACGGCGGTGCATAGGGACATATTACAATGCCTCCGCCAGATGAGCAGCAACATGTCAACACCTCCCTGTGTGCCCACAACATCTGGTGCTGAAACAACTGCAACTGCCACAGGGAGGGAGGATGACTCTGGCGGAGAGTCCCCTGCACCGCAGCAGCCTGCACTTGAGGGTCCCCCCAAAGAAGAGGGGTCGTCCGAGGAAGGGCAACTGAGAGGCCAATGGCCATGCGCAACCCCCAGGAAGCCAAAACCTGTTCTGGATAATCACCTTTGTGCGCAAATTGTTCACCCTGTTGAATGCAACACAACTCGCCCACATGACATGGGGAGTACAAGTTGGACCAATGTATCAGATGACTGTGGACTTTACTCAGGACATTTCTGCTACCAGGACTTCCAAATCATCTAGGAACTTTGGATTACAATCACAATGTACAGCACCCACCATCCTGTGCACTATACTCACACATGTATGACAATAAACACACTAATACACCATACCTGCCTCTGTTGTGATTCCAACGTGGTTTCTGTCATGGAGATGATGACCTGCGAAATTACACTGTGCATGCTAACTGCTACAGCAAGTACAACACAGGCATGTGAGTCATGGCAACGTGACACATATGAGGGAGACACACCACCAGGGCTACACAACATATACACACCAAGGCCACCTGACTCATCGCCTACACTGATGTTGCCAGGAAATACGGTGCAATGCACAGACACAACACCTATTCACAGTCTTTGTCAACTAGCCCACTGGTGCAGTAAGCAAATGTCAGTCAGATGTGTGACCACAGACAACGCACATCACAAAGTGAAGCACAGGTTTATTACACATTTGCAACATGTTGTAACCACTACAGATGCAAGGTAATCCCACCTGGCAGTGGGCACACAGTCAACAAGTGTAGAAGGAAGGAAGTCCATGGGTGTGGCGCACATCACCTGTAGGGACACGACAGCTACCACCCTGGAAGTTTAATCACGGTGTTGGGGGATCACAGTTGACCAAACAACTCTGAAAGTACCCTGTGAAGGACAGAAATGACACACAGTCAAAAGCACTGAAGAACAGGACAGAACTGCAATACTCATGCCCAATACATGTCACAAGATACCCACCCAGAACCAAGTTAGCATGTCAACACTGTTGGGGAGTACAGACTACCTGTAAGGACACATCGCTACACGCATACAGTCATGTAGCACATGGCCACACTCAAACAGCACCAGAGCACCACCAACACATATCATGCATACTCACATCATTGACATGACATCTCCGGATACTCACATTCAGCTGAAGAAGTTGGTGATGAGCTGTGTGCGGACATCACCACTCATCATCATCATCATCATCACTGGCATCGTGGTCCAGGCCAGGATCCTCCACAGGTGGCGGATGTTGATCATCGTCATCCAGGATGAGAGGCAACTCCTTCCGCACAGCCAGGTTGTGTAGCATGCAGCAGACGATGACAATCTTGCACACCTTTGCTGGGGCATATGGGAGGGCCCCTCCTGTCTTGTCCAGGCAGCGGAAGCGGCTCTTCAGGAGACCAAATGTCCGCTCAATGACTCTCCTGGTCCGACCATGTGCCTCATTGTAGCGCATCTGGGCTGGTGTCACAGGGTTCCTGAGGGGCGTCAGCAACCACGGCATGTTGGGGTATCCGGAGTCACCTACATATGGACAATTGCACATTAGCTGATTTGGAAAAGAGGGTGGAATACTACATCGCAGAACACACACAATGGTACAAAGTCAGTACACACCGACAAGCCAGGCACGCTGGTTCCGCATCTGTGACATCATCCTCGGGATGCGACTACTCCTCATCACGTAGGCATCGTGTGCAGAACCGGGGAAACGGGCACACACGTGTGAGATGCTCATATCAGCAAGACATACCACCAGTGCATTGACCGAATGGTAATGTTTGCGGTTCCTGTATGCCTGCTCATGTGCCTGTGGTGGTATCAAAGCCACATGTGTCCCATCAATGGAGCCAATGACATGCGGCATCCTCCCCAGGGCATAGAAGTCACTCTTCACGTCAGTGAGTTGTTGAGGTCTAGGGAAATAGATGTACTGGTTCAGGTATCTCAACATAGCCTCCAAAACATCGCGGAGCACACGGCTGAACATGGTCTGTGACATCCCACCAGCAGACGCCACAGTGTGTTGAAAGGTACCGGTGGCAAAGAAGTGTAGGGCTGCCATCACCTTCACCTTGGGGGTCAGCGCTGTGGGGTATGTCCGGCCAGGTTGCAAATCTGGGGCCAAGCGCACCGTCAATTCCTCAATCAGCGGCCTGGTGATGCGGTACCGTCGGATGCAGTCCCGTTCCACCATGGATGCAAGGTCAGGGAATGGTCTATGGACAGCTGGTGCCCTGCAGTGCATAGGTGAAGAAAGAAAGATTGTCAGTCACCCCACATATGTGGCATTGACCATACACAATATCACATGATACATCATTATGAGACACAAGTACATGATGTGTGCAGTTCCGTAAGGACATGTATGGCACCTACATGGCCAACATCTAACATCACAGTTCAACAAGTGGCATCAACAAGTCCCATGTTGTGCCATGGGATATCATGAGGCCGTGTCACAGTTCCCATCTACTGCTGCCACGTTCCAAACACACCCCACAGTGACATGTGTGGACAGATGTGCCCCAGGCATCACAGCTCATCGACAGGTAGATTCCCAGGGACCCTGTATTGCCACATGGACACTGGCATGACATGGTGCATCATGAATACACCACAGCAAAACAACCATGACCCCCACAGGTAGTGGTCCCTGTTGCCTCGTCAGGACAGACATGGACGTCTGTGACACACACACGCACAACATCAAAGTTCATGCACAAACAACGTGGATGTGGAGACTGTCTCCCATTGTGCACATGGAATCAGAGACATTGTAAACACAACATGCACACAGACTGTGGAGGACCATCACTATTGTGCCAATGGGTCACCCTGGGACGTACATACCGTCCCACATGGGACTCAGGGGGTATGTGACATGACATACACATACACCACCGTGAAATGTGACCATGCCACATGCTCAGGAATGAACAGTTGCACATCACAGTGGTCATGTGCACGACACACCAAGGATCCTGTCCCCATGAACACGTGCACAGCCTGGGAGTGGCTGCCCCGAAGTGACACCCACAGAACAACATGTTCACCCCCATACACGGAATAGGTAATGCAGCCTTACATGCCTTAGGATACAGTGTGGACAGGCTGTGGTGTTGTAGGTGTGCCCCTCACTCCCTGGGAAGTATATGTGGCTGGCATATGTTCACCTGTGACAGGCATGGTGACATATGCCAGTGACTTGTCCAGGGACGCGTTGTACAGCAATGGACCGATCGGTGCGCACACATTGGCCATTGCATACAATGTGAGCGGGTACGCGTTGTATTCGCAATACGCGTTGTACAGCAATGGACCGATCGGTGTGCCCGGCCGGCCCATTGCATTCAATGTGAGCGGGTACGCGTTGTATGCGCGAACAGCAATGGACCGATCGGTGTGCCCGGCCGGCCCATTGCATTCAATGTGAGCGGGTACGCGTTGTATCGCGGGTACGCGTTGTACAGCAATGGACCGATCGGTGTGCCCGGCCGGCCCATTGCATTCAATGTGAGCGGGTACGCGTTGCAAATGCGGGTACGCGTTGAACAGCAATGGACCGATCGGTGTGCCCGGCCGGCCCATTGCATTCAATGTGAGCGGGTACGCGTTGTATCGCGGGTACGCGTTGAACAGCAATGGACCGATCGGTGTGCCCGGCCGGCCCATTGCATTCAATGTGAGCGGGTACACGTTGTAACGCGGGTACGCGTTGAACAGCAATGGACCGATCGGTGTGCCCGGCCGGCCCATTGCATTCAATTGTGAGCGGGTACGCGTTGTATCGCGGGTACGCGTTGTACAGCAATGGACCGATCGGTGTGCCCGGCCGGCCCATTGCATTCAATGTGAGCGGGTACGCGTTGTATCGCGGGTACGCGTTGTACAGCAATGGACCGATCGGTGCGCACACATTGGCTGGGGCCTGGCATGGCAACGGACGCGTTTTCGAAGCTCCAACGAGTCTGATGCAGTGAATTCAGTTGGCCAGCCACAACAATGTTGCAAAATCATGGGTGTCATGAAGTTGAAGATTTGAAGGATGCTGTGGGCGTGTATTAGTGCTGCTATACCATGGATTGGTCAGATTTAGAAGATGCAAACGACTTGGACCTATCACTTTGGACACATGGGACAGTATCTGCCTCTGCAGCACACATATAATGCTGGCTGTTCCCCTGAGAGCTCACTTGCCTGCACTACATGCTCCAGGACGACATCTGCCACCAACACTGCTGCTGTTTATGCATCCTCTGGCTCCTGCAATGGCACGTACTGTGGAGAGAGCCCCAGCCTTCAGCCTTGAGGAGAACCAGGCCCTGCTGGACAGCCTCCTTCCACAGTACAGCAAGCTGTATGGGAAACCAGGGGAGCAGGTGAGTGTGCTGTCCACTGCATCACTAATTGTGCATGTTGTCTGACTAGCAGGACTTTCACTGTGCACACCACTGGCTAGCATGCCCACTGAGTAGTTGTCACACCCCAAAGTGTGTAGTTACATGCACTGAACTGGTACAGTGCAGTAACAGTGCATTCCAACTAGGTTTACTTCCCATGCAATGATACCATGTAGTGACTGCTGGCAAACTGTTCATAGCCATTGTTGCACTGCCTGTGTACATCATATGCCCCTGTAATTGAGACATGTATATCCAACTGTGTGATGCACGGATATGTTGCATGTGTAGTAATGGCCTTTTCACTTTGTCATCCTCACAGGTTGATGCCCACCAGAAGCAGGAAATCTGGCTGACCATCGCCCGGAAAGTAAGATCCGTGGGGGTCTACAGGCGCAGGATCCGCAACTGCCAAAAGAGGTGGCAGGACCTTCGTGGCTGGACCCGGAGGATCGCAAGGGTCCAGCTGAAGCTGTCGCCTCCTCGCAGGAGGGGCGGACACCGGACCCTGACCCCCACATGCTCCGGATCCTGGCGGTGGTCTTCCCTGACCTGGATGGGCAGCTGAGGGACAGACAGCAGCAAGGAGGGGGTGAGTCCATGACTGCACTGTGCACTTTGTCTGACATGCTATGTGCCCTCCTCTGGCCTGGTTAAACTTCCACAGTACATCAGTCATGTGGTCCAGGACCCATGTCCCTCATTTGTTACATGCCCACTTCTCCTCTGATACGCATATGTGTGGCCCTTATAGTCAGGAAACTGTGTCATTTGGGGACTGTGTCATTGCATTTTGCTTTGCTCAAGGTGGGGGACAGCATTTGTTCCCGTGACTATGTTGTGCGATTCATGGGTGGGTCAATTGCCTACACAGTGCCTAAGTTCTGACATGTGATCTGCGTGTAACTTTGATATGTGGTCCGCTTGCTGCTCTGACTCACCACATGTCCCTGGGGAATGTGGCACACACCCATGCTGCTGGTGGGAACAATATTTGGGCCTCAGGAGTATGTGTATCCAGTGTGTCACACATGCTTAGCCACCTGCCTACTGTCCAGGACTCATCCCTCTTACAGGTGGAGCTGGACAGTCATGCCTACTCCAGTGCATACAATACACTCTGTACTCCCACTCCCGTGTATCATCTGGCATGTTGTGATCAGTGAAATGTACCCTCAGGTGTCTGCCTCTGTCTCATTGTGCTGTGTCTTCGTTGTCAGGACTACTGGTATGTTCATCGTTTGGGGCTCAGCATGCCATCTGAGATGTGACCATGATAGACGATACTTCTGTGACTTATAGGTGTCTGATCACTTGACTGTGCACACAGGTGTTTGCGACTGTGACTTTCAGGAAGCTGTATTTTCATTCACAGCACACTGTGAGGTGCTCATGTTCAGGGAGTTGTGTTTCATGTCCCCCATATGTCCAGTTGGTATGACGTGGACAAATAGTAGTACAGATGATGTGGTTTTTGGGGGATGGACATGTGCACTTGTCAGTCACATAACTTGCATTCCCCATGCCCTCGGATTGTGACACAGTGCAGACTGTTGTTGTCTGGCTGCCATGGCCATGTGACTTGAGACAGTAATGTATGACTTTGCACGCATTCCTGTGTCATGGCATTCAACTTCCTGGGACTGATCCTGCAGGGGAGGTGACATGTGCAACATGCACCCCATTGTGGCATTGACTATCCGGACATGGGTGCATCATGGTGTCTGGTGCTGGTATGCATCACATGCATTTCTAATTAGAATCTGGCCATCCCTTTATCCGGACACCTGCACTGACTCAGTGGCAAGAGATGTGATGTGTGCATGTTCACATGCTTCACCGTGTTCCCTGCAATGTCCAACAACTGTGTAGGTGGTGCATGTGTCCACACTGGGGTCTTACCATCAGACAGGCACCAGACAGATGGGTGCAAGGGCAGGAGGGGTGTGAGTCCCATGGTTGACCATCAGACTGACAATTGGCTTCCCCGAATCTGTGCGAGGACTTTAGGCAATGTTCAACTAAGGATGCCAGGGCTTGCTCTGTAATGTGCTGTACTTACTGTGGTGTGTGCGGTCAGTGCAGGTGACTGATGTTTGTCTGTTTCCCTAATTGTTTGCAGATACATCCACGGCCACAGGAGGGGACAGCTCCACGGACCAGGAGGAGCAGCGGAGCCAGACTGGGTCAGCATCGGACGAGTGGTCAGAGGGACCCAGTGGCACGGAGGGCGAGGGGAGCCACACCGAGGAGTCCTCAGCACCATCCACCTCAGCTGGGGACCACAGCAGCTCGGAGGATGACTCCCTTGTGGAGGCGGGTCTCGGCAGCCACCAAAGGCCAGCTAGTCTGTCTGGCCCCGCCACCACCACCACCACCACCGCCCTCCCATCGGCTCCCATTCCTGAGGTCCGTGGAGGCTCCCGTGCTCGGGAGCGTGTCTCCTTCGTGCCAGGCACCGCAGCCCCTGCCCCTGTGTCCCCTGCTGCCCTGAGTGAGGAGTCTGTGTACCTCCTTCGGCAGCTCCATGTAGGGCAGACAGCAATGCTGAGTGTCCTCCATGCACACACCACTCTGTTGACACAGCTGGTGTCGTTCATGGAGGGCATCTCGACGGGTATGTCTGCCCTACAGAGGAGCAATAGGTCCATGGACTCCTCCCTGACGGCAGCAGTGTCCCTCCTCCAACAGTCCCTCACCCCTCCCACCTCTGCCCCATCCACACTTCCTGCCCCCCTACCTGTCCAAAGCACATGCACACCTGCACAGTCATCCAAACACACAGACACAAGCAGCACAGACACACCCAAGAGTAAGGCAAGACGTGCACACAAGCATCCTCAGGGGACTGATACCACAGACACAGGGGATGGGGAACACACACACACACAGGCATCCACATTCACTCCGCAGTCCTCCAAATCCTCTCCTCCAAGACCCCTTCCCTTGCCTCGCCTGCTACCACACATACACAGCAGGTCTTCCTGTGTGACCTCGGCCTCTTCCCCACCATTCCTGCTGACCCAGCACACCAGGGGAAGAGGAAGTCCACCCACACAGAGAGGAGTGCCCCTCGCCCCCGGACACCCTCCCCAGGCGCAGGCAGACACAGGAGCCCATTCGGAAGTCCCCCGGAGCAGGAAGAGCAAGACCCCACCACCACCACCACGCAGCTCCAGCGCCCAGTCTCTCTCCTCCATCCCCCAGGCCACCACTGCACAGGTTCCCCCGCCACACCCTGCCCCAGGTTCCCCCACACACCGATACCGCATCCCCAGACTGCTTAGGCCCTCCCCCCTGCCACTTGCTCTTCCACCCCCAACCCAGACGCTCTGCCTGTTAGTGGCACTGTTGTGGGGACCAGGTCCCCCCTCTGTCCTGCCCACCTCATCTGCCCACCCTTCCACTTCCTTGGAGTCATGCACTGCAGTGGAGTCCACAACCACCACGTCTGACTCGGGCACTGCAGTGGGTACCCAGTCCACTACATCAGTCCAGCCCACTGCAGTGGTTGCGGCACCCACACCAACTGACTTGTGTACCACGGTGGTGCCGGCCCCCCTGAGTCAGACACCTCCACTGCAGTTGCCGGTGACACTCCTGCACCCACCACCCCTTCACTGCCTCACTCTGCCATCCCCTGATCCTGTCCCTGCGGTGCCTGGCCTGCCCCTTGTATGCCCCTCCAAGGGGGATGTCCCCCAACCGTACCAGTGCAGGCAAGCAATGTGTGACCAGTTGTCACTTCTCACCCCGTTGGTACTGTTATTTTGGACTGGCCATTGGCCTTAGTTTCTTTTGGACTTCCGTTTTTACCCTGACATTTGCTGAATAAAGCCTCTTTTTGTTTACTTTTGGGTTTTCTTTTGATGTACATGATGTGGATGAGTAGCATCCTGCATTTGCAGTTGTAATAGTGTTCACATCAGGACGATGAAGTGTTGCAGTGATGGACTCCATGTGGTCCATGGGATATGTGTCCTGTTGTATTCTGGATCTATGGCATCCTTTGCTACAGTCTGAGGGTGTAATGTTCAGCATTTGACACAGGGATGTCCTTTTTGCATTTGTAAATGAACATCTTTGTCTTACACTGATGCACATCTGGTGGGCTTAGCACTGTTCAATGTTCCTATTTCCCTGACTGTGTGCCCAGCTCCACTGGACATGCAGTTTTGCACATCAATGTCGAAGGACTCATCTGTGTATACAGTGCAACCTGCTTGACACGTGTTTGGTGTGTGTGCAGATGACTGACGTGACACCCCCGTACCCAGGCTGATGTGAGCAGAGCCTTCTGTGTGTTGTGGTTGTTGACTCACTGACGGAGTGTTCTGCTGACATGTTTGGGTCGTGCACAGACAAGGTTTGGCACAGCGGACCTTCCACAGGAGTGGTGTGCCCTCATGGCAGTGTGTAATCTGGTGACATTGCGTGGGCCTGTGTTGTGTAAGCATGTCTGTGCATGTTCCCTTCCCTTTTCCTACACAGGCTGTGTCCCTAGGGATGTTCCTGTTTGTGATGCTTGCTGAGTTGTTCTGTGTTCATCCAGCATCTTGGACCTGGTTTCTCTGTGATGTGGGTGCATGGCAAACTAATGTTCATGAGGTTGTCATCCCAGGTTGTCTTTGTTGTCAGTGCTGGGGATGTGGGCAAACGCAGAAGGGACACATTCAGGATTCCCCTTGGCACTTGTTGTTTACACGAGTAATGTGATTTATAGTTTGTGTTAGCTGACAGTGATTGTGACACGTTGTGTGTGTGACTGCTGCCACTCCTCAGGGTCAGAGCTGCAATGTTGGTAGTTGTGTATGTGTGTTCTTCGTGTGTCACCTTGGCTTCTTCATTGGTGTGTGACTATGGCCAGGATCCCATTGATTGTGGTGGATTTCACATCATGCCCATGTACAGCATACTGTGCTGTGTGTCAGACATTGACAAGTCTTGTTGACTGGCCATGTGTGATGGGTTTCTGCACCTTGGTTCCCACCACCACCCCTGGTATTGTCATGGGTGCATGTGCAATGTCACCAGTCCATGTGAGCTTCACTGCTGCACATTGGTGGAGATCAGGGTGTGTGGTGTTGAGTGTGTGCAAAAGTGAGTTGTTGCACGGCCAGACCCCTACCTCCATATTGGCCTTGGCTGGCAGGCCGTGCTGATTGATTGGAGCTTGTGTAGGTGTGATGGTAGTTAGTTGCTCAGGACACATGGCTGGGTTTCACAGTGTGAACGACATCTGACATTGTCATCACAGTGGGATTATCATGCAGGCTAGTGTCAGCACAATATGGGGTCCCTGGGGGTAGTGCTGTGGTGGGTCTGTCTCTTGCTGTGTTAGTTGCAGTTCCTACAAGCTTGTGTGACATGTGTAATTTGTGCTCCCTCTCATCTAACAATGCCTGATTGCCCACATAGGGGATTTGGATCCATGAGTTACTTTTGTGTGGCACTGTATGTGCATCTGTGTAATTGGTATTCAGGCCTCATCATGTGTTGTGTGGTTGCCTGGGGACACTGGCACCCCCTCACCTGTTGCGTTTGTTGTGCAGTGTGGGTCTGCCTGTTTGTGCATCTGCACCACTGTAT
This sequence comes from Calotriton arnoldi, assembly GCA_963921515.1. Lineage (NCBI taxonomy): Eukaryota > Metazoa > Chordata > Amphibia > Caudata > Salamandridae > Calotriton > Calotriton arnoldi. Next base: position 546,198 of record CAWUFW010005407.1, read on the forward strand.
TGGCATATCTTTAGTGTGCTATTGGCTGTATTTGGTGGGTTTCACCTGCTGTCCCTGGGACTCCTATGTCATCAGTCAGCACAATGATCATTGTTTGTGTGTCACATTGCTGCCATGGTATGTTATTTGTTCACCTCACATCTACAGTCTCCACAGGGTATCTACATTTGTGTGCCCATTGGTGCGAATATGTGGGTCTGCATTATGATGGTCACTTCTGTCATTGTGTCATTGATGGATGTTGACAGTGTCAGCCCCCTTGGGTGATGTTTGTCTGCACATGGCCAAATGTATGTCTTATTTGCACTGCACTGTTTGCCTCACCCAATCTATGTTGCTATGGGACACAGGCACTACTTTGCTACTGATGTGTTTGTTGTTCTGTGACCAGGAATCATCCATGCAGTTTGGCAGTTGCAGCTTTTTCTATGTCAACATTTACCTTTTGGTCACTGTGATGATGGGGGCTTAGACCCCATTGCCACAATGTTCAAAATGTGCTTCAGCTATGGACCCCACACTTACCTTTTGGTCACTGTGATGATGGGGGCTTAGACCCCATTGCCACAATGTTCAAAATGTGCTTCAGCTATGGACCCCACACTTACCTTTTGGTCACTGTGATGATGGGGGCTTAGACCCCATTGCCACAATGTGCAAAATGTGCTTCAGCTATGGACCCCACACTTACCTTTGGTCACTGTGATGATGGGGGCTTAGACCCCATTGCCACAATGTTCAAAATGTGCTTCAGCTATGGACCCCACACTTACCTTTTGGTCACTGTGATGATGGGGGTTTAGACCCCATTGCCACAATGTGCAAAATGTGCTTCAGCTATGGACCCCACACTTACCTTTTGGTCAGTGTGATGATGGGGGTATAGACCCCATTGCCACAATGTGCAAAATGTGCTTCAGCTATGGACCGCACACTTAGCTTTTGGTCACTGTGATGATGGGGGTTTAGACCCCATTGCCACAGTGGTCATGGTCTGCTTGCATTGTGGGGGCCACACACATTTATGTGTGACACATGTGATAGGGGGTCACATTGTATGTTCAAAGTCATGTTCAGTGTTGTAGGCATTTGACACAGTCTACACACGATTGTCATGGTGTTGGGGGGGATGTCTTTTTGTTGCATTCCTTATGTTGGTGTGTGCTTGTTGTGTCATGCATTAGCCATCCTGTGAGTGGGGGTGTTGTTGGTGGTAGGCATCCTGCCCCCCATGGGTAGAGGTGGTAGTAGTGACAGGCATCCAGGCCCCCCTGAGTAGGGGTGGTAGTGGTGGTGGGCATCCAGCCCCCCATGGGTAGAGGTGGTAGTAGTGACAGGCATCCAGCCCCCCATGGGTAGAGGTGGTAGTAGTGGTAGGCATCTGGCACCCCTGAGTAGGGGTGGTAGTGGTGGTGGGCATCCAGCCCCCATGGGTAGAGGTGGTAGTAGTGACAGGCATCCAGCCCCCCATGGGTAGAGGTGGTAGTAGTGGTAGGCATCTGGCACCCCCTGAGTAGGGCTGGTAGTGGTGGTGGGCATCCAGCCCCCATGGGTAGAGGTGGTAGTAGTGACAGGCATCCAGCCCCCCATGGGTAGAGGTGGTAGTAGTGGTAGGCATCTGGCACCCCTGAGTAGGGGTGGTAGTGGTGGTGGGCATCCAGCCCCCCATGGGTAGAGGTGGTAGTAGTGACAGGCATCCAGCCCCCCATGGGTAGAGGTGGTAGTAGTGGTAGGCATCTGGCACCCCTGAGTAGGGGTGGTAGTGGTGGTGGGCATCCAGCCCCCAGGGGTAGAGGTGGTAGTAGTGACAGGCATCCAGCTCCCCATGGGTAGAGGTGGTAGTAGTGGTAGGCATCTGGCACCCCCTGAGTAGGGGTGGTAGTGGTGGTGGGCATCCAGCCCCCATGGGTAGAGGTGGTAGTAGTGACAGGCATCCAGCCCCCATGGGTAGAGGTGGTAGTAGTGGTAGGCATCTGGCACCCCCTGAGTAGGGGTGGTAGTGGTGGTGGGCATCCAGCCCCCCAGGGGTAGAGGTGGTAGTAGTGACAGGCATCCAGCCCCCCATGGGTAGAGGTGGTAGTAGTGGTAGGCATCTGGCACCCCTGAGTAGGGGTGGTAGTGGTGGTGGGCATCCAGCCCCCATGGGTAGAGGTGGTAGTAGTGACAGGCATCCAGCTCCCCATGGGTAGAGGTGGTAGTAGTGGTAGGCATCTGGCACCCCCTGAGTAGGGGTGGTAGTGGTGGTGGGCATCCAGCCCCCCAGGGGTAGAGGTGGTAGTAGTGACAGGCATCCAGCCCCCATGGGTAGAGGTGGTAGTAGTGGTAGGCATCTGGCACCCACTGAGTAGGGGTGGTAGTGGTGGTGGGCATCCAGCCCCCCATGGGTAGAGGTGGTAGGAGTGACAGGCATCCAGCCCCCCATGGGTAGAGGTGGTAGTAGTGGTAGGCATCTGGCCCCCCCTGAGTAGGGGTGGTAGTGGTGGTGGGCATCCAGCCCCCCAGGGGTAGAGGTGGTAGTAGTGACAGGCATCCAGCCCCCCATGGGTAGAGGTGGTAGTAGTGGTAGGCATCTGGCACCCCCTGAGTAGGGGTGGTAGTGGCGGTGGGCATCCAGCCCCCCATGAGTAGAGGTGGTAGTAGTGACAGGCATCCAGCCCCCCCTGGGTAGAGGTGGTAGTAGTGGTAGGCATCTAGCACCCCCTGGGTAGGGGTGGTGTTAGTTGTTGGCATCCAGGGCCCTATGTGTATATGTGGCATTGGTGATGGCCATCCCGCCCCTATGGTGCTGCTGTTGCTGGTGTAAGTAATTTCTGCATCCCTCTGTGTGTGTGTGATATGTCGGGTACGTGTAGTTTGTTTTTGTGGTTGGTGTCTGACTTACCTTCTGCGCCGTACGCGTCCGTGCCTGTTCCGGTAATAGATGTAGAATATTGGTAGGATTGGCACGATGGGATTCATGGTTGGTTCGTCTCGTTCGTCTTTCTCTTTGCTTCGCCTCGTCCTCGTCGCTGGCGTGTTCGTCTCGTAGCCGTGGATCGTCTTGTGGCGCGAATCGGAGCTTATGTGCGCCTCTCCCGGATGCTTTGACGTGCCGTGCGTAGCGACGGGTTCGGCGCGTACGGAAAGCGCATCGTACTTGTCCGGCCGGACGGGGCTGCATTTTTGCTTCCGTGCGACTCAATTCTGCATTTCCGGATCTGCCTCGGTCGGAGAACAGGACCTGTATTGGGTGAGTACGACTGGGTCGGGATTTGGGCAGTTGTGCGCATCGTACTTGCTCGTTCGGACGTATGTGCGAATCGGTCGGGAAACAGGCATTCGCCTGGCTTTTTTCCCGGCCGAATGGTATTAGGTGCGCCTCCGACCAGGATCGGAATCGACCCCCCAATGTGGAACAGTAAGCAAGCAAAGAGTCATGAAAGACAACAATGAAAGGGTTTAATCCAGGATGGTTCCACATCAATAGGATAGAAAATATGGTAGTAACCTCAGAGTGCAAAATCAAAACATAGAAAAACATATGGACAGATATAAACTGTGAAACATAATTTTTCATAATTAAACCAACCAAACTACACAGCATGAAATTAATAAGAAAAAGATAGTGTACTAGAATGCTAAACAGAAAAATAAAATAGCCAAATTAGTAAAATCGATCATGACCAATGTCAAACAAAAAGTGCAATGCCAACGAGACTTGAATAATCAGGGTGGCACTTCTCTCAAAAATGTATGTAGGGAAGAAGTGACAATTAAAGCACAACATACACCTGAAAGAAAAAAAAGAAACACCAGATAAAATATTTGGGGAATATAGAACTTATTCAGAAAAATAATATGTAATATATAATAATATTAACACTATATATTTTTAGCACTGGCGTTAGCCAAGACCTTTTGTTTTTTAAAAAGAAAAATCTTAAAAAATACACATAAACAGACGTATAATGGCTTTAGGCCAGTGGTCTTCTCCTATTGGTCTGTTAAATTGTCATTCACATATTGCTTCCACCCACTACAGTATACAACATGGGACAGTGGGTCAGCCCACCTGTGCCAGAGACTCTCCTTATAGTTGAATGACTGAATTTTGCTCATGCACTTGTGCACATCCGCCATAAAAGAAGCCACTAATTTAGCATTTATTTTGTTTTTGTGCTGGCCTACAGTTCCCTAAATACTGCTACCAGGCTGTTCCCACACACAAACAGCTGTCGGCAAACACTCATAAGAAGTCAGGGTTTGCCTGGTATAAACTTACTCTCATTGTCCTATGCATATGGGCTGTGGTGCGTCAGCAGAGTGTAAATAAAAATGTAAATCCGTATTTGTAAAGCGCGAACTACTCACCCTTAGGGGTCTCCAGGCGCTGGGGGCCGTCGTGAAAATTAAGTGAGCTATTGCCCAGAGTCACATGGTGCTGAGCTGAGCTGCCGCCGGAGCCCGAACCGTGAGCCCTGTGCTCCGAAATCAGCTGCCCTGGCCGCTGCACCACACCTCTCCAAAGTGTGAGCTTTTCATTGTTAAGGGCCTGGGTTTGATCCTACTATCTGCCGAGAGCATGTTTTTTTCTTAAATGTTAAGTGCCCTTCGCTTAATGTATTAGCCTTGACATAATTTTTTAGGTCTCGGCTAGACAGCGCATGCGCTGTCTCGAAGAGACTTGTATTCAATATGTGGGCTTCAGCTCGCCTATAGGCTTCCCATTTGCTGGCTCCATCGTCGCTCTCATAATCTTTCTCCCCATTTGTCCTTGGCATGCATGCTTCATGCCTCTTCCTATGTTTAGCCCTCCCCGAGAACATGGACCAAATACTACCTTCTATTCCCTGCTCCCATTTTAGGGACTGTTTAGGAACTACGTTTTTGTGTGTATAAGAGCGCTTCACATGAGCGCTTGTGTTTTCACTCGCTCTTAGGTCCGTATCTGTAAACAGGCCTGCAAATCTTGTTCTTATCTTATCACATTTGCTGTGCATTCAATGACCAAGAGTTATATCACCAAGAGTGGTGCTTGGAACCAACCCATCGCGCCTAGGAAACCTTCTCCGGATCACAGTTAAAACAAGCCAGCCCGGGGTAAGCATTTAATTGATGGTTTCACTTCATTTCACACAAGTCACCGGAATTTTGTCTCCCACTTTTGAGAGTACAGTTTGTTTAGGTAGACAAGCATTTAACCAGTAAACACTGCCCTCTGCATTGACAGCACTCGGAACTCACCAATATTAATATATGTAAAGGGGAAGACATGTTGCAGCTAAATAATAATGTGCTGGGGTACATGTGTGCAAAAATCGCCCAATGTGCAAACAGGTAACTTGTCTATATCCTACCGGAATCAACGATTTAGAGAAGCCGCAGCGCCAATGATAACCTGATATTAGGTTCCTAAGCCAATTAGATGATAAGGGTTTCCATAACCAATCCTGAAGCATCATACTTTCTGACAACGAATAAGATAAGTTTCCATTTACTTGACTGGTTGTAAATGCAGCTCGGGTGTCGTCATTTATTGCTCTTTTGGCAGAATAGTTAAAACACACATTGCGGACAGATAGGAACGCTTCTATCGATATGCTCCCTCGGTTTATAGCTCTTTAAACACATATTTAACATCAGTTGTCCCTTTTGTCTTTTGGCACTTGCTTCCACTTAGGTGTTGTACGGCTCTGGTGTAGTGTAGCTCCTATTTCCCTAATAGGCTCTGCGCATTGGAATAATATATCCTATAGGTTTGACATAGGACTAAGGTCAGTATGTCCCTATCGAGTATATTAAACTTAATTACTTGTGCCAGCTAGCTCAGAGGCCACTAGAAACTCCTTGACAACAAGAAGGGAGTAGTTTCTGGCAGCCGCAAAACATGACCACTGTGTTTCCCTTTAGAATCAGAACGTGTCCCAGAGTCGTGGAAACAATAGATAACTATTTCACTCAGCTCAGTCGTGCATGCTTAGTTTTCTCCAAGTTACACAGAAAGAAATAGACGGGCGTTTCAATAAAAGATTTATTGAACAGTCTTGTTTCTGGTGTAAGTAAAATGTGCTGTTATGATCACAAGACAGTATGCGAGATAAATAATGTACAGTGTGAGCAGTAGAAATAAATAATACTGCGAGAGCATTATCTTTTAGTACCTATGCTTTTACATAAATAACACAGACTAAAAATGCGAGTACTCATACGATGCGTTTCTAATCTAGTTCTACCCCAATGTACCTAACCTAACCTAGGTATAGGACGAAATATGAAGTAGGTGAAGTATTCCTTACTATGGTATACTAAGAGTACACTAACCCCAGTATGCCTAGTATGCCAAGAGTCCCTCTAGGTTCTAGTCTGCTCCATACCTGAAGAATGAGAGAGGTAGGAATCTCTTTGCCAGACTCGAACTCCAACACCCCGCAAGGGAAGTCAGATCACTGGAAGCTGGACTCTCTGCATGCAGGGATGACAGCGTCTTCTCAGTGCGTGAGGCCGGGAAACGGGCTCCTCTGAAGTCGAGGTCTCCTCTGATTTACAGGGGCTAGGGAAGGTATATTTATACCTGAGAAGCACCTAAGAATGTTAGTATTGACGTGAGTCGGACAGCGGAAGACGCCATGAATGAACCCCTAAGGAATAATGGTTCATGCATAATATATGAGTCCTTGAAGAAATCAATAGTCCTGGACTAGGGAAACTCCCGCAGCCTAAGGGTCTGTTCTTCAAGAACTCGTTGTGACGTTAGGGTGGACGGATGTCAGAGACCATGCCTGTATTTGGAGTGCACGGTTTAATGCCTAAATAAGGGCTGGGATTTTATGCCTATATAAGGGCAGGGCGAATTGTGCCTATATAAGGACATGATACTGGAAAGCCCGTTTATGGACACCCTAAGAGGAATACAACACCCACTCCACTTTCGGTGTACGATAATACTAAAATGCTAAACATTTAAAATGCTAAACATTAAATGGAGTACTGCATATTTAAAAATATTTCTTAAAAGCATTTAAAAAATATAATAAAAAATGCAAAAGGTACTGTACATTTGAAGCATTGCTTTTCATTACAGGCATATGTTTAAAATAAAATGCAATATGAATGAAAGAAGCAGTAATATTTACATGTGACAAAAAAATGATCGATAAGTTTCTTAAAAATCAAAGTCATTTCATGTCATGAAAATTAATGAACTGTTTTAGACACACAAGATGACTAAGTGTCCGTGGAAGTACCGCGAAGTCTGTACTATAAGGCTAGTTCTACTTTAAGCAGATTGAAGTGCCATTTTCGTTCGAAAAATGGGAAAAAGTTCAATTTTGGAAGAGTTCCAAGTTGTTTTGAAAATGAAGGCCAAATTGTTACTGCATCTCTGGAACACTGTATGCTGAATCAGAGTCAGTTTACGGGTCTGGTGTAAACATGAGATCATCTATTTCTATAGACAAAACATCATCCACTGTAGTTGGTGTCAGTTGGAACACCTCGTGTAGTAGATTAATTGCACAGAGATGGGAAGCATTGCTTTCAGCATTGGTCGCAGCAGCAATGTTCGCGTCCGTTGTTACCTGTGTGCCTGTAGATCTTTCTCGTACCTCAGCAGCAGCCGGAAGCGTCTGTGAGATCTCAATGAATGCTGACATCAGGATTGGTAGCCTCTGGGGACAACACAGAGCATGGGCCGTTATCGGGTCCAGCAGAGTATCGATATCCGTTGGCGTAGCTGATGGAAATGTTAGACAGGTGTCCAACACGCATTCCTCACCGCATGGCAGGCATCGTAGAACAGGTAAGATGCAATCTTGCCAGATTGGTCTGAATGACAGGAACCACGTGGTATTAAGGTCCCGTAGACGAGTCATGCCCAATAGCTGTACTATTCGCTCAATGCACTTTCGTTCAAGGAGAGCTTTCTCCATTTCGCTCGGAGTGATGTCTGCGAATAGGCTGGCCATAGCGTAATAGCAGGAAGAGAAATAGAATTCGGCAACAAGTGCTAGAATTAATGGTATGCCACCAAACACCGAATGTGCAAAGTTCGGGATGATTCCGAGTATTGCCTGGAAAGGTGTTAACAGACCGGTACAGATGCTCTTAAATACATGTATAATTCCACTTGTATCAGACATGTTGAAGATACGTGTTATCATTTCCACAAAATGTATAGGGCAGTTTGTACGTATTAAAGTCTGTATCTCAGCCGAAGTCCTTGCTACTTGTAGATCATAGGTTTCTTTGGCCGAGGTCAAAGGCACTGTTTGCTGTAAAAGCATGGCTTTCATTCTGCTCAAAGTATCAAATCTTATAAAAAAGACGTTCAGCGAAGGCCATAGAGGCGACTCCCTAACTGTGTCTATTGGGGCAAACAATACTTGCATACAGCAAGTGACCCTGGAGTTGACCGTTACTAGATATGGGATGCCTGGCAGCATGCCGCAGCAAATCTGATCATTCAACATGAGGTAACTCCCATTAGAAAGTTGTCCAAACGTTGGATTAATCACAGCAGCTGGTGTACCCTGCTGATGGCAAGACAAATTTGCCACAGAACCATTACATGCCCCGTGTAAAGAAATGTCCTGACATATAAGTGAACCGCTCAGTGCAAGTTTACAGTGTGTACCGCTTAAAAACACTTCACGATCCCCACTCCAACATCTATATGTATACGATAAATCCCAAGATGTCTTAATGTATTCCTTACCCAACCTTTCATATTTGCCTGCTTGCATTTGTCTGAGGCAATACTGAAACTGAAAAGTAGTCACAGGTAATGTGATTTTACCATGAATGAGCCACTCTGTAGCTGGTTTTTCTGCCACTGTGAATGGTAACTTTTCCAGTTTTTCAATGCTCAGCACTGTATACTTTGCTCCTCTTTGTGCCAGTTCGATCTGTTTATCAGTTAGATTGTATTCTGCAAACAGAGCCGATGTGTTGATGAAACGCCAAGGCACATAGCCCGCTCGCAAAGATTGCAGCGTCCAGCTTAATAACATAATAGAACGTAATTGAGACTGGCCTTGCTGTAACATCGCCAAATCTTGTTCTAGTATGTCAATAGCAGAGGATACAATGCCATCCAATGAATATATTCTGGAGGACAAAGTTGTTAACCCATTGTCGACCACAGAGAGTGTTTTCTCTAAATTAATACGATCAAGTTCACGTATTCGTTCTGCGGCCTCCATCTGTGATACTTTCCATGCTTCATTATAGGCAGCATAAATGCCGGCATATATGAAACGTTTTTGACGCGGTTTTCTTGGTCCAAGCAAGAATTCCCTAAGGTCTGCGTCCTTTAAGTAAGGTTAAGTGTTGTTTCACATCCTGTAGTGTAGACTTATGCAGCCAATCGAGGCATAATTTTCCTACACTGTATGTTGTTACTACCCCCGGATGTTGTCTTTGGACATATCTTGGGTCTGGCCTATTAATAGTAAAGCCCTGAGTTTTATTCAGGAATCTTTCATGACAGTTATTCGTGTCTGTGGGCCAGATCAACCATTTTTTCCAATCAGGATTAGATCTGTTGAGTTGTAGTATATTGTCAACTGTCACCACTGCCTGTGTATCGTTATCACTTGCAGGTGTTGGTACAGAAGGTGTGTTCATCTCTTTGATCTTGGCTAATCCAAGACAAGATGTTTGTTGGATGGTTTCATTCAAAAACATTATTTGTTCAGGGATGATACAGGCTCTAAATAAAGCTTCTATCCCCTGCACTTGCCAATCTTTAGTACCCCAGACAGTTTTTGTGTCTATTATGTTTTTCCAAAAGTCGAAGCCCTGTCTAGACAGTTGGGCATTAAATAATGCAGAATAAATCTGTTTTGTATTTGTTAACATAATTTTCAGCCCTGTCTTGATTACATTTTTATAGTAAAACATTTCTGGTTCAGATGTATTGTATCCTGAAAAATATGGAAACTTACTAGCAAATGTTTTTGAACTACCTTTAGGTGGTGTAGGACAATGTTCCCATTGGTTAAACATAAACACATTTCTTGGATATGCAGATTTATGCAAATAATGATGACCATAGTGGTTAAAACAATACATTTGTTCATAGTCTGATGAACCCTCTAAATATTCATGTTTAGAAAATGCAGCAGATTTTTCTAGGTCAAACATTATGTCATTCACAGTCTCAAAGTCCCAATCATCTGAATAGGTACTGGACGTAATTAGATCACTTAGTGAAATTTTAAACAAATGTGGAATGTTCAATTGTTCCGTCGGACCGAAGATTTCAAAATCTGTTTTGTCCCACACTATACCATCCTGTATAGGAACAGCTGTGATGTTCACTGATGACAAGTCTCTTGCTTCACAATGGGAAGATTTATGAGGTTTCAAAAGTACTTTCACGTCTTTTCCTTCAGTGTTCACATGGATGTATCTGCCACTTATAAGCACGCTCACAGTTGTAACCAAAGCTAGCCAGAGCAGGAAAACAAAAAGTCCAGATGTAATCCAGAGTTCAATCCATGGAGAAACCAAATAAGTCTTTTTCAGAAAGTGAAGAAAGTCTTGTACTTGCTGCTTGAATTTGAATGATGCTGGCGTCGTTTCATGTTCACTCGGATCTTCTGAGAATGTATCAAAGTTAATGAAATAGCCAGAAGCAGTTCTATCAATTGTTGGAATTGCATCAGGATTTGTAGAAATCACTGGAACCAGTTCATCACTTGCCACGTTGGTGTAGACAGGTGTATTTGGACGAACTGTTACTTGGTTGTCAAGAGGGATGAGTTCCATAGCGTTGTTGCTTAGTCCTCCATCAGTTACAGCTGAATTCTCGATTGTTATCAGTCTTTCAGTCTGAACCTCTTGGATAGTAGCGAGAGGAGTGCGTCTGCTACTAGGTCGGAGTCCACGAGGCCTACTATTTAGTATTGGCCACATACTGTGGTTTGAGGAGGTCGATGGACACAAATCTTTTCTCCTTTCTTCCAGCAAGGGGCGGCAGAAGTACTGTTCTTGTTCCTTGAACTGCTAGGACAGGTACTGGTTGTCTGTAAGAAGGTCCAAATTCCTTCTTGTCCGCAATCTTTTCTCTGACTAGATCCCCAACTTTTGGAATCCAGACAGGCTTTGCTGGGACTGCCGATCTTTTCCCAGTGGTGGTTGGCTGTAGGAATACGTTGCTTTGTTGCGTTCTTAATTTATTGAGTTCCTGTAAAACAGCCAAACGATCTTTGATATCAAACGGTTTATTTTCCACCACTGTGCCTACGTGTTCAAGGTCTGGTACCCACATTCTTGTCCCAAATAGGACCTCATACGGAGTGAGCCCCCTAGAGAACTTCTTGGCAGATTATTCAAAGAGCGTTGAACCCCACTAAGGTGTTTGACCCACCCATCACCCGAACCTAATACCCTAGCTGTTATAGACTGCTTTATGTCCCGGTTTTTCCTTTCCACAACAGAATTTCCCTCAGGATGGAATGGAGAGGAGTACCGCAATGCAACGCCCAGACTGGCCATGGCTTCTTTGTAAGCCCTAGAGCTAAACGCGGACCCTGGTCAGAATGTAGCATGCCTATTGCGTATGTGCCGATAAAGACTCGCAAATCTTTTATAACAGTTCGAGCGTCAGCCGAGCGCTGAGGCCATAACCATAGGAACCTAGAGCATGAATCCACTGCAACCATGATATATTTATAGTTACCGTCCCTTTGCAAGGGACCGCAGTGGTCCAGGTAAACACAAGCTAATGGTTTGTCTGAAATTAACAGGGGTGTCTGCACAGGACGTTTCACTGTTGAGACTTTCATCTGTTGGCAAATATCACATTCTAAAACATAGTTTTTAGTTTGTTTCCGAATGCCAGGCCACCAATATCTTTGCTTGAGTAAACAAACTGTCGCTGAAACACCTGCATGGGCAGAAGCTAACCCTTCGTGTGCTGCTAGGATTAGTCCTAATCTGCGTTCCTTGTTTGGAATTACCCTATCCCCCACTCCAGGGATTCGAGCAAAAGGAACGTTGTTCGCATCAATTACATAAGAGTACTTGAGTGGAAACTTTTTTGGTAACGCTGCCTGCTGCCTTTGCTTGAAGCATTGACAGCCAATATTATCTCACCGTCTATTTTTGTTTTTGAACGAGTAATCGCAGCTACGGAAGCCGTCTGAACAGCCCCCTTTGCGGCTTCGTCAGCCAATGAATTCCCTGCAACGTGAACGCCATCACGTTGATGACTCAGTGTGTGGATCACGTGAGCCTTTGGTAGTTCGTTTTTCAACTGAACTACTTGTTCCCAAAGCATTTTGTGCTTTATTGTGCCACGTTTCGCATTTTTGAAACCGTTTTCAAGCCAGTTTTGTATATAGTCATTATACGACTGAACACAGTAAAAGGAATCGCACACTATCAGTGTGGGGAATTCTCGATCTCTACTTTCAAGTGCCAGTTTGAATGCTTGTAATTCAGCTCGCTGAGCTGTACAATCCCCTAGAGATTGTGTTTTAGTGACCATAGGTCTGAAGATGCCATTTCGCATGCGACCTTTAACGATTGCACACGCTGCACTGTAAGCTTGCTTACTCCCAGTTGCGGGCTGTGCGGATCCGTCAGTGTAAATTATGAATTCGTACTGATCGAGAGGCAGAATTTCAGTAGGCAGAGGACATTCATGTTCGTATTGCAGGAATGCTTGTGTTTTTAAATCTTGATCAAAAACATATTCAACATCTGTTGCAGCAAGAGAATTAACCCATTGTATCCATCTTGGATGTAATGCTTTAGCATTTGGAATGCTAGCTTTTGTGACCGCTTCTAAAGCTGGTACCGGGGTTACGACAATAATGCGTTTCCCTTGGGCTAAGGCTCTTTCTTTTGCCTCAGCGGTTTGAACTGCTGTCAGAATTTTTTCAGTTGAACTGAAGCGCATTTCCGCTTGTGTGTACAAGGTATTGGTATTTTCTCACCCTCATTGAAGATTAAGTATGTGAATCCACATTGACCCGAAATTATTCGGATTACCAAATTGCGTTGACTTACGCGTGTTTGTAAGTGATTTGTTGCTAACATGTTAGCCTGGAGTGAACGCAAGATTTCTGTGTGTTCCTGTGTCCAGTTTCTGATCGAAAAATCAGGTTTGATTAATGCGTAGAGAGGTTTAACCCTTTCTGCGTAATTTAGAATGTATGTTCTTCCAAAATTTAGGAAACCCAGGATTGATTGTAAGTTTTTTAGCGTTTTTGGAGGTTGGAGCAGCGCACACTTTTCTAAAAGTTAGCTGCCAAGCTCTTGCCTTCACTTGAAAGCTCATATCCTAGAAATAGGACATTGAGATGGGCAATTCTGGACTTTTTAAAGTTGAACTTGTAGCCCTCAGAGGCGAAACCCAGTATAATGGTGCTCACCCTGTTCAAGTGTTTTTCCAGGTCATCGTCTGTCAGATAGATGTCATCGACATAGGACAATGCCTCATTGTCATAAATTTGTAGTAACTCCGTTACCCTCGCTGAGAATAAACCTGGGCTATTCTTGAACCCTTGTGGGAGTCGACAAAAGTGACACTGGGTCCCCATTATGGAGAATGCTGTTAAGTACCTGCTTTCAGGTGCTATGTTTTGACAAAAGAAACCATTTGAGATGTCTAATGTTGTTTTATATTTTTTACGCACAATGTTATTCATTAATGCTGTGCTATGTGCATTTTGCACTGCAAAAGTTTTAGAACAAGTGTTTAGGTGTCTGTAGTCCAAAACTAGACGATATGTATTGTCTGGTTTGGAGACAGGAAACAAAGGATTGTTCATTGAGGAGGTGCATGTTTCAATCACCCCTTGATATTCAAGTTGATCTAAGATCTCCCTGACCTGTTTTTTAGCTTCTTGCTTTATTGGGTACTGCCGTTGTGCAGTTGGTTCATGTTTCAGATGTATTTTAAGGTGAGGTGAGTCCTCATCCCATCCTACATGATTTTTATATAATGCTGGGGCCTGGGCCACTGCCCATTTCCTGGCATATGTATATTTTAGGTGAATTGGAATATGGTTGGAGAAGGCAGGCATAATAATGTCCTCGCCATGTGGGCACTCCCTGACAAATTGTGGTGGCCAGTCTTTTTCTGCTAGAAGTATGTCATAGCCCCTTGATAGTCTTTCCCAAAAAGTGCTTTCACCTGTCTAGGTTTGTCTCCCTCCATCCGGAGTGTTATTTCATATAACTTTTGTGGAGTACTAACTCCTGGTGTCTACAGTCTCGACTGTAATGTACTCATTCAAGTCCACTATCTCCAGAAGTTCCTTCAGGTTCTGGCGAACTATTGTGACTTCTGCTGCACTGTCCAGCATTGTCTGAGCCCATTCTCCGTTCTTGAGTTGTGTTCTCAGTATTCTCGGCATGTCTAATCTTTAGACCTGCTACTTTCTTTTTGGAGAATTGAGGTTTTACTTTGGTTTTTGGAGCGTGTTTGTCGTCTTTCGATTTCACGCGTTCTTCTCTATGTTCTGATCGTCCTCTTCTTTCCGAAGTCTGTAATGAGATCTGAAAGGGACGAGAGGAACGTGTATCAGTATCTTGATACATGTCAGGTTTTCTCAAATTATCCCTATTCCTGAGGTTATACCTCCTTTCAGAGGGCTCCTTTTGAGGAGACCTACCTCGGGATTGAGAATGTTTCTCGTTTGAATTTTGTTTATTAGTATCCCACTTCTTTTTAGAAGATGTAGGAGTTTGTTTAATTGAGTCCTTCTCAGGACTTTCAGATAGTTTCGGCTTCATTGGTCTTCCACCCAAACTATCTCTGCCTAATTCTGCATAAGATTGTTCTATAATTCTGGGTAGCTCTGTTTGATGTTCTGTAACATCAAATTCCCTTAATTTTTGGCGGATCGCCACTGCTGCTGCCTCCCTTTAATATTAGATAATATTATTGTTGAGACCTGGTCGAAATTTTTCAGTAACTTCATACCTAAATTTAGAGCAGGCTCTGCCCCGTATTCGTTTTGAATTTGTTTCAGGACATCAGGTATTACCGCAATTGACGGAATGCCATGTGTTTTGGTATAGATGGCAGCAAAGACTGAGCCCCAAGTGGTGCAGTCTTCCAGTTGTGGTGTGATCCCCATTGGTAAACTGATTGTCAGTATTCTGTGTTTCTCATACCGGCTAGTATTTAGAAATACTGCTTCGATTTGAGTAATTTTTTGAGCTATCCAGAATGGAATTTGCTCACGTTTTGTGGGCATTTTACCCATGACTGCGTATAGAGTCTGTGGTGTAATTTTTAGTGTATTCCCCTGGTGAGGAGTTTGATTTGGAATTGTTAATGGTTGCTGGACTGTAAAAGTCCGCATGACATATTGGACCAATTGTCTGTAAATTTTTATTAATTCTTGTATTTGAAAAAGTAAGTCCTCATCTGACATTATATCCAGTTCAGGATGAGGTGTGTAGCCGGCTAGAATCGGCCATGTTGCTCCTGGTCTACCTGGTGGACCGAGCCTGGTAATGTTTCTGTGATGTTTTAGGGCGCCTTTAAACCAGAGCTGATGCTCCTGGTATGTTAATGGAATTTCTATATCCTCGAAAGGAATGTATTCCTCTGGTGGTTCATCTTCTTTGTAGAAGTGAAACATGTGTGTTACTGAATTAGATTCAGGAAATATTACCCATGAATAGAATACCTCTGTTTGAAAGGATTCGTGTGCCTCTATCACGAAAACTGCTCTACCGCCTCTTGGTGGTAGGCCATGTTTTATAAGTTTTAGAGTGATGGCTCTTCTTAAGTTTGGAGCGATGTTTATGACACCCTCCTCGGTTTCATTTAAACCTGTAATGTTAAAAACTGCTGCTTGGGCTGGATCAGCCGCAGCTCCACCGTTTCCGGCTTCATTGTCGGCGCCAGGCATTTTTTAGTTTGAAAAATGTAGAACAAGTTTCAAGGAAACAAAGATAAGGTGGACAATATTTTGGAACACTGTATCCTTCAACGTTGAGCAAACCAAACAGCTAATATATAGGGTACTGCCCTATGTAGCCGTGGCGGATACTAAACCCTGCCCACTCCAGACGTCTTTTGGAGTATATGGGTAGGGGTCTTGAGAGAAAAAGACGGCTGAGTTACTCAGTATCTAACGTTGAATTACTGCCTTACCAAACCGTTGGGCGCCATGTAGTGTAGCTCCTATTTCCCTAATAGGCTCTGCGCATTGGAATAATATATCCTATAGGTTTGACATAGGACTAAGGTCAGTATGTCCCTATCGAGTATATTAAACTTAATTACTTGTGGCAGCTAGCTCAGAGGCCACTAGAAACTCCTTGACAACAAGAAGGGAGTAGTTTCTGGCAGCCGCAAAACATGACCACTGTGTTACCCTTTAGAATCAGAACGTGTCCCAGAGTCGTGGAAACAATAGATAACTATTTCACTCAGCTCAGTCGTGCATGCTTAGTTTTCTCCAAGTTACACAGAAAGAAATAGACGGGCGTTTCAATAAAAGATTTATTGAACAGTCTTGTTTCTGGTGTAAGTAAAATGTGCTGTTATGATCACAAGACAGTATGCGAGATAAATAATGTACAGTGTGAGCAGTAGAAATAAATAATACTGCGAGAGCATTATCTTTTAGTACCTATGCCTTTACATAAATAACACAGACTAAAAATGCGAGTACTCATACGATGCATTTCTAATCTAGTTCTACCCCAATGTACCTAACCTAACCTAGGTATAGGACGAGGTATGAAGTAGGTGAAGTATTCCTTACTATGGTATACTAAGAGTACGCTAACCCCAGTATGCCTAGTATGCCAAGAGTCCCTCTAGGTTCTAGTCTGCTCCATACCTGAAGAATGAGAGAGGTAGGAATCTCTTTGCCAGACTCGAACTCCAACACCCCGCAAGGGAAGTCAGATCACTGGAAGCTGGACTCTCTGCGTGCAGGGATGACAGCGTCTTCTCAGTGCGTCAGGCCGGGAAACGGGCTCCTCTGAAGTCGAGGTCTCCTCTGATTTACAGGGGCTAGGGAAGGTTTATTTATACCTGAGAAGCACCTAAGAATGTTAGTATTGACGTGAGTCGGACAGCGGAAGACGTCATGAATGAACCCCTAAGGAATAATGGTTCATGCATAATATATGAGTCCTTGAAGAAATCAATAGTCCTGGACTAGGGAAACTCCCGCAGCCTAAAGGTCTGTTCTTCAAGAACTCGTTGTGACGTTAGGGTGGACGGATGTCAGAGACCATGCCTGTATTTGGAGTGCACGGTTTAATGCCTAAATAAGGGCTGGGATTTTATTCCTATATAAGGGCAGGGCGAATTGTGCCTATATAAGGACATGATACTGGAAAGCCAGTTTATGGACACCCTAAGAGGAATACAACACTGGTTTGTCCTCTCTAGGTGCACGTAGTTCTGCCCTGGCGCCAGTGTTTGGTCTGCAGTGCTTTTTGTAAAGTGGCAGAGCAGGAGTTGACTTGAATCAGGTATGAAACTTCCGGGTCTGTGTTGGCACCGCTTTTGATGGTCCTTCGGTAATGAGATTACAGGTGAGTGTCAGGTAAAAGGATGCTTGTTTACTAGTACAGACCACATCATCTGCACCCAGTATTAATACTAGTTATAGACCTGTATTTTGCCTTTTTGGGTGAAAGTTTTATATTCTTAGCTGGGTTAGCCTGATGCAATAGCACGTCAAGTGCAATTCACCCAGAACAAAAAAATGTATATTATAGTCATGTGGAAGATTATAGGGAAGTATAGATGCCATTGGCATCTATGCTTCTAAAAGACCGCAGAGGGGACCAGTAGGGTGCCTGAACTGTGGCATTTATCTTCACCATCTTTCCTTGCGTGCCCCATTCAGAGATTTGACTGCATTCCACTACTTTTAATTGTGCATTTATTTATTTATGCTCTGATCCGGTGTCAAAGTTCTGGTAGTTAACCTTTTGCATTTTTCTTATTTTTGCAATTATCTGTGGAGTCGATTAAACATTTCACTTGATGACTTGGCAGTTATATGAACTATACTATACTTTTATACCCTCTGGCATCCTTCTTAGGGACAGAAAGGTTTTATACAGAAAAAAGTCACTTCTGTACCATAACAAAAACATACTTACATACTTAAATTCTTTGCTTTTGGCTAAAAGACATTGGGACAGTGAATGACCCAGGCTGATCCTTGGGACATTGAATGACTCAGGCTGATCCTTAGGACATTGAATGACCCAGGATGATCCTTGGGACATTGAATGACCCAGGCTGATCCTTGGGACATTGAATGACCCAGGCTGATCCTGGGGACATTGAATGACCCTGGCTGATCCTTGGGACATTGAATGACCCAGGCTGATCCTTGGGACATGGAATGACCCAGGCTGATCCTTGGGACATTGAATGACCCAGGCTGATCCTTGGGACATGGAATGACCCAGGCTGATCCTTGGGACATTGAATGACCCAGGTTGATCCTTGGGACATCGGATGAGCCAGATTGGTTTATTGCTAGAGTGGAGGAACGGCGTTGTGTCATTGTCTAAAACTCCAAGAGTATAATTAAGCTGAGGTGATGGCTAGTTCCTAAAGATTAAGGTTTTCACATTAATATTTTGTGGATATTTCCTGTCAGTATTGTTGCACAATTGTATTGTTCAAAAATAGATATGAATGTAGTTATTCAGCCTATATGATTTCTTTGATAATACAACCCGCTTTTTCATATTATATGTAAAAAGTGTGAGCAATCTAATATTTATTAAGAATTAGTACTGCAGGGCGGCCTACTCTTATTGGTTGTTGCCAGGTTTACAAATACGTTCTTGCATTCTGGCATTCACAGGTATTTATATGTGCTACTGGGAGGTGTGATAATACACTTCTACTGGCTTCTGAAGCTCAACGAAACTGCACAGCGCACTTTATTAACTGGTCTGTAATCTTGCTGGGCCATGTTTGTGGATTAAGGTATATAACTTTACTGCTCACTTCCCTGGCCAAGACCAGTGTGTGTTTTTCCTACTCCTGACGAGTCAAAGAAAAGTTATCGCCTGTTTTTTTCTGTTAATGAAACTGCACAGAGTACTTTATCAACTGGTCTACAATCTTGCTGGGAGATGTTTGCGTATAAAGCTATATAACTTTACCCCTCCTCACTTTTGGCCAGGACTAGTGTGTGTTAGTTTGGGTAGGTCCACTGACACTGTAAAAAACACTTTAGTAATTTGATTGGAAACCGCCTGGTTTATGAAGTTCAAAGAAATACACAGTGCACTTTATTCATCGCCTTTAACCTTGCTGTTCCATCTTGGTCAAAATTAGTGCAATAAATGTTTGATGCCCCCCACTCCATATTAAAAATGCACTTTATGAATCTGATTCTGAATCCCTCAGGCTTTTGAAGGCTAATGAAATTGCTCAGTGCACATTACTAACTAGTTTACAATTTTGCTCTCCCATGTTGGTGGACAGGAATTATACATCCTCATGCGTTACAACTTTGGTTGTGGACAAGACCGTGTTAGGTTTTGTATGCCCCGGAGATTCTAAAGGGCACTTTATGACTTTGAGTGGAAACAGCATGTATGTTGCTCACTCTTCAGCCCACTTTGATGCCAGGATCTCTTGTCTCGTGATTTAAGTGTTTAGTACCAAAGTTTTTATAAAAAGTGATTCCCGGCGCAATGCCTAAAGTATGGTACTAACAGCTCTAAGGTGCCACTTGTTAAATCCTCTCTCCTTTTTGATGCAGCAACTCAGAGAAACTCTGCACTTTACTCTCTTGGACTCAATATTGTCACGGGATTGAGTTGGTAGAAAAGAGCTTTTATTTATTGAAAGTTTATTTTATACATCATGATTTTACTATTCATTGGAAAAGATGTGATGAATAAGCACTTTCATGACACATTTAACTGACAGCTGTAAGCTTTTGAATCAGACAGTTGTTATTTCTTCCCTTTCAACTGTTTTACATTTTCTTGCTAAAAAATTATGGTTTTAAATAACTAGAAAAAATAAAAAATGTACTTTCTTCTACTTACTGTCAACCAGACACACTGAGGCAGATTCACAAGACTCCGTCGTACTTTACAATTCCCTCAGTGTTATGCTCCGTTCCCTCCTGCACAGTGGTGGTCGTCGCAGAATGTAGTTGAAGGGTAACAAGCAATCGTGAAAACAGAAGGACCTGAGATAAAAACAGTGTTCTGTAAGTATTATAAGGCACACTCTGCTCCCCACCACCCCTCTGCCTTATCCTTTTGTTAATTCTATCAAGCAGTGGCGTAACGAAAGTTGAGGGGGCCCCCTGCCAGGTACACGGAGGGCCCCCCGCTCTGGATTTAATCCGGAGCTCTCAGGCCTGAGTACTGTGCTGAGGGGCCCCCTGCAGCGAGGGCCCCCCCTGCAGCTTGGGGGCCCCCGCACCGCAGGGGCTGCTGGGGCCTTTGTTACGCCCCTGGTATCAAGCACTCGTTTTGTGACACACTATCTGCTCCTTTGTACCTCCCAATTTCCTCCGCTTCACATGCCATGCCTTTATCAAAATAGTAGCCGCTGCTAAACAGGGCTGAAAAAAGCTAAAAAAGAAATTAAAAACATTGAAAATCAACCATTTGATTCAACCCAGAATTGGTGGTGACTCTTGATGTAGAGTCACTTTATACTGACATCACTCACTGACAGCACATCAAGCACTATCTAAGAGTGATAACTTTCTCCCTCCTGATTTTATTACACAATGCATTGAAGTAGTTCTACGAAACAACTATTTTTGTTCAAGGGTGCACATACAAACAGATTAAAGGGACAAGCATGGGAGTCACTTGTGCTCCCAATGTAGCAAACCTTTATGTCAGTGCTTTCGAGGAGAAGCATATATTTAATGTGTCAGCTCCTTTTTACGAAGATGTTTTTCATTGGTCATGTTACATAACATAGCATGTGTGCTTGTAAAGTGCGCGTTCACCCGTAGGTATCTTGGTGCTGAATTTTAACAGATGCTTATTGTTACCCAACTCAATGGTACTCATTTTATCAACCCCAGATGGATAAAAGACTGAGTGGGCCCGCCAGGATTTGAACCTGTGACCGTTAGGTCAAACACAGGCCCCTGCGGTGGAAGCATTAGTCCACTGAGCCACCAGACCTGACTCTTGATGATATCTTTATTTGGGTAGGAGAAGAGGAGCAGCTGCATACATTATTACAGTGGCTCAACTTGGGTGATGACAATGTAAAATTTACAGCCAATGTAAATAGATCTCAGATTGAAATTTTGGATATCTGGATTTTAATTAGTGAGAATAGAATACAGGTTGAGCTATTTACGAAGCACAAGATAAGAAATACCTTGCTCCATTTTGTGAAATTTAACCCCAAGAGCCAATGGCAATTCGCTTCCCTTTAGCCAATGTAACTGCCTTCGGAGGAATCGTTCAACAATCTCTGATTTTTCTGAACACTCCACTTTTCTAAAAAGAATATGAATGACAGAGGGTATTCTTGGAGATTGATCAGCATTCATATAAAATAGCACACTTTTATGATTGTGGATGTTCCAACCTAATGACCAGAAGAAAGAAGTAGAGATCATTGTCTGTGTGACCAAATATAGTAATGTGTCAAATTGGATAAAATATCTGACCTTTTATAATTGGCACATTTTAAATGTTGACTCAGGGTATCCATTGAACAAACCTATTTTTGCTTTCCAGAGAGCTAAAAACATAAAAGAATGGCTTGGGCGAGCTCTCCCTACCACCAAAAAAAGCCTTCAATCACAGAGGAGCTTAACATCAAGGGCAACAAAAGATGCAGCAAATTCCATAATGCGCCGCAGTGGTTAAAACCAGCTGTTTTACATATCAGACTAAAAATCTTTTTTGTGGAATTTTACAAACCGTCGCTCTTCTAACATAGTGTATTTGATTATTTGCCCTTGTGAGAAAGGGTCTGTCGGTGAAGCTTTGAGTCAGGTTCACTGAACATAACATAAATCAGCAATTAAGAATAAAAAGGAGGCAACCTCTCTGGTCAGTCACTGTGTAGAGATGGAGCTTAAGGAGATTGAGCTGAAATGGATCATTATGGAAATCAGTAACTGAGATGTGGGAGGTGGGAATATGCTCAAAAAGGGATCGACTGGAGAGACTTTCTGGACTTTCAATTTGAGCACACATACTACGGGCCTGAATGAAAAACATTCAGTGGGAAGCACAGTGTTTTAAGTAGGGGGCATTAGGTCTGCCCCCCTTGCGTTACCGGAGTATGACTCTCTAGGCTCTTCTTTTTATGCAGTGCTGAGTTCTGCGATATTTTGGGTCTTGTTGAATTGAAAGTTTGAGTAGGTGTGAGACTTTTTCATCTATCCTCATTTTCCTGATTTTTTCTGTTATTTGTTTTTTGAGTTGCATGTTCTCATGTTTTCAATAAAAACATTAGTAAGATACATAAGGGAGTCCAATTAATCATCCGCTTTGCTCGGGTTAGTGGACTTTGGCCTTTTTGTTTGTGATATCTGTTTTATTTTTTATTCTCCACTCTATTTACATTTAGCATTTCCTTTTTTGTTTAGATTAAAGTCTTTGTACATGTGTCCTGTCTGGATTACTCTTTTTTCCTTGAATTGCCCAAGACCTGGTAGAGGGAGGATGGTTTGCTTGTACACTATTGTATATTACATTTTTCTTTTGAATCTTAGGTAAGCCGTACACATTATAGTTTCTCTTGAGTTCTCAGATTCATTGGGGAGGGTGATTATTATTGTGGACGGATTGAGTGCTTGTACTCATTGCTAAACCTATATGATATACTTCCTGTTTCTTCTAGTAGTGAGTGATTACTAACAATAGGATGGTCATGGACGAGTCTATTGTTTATAAACATTAGGGTGCGCTAATGATTACAATTAATTTGTAATTGACTGTTTTGCCTAGTAAGATAAAACCATTAACTATGGAATGTATCCCTGTGTTGCTGATATATGGTATGGTATCACATTCTGGCAAATTTCTCAACTGAGTTGTAGACCCTTGAGGGAAAGCTGTCCACATTGCAGAATATATGTCTTTGATATTGAATTCTGAAGGAAGAACAATCACCTGCAATGATATTCAATTGGAAAAAAATATAAATGTATCAGAGATGCTGTGCTTTTCAATTCTCTTTTCTTTTTATTAGCACTCCCCCATGACATTTTTTGTTTAAATGAAGATATCCACATTTCTACTTTGCAATTGCTGGTCTTGATGAAGGTGGAGGAAAAAATAAGTATGGTACACTAAATCATACGTCAACACTTTTAATCTGCCTACTGTTGTCAGCCATCTATGAAGGAAAGACTGAGCTCTCTTTCCTCGCCCTGGGATCATAACACAACAGAGGGGCCTATTTTTAATGACTATACTGGTTTCTCATTTTGAAGGTGTTGGTGGGGTAGCTTTTTATGTGAAATTAATTAATAATTGGTAAAGTATTTGAATTGTGTCAATCCCTGGTGAATTGTGATTACTAATTTGTTAAAAATCAAGGATTTGACTTGGCTGAAATGATTGTTTATATTTCATTTTCATAAATGTTTGGTACGAATAAAATAATGATATCTGCTTATCGGTATTTTTTAAAATCATTTAGAGGAAGTTGTGGGCTTGGAAGGGTTGTTGGTTTGAATTCATAGGTTTTGTGGGTTCTCTTAGGCCTTAAAAATCCCCACACCCTTTCAGTTATTTGGGGCAGAGCAGAAGGAAGACCAGACATCAGGAAAATAAAGCTCCATTGCTAGTAAAAAAAATTCTTGTAAGGCAGGCTGTGCATCACCACCACAACCTGTTGTCAACTGGAAGAAGCACTCCTTTTTAAAAATTTAAACAACTTCTTTGTGAGGCGATAGGTGGCCATCTTTGTGGACGCTCAAGCCACGCCCCCCATGAAGACATGTTTTAATGTGTAACAAAGTGTAATTGGGTTTCATAAAGTAAAGATAGTACATATTGTAATCTTCTTAAGAGCTTTTATTTCAAATGTCTAGTATACTCAGACTTTTATTCTACTGGTTGAACAAGTACATAAAAGTATAACTTCTACAATAAGTAATACAATCAGAGGAAGGCAAGACATTAGAATGGATTACTATGCTAGCAATATGTGTACATTCAGCTAATATTGAAAATTAGGTAGGCATACTGCATACATGCATACGTGCTCGGCATAGGGGAAGCGGCTGCATGCTGGCGACAGAAGCTCATGCAACATTAGTAGCTACTTTCCCATTTGTCCCTACTGATTGGTCAATGATACACTTGCTATGTGGTTCACTTTCTCAGTACATGCTTCTAGCTCTACCAACTACACATAGGGACAGATAAGTTCTAGGTGCAGCTTCTATCTCCGTGGCCAAGGGTAAGGGGGTGCACATCACAATCTCACAATCTTTCTGGTGAAAGAGCACAGCCTGACCTTCATTTCCATGTGGATTCACTGCCCCACTTCTGCGATTGCTGGAAAGCCTAGAACAAAGAAGAACAGAGTGAGAGAGACTCAAATGAGCAAATGTGCACAGGTGAGACATAGGCCCTTGATACAAGTGGCTCCTTAAATGAAAATGGGCTGGTAATAGAAGCTACAGGCCTCATCAGAATTTTAACACCAAGAGAGCACAGCTTGAAAAAGGATGAATACCAGGAGAATTAGACCCAAAAGTACTGACTCCCCTGTTAATTCTACATTTCTCAGGGAACCTTCAGTTTCCACTCATTATCCCTGCCTGTAACTCCAGTAGTAGGATCAGGCTTATCAAGGCCAAATCCAGGCCACTGATAATAAGGGCTGTATTTACAATTCCAATGTAAAACATTTCATACACATTAGCAAGAAAAATCTGAGTCTGAAAAGAATATTAGACATGGGTTTTCTGGGAGGGTCTGAGAACATCATGTGATAGTCTCTTTTTTAATATGTTTCTTTAAGGCTTATCACAAGTCACACTAGGACATAATTAATAGAACAATATACATTAAATGACCTTATTTAACATGCAACAATTAACAGGGTTTATTGTCAGCCTGAACATGAAAACACAGATGTGTGTCTCGATTTATTCTCGTGGAGTGTCCTGGAAATGACTTCATGAGCTGAAACTGGTTCACACCCTATCCCATTAACAGTTTCAAATCCATGGACTTCTACATTGTTTTCAATGTAAACTTCAAGAAGCACAGTGCACACTAGACCAAGACCACATTGCATCAACTGTCCCTGCAGGCAAGGTTAAGCCTTTCCTCCTGGAAGTGGGCATCAGAACATAGGAGACTGGACTTCAGCCCATCTACTGGTCTTATCTCGATAGGAGCAGCACTGTACCAGTTGGTGACCCGAAGTCTACCTTTAGCACCCTAGCGACCAGCCTCATCAAATTCTTTCAGAATGTAATAGAGGACCACACACCACCAGAGGATTCCACCGGCCACCTCTACCTGCTCGCATTACTTTCAAGACCTGCTTTATGGTTTATGAGCCACTCGATATTGGCACCCCATTGTACTTGATGACCAGAATTATGATATCAGGGTGACTTTACAGATGTGCAGTAGAAACATCAACAGACTAGAATCTACGAAAGAAAAGAAAAGCCCCCAGGTCTTCTCCTGCTATCTTCCAAGGCTGTGGTTTACAAGCTAGTTGACATCCTCCAGTAATCATTCCTCCTCTAAATAGATAAAAGCCCGACATTCCATGCCTCATTGCAGTGTAGCCTCCAGATAAGAGAATGCCATGGAAGAGTATCGCCCAGCCCTAACCACACGTCCTGTTACCCTGCACCAGCTCTTCTCTTCTGTAGCACTCTCCTTCTTTTTCCTTCCAACAATGTGCTGTATCTCACCTCCATTGTACTTCTGGTCATACCTTTGGGATCAATCTTCTCCTGCAGCTCAGCTTTCTGCCTCCCTAGCCCACTGTGCAGTGCTCCATTGCTTTGAGGCTGGAATTGCACTAAATAAGTCAACTTATGCCCATTATCTATAAAATATCTTGTTATGTTGTGTGTATTTGTTAAGCTCACTATCCCCCATGAGGGTATCCTGGCACTGAACAGGTGTGTATGGCTATCCCTGCCTATGGTAGGTTGGTCGATTGAAGAGCCAGGTATTAAGCTTCTTGTGGAATTCAAGAAGGGAGGAAGAGGCTATGATGTGGAGTGGGAGTCTGTTCCACAATGTAGGGGCAATGTAGGAAAATGCCTGTCCTCCTGATCTGGTTTTGTGTATGCGTGGGATTTGTGCGAGTAGGAGTCCTGCGGAGTGGAGGTGTCTAGGTGTTTGGTGGAAGGAGATGTGATTGTTTAGGTAGGTGGGGTTTAAGTTGTGTAGTGCCTTGAATGTGTGTATGAGGATTTTGAAATGATCCCCTTTGTGTATTGTGTGGTGTGATGTGAGTTCAGTGTAGGGGTGGGCGGAATTTGCGTAGTCGCGCTACGCAAAGCTCCGCAAAATGGTAAAAAATCTCCGCGAACACGTGGAATTGCTTGTTCCGCCCATTCGCGATGCTTTTTTCCTGTTCGCGAATGCTGTTTGCGTGCTCGGGGAGATATATCTCGCGAACACGCATTTTGAAAGCGCAAACAAGCAAAAAATTCCGCGGATCGCAGAATTTTTGGCAATTCCGCGTTCTCCGCGGAACTCGAAATTACCCAAATTCCGCGAGCGGAACGGAATTTACTGCCCAGGCCTAGTTCAGTGTGAGAGGTTGAGGATGAGTCTAGCATCTGAGTTCTGGATGTTTTTTAATCTTCTAGTGAGTTCCTTGGTGATCCCGGCACAGAGGGTGTTTTCATAGTCCAACTTGCTGGTGAACAAGGTATGAGTGACAGTATTTTCAGTGTTGCTTGGGACCCATTTGAAGATCTTCTTCAGCATTTTCAGGGTGTGGAAGCAGGATGTAGTGATGGCGTTGACTTTTGTGGTTAAGTGTTTGGGGTGATTCTGAATTCAGCCATTGTGCAGAGTTCTTGCTGAAGAACACAACTTCTGTCGTGTTGGTGCTAAGCATGAGACAGATGGTTTTCATTCAGTTAGCGACTTCGGTCATGGAGGCGGAGAACTTATTTCTTGTGTTAGAAGTGTTATCAGAGAGGGAGAGTATGAGTTGGGTGTCGCAGGCATAGGACAAGATGTTGATGTCATGTACGTGGATGATATTGGCCAGAGGGATCATGTGTGCATTGAAGAGGGTGGGGCTGAGGCACTCCACAGATCATTTTGCAGGCTTATGAGAAGTAAGGTGACAGGATGACAGTTCTATCTTTCTTCAGAGATAGAACTATACGTTAAGAAGAATCAGATCCAGGTCCTTGCATGCCAATGAGGATGGGGTATGAGACCATGTCAAATGCTGTGGAGAGGTCCAGGAGAACAAGGTTTGCTTCATCTTCTCTATCAAGGATCATGTGGATGTCATCTGTGGTGGCGTTGAGTGTTGTTTCTGTACTGTGGTTGGGCCTGAATCCAGACTACGTGGAATCGAGGAGCTGGTGGATGCTGGGGTGGTCAGTGAGGCATTGGTTGATTTGTTTTTCTAAAACATATGTTCGGTATGGCAAGATGGAGATAGGTCTACAGTTGGAAAGTGTGGCTGGGCATTCCATTAAAGGCAGAACTTAAAGTTAAATTTTAAAGTGCTTGTTCTACTTGATTGGCCAAATACAAAACATTTCATGGGTTTTCTTTTGGGATTTCTTGAACTAATCATAATTTGACATTTTCACAAAGTGTGTTGGCCAAACCAAGAAAGGTGTTAGAGATATAGGATTTTCAAATTATTTTCCACTTGTTCCTGGGCATTAATTTTGACCAGCCAGAGGCAAATGCACCTTCATTCCTCCACCTTTTTTCTCAGGATTTCAAAATTAATTTTCCCCAGATTTGCTCATTATCAGGTGCCACCTCCTCATTGGGGTACCTTGCATAAATGTCCCTAATCTGATGATCAGGAATTGTTTCGAAATTCAGCCCCCCAGGATTGTCTGCAACGATGCAACCCCTACGATTAGTCTCAACTCTTCTACTCTTTAAATGATTTCTAAATATTCTGATCAGCATGATTCCCCTCACAACTGTTTGAGTTCAGACACACTTGTTTACCCCTTGCATTTGTGTAGGATTTGTTTGTAAAATACTTTGCAGAGTGTCTATAAACTGTACAGTCAACAGGCACGATGTATTCATATTATTAAATTTTAGGTGTCAGTGCACATTCTGTATGTGACCCAGATGACTGTGCACCAAGGGATAACTTTTAAAATGTGATTTTAGATCAGATTTTGGGGTGCAGGGAGTGAACTGGCAAGGCAAGCAGGTAAACACACTCTGCTAAGATTATCCTGAAAAATCCTTTGTAGCACACCTGTGTATACCCAGGGTGCTTTTGAAGTGCCTGCAGAGGTTCCCCAGCTGTGCGTTTATTGCCTAGATGCATTGGAGTGGAAGATGGTGATGGCACAGAAGTGGACGAACATGGTTAAGGTTATTAATCCTTAAGAGTCTCCCGTGGCTGAGCAATGAATCATGGAATGAATCACATGAGCATTTTTCTGCTTGGACCATCAGTGGGCACCTGGCCTTAGAAACTCATAGCTGCGTAACATGACCGCAGAAGACAGCAAATCACCACAACAGCTTAAGATGGCTCCTGCTGGGAAAAAGTTATCTTGGTGAAGCCAAGCAGCATGAGCTGCCACAAATCCTTCTAGGGGCACTTCTATAAAAGCTAACTGGGTGCCAAGAACATCAAAGAATGGCTTGGCTTTGTATTTGTAGAGGCTGTCTAGCCCTTGAAGACAGTGAAGAACGCACCCAACAAAAAAGAGAGACCTTGGAGGATATGATCATTTGAGCTGGCCTGGACTAGACTGAAGACAGAGCATGCCACTAATCCACCGAGCTTTACCTGGTCTTTTGCCTGAACAACTGTGAAGAAATTAGGTTCCATTGTAAATAGAGTAGTTTGCAAACCAGAATATGCAAATTGCACTTTGGCTATTTTGTGCATTGCCATTTATTTTCCAATGCAAATGATGTATTAATCAGTGGTATCACAAAATGAACAATCATAGAGAGGCATATAAACTCCAGCCTCATGAATATATATAAAGAAGGTATCATTGTGTGACCCTCTACCGATGGCCGTGAGTGGAAAGAAGGATGCCTGAGAGGGACTCAGCCTCAGTTCCTACATACACCCTCTCTGCATGTCATTTTTTTTATAACAGTAGCCTGTGTTCCTTAAAGGGACAAGTGCTATTTCTTATGAAAATGGTGACATACACAGAAGACATGGGGGAGGGAACAGAGAACCCTGGCTCACATTCTGCCTCCTGGGAGGTGCCTTTACTCAACATGATTCTCAAAAAGGAATTGTGGCCAAGAGATCAGTAACTGATCAATTTCTTGCATCCCAAGATTGGTAACTGATCAGGGGTTTGCAACCACATTTTCGGTAATTGGTGATACTTTTCATTGTAACTCACTATTAGAAGGGGATGGGGTTTGAAGAATATCCCATTCTACAAAGAATCATAAACAGAGGTTTGTGCCAAAATCCTACATAGACTTATTTTCAGATAGTGTTAAAGTAGAAATTATGAACTGGTGAAGATTGCTTTCACAAAGAACAAGGACATTTTTATGTGGATCAACTAAAGTTGAGAAGCTGATAAATGCACTCATCTTTGCCTTCCCAAGTTAGAGCCTCTTGTGCGAGACATGCTATGTTGAATTATTAATAATTTATGCCATTTACATGTCCTTGTAGCACTGAGTGCTATGAACCGCTCTGGTCGCGCTGACCGGGGTCTGGTTCCAGCCATTGGTGAGTCTTGAACTTAGGGTTGTGGTTTGACAATCAGGTTGGGCCATATTGGTGCAACAATGTGGTGTGAAGTTATTAATTGCGGAAGCCAATACCCTGCATCATAGGATTCTTGCTGACATTCATAAACAGTTCAACATCGCTGCACAGGTGTAAGATTTTGGAACATTCACAACATAACATTTCAAGATTTTGTAGCAATACAGATTTGTTTATAGAAATTCCGATCAACCAACTTAGTGGTAGAGGTGCATTAAACTGAAAACACCACTGTTGTGAAGAAAACTGGACTGCCTATTTGGCTATTAATAATGGAACATAGCTGATCATGCCCCTTTCAGAGTCGTCAGAGACTGTTGGTATTCCATCAGGCACTACAGGGTCTGTACAACACTTAGGGGCAAATTCACAAGAGAAGTGGCGGAGCGTGGCATTAGCCTCCTTGGCTTAACGCCACGCTCTGCCACTTCTGAAAAAAAGAGGCTTATTTACACTTTTTCAGACGTTGTGGTGGCGACAGGGGCTTAACGCTGCCTTCTATATAAGGCACCCTTTCATTCTACACTTAGCGTGAAAGGGGAGGGCAATGGGTGTTGAGGTGGGTGTTCCACTGCAACACCCATTGATTTTGACGCTGCCCCCTATTTACAAGGGTGGCATAAATAGGAGGCAGCACCAAAATTAAGACCAGGGAAAACCTATATGCGAAATGAGGAGAAATGCTTTATTTCACCTCGTTTTTGCTGTTTCCATGTGTCCTGCGTTGTGCAGCACACATAGAAACAGCAAAACGCCATTGATTGTTTATGTGCAGGAAGGTGTCCCCTCCTGCACATAAACAATCATTCCCCTGCAACGCAGACACCCTTGCACTACGGTGCAGGGGTGCCTGCGTTGGGGCTAGGCAGCTAAATTAGCACCAGCGCAGCGGGAAACGCAGGGCTGCACCGCATTCTTGTAAATACGGTGCAGCCCAGCTTTTCAGAAGTGGCGGAGCGTGGCGGGAAGCCAAGGAGGCTAACACCAAGCTATGCCACTTCTCTCGGAAATATGCCCCTTTGTGTTTTGTTTTCCACAGAGCAAGAATACCAGAAGACTACTACCCTTTCTGAAGATTATTTTGGACATAAGAACAATGACCCAATGTGCTAAATCTTAGCGAGGGCGCTCATGCAATGCATTGGGGAACTATACGACACATCCCTGTGCAAAAGACAACAATCATCAATGCACAAAAGTATTTTTGCACCAAAACGTGACCTGGGCATAGCTCTGGAAAAATATTGTGTAGTGTAGCATGCTACCTCTAATATTCTATGCAGAATGAGCATAACAAAGTTGCAACAGCACTACGCGCTAGGCAAGATCAAACAAAGTTTAAAAAAAAGAAAGCTACATGGCTTTGCGTGCAATCCTGAGACCAAAAGAAAACAGGCACAAATAATGAATGAAATGTAAATCTTGCGATAGTTCCATGCATAATACTTGCAATTGCTGCAAAATTACTTATATCACCTGCCTAACATTCACCTTTCTTGTATGGTCAACATGGGGTTTTCACAATTTTCTGTTTTGGCTGGCTGTAGGACTTTGTGCACTCCACCCCTGCAGTGCTAACCAGTAGTGAAGAGCATGTGGTTCCCATATAACAGGGTTGAATTGGTATACTCCTAATTGGCACAATTAACCTATCTCTCAGTCCCTAGTACTTGGTCCAAAGGTGTACCCATGCCCTGTAAGGTAATCAATCAATCAATCAATCAATCACAAGATTTGTAAAGCGCACTACTTACCCACGAGGGTCTCAAGGCGCTGAGGGAGAGGAGGGGGGGTGTTGCCGCTACTGGTCGAATAGCCAGGTCTTGAGTCGTCTCCTGAAGGTCAGCAGGTCTTGGGTCTATCGTAGGTTGAGGGGAAGGGTGTTCCAGATCTTGGCGGCGCGGTGAGAGAAGGATCTGCCTCCGGTGGTGGTTCTCCGGATGCGCGGGACAGTGGCCAGGGAGAGGTCGGCGGAGCGGAGCTGACGGTTGGGAACGTAGAAGGAGAGTCGACTGTTGAGGTAGGCTGGGCCGGATTTGTGGAGTGCCTTGTGTGCGTGGATCAGGAGTTTGAAGGAGATTCTCTTGTCGACGGGGAGCCAGTGCAGGTTTTTCAGGTGGGGGGTGATGTGGCTGTGGCGTGGAATGTCGAGGATCAGGCGTGCAGAGGCGTTTTGGATTCTTTGCAGTCGTTTGATGAGCTTGGTCGGGGCTCCTGCGTAGAGGGCATTTCCGTAGTCGAGTCTGCTGCTGACGAGGGCCTGGGTGACTGTTCTTCTCGTGTCTGTCGGGATCCACCTGTAGATCTTGCGGAGCATGCGGAGGGTGTTGAAGCAGGAGGAAGAGACTGCGCTGACTTGCTTGGTCATGGTGAGCGTTGAGTCGAGGATGACTCCCAGGTTGCGTGCGTGGTCGGTTGGTGTCGGGGGTGCCCCTAGTGACGAGGGCCACCAGGAGTCGTCCCAGGCTGATGGGTTGGAGCCGAGGATGAGGATCTCCATCTTGTCTGTGTTCAGCTTAAGTCAGCTGCACTTCATCCAGTCGGCAACGGCTTTCATTCCTTCATGGAGGTTGGATTTGGCGGTGAGGGTCCTTGGTGAGGGAGAGGATCAGTTGAGTGTCGTCGGCGTAGGAGATTATGTTGAGGTCGTGCTGTCGGGCGATGCGTGCGAGTGGAGCCATGTAGATGTTGAACAGTGTCAGGCTGAGGGAAGATCCCTGGGGTACGCCGCAGATGATCTCGGAGGCTTCGGATCGGAATGGGGGAGGCGGACGCTCTGGGTTCTGCCAGAAAGGAAGGAGGTGGTCCAATCCAGGGCCTTGTCTCGGATCCCTGTGTTGTGGAGGCGTGTGCATAGTGTGTGGTGGCAGACAGTGTCGAAGGCGGCGGAGAGGTCCAGGAGGATGAGGGCCGCCGTCTCGCCGTTGTCCAGCAGGATCCTGATGTCATCTGTGGCGGCAGTGAGGGCGGCCTCGGTGCTGTGGTTGCTGCGGAATCCTGACTGGGAGGGGCCCAGGATGCTGTTATCTTCGAGGTAGCTGGTGAGCTGTCTGTTGACGATCTTCTCGATGACCTTAGCTGGGAATGGAAGCAGGGAGATGGGTTGGAAGTTCTTGAGGTTGCTCGGGTCCGCCTTGGGTTTTTTGAGTAGGGCGTTGATCTTGGCGTGTTTCCAGCTCTCTAAGAAGGTCGCGGTCTGGAAGGAGAGGTTGATGACGTTGCGCAGGTGGGGTGCAATGGAACTGCCGGCTTTGTTGAAGATGTGGTGTGGAAAAGGGTCTGATGGGGAGCCGGAGTGGATTGTGCCCATGGTCTTGATTGTGTCCTCGGTGTTCACGTTGACCCAGGCTGTCAGGGGGTCGTGGTCGATGGGGTGCGGCGGGTCTGATGTGTCGGGGCCTGTTGGGGTTGTCCGGGAGTCGAAGCTGTCGTGGATGTCGGTGATCTTGCGGTGGAAGAAGGTGGCGAGGGAATCACGCAGGGCTTGCGACGGCGGGATGTCGTTGGCGTTGGAGCTGGGGTTGGAGAGTTCCTTCACGATGCTGAAGAGCTCCTTGCTGTTGTGTGCGTTGTTGTCGAGGCGGTCTTTGAAGGAGGTCCTCTTGGCGGACCTGATGAGGTGATGGTGGTTGCAGATGGCGTCTTTGTGGGCTGCGCGGCTGTCCGGCGTCTTCTCGCTGTACCATTTGTTCTCCAGTTTCCGGCAGGTGCGCTTGGATGCTAGGAGTTCCGGGGTGAACCAGCTGGCTATCTTGCTGGTGTCTTTGTAGGTTGGTTTTTTCAGCAGGGCTAAGGTGTTGGCACAGTCGTCCATCCATCATCTGAGATTGCGGGCGGCGGTGTCGGGGTTGGAGGGGTCGGTGGGTGGGCTGAGTGCGAGGTTTGTCTGGAGTTGGTCTTCGGTGACTTTGCTCCAGCATCTGCGGGGGATCTGTAGGGTGTGGTGGTGTGCGGCGGCTTTCCGGAAGGTGAAGTGGATGCAGTGGTGGTCGGTCCAGGTGAGTTCGGAGGTGTGGCTGAAGGAGACATGGGAGCTTGAGGAGAAGATGGCGTCGAGCGTGTGTCCGGCGATGTGGGTCGGCGTCGTGATGAGCTGTTTCAGTCCGAGGTTGGCGAGGTTGTCGATCAGGGTGGAGGAGTTGCTGTCGTTGTTGTTCTCCAGGTGAAAGTTCAGGTCTCCGAGGAGGATGTAGTCGGTGGAGGTCA
Organism: Calotriton arnoldi; assembly: GCA_963921515.1. NCBI lineage: Eukaryota > Metazoa > Chordata > Amphibia > Caudata > Salamandridae > Calotriton > Calotriton arnoldi. The sequence goes on from CAWUFW010005407.1 coordinate 580,261, forward strand.
GGGCGTGCGTGCTGATGAAGTCGGCGATGGAGTCGCTGAACTGGGGTCGGGGTCCGTGGGGTCTGTAGATGAGGGTGCCTCTTACGGTGGTGTTGGGATCCGTGTGGATCTGGAAGTGCATGTGTTCGGCGGTGCTGAGAGTGTCGTCGGTGCTGTTCGAGACCCTGATGGTGTCTTTGTGGACGATGGCGATTCCTCCTCCGATTCCGTTGGTGCGGTCTCTGCGGGTGATCTTGTAGCCGTCAGGGATGGCTATGGCGATGTCGGGTGCGGAGGATTCGTTCATCCAGGTCTCTGTCAAGAAGGCGACGTCCGGTGATGAGGTGTCGAGTAGGTCCCAGAGCTCGACGGCGTGTTTGCGTGCGGAGCGGGTGTTTAGTAGGATGCACCGGAGATGGTTGAGGTCCTTCTTGGCTGGAGTCTCGGGCTCTCCGAGGCAGGTGAAGCTGCAGTTCCGGCAGGTGAAGGGACCATGGGTGCGTTTCGGGTTGGCCTTGATGCAGGTGGAGGTCCGTCCTGGGTTGAGAGCGATGAGGGTGCTGGCGTCGTATCGGAGGTGGTCTTCGTGGCGGATACGGGGGTCAGGGGGTCTGGCGCTGGGCGTGGTCCAGGCGCGGACGGGCGCAGACGGGCCTGCCTTAGGCGCGCCAGCGGCGCCGCCGCGCAGCTGCCGCCATATATGGGGAGGTGGGAGGGAGGAGCAGCTGGGAGGCGGGAGGCAGGGGCAGCGAGTGGTCAGCGAGGGGGGCAGGGCCGCAGAGGACACAGCGGCGGGAAACGGGAGGGCGAAGGGGTACAGAAATCAAAAGGGGCACAGGGGGGCACAGAACGAAAAACAGTGCACAGCAGTGGGGGCACAGAACGGAAGGGCAAAAACAGTGGAAAAACAGTGGGGGCACAGAACGAAAACAGTCACAGCAGTGGGGGCACAGAACGGAAGGGCAAAAACAGTGGAAAAACAGTGGGGGCACAGAACGAAAACAGTCACAGCAGTGGGGGCACAGAGCGGAAGGGCAAAACAGTGGAAAAACAGTGGGGGCGCAAATATCGAGGGGAAAGACAGTAACAGTGACGCTCACAACGACAAGAACCTACCTACGGCCTACCACTGGCCACCAGGGATGAGGCGCAGGTGGTAGCCTGTGGGTGGAGGAGGGCCTCAGAGGAGGGTGGAGGAGGGCCTCAGATCAGCAGCAGGGAGCTGGACGCACAGGTGGCGCTGTGCGGATGGGGGGGTGACCTACCCAGAGGTCAAGGGTCGCTTGACCTCTGGTCATGCCACTAGTAGACTCCAGCATCTATTATGCCATCCACTACAATGGCTGTGTGTACATGGCTTCAGGTTTACCATTGTCGCCTAATTGTCGCCTAATCATAGCAGTGTGAAAACTGCAATTCAACCTGCCAAAATAAATGCCCTTGAAGGATCAAAACTTTGCTTTCAAATATTAAGAAGTCACCCCTATGTAGACCTGATTGCCCATAAGGCAGGGTGCGTTGTAGGACATTTAGGGGGATATTCACAAGGACTTATCTCCAATTTATCTCCACCTTAACTCATCAAAAGTGGAGATAGATTTAACACCCCATTCACAAGCGGATGCAAACTGCAGACATCGCCAGTATTCCCGCGTTAACTGCCCCAAAATGTATCTCCACGGTGGACACCACCAACTAACCCTAATGAGATGCAGAGTAGGCATTCTCGTGCAAAAACACACGAAAAAACCACAACACCACTTTCACAACAAACTGCAAGATCCGCGATGCGAACCAAAAACAGGCAATAAGCCGCGGTAGCACCAGGGATTTAACACCTGGCTTTTGCTGGTGCTAAGCAGGACGACTACCCACAGCATGAAAGGGAGCCCAGCCAAGAGCCACACCTGAAGACCCACAGATGCCATGGAGACAATGATCATGCAGCTCCGATACCCATGAGGGCCACAACACCCACCTCCACCACCCCCAGGCCCACCACCACCCGCAGGACCCATCCCGCCCCCCCAGGAACACCACAGAGGCAGCGTACACAAAGACAGAGGACCCACCTGAAACGCAACTGCCGCCCAGACCCAACGCCAGAGGAGGACATTGCCCACTACATGCCCAAAAGGACAACCAACCCCCGCATCCTGACCCACATCCCCCACCTGCTGGCGGTACCAACCCAGAGGACAACCAACATCCCTCCGCAGACAAAGCTGCCGGCTGTGCAGCACATGTCGGCCTCTGGTACCATCCAACCCACAGCTGCCAGAGTTGGAGGAGTCACACAGCCAGCCCCATACAAGGTCATCACACCTGTCCTGGATGCCAACATCAGCCTGGTACCCCAGCCCCTCCACTTCAACCACACTGCACAGGAGCAGCTGGAGACCAAGCAAGGCCCCTACACCATAGCTGGATTCCCTCACGTGTCAGGGTCAACTGCACACATGTACCCCTCGTGCCCCCTGCCGACACTGCACACAACTACCACAACTGAAAGCACACGCATCCCATGAATGTGCAGGCAATAGTGGACCGCCCGGGACCCCTCAACAATGTCATGGCCAACTCCCCAGTGCCTGATTCTCACATCTCCCGACAGTCCATCATCACCCAGCGCACCCAGGATGGCACCCCCATGGCAATGCAGTGCTCGTTGGTAAGTACCAAATGAACACACCACACACCTCCAGCCCACATTCATGCAACTCACGACACTGGCAATGGGCACGCAGCACTATTACATTCAACATGCCACACAACATGCCAACCGACCAGACACGACAACACGACTCCATTAGGAACTTGGCCTTGCCATGCCCACAACCCAGCCACGGTATGGCACCACAGACACACAATAGCAGGATGTGAGGAGAGGCATGGAGCAGGCATGTGCGTGAGCGGCAAGTGACTAAGGAATGTGAACCTACCCAATGCCAGATGTGGCGTGGAGATGCCGTACAGACCACAGCGTGCAAATCACGGAAATGGCCATGTGGAGATCAACTGCTGGTGCATGGAGTGTAGAAGCCAGTGGACGCTACCATGTCCCCACAGGCTGTGGGGCAGAACGCGGAAATGTTGCACGTTACATCCCTCCCTGCATGCGCGGGCGGAGTGGGTTAGACCTGCGTACGCCAGGCCTGCGTAGGGGTGTGAACAAAAAGCCTGTTGCACTGGGCGTGGTCCTCATTCAGAATGGACAACGCGTCTGCCAGGGCGGCACCTCTCAGCCCGCCATGAGTCCGGCGCCGAGCGCGGCGGGGCCTGCGTCCCTGTGCACCTGCTGCAGCCCGGGCTGCTGGGACCCCGACCCGTCATGACTGCCCCAGCGCACCAACGAGGGTCCACTCACCTGCCGACCCCGGCGTTTGTCAAAGAGGACCCACCTCATGCCGGTGCAAGCTCCAGGCCCCAGGCCCGTGACCTTTGCAGCCTCCGCAGCCCCTCCCTGGCCTCCACGGCGCAGGCCCACAGTACTCCTTTTACATTTACATACTCCACCAGCGTCCTCCTCGGCCCAGTGGGTCCCACATGTGGAACTGTGTCCTGAGTCATGAATGGCAGTGACCCCAAGTCCTTGGCAGCGGCCACAGCACCAGACTCTCTTCGATCAGTGAGGCATAATTCCATATCGCAGGCCGGCGACACGTGGTGCCACTAACCCTGTTCAACGCAAGCCGGCGACACGTGGTGCCACTAACCCTGTTCAACGCAAGCCGGGTTTACTTGGATGAGGGCACAGGCCTTCACAGCGGCCCAGTGGGTCCCACATGTGGAACTGTCTCCTGAGTCATGAATGGCAGTGACCAGATGTCTACTGCAGGGGTGATATCACTAAACTCCCTGCTATCAGCAAAGCAAACTAATGCATCACAAGCACACAACACGTGTCTGTGGGCTCATGCTGACCGCTGCCCCCAGCCTACACTGCGGTCCAGTAGGCCCCACATCCAGCACCCAGCTGTGATTCATGGATGGCAGAGTCTATACCAGTGAACGCACGGAGAGGAGTAAGAGGAAGATGCGGTTCAGTTTGGATGAAAGTTGGATCCTCGTTACGGAGGTGACCGAACACTAGCAACAACTGACCTGGTGCCACTAACCCTGTTCACCGCAAGTCCGCGTCCCGTGGTGCCACTGAACCTGAACTACGCAGGCCGGTGGGACCATCCAACCTGAGCCGGCGACACTCGGTGAATGGCCCCTGTTGGCCGCTGCCTCAGGCCTCACTGTGGTCCAGTAGGCCACACATGTGGAACTGTGTCCTGGGTAAGATATGGAGGAGTCCAAACCATTGGACATGCCTCATCGCAGGCGGCATCCCCTATCAGCACAGGTGCCACTAACTCTGTGCGCAATGACTCATGGGCACTCTCTGGTTGAACTTTGGTGTCGTCTGAGTCCATGGCCTGGGGGTTGTCTGCATCATCATCTGGCTGGGACGGACTTGTTGTTCGACATGTGTTTGCTCCACTCATCTCCACCATGGTGACTGTTTCAGCATGGTTCTGCCCTCGGCATCATGCCCTGGGGGTACACCTTCCACTGTCCACCGAGACACTCCGCGACAACCCCCCTAGTCATCTGCCGGAACCTGCTCTGCTCTCGTGACCCTGCCCCAGTGCACTGCAAGTCAGCGGCCAGTGGCGGTAGGCTCATGCAGGACGCTGTGCATCTGGGGCCACTAACTCTGTGCAGCTCAGGTCATGGGTCCTTTACGTTGAATGGTTGTGTCCTTTACGATGTACACTGTTGTCGATTTCTGACTGCACCAGGCAGCCCTTGCCAGCTGGTGTGCACACACCCCACACACATCCAACACAGGTGTCACTCGATATGTGTGCCTGCTAATAAATGTGGCTGGGCGCACGTGCTCATAGCCATTCACACCATCTGAGCAAGTGTGTCCATGTGGTCATTGTGTCAGCATATTGGGCACACCACTGCAACATCACAGTGTGCTATCCTCAGCGGACGATACCATGTCACCTCAGTGTTGGCAGTGACCTTGGACGTGTAGCTTTGCCCGCCCCCACCTGCATGCACAAGCGGCGTGTGCTGGTCCGGCGTCAGTTCAGCGCAGGGGTGTGCTGCATCGGCAGGGGGAGCAGGGTGTGGCTCGGACCTGGCCTTGGGCAGGATGTGCGGTAAGTGTGTCTCTGTGTTGGGGTGTTGTCACCACCAGGGCCACAGTAGATGATGTTGCAATGTAGCATGCACCAGGAGGGCAGGGCCGCACGGACAGGGAAATGTAGGAGCGCAAGACCGCTCGGGGTCTTGGCACATGCATGCCAAGTGTTATGTGTGTCGGTCCTGCGGCTGCATGAGTCAGTTGCCTAGCCTCATTTGCAGCATGATCACAGCCAGCCATGGACTGTACACTTGTGTCAGCCCTGTCCAGACCATTGGCCTACACTCACTTGGCCGCACACCTTCAAAGGCCAGCGTCACGGTGTTGGTGGCATGCCGCTGGACATGCGCGGACAGGCATTTCAATGGTGTGCCGTAGGAGTGCACGTGATACAACCACGCAGGGCACACAAGTGTGGGGGCTCGTGGGAGGGTGGAGCAGCTGTGAGGCAACGTAACACACAGTGAGGCTGCACATGTGCCACGTGCTGGGCATATCATCCATGATTCCCAGGGTCGCAGACATCCCACCACACCCACGGCAGGCCTCTGTGCGTCTCCTGAATGCATGCAGATGGGGTAGTTACTGTAGGGATGAATGGTCCTTTGTCTGCACTATCTGGCGGTAGCATATCTGCAGCTCCTAGATGTGACTTGCATGTGCCCAGCACCCCCTGACAGATAGGATAGAATTTCCAGGTGACTCCCACACTACGCACTGCCAGACATGAGGCCAACGTGTACACATCCCACACGCAGAAGTCCTTGGTCGTAGTACTCCCACCACACCCCAGGCCTGCACCCGTTGCACACAGACACTGCTCATTGCTCTGAGCTGTGGCGTTTCATCCACAGGACTGGCGCAGGTCCTCACAGTGCCGCTTCAAGCAGAGCCACTGACGCAATGGCAGACCATCCCGGACACATGCTCTACTCCAGTCACGTGGACCTGTACCGTGCACGTCTGCTGCATGTACTGGGGGCACTGCCATTGGCAGTGCTGCAGATCAGTTACAGGCTGAGCTTCCGCCTTGCCAACAACACCTGCGTTCAGCCTGTGTTGCACTGTCGTTCATGCATATTCGAGTGGTCTATGGATGTCTGCCTCTCCAACGTTACGGTAGCTGACCTGGATTTCGACGTGTGTGTGCGCCCCCTGTTAGACCACGACCAGTAGTGTCACCGTGATGCCCGTTTATGGCATGCCTGGATGTTTGGCATGCGTGCTGGGGACTGGACCTGGGAGATTGCAGGAGTCGTCATGTGCAGTGACCACATTGAGCCGCTCCCGGATTGGGCTTTCGTGCACATTGGGGCCAGGGGTTGGAGTGAGCACATCTGTCCGGGACAGCTGATGGGTTATGTCGCCGACATGTCAGATGTGGTGGACACCGATCTCGCATTGGAAATGTTGGCCTATGCTGCTGCACTCGCGTTCATGGACGAGTGACAAGGTAACTGCAGCCAGGACTGCATGTGACCCATTGCACGTGTCCCGGCGCCTGGTTGCATGTTGGGGATCTGGTCACATGTCCCTAGGAGACAGTGGACATGGCTGCATTGGCCTGGACTCCTGATCCATGCGCGGACAACATACGCGGGTTGGCAATGACTTGTGTTGGTGATGGACTCCCCCGGGGTGGACATGGGGCGCTTTCCAACGTTCCTCATTCAGACATGCTGCTGCATTGGTCTGCATGTCGTGGCGCTTCCCTTGGCCATACTGACATGCAATTGTTGCTAAAGTTTCCGCACGTTCACTTGTCTCCAACTGTGTATGCCAATGTGTGTGTCACGGCCTATCTGGGTCCCTGCCTTACATGCATTGCTGCCCCATCAGGGCTGTGGGTTGGTACTTGTGCATTATCATGTCCCTGTTTCGTGCTTTGCCAGATGCGTATGGCCATTTACCGGCCACAAGCGGGTGCACTTGTGTCCTGTGTTCGGTTGTGCAGATGTTGGTGTTTGTACCACATTGTGTTGGATGTTGGGGTGCTCTGCTTCCTATGTGTGTGTGCTGCAATGTGTGTGAGATGTCCCTTCGGCTCTGATTTGGCTCACCCTTCTCCCTTTCAGGCAGTGTGGTTTTCACTTCTGTGCTTGTTCAGTGGTGTGATATTGCCGAGTTGTGTGACTTGTGCTCTTGGTTGGTGTTGTTCCTCTTGGGCATGGTTTGTCTGCAGTTGTGCTGTGCTTACTTGTGCATATGTGCCATTGTGCCCATCTCCCCTCGTCCCCCCAGTCCCTGGTCGGTCCTCTCCCTGTTGCTGTTGTGTCTGTTGATTTTGAGCAGTTTCCGGTCCCCGACTCCTGCCACCATCTCCAGACTGATGCGGTGGACACCATTTCCTCCATGTCATCCAGCTCCTGGTGTGGCGCTGGACTCCCACCTCCGGTGTGCATTGCTGCCTTGTGGTTGTTGGCGTCTTTGTGCTTGTTTGTGCGTTTCGCATCATTCCATCTGTTCTGGTTTTCTGCCATTGTCCTCCTCCGCTATCCGGCTGCATTCACCTTGTCCACGATGGCCTGCCATGTCTAATGTTTTGTTGCCAATGGTGCTTGTGGGGTTGTGTGCTAGCTCCGACTGCCTCCATTGTGCTTCGCTGTTTTCTGTTTGGTTTGTCTTTCTTTTTCCTGCTTTTGTTGTGCTTATTCCCGCATGCCATATATGTGTTGCGGGCCTTGCGCTGCTTATCGCTGCTTTCCTCCTCGCGAATAGGCTCATCGCATGTTTTTTGGTGTTGGGGTTTGTGTTTTTATCTCCGTCGAGGTGGTTGTATCGCGGACATTGGCCGCGGTTTCGAGAGACTATCGCATGGTACCGGCGTGTTGTGAATTCCACGTTGACACAGGGTTGTTTTGCCGCGATAGGCTGCGATGTGTAAAGTTGCGTTAACATTGTTTGGAGATGTTTAGCACACGTTCTTGTGAATATGCCCCTAAGAAGGGTAATGTTAAACATGTCCATACAGTAACAAGCACCTAAAATCTATTTTCACTGTAGCAGGGTTGGCTGTTCATTATATAATCACTGGGATGCACTATCACATGTAATAATGCTGTTTTTGGCTATGAAACACCTAGCGATATCATTCCATGACTCCTTGTAATATTCATTAAATGGCAAATTTAATGGTGAAGTCAGATTTTCAATAGCTATTAAGGAAAAGATTATTTTAGAAAGTTCACTCTTCCCTGTCTGAAGTAGGGGTGAGCGTAACTCGCGTAACTCTGTATAGTGTAATCACACAGAATTACCTAAGAATTCCGTGCGATTACCCTTGAATTTTACAAGAAGAGTAAATCTGCATCCAACACTAATTCTTAGTGCCAAAATGCCCCCTAGCGTCCAAAATGGATGCTAGGATGGATTTTGAGCTGATGACTAGCACTAAATGCAACAGAACACGAATAGCAACGTGAGCAGTCACTTGCACTTGCTAAATGTGCTCTTAGAGTAGGATTTTTTTCCCAATTTACTAAAAGCATTTAGTACCATTTTCTTGGTGCAGATTACACCATCATGTCCAAAATGGACGCAAGGATGTATTCTGCACTAAGAAACAGTGCAGAATACAGCAGAACATGAATAGCAACTAAGAGTGGCCACTCACACTTGCTAGATGTGCTCTTGCTGTAGGTTTTTCCCCCAAATGACTCTGAATTATGCAAGCATGAGTAATTTCCTAATTATTGGTAACTTTGCGTCAAAGAGTGACTCGGAATTACTGAAATTACTCGGATTACTCTGGTGTAATAGAAATTCTGGACAGGCCTAGCCTAAAGACTTTGAAATCCAATTTACATTATAATGTAGCTGCACCCCTCTGAGTGCTCAAGCCTTGAATGATGTGCGAAAACCGATCCCAGAGCAGAGCCAAAGGCCTGGGTGTGGTTTAATCTTTTGTTCCTTTGGCAGGATGACCATTTGAGCTGTGCCCAGGAACTTAATTTACTTCAAAGAGGGCTCTCTTGTCACAGGCAGATGTCGGATGACACCTGGACAGTCCTCTTCTTTGGTTCTCCAAGTCAGACAGGCACCAATCCCAATGGAGGGGAGCTGCACGAAGAACTAGTTTAGACTAACCACAGAGGAGTGGCTGCTCATTTCCCTGGCCACACCTCTGAGGTGAGCATACAGGCTCTGCACAAGGGTTTCACCAGATGGATTTGGAAAAAGAGTGTTACCATAGTATTGCTTGCAGTAGTGTACACAGGGAAAGCTGCAAAAGTGGGTAGAGTAATGACTGACAACTTTTACCCCATTAGTTAGAGAGGAGTCAGGAGTCACCCCCCATCCCCATGCTAGTGCCAACCATAAATGTGACCTCCCCAGTATCCTTCTCCGAACGCTACTGGACCTGAGGAGGATCAGAAGAGGACTGAAATGACTGAGACCTGAGAGGAGCCCTAATGGCTGAACCTGCTCCATCTGGCCTTCCCAGACAAGAAAGTAGAATCCTAGGACCATACAGCAGACCTACTGTTCAAACTAAGAGGACACAACAAACTGCAAGAGGCCTTTGCTGAAACTAACCAGCCGACCAATTACAACTAAACCAGCCCTGGACAATGCTGTTGGCCTCTGCTCTAGTGAGGTCTGACTCCCAAGTGTTGTTCCTAAGGTCCTGCAACCCTTTGTAGTGTCTGGCTGCACTTCTCCTACCACCCCTGAAAACCTGAGACTTAGAAACATTTTGGGTTCAAAGACCTTCTGAGGATGGGGATGAATTTGGCAAGCCAATCTGACCAAGTGAGTTGTCACTAGGTTGAAGATTCAGGTTTCCCCTGCTTGGAGATTTTTCACAACAGCAAATCCTTATTGGAGGGACCTCATGGTTCTGGCATCCGTCCTCATGGAGCCCTCTTCAGATACCGCCTGCAGGCTTGCTCTGCTGGAGCTAAGCTCCAAAAATGTGCAAATGAAGAAATCTTGACTGGACAAAGGTGTCAAAAGTGTGCGGCCAGTGAGGGATTATTCCTGGGCACAAAATTAGAATTTCTCCCGGTTTCATTAAGAATTTGTGTAAAGGCTTTCTTACCTTGTGGATTTTTTTCAGCTGCAGTTTACTTCCTTGCCCCTCTGAAGATGTTTATCTTCATTTTTCAGACTAACTCGAAAGGCAAAAGCTAAACCAGGTCGAACCTGGTTTCAGTATACAACTAGCTTCCACCATGGTCAGCCTCAAATCGCGCCTAGGTCCCGGTCTACAACGACCAGTTGACCATAGTGAACGATTAACCCATTTTGCTATATTTTTATTTAAAACTTTCAAATGTAATATCTCCGGTTCCATTATTGGACTTTTTTTTGTCGGTGCCACTTTTTTTAATTAAAATGTGCTCTTTTTTTAAATTGGTTTGGGATTTTTCTTTTATTGTGCTTTGACTTTACTACTGTGTTGATACTGCATAAATACTTGACACATTGTCTTTAAGTTAATCCTATGTGTTTTGTGCCATAGCTACCAGGGAGTTGGGCTAAGGTTAATTTAGTGACTTTAGGGGTTCACCCTGACAAAGATTGTGGGGTCGATTCCGAGTCGGGCCGGAAATTTCCCGACCGAGCCGGACCCGGAGAGATTTCCGACCGAATCGGACCCGTGCAGTCCGACCGAACGAGTCCGATGCGTCCGTATGTTATCGGACACGAGTCGGTCGGACTCCCATTGAACTCAATGGGAGCCGGTCGTACAACGCGTACGCGGGCTCCCATTGCCTCAATGGGTGCGAGGCGGACAAGGGCGCCCCTACAGCGAGTACGCCGCGAAGCGCGCGCGGCGTGCACGCACAGGTAGGGGGACCCATGGGTCCCCCCTGTGTGCGCCTCGCACGGGTACGCGTACAGGGGGTCCGACACGGACCCCCAAAGTACGGCTCCGACAGCGAGTTCGAGTCGGACGGCGCGAGTCGGTCGGAGCGGTCGAGGTGCGCATCGTGCTTACCCGGCCGGAAAACGTCTCCATTGCGCGGTGCGGATCGGGTCCGACCGGAGTCGGTCGGAGCGGTACGGTCCGGGTGCGAGATCGGTCGGAGCGGTCGGGTCGCCCGGACGAGTCGGTCGGCGGAGTCGCATCGTACTCGCTCGGCCGGACCCGCAGTACGGTTCGGTCGGGAAACAGGCTTTCGCATGGCTTTTTTCCCGACCGAATGGTATTGGGTGCGCCTCCGACCGAGATCGGAATCGACCCCTGTGTTTATTAATTATGTTGGGTAGTCATGCCTCATAATTCAAAACCCTTAAATCACCTAATTTACCTTTGTGTGGTTGTCTGCACATAGAGGTTGGTAGTGGGTGGTGTTCCTCAAGTAAAAAAACTCACACATGATGCCACTTGCTCACTCTTGCACTGTTGTGCAAAGCTATATCATGCACAGTGTGGTACAAGCAAGGTATGCTTAGTCTGACTGATGACATCATTAGTAAACATGAGTGTATGTTTTTTCCCTCATTCAACATCTAAATCTTGCTTTCCCAAGCTTATTTCCCTGGGTAGAAAGTCAGATTTTGAGGTTTCCTGATAAATATTCGACATAAGGCATCTAAACCACTCTTACTGAACTAGCTGAGGTTGGAAAATTTTTCAAGACTATTTACTCCTGTTATTTCCTCATCACAAAGAGGAGCCCACACATGTTCTACATCTCACAAAAGAAGAAATTCACATTGTTTGTCTTTCAGCACTTTTTTCTGAAAAGCAACTACATTAACAGTACTGGATGTGTGAAATAGATCTTTAGGACACGCATGTCTACATCCCCTTTGTCAAAAGTCACATCCATGTGCTCAATTTTGAGACATAGGGTAATCACTATCATCACAAAGTTCTCCACCTTGTTCCGAAGTCTGCTGCTCAGGCCTCCTCCTAGAGCATGTCAGTGGCTGGATCCTTTCTTCATCACAAAACAATATTTGTCTGCAAGTACCTTGGCGACTGATCAAGGTAGGCAATCGGAAAAAAAATGTTACAAGACTTTTGCAAGTGACATAAATGTCTTATACGCTCAACACTGAAAATTCCAATACTTTGTATTGGTCATGGATACAGTAAATACAATTATACATATGTATATAAGAGATTGTCTGTTCAGTATACATTTTGCCACTTCTCCACTTCATGTCCGATAGATAGGCAGGCCTCATTTCTTCTCATTCAATGGCTTCCTGCCTCTTCCTTGGGCCAAATAGCAGAATTTACATGGGGGCTTTTCAGGAGTCCCTTGAGGATTGGGGAATCCAGAGCAAGGATAGATCATTGCCTTGAGAATCCTGCAGTACACTCCTATCAGAGAGGACTTCCTCAAGAACCTTCAGCAGGTCGGGCCATTGTGGCAGATTTATCTTTTGAAAGTTGGGGGCCCTCATAGACAACCTGCCGCCTCATGGTGAGTGGTCATCGAAAGGAATAACAGGATCACCTGAACATGTTGGAAAGAGATGCTCTGCACACATTCCTCCTAGTCATCAACAAGGACTTCAATCTCTTCCATTATATACATTAAAGCATGTCTCTGTGTCCTCTTTTTCATACCCCCAAGAAGACCCTGCTGAGACAGGGGTCATCTTCCTTGCAAGCCACAGACAGTTGGCCAGGAGCAGCAGGAACAGCAGGCCATGTCGCCACATTGGCTGGTAGAATAGTGCAGCACTGTGCAGGGGCAGGACAAGGACATTAACATTTAGTTAGAGGTCATGTGCTTTCAGGTTTGTCACTCGAGGGGGTGAGCCTTGAGCTGTTTACTGAAGGTTGAATGTGTGGACAGGATTCTGAGGTTGGGAGACAATGAGTTCTAGGTCGTAGTGGCAGCCCTGGAGAAAGATTGTATCTAGGCTGGAACTGTTCTGAATGTAGGTGTTTCTAGGAGAAGGGTTTCTGACGTCATGGCCCTTGGGACCACCAAAGTAGATTTTGAAGATTGGCTAATTGGTAAGGGGTGCTTTCATGAATTACTTTGTGCACAGGGCAGCGCATTCTTAATATGATTCTAGCTGAGTTCAGGTTGTTGGGTGTTTGAGCACAAGAGGGCTTTACAATGCAGCAGAGACTGGTAGGATGAGAGGCAGCTTGGGTGCAGTCAGCAGACATGCTTGGGTGGGGACTGGTGGATCCATGTCATGAAAAACATAAGTACTTCAGTAGAAAGTAGAGTCTGACGGAGGATCAGAGATCCAGAGAAAGAAAAAGATCAGTGATCCTGAAGAGGTTGATCAGGAGAGGGAGTATTAGAGCCAAGTGCTGGACTCACATGTTTAGAGAGGCAAAAAGTAATAAAATGATTTATTAGTTTAGTGTTAAAGAGTTTGTCCTAGAGGGTAAGGATGGGGTAGGAGATGTAATTTTGTTAGTTCTTTCCTGTGTCGATAAACCAACTATTTTCCCAATCAGGTCAATGCCTGTGTCTTTCCCCAGCTCTCTTTTCTGGCAGTGCCCAGACATGAGCACTGAGTGCCCTCTGCTCTGGCTGTTGATGCAGTGAAGATGTGAAAAAATGTAGCCAATGAGTAGTGGGGTTTGGGAACTCCTGGGAATCCCAGATTCAGCGCCTCACACTTACAAAACATCCATGCACCGCTGCTGTTCTTGTTGATGCAGCAGTGTCAGTGGACGGTTCAGAGACCTCAGTTAGTGGAGGTTGATTTGCCCATGGAATGCCACCTGACTGGAAGAAAGCATGGCTAAGTTTGGCTCTGTCCCAACACTCTTGCACCTGGAGTCACCAGCTCCCTGACTGGCAATCTGGAAGCTAAACACTTTTTTGTAAGCTCAGTAAAATGGACACTGGAAAATGACTTGCACTCCAAACCTTCACTGTTCTACTAGCTCCCACCAGACCTTTTTGGCCTCCTTCCAAATTCCATTACTAACTGCAAACAATAACCATTATGTTTGAAACAACTCCCTTTCAAAATCAGTGAGCCAGGCCATACAATGTACTACACATTACTACAAACATGCAATGTGGCTACTGAAACCAGGGCACGGGGTGGGCAACATTGGTCCTATATCAGAATACTGACAACAAAAATATTGAAAGGTATGTGTGGATGTGGGGTTACGAATAGCAAATCTAGACTTACGCACATATTTTGGTAGGCTTCATTTAACATTGCATAATATTTACTGCCTCAAAATACATAATTCTAGTGGAAACTATGGGCCTTATGTTTATTAAGGGTGGGATGTAAAATATATCAAAATTGTTCATAAGGTACGCCCTAACATATGAAACACTCATGAGATATGAGCTCCGATGTATTGTCCATCCAATATCTGCAGGTCCATGTTGATTGGGAGAAAGCATAACGAAAACAAAAATTACACACAATATACAAATTATTGGGACTTACTCAGGATTACGTTTTAGGAAAGAAATATGCACTACCATTTTTGGGACAGCTCACAGTGCTATGCAGGCACAGACCTGGTCACCAGCTTGCATGCAGTGGACCTCAGGACCAGAGGGTTGAAGGTTCAGATAACATTGCATAGTAGTCACTAGAGCTGCGAGGATCTGGGGCGGAAGGCAAGAACAGGCCACAGCTTGGTTTCATGAGGCCTCAGTACCAGATTATGTTGATACCTGTCTTTCTATCTATGTGGCATATTTTCGTATGTTTTGAGATTAACCAATTGTATGATACATTGCTCTACCCAGTTGCTGGCAGAACATTTTTATATATGCACTTAATTACCCATGTTCTTGGTAATATAAGGTGATCCAGTTTTTGCTGTAACTAAAGGCTCGTACGTCAGGGTGCATTGTGTTTGAAACATAGGGCATGTGGGTTTAAGTTTTACATGTCCTGGTACTGAAAACTCCTAAAGGGATTTTTCACTACTGTCAGGCTTATCTCTTCCATTGACTAACACTTAGTTACCTTATTACATTTAATATGTGCTAACTTTGCATTGGAAGCAGGTAAAGATGTCATATTTACACTCAAATGTATAGTAGGTATATGAGTAAAGTTAGATTTTCGGTCACAATTCAGAAAATGCCACTTTTAGAAAGTTGTCATTTTTCTGCCCTAACCATTTGTGCCTTATACCAGTGTTCCAGGCCACAACATTTTAAAATTCTCTCATGACAATGACATTACCACAAATAGATAACCCTTGAAGAATTAGATAAACAATCGGTAACATTTCAGGGAAAATAGAACAGTTTGAGAATAAAAAACAGTCCTAATAATAATAATGCTAAGGGCCTGAATTAGAGGTTGGAGTACGAATGCCACTGCCTCAGGGTGATGGAGAAAGATACTGATTAAGTTACCGCACACTGAATATAGAGATGCCTGCCAGCCCATCTCTGAGCATTGGCAGGAATCGCTGTAACAGCAGTTGCTCTGAATGTTTTGAAAGTGTGCTGTATGGCTCTGTTAACATGACAGTGCCATCCTGCATACTTTTAGTAAGTTATTTTTATTTAAAAATGAAAAAATCCCAAAGCATAATTTTGCCTTGAAAATAAAGAAAATGGTTGAACCCTTTCACGCGGACGTTTTTCCCATAGTGCGGGGTCCATTTAAAACATTTCTATTTATTTATTAATACGTTTTTGATGTGGTATGTGAAAGTAAAAACTGGCCATTCAACTGCCCACTCTAAATGAGGCGTGTGGTCAAGTGGCCAAACGTCTGACAGCCCTTAGTCCCTTGAGCCATCAGAGAAGTTTGTGGGAGACAGAAATATTCTGTTCTCCATCGTTGATATATGTAAGGTCCACCCACCCGTGAAACAGGTGGGCAGGCCTTCCATTCGGAGAAGAGGGTACTCTGTCGCCTTCTCCGCCAAACTCAAAATTAGCCTCTATATGTTTTTAAGTGAATAGTATGTAAATGTCAATGTATTCTCCTTTATAGAGATGTATAAATTGCTTTACATTTGCTGGGCCTTGAAAAGTTATGTTTTTTTATATGCATGTTTTCTTTAACAAATACTAGGATGCAATAGGCCAAAATTTGCATTCATACATTTAAGAGCTGGGTGTAAATCCCAAAATAATTTCCCTTTGTTAGCATTACTCTTCACGCATTCTGTAAGAAGAAGATTCTACAGCCTCACACAGAATCTGATTTCTTACTTTGGTAGCTGACTGTAATCTGTATACTGTAACATTAAAAATGGTAATTGCTCTAAGTTTTGTTGCCATTTGTGGTAGATTACTGTCCAATTCCATATTCCTTTGAAATGATCAGGTCTGAGGTATTTGTTCAGCCTACAATTTTATAATGGAAGGCTATGATATCGGCACTCTCCACCCCTTCAGGAATACCATAAATTCAAATATTATTAATTTTGTTCCTGTTTTCTAAATCCTCTGTTATGAGAACGGAATTCTACATATTGATTAAAACCCTTTTTTCTATCTAGGGACAACTGTTTTGTCAGATTTATAATGGCAAGATGAAAATTTAATGGGCAGATATCAGTTTTTGGTTCTTCTCATATGTAGCTGCCAAAAATGAGAGAAGTTTGGTTTTAATGAACATTTACTATAATATGTTGGTATTTCACCTTCAAATATCTTGAGAATGACATACTTTCTTTTGTTAAAATACATTAAATTTCCTTGATACTGCATCTTAAGGAGAATATTTGTTATGTTTTTAAAGATTATATGCAAACATTACTCTTGTTGTTTCTACTTTAAAAATAATAGCTGTTTTCCACCATATTTAAAAAATATATACACAACTGCCATCAAATCACATATCTTGAAGAGAATCCTGGGGGCATATTTACAATGAAGTGAGTGGCGGAGTGCGGTCTTAGCCTTCCTAAATTAACACCGCACTCCGCCACTTCAGAAACGCAGGGCTGCACCATATTTATAACAATATGGTGCAGCCCTGTGTTTCCCCCTGCGCTGGCGCTAAACTTAGCAGCCTAGCACCAACGCAGGCACCCTTGCACCATAGTGTAAGAGTGTCTGCATTGAGGAGAAGATTGTTTATGTGCAGGGAGGTCTCCCTTCCTGCACATAAACAATCTTTAAATGACGTTTTGCAACTTTTATGTGTGCTGCTTAATGCAGCACACATAGAAGTTGCAAAAGTAATTTTTATTTTGATTGTTTATGTGCAGGAAGGGCCACCTTCCTGCACATAAACAATCAGTGGCCATTTGCTGTTTCTATGTGTGCTGCACAACGCAGCACACATGGAAACAGAAAAAACGAGGAGAAATAAAGCATTTCTCCTCATTTTGCCTGTTTAAGACCGGATTTTCCCTGGTCTTAATTTTGGCGCTGCCTCCTATTTACGCCACCCTTGTAAATAGGGGGCATCATCAAAATTAATGGGTGTTGCAGTGGAATGCCCATCTCTACACCCATTGCCCTCACCTTTCACACCAAGTACAGTGTGAATTTACAAGGCAGCGTTAAGCTACATTAAGTGGCTTAACGCTGCCTTGTAAATAAGGTGACGCCCCTATTGCCACCATAACGTCACTAAAAGTGACGTTGTGGTGGCGATAGGTGCTTGTAACTATGCCACCTGGTTTCTGCTGCAGCACTCGCAAACTTTCCAAGATCTTCAGACTTACACTTTGTGCCTCTCTACAAAATATAGACTGCCGCTGAAAGGAGCTGAAGGGGGGCCAGCCATCATGAGAATAGAGCTCCAGAGATCATAAAAGTATCCCTATAATGAAGGATATGCTCCCACCACCCCTCCGCCACAGCCCACCATCAAATGTAAAATGCCCTTATTTTCTAAAATGCTGCAACTTCTGTTAATTTTTCCCCGCTAACCCCTTCGCTGCTAGGCCTTTTCCCCCGTGTGCTAAGCCTTTTTTTGGCTATTTGGGGTAGTGCGCGCTTAGGCCACTGTAACCTTTTAACCACATAAGGTATCCACACCAAATTTGCGTCCTTTTCTTCCAACATCATGGGGATTCTAAAGGTACCCAGGGTTTGTGGATTCCCCTGGAGGGGTCCCAGAAATTAGCCAAAATACAGCTACATTTTGTTTTTTTGGGAAAAATGGGGAAAAAAGGGCTGCAAATGAAAGCGTCTGGGTTTTTCCCTGCAAATGGTATCAAAAAGGGTTTGTGGGGCTGAAATCACCATTTTCCCAGCTTTTAGGGAATGACAGACGTTTGTCAGAAAACCAACATTTTTTACACAGTTTTGGCATTTTTCTGAAACATAGCCTATTTTTGCTATTTTTTGTGCTTTCAACCTCCTTCCAGTTAATGGTAGAAATGGGTATGAAAGCAATAATGGATCCTGGAAAGCTATACATTTTAGTAAAGTAGACAAAATTCTGAATTCAGCAAGGGGTCATTTGTGTAGATCCATCAAGGTTTCTTTATGGAAAGTAACAGTTAAATATAGGAAAAATTGAAAATTAGTTGAAAAAAACAGCCTTTTGTGTCAACGTTTTCACCTGTAACTTCTTCTAATTATGACAGCTCTTTGACAGCAATATAGAGTTAAATCCGCTGGACCTTACTGGTTGTGGGGATATATAGGACTTGTAGGTTCACCAAGAACCCGACGAACCCAGAGCCAATAACTGAGCAGCGTCTTGCAATGGTTTTTTATTATGTACCGGGTATATAGCAATTATTGTGGGAAAATGTAAACATGGAAAAATCGGTATGAAAGACACCTATGCATTTCTGAAATGGGAACAAAATATAGAGTTTAGAAACAGTAGATATTTGCACATTTCCGAAATTGGGAATACTCATACTAGCATGAGAATTATCGGTTATTTTTTAAAATGACTTCTTTTTTACACAATGTTTTTCATTTGGAAGGCAGAATGCATCGAAAGTCAATAGGTAATAACAGTTGCTTTACAAATCTGAATTACCCTAAGTCTCCCGATAAAAATGGTACCTCACTTGTGTGGGTAAGCATAGTGCCCACGACAGGAAATGGCTCAAAACCCAACGTGAACACACCACATTTTGACAATGAAAAATTACCCTTTTTTTGCAAAGTGCCTAGCTGTAATTTTCGAACCCTAGCGCTGCCGGCACCTAGGGAAACCTAGCAAACCTATACATTTTTGAAAACTAGACACCCAGGGGAATCCAGGATGGGGTGACTTGACTGCCTCTCACCAGGTTCTGTTACCCAAAATCCCTTGCAAACCTAAAAAATTGTCAAAAAATAATAATTTTCCTCACATTTCTGTGGTGGAAAGTTCTGGAATCTGTGTGGATTCACAAATTTCCACCCACCCCGCGTTCCCCAAAGTCTTCCGAGAAAAATGGTACCTCACTTGCGTGGGTAGGCCTAGTGCCCGCAACAGGAAACGGCACAAAACGCAACATGGACACACCCCAATTTCACAGTGAAAAATGACCCTTTTTTAGCAAAGTGCCTAGCTGTAATTTTCGAACCCAGCTCTGCCGGCACCTAGGGAAACCTAGCAAACCTATACATTTTTGAAAACTAGACACCCAGGGGAATCCAGGATGGGGTGACTTGACTGCCTCTCACCAGGTTCTGTTACCCAAAATCCCTTGCAAACCTAAAAAATTGTCAAAAAAAACAAATTTTCCTCACATTTCTGTGGTGGAAAGTTCTGGAATCTGTGTATATCCACAAATTTTCACCCACCCCGCGTTCCCCAAAGTCTTCCGAGAAAAATGGTACCTCACTTGCATGGGTAGGCCTAGTGCCCGCGACAGGAAACAGCGCAAAACGCAACGTGGACACACCCCAATTTCACAGTGAAAATGACCCTTTTTTGACAAAGTACCTAGCTGTAGTTTTTGAACCATAGCTCTGCCGGCACCTAGGGAAACCTAGAAAAACTATACATTTTTGAAAACTAGACACCCAGGGTAATCCAGGATGGGGTGACTTGACTGCCTCTCACCAGGTTCTGTTACCCAAAATCCCTTGCAAACCTAAACAATTGTCAAAAAAAACACATTTTCCTCACATTTCTGTGGTGGAAAGTTCTGGAATCTGCATGGATCCACAAATTTCCACCCACCCCGCGATCCCCAAAATCTTCTGAGAAAAATGGTACCTCACTTGTGTGGGTCGGCCTAGTGCCCGCGACAGGAAACGGCGCAAAACGCAACGTGGACACACCTCAATTTCGCAGTGAAAAATGACCTTTTTTTGGCAAAGTGCCTAGCTGTAGTTTTTGAACCATAGCTCTGCCGGCACCTAGGAAACCTAGCAAACATATACATTTTTGAAAACTAGACATCCAGGGGAATCCAGGATGGGGTGACTTGACTGCCTCCCACCAGGTTCTGTTACCCATAATCCCTTGCAAACCTAAAAAAGTGTCAAAAAAATCACATTTTTATCGGGAGACCTGGGGGAACGCTGGGTGGGAGGAAATTTGTGGATCCACGCAGATTCCAGAACTTTCCACCACAGAAACGTGAGAAAAAAGTGAATTTTTCAGCAACATTTGAGGTTTGCAGGGGATTCTGGGTAGGAGAATGATGGGGGACCCACGCAAGCCATACCTCGCTGGACTCCCCTGGGTGCCTAGTTTCCAGAAATGTGTGGGTTAGGTAGGTTTCCCTAGATGGCCACCGAGCCCCGGGCCAAAAACTCATGGGACCCCCCTTGCAAAACCAGGTTGGTTTGTGATAGGTAATTTTAATGTAGCATCAATAGGTTTTGGGCCCTTCCCTGCAGCGGGTACTTGGCCCACCCATACAAGTGAGGTACCATTTCTATTGGGATACTTGGAGAAATGCTGGGGTGTTGGAAATTTGTTGTTACTTTCTGCAGTGTGAAAATGTGGACACAATAATGCAAGGAAAATGTCGCAGTCACATTTTGAGGTTTGCAGGACATTGTGGGTAAGATAACTTGTTGGAATCCACAAGAGAGACATCACCATGCACTCCCATGGGTGTTTAGTTTATGACAAAAGCTACAGTTGTTAGGTTATTCTTAGATGAAATGTACAGCTTGGCAGAGAGACAAAACAGACAAAGATTACTGCACAGCCATCTATTCTTCAAGCACACACACATACTGGTTGGCTTTGGCACGAGGGCGAGTGATGGTTCAGTATATAAAATTTTATTAACAAGAGATTTCACAAAAATGAAATGCACTGTCAATAATTGAAAGGACAAAAAACTGAACCAGTGACTCGCAGCTCGTGAGCTGTAAAGCCACTTCAAGGCACCAACCGCTTTACAGGCCATTCACACACCTTTCATACATGATACACACAAGACCATTCACACCACCAGGCACAAAACCAACACATTACAACATTCACCAAAAAGGACAAGGTACACCCTGCTTGACAAAAACAGAAAAGACATTTTTATGCACAACCACCTATTCCTCACGCACACATACATACTGGTTGGATTTGGCATGAGGGTGAGTGATGGTTCAGTATATACAGTTGTATTAACCAGAGATTTCACAAAAATGAAATGCACTGTTAATTGAAAGGACGAGAAACTGAACCATTGACTCACAGCTCGTGAGCTGTAAAGCCACGACAAGGCACCAACCTCTTTACAGGCCATTCATACACCTTTCATATGTGTGACACATACAAAACCATTCACAAAGCCAGCCACGGGCCCAGCACATTACAACACTCACACCAGCAGACAGCGCCATTCAAGGGCCCATCACGTTCACATGCCCACATTCCTGACACAGCAACCATACCAGCTCACGGATTGCGTTGAGTGGCGTTTGGCTAGCAGTGTGTGTAGTGACCAGCAGCTAGTCACTACTCACACACCGCCAGCCAAGTGCCAGTCTACGTACACCGCCAGCCGAGCACCAGTCCACGCACACCGCCAGCCAAGTGCCAGTCCACACACACCGCCAGCCAAGCACCAGTCCACGCACACCGCCAGCCAAGCGCCAGTCCACACACACCGCCAGCCAAGCGCCAGTCCACGCACACCGCCAGCCAAGCGCCAGTCCACGCACACCACCAGCCAAGCGCCAGTCCAAACACACCACCAGCCAAGCGCCAGTCCAAACACACCGCCAGCCAAGTGCCAGTCCACGCACATCGCCAGCCAAGCGCCAATCCAAACACACCACCAGCCAAGCGCCAATCCAAACACACCGCCAGCCAAGCGCCAGACCACGCACACCACCACACAAGCGCCACTCCACGCACACCGCCATCACATTTAGGATTTTTTAAATATAAATAAGAAAACACAAACAAATTGCAAATAGATACAAATCTACTAACACAAAATCTGAAACTAAATACACTACACAAATGCCAGCCTTGAAACTGAACAAAAAATATTAAACAATAGAGGCCAGGCAGTTCACTTTACCACTCATTGATGCTCCCAAAAATTCTTTTGCGTGTGGTACATTCTAAAACAAGCAGGCACACACAGCCCAGGGTTAGAAGGACACTCGGGGCAGTACATACGAGTCTCCTTCCGCATACCTCTTCGCCAACAGACTCTACATCTCCTACTGGGAAAGTCTTTTGAGGGTGTGGGAGGAATGTGATCAGGAAAGTGGCGATCTTTCAATCTAGCAACATCCTCCACCACTCCAACTCTAGGAACACTTGCCTGGCCCACTAAAACAAGGCTGCCTATTACAGACTCCTAAAACTTACCAAAAGTCATCTTTGACTCAGGACAGGAATCCTGGAACACAACAAAAGCATTAAAGGTTGCCAAGTGGAAAAGATGGATAGCCAACTTCTTATACCAAATGTAAGCCTTACGAAGAGCAGCGTAAGGTTCCAACCTCTGATCTACTCTGTCAACACCACCCATGTGCCTATTATAGTCTAAAATGCACACAGGTTTGCGCACTTCAGCAATGTGACCCCAAACAGTCACAGGTGCAGTGCTTTTATCATGGATGGTAGTCAGCATGTAGACATCTCTTCTGTCTGAAAACTTCACAGCTAGAAGCTCCTCGCAATGCAACGCACTGCACTGTCCCCGCACAAGCTTTTGGCAAACAAGTTCTTTTGGGAACAGTGTCCACTTTGGCCAACTCCCTGAACAACCGCACACCAGTGTAGAAGTTATCTACATATAAATGGTGGCCTTTGTTAAAAAATCCTCTACCAAGTTCCCACACAATTTTCTCAGTCACTCCAAAAGTGGACGGACAACCAGGGGGTTAATCCTGGATTCCTTACCGGTGTACACCCTGAAATTAGAGACATATCCAGTCCTACTGTCACACAGCATATACAGCTTAATTCCATAGCGTGCCCTCTTACTAGGAATGTATTGCCTAAAAACCAAGCGGCCCTTGAACAACACCAAAGACTCATCCACTGCAATTTCTTTCCCAGGAGCATAGATCTCAGAAAATCGATCAACAAAGTGATCAATGACAGGCCGAATCTTAAAAAGACGGTCACATTCAGGGTGATCTCGTGGCAACGCTAAACCATTATCGACAAAATGCATCATCCGAAGCAGAAGCAAATACCTATCACGACTCATGACTGCCGGAAATATAGCTGTTGCCATCAAGGGACTAGTAGACCAATATGAAGACATTGATGGCTTCCTTAGCAAGCCCATCAAAAAAAGTTAAACCCATGAACTTCTTCATCTCTTCCAGATTTGTGGGAGTCCACCGGGTAGCTCTAGAGTGGGGCTTAAGGCTGGCACTGTTGTCCCTCAAAAACTGCTCGGCATACAAATTAGTCTGCTCAACAATCTCTGCCAAAAACACATCGTCCATAAACAACTGAAAAAAATGTATCGGCAAAATGTTTTCAGTATTCACTCTACACCCTGGAACACCAGTAAAGTCTGGCAATGCCGGCTGCACCATGCCTGGGGCAACCCAGAGGTCAGCACTTTCCAACGGGAAGCCTTGCAGCCCCAGGCTGCAGCCCAGATGCCTCTTGCCACACTACACCAACGGGAAGCCTTGCAGCCCCAGGCTGCAGCCCAGATGCCTCTTGCCGCACTACACCAACAGGAAGCCTTGAAGCCCCAGGCTGCAGCCCAGATGCCTCTTGCCGCACTACACCAACAGGAAGCCTTGAAGCCCCGGGCTGCAGCCCAGATGCCTCTTGCCGCATTATCGGCACATCAATGTCCTCCTCTAACACAGGCACTTCATCCGCACTAAGAGTAGCTTCATCCGCACTGAGAGTAGCTTCATCATCCGATGATTCCATGTGGAGAGAAAACTCACTGCCTGAATCGTCCCCTGCCTCCTCTGCCTCAGATGCAGAGTCAGTCTCTGAACCATGGTCAGAGGAAGACTCAAAAAACATACCAACAACCTACTGAGCAGTAATCCTGCAGCTAGCCATTATCCTTACTAAGAAAGGAGACTGCACAAACAAGTCAACAACAACCAACACTGTGCAAAGCAAGTAAGTACAAAAATGTGTGCCTTTATCACAAAGATCTATATACTCAAAAACTATACGATTCACTTACAAGAGACAGCTACACTCACCAGCACCTACTCTGCAGAGACACAGCAAAAACCAACGATATCCCACTAGAAAGAAAAAAACAAAACCAATTACTCACAATACAACAAAATACACATCGAGCACAAATGCAAAAAGTTTTAGACACTCAAAAAACAGAAGCCAAACATACTGCTATTATTACACCATTTGCAAAAAACACATTCATGCAGAGAAATAAAACTCATTTACATTGTACAAAAAAGTCTCTTACCAAACACATGCAACTACACAAACAGCAAAACCCCCAGTAACGAAAGCGCAACCTGGAACAGTCTAAAGAGCAAAAGCCTTGACCTAACAAAAAGGGAGAAATAAAGCATTACAATTGCAATTCACAAGAAATAAAACAACATTATAACACGCTATGTCACTACCCAAATGGGGGCAGAAAGGCCAAATACACATAAAAAAATATATGTCCCCTGGAAGCAGCCAATTTATTTATTTTTAGATACCTGGCTCTAGTGGGCTTTTCTGCCCCCCACCCCCCGGGCCAGAAACGCCATAAAATGCAAGTGATCTGTCCCCAGGGGGGGCAGAAAAGTCTTAAAAATTATTTAGGCCCATAAGGAAGCGACCCTTGCCCAAGGGGTCGCTTCCATTTAAAATTTAAAACTCTCCTTGGTGTCTAATGGGGTTTTCTGCCCCCCCAGGGGCAGAACGGCCAAATAAAAAAACCGATCTGCCCCCAAAGGGGCCAGAATATACTTTAAAATTAATTGGCCCCCAGGAAGCGACCCTTGCCCAAGGGGTCGCTTCCAATTTCATTAAAAAAAAATCCCTGGCTCTATTGGGCTTTTCTGCCTCCCCTGGGGCCGATCTGTCCCCGGGGGGGCAGAAAAGTCTAAAAATAATTAGCCCCCTTAGGAAGCGACCCTTGCCCAAGGGGTCGCTTCCTTTCTACAAAAAAAGGAATCCCTGGTGTCTAGTGGGGCATTCCTCGTGCACGATCGCGACGCTGTTTCCTCTCCCCCGATGCCCCGGGTTTCCTCTCCCCCGATGCCTCAAGGCATCCAGATTTGGGCCCCCCGCCCCACCGGACCAACAAAAACGTACCCTCCCTCTGGACGCGCTGGAAAGAAATGATTTCCAGCGCGTCAAGCGCTTCCTGATGACGTCGGCGCGCGCTGTGCGCGCTGACGTCATGGGGAAGGGTGGGGGTGGCCGGGGGTGGCAGCAGAAACTCTTCCGCTGCCATCCCCCTCTGTGGGGGCAAGATCGATGCCCCAGGGGGGGAGCGCCAGCGCTTCCCCCAGGGGCTGTGCTCATGACGGAGCGGTTCCGTCATAAGCACAGCCCAACCGATGCTCATGACGGAACCGCTCCGTCATGAGCATCGAAGGGGTTAACCAGCTCTCATGAAAACAAAGCTCCAGAGCTATTAAACGTGCTGCTATACGTTTTCCAATTAGGCGCACTGTGCTCCATGACCACACCTTCGCTGCAGCCTGTCTTTATTTATATAAAGCACTCATTTTGTGAAGCACTCTCAGCTGCTTAGTACTTTCCAGTTTGCTTACCCTTAAGCTCCAGTCCTTTATCAAAATGGTGGCCACTGCTGGATGAAGCTAAGGGAAGACAGCCATCAGGAAAATGAAGCTCCATTACTAGTAATAATTGCTCTTGCAAGTCAGGCTGTGCTCCACCACAATAACCTGTAGGTAACTGGAAGAAGTACTTATCTATTACTTGCATCTGGCTTCTTCGTGATGACATGCTATGGAACAACAGCAATAGGCTGCCATCTTTGTGGACAGTCAAGCCATGCCCCCCTAAAGAAGATGTGTTTTGACTAAAGAAGATATGTTTTGATGTAAATCAAACTGTAATGGTTTTCAAAAGGTAAAAATAATACATATTATAATGTTCTCAAGACCTTTATTTCAAATGCACCTTTGTTCTATAGGGTGAACACATGCATAAAAGTACAGCTTCTACAATAAGTAATACAATAAGAAAAAGATAAGACATTCAAATGCATTACTATGCTAGCAAATTTGTGTTAATTCGGGTAACCTTAAGCCCAGTCTAACCTAAACTGTCATTGGGCAGTGGTGAAACAGGCCTAGATGAAATCCAGGATGCCCTGGCGGTCTGTACTTTTTAAGCTCATACTGAGGCTGTCTCTCCAAAAGTAATGGCAATGACATAAGTGATCTTATATTTTGAAATTGTGACATAGTGGGCAATATATTTTAGGAAACAGCAGGTTATTACTTTATCACCAGCCCTACAGCCAGGGCCGGCTCTAGGGCGGTGCGACCGGTGCCACCGCACCGGGTGCTGACTCTTCGAGGGGGCGCCTGTTTGGAAGTATTTTATGGTTTTAAAAGCACTTGCTGCTGCATTGCTGGCCTCCACAATTTTCATACAAAAATAAAAATGTCAAGATAACTCCGTGATTAATGTTCTTCCTGGAGAGAGAAGGAGTTTTGTCCAGTGGAAGTTTTAGCTCATTTTATGGAAGAACAGAGGGTTAATGTGCCTGCTGCAAAGAATGTGTACCATGCAGATCACAAAGTGCATATAGTTTAAATAGGTCAGTGCTTTTGTCAGAGAGATCCTTTTGTTACTAGCAGTGTAGTTGTTAAAATCCTAACATGGAATAGTGAGCTAATAACTGTCAAAGAGCTGCATGCAAACTGCAAGGTATAGATTAGCGCATTATGATGTTTTCCTCCGTCTTTCATTATTCTAATGTTTCAAAAAGGGTTCATTTCGGTAAAAAAAATAAAATCATTATTATTAAATGTAGCCCCCAACCATGGGGTTATGTTTTAAATTCTGAGTCTGTGCTTCTCCAGACCAAGCACTCAAACTTTACTGTTTACCAGCATGGATGACATGCAACTCCTACACCTTGTAGTCCTCTGTATTATGTAACATTTCCTATACACTGATTTACACACCTATGATTGATTGTCTCTGTGTAGTGTTTGTGATGTAAAGTGCTCGGACACCCTACACTGGTATAGGTGGCGCTATTAAATACATCTGAGAGAGTGGTTATGGAGACTTGAGGGGGGTACTGTTAAAGGGTAGTAGTGTGGGAGTCTGTGGGGGGCGCCAACAAACATTGTCGCACAGGGCGCCACCAGCGCTAAAGCCGGCCCTGCCTACAGCATTTGTAGAAGAAAGTGCCTGTTTAATGATGCAAATTAGGTTGGAATACGGCACACGTGCATGTATGTTCATGGCATAGGGAAAGCAGTGGCTTATGGATGACAGAAAAGCACAGTACTTACTTTTCTCTCTGCCCATAATGCTAGGTCAGTGACACACTCACCATGTGGTTCCTTTCTGAAGATTCTTCTAGCATTAACAACCACACATAGGGGCAGACAAGTTTCAAAAGCAATGTAATGAGGGCGTGGTCTGGCCACAGCTGAAGATGGCCGCCTAACCTGTGAGCTCCGCTGCGAGTGGGGCTTCAAAAGGAGTTGGCGCCCATTAAATGCGAGACCTTCGACATAATTTCAGCATTACGGAGGTCAGAAAGTCAATGAGGAGCAGATGTGCCAGTTTTCTTCAGCGTGGGTGACTCGGTTCCTGAGGAATGGAAACTGCGCATTCTTGACACCGGAGCCCTGTGCTGAGAGGAGCCCCGGAGACACTGGCAGCCTCTCTATTCATGTATTGAAGCTTATTTCTGCCGACAACACAGTCTAAATAACTGCGCTCTCTGAGGTGAGATTTACAGGACACTACATTAATCCCTTCAGAGGATATGTGGCTGTTTTTACTTTTGGCGCCAATACTTCAGCCTCTGACAGAAGCCCGCTGTCCCTGCTCGTGCCCTGTGGAATGTGAAATGTGATTCTGAAGGAAGATAAGCTGACTGGATTCTGCCTCTTGAAATACAGAGTCTGAGAGAGAAGCACCGGAGCCTTTCATTATGACTCACGGCTCCAGCTGACTTCAGTTAAGGTCTGTAAAGTTCATTTGGAGTTCATATGCTTGCTCTCTAAAATAATTACCTCAAGAAGCGCAGGAGGGGCTCCAGCTGTAGTCACTCATGTGAAGTCTGCATTCTTCTGAGGAGTTACATGTGGCTGTTTTGTGGTGCTGAAATACGTATTTAAACTCAGCAAAGGCTTTACCCTTTTGTGAGAAAAATTTGAGTAATCTGCGCACAGTCTAACATTGTATACTAGAGCTTGCCCTTCTGCGCTGTGAAGAGCCTGGTATGTCGACAGAGGCTCCTTGGTGAGAGAGACGGTGGCGTCTTTCATCAAAATGAACAATCCCAGCTGAAATATAATTGACATTGGAGAAGTTTATGCGCTGTTTTGGAAAAGTACCCTCTTAAGCCTTAACTACATTACAATAAGGTTTGGTGAA
Source organism: Calotriton arnoldi (assembly GCA_963921515.1). Taxonomy (NCBI): domain Eukaryota; kingdom Metazoa; phylum Chordata; class Amphibia; order Caudata; family Salamandridae; genus Calotriton; species Calotriton arnoldi. Next base: position 609,140 of record CAWUFW010005407.1, read on the forward strand.
GTTTATGTGTTGCTGGGAAGTCTGCCCTATGAAATTAAGCTGTAGTGTTGTTCACCACACAGTTTAACTGAACAAATGCCCAGACTGTCTTTGAGATAATTTTGTGGATAAATGTGCAGTACGCAACTTTATATAATAAGCCTTGATTTTTAATTTATGTGCTGAGAAACTCTGGTCCTGTCAGCCTGCCTACAAACTTGAGCCTGGAGTTCCACAGCTTCCCGCCCGCAACGTTCCATTGGTCACACCTGAGCTTCCTGGCTTTTCCTCATGCGCCTCGGTCTGCTCACCACACACGCTTATTTGCGGACAGCTGTGAGGTGCTTTGAAGACACACTTTAATCCGAAATTTTGAAAAACAACAGCTTTACCGTGGGTGAGTGCTTTGTTTGATATTAACTTGAGCACCCTGCTATCTTGCTCTGGCTAATGCGAAGCGCTGTTTCAGAGAAAATCTGTTTTTTGACGCATTTGCGCCTGCGCGTCACTCAATTTTCGTCATTGGCACGTGAGATTTATTTTCTTGACCCGGTGTGGTCTGAATTCAAAAGCATGGCAGCTTTGTAGCAGATGAGTGCTTTGTTTGCTGCTAGCCCTGATATCCTGCTTAGTTATTTTTTTTAACTACTGCGAAGCGATACTTCTGAGAGATTCTGAGAGACTTAGCAGAAATCAAAATGTCTACTGCCAAACATGGAAATAAATCCTCTAAACAGCCTCTTTTCTCGGATATACTTAAGCAGTCACAAAATACAGATGCCAATAGCTCTTCCTCTACAATAGACAATTCTATACAAACTAACCTCACCATGCAAGGGCAAACCATGGATCGCATCCTACAAGAAATATCAGCGGTCAGTCGCAGACTTGAAGGCATGGATTCAAATATTTCCTCATTAACAGCAGAAACTAAAACAATACGAGCAGACATTGCAGGATTTCACGCCAAGACAGAGGAGCTTGATCACAGGCTAATAAATGTAGAAACTCGTCTAGTCTCAATACAAAACAGAGATCAAGAGCTTTTATTTCTACAAAGTAAGATGATAGATTTGGAAGATCGAAGCAGGAGGGATAATGTCCGCTTTTTCGGTTTTCCAGAAAGGATCGAAGGTTCAAACGCTAGAACATTTCTACAAAATATCCTTCCAAAAATTATGGACATTGCTTTTGACCCTCCATTGGAGATACAGCGCGCACATCGAATTGGTCCATTACGCAAGGAATCTGCAACAAACTCACTTCCCCTCATCGCTTGTTTTTTAAGGCATGAACAGACAAGGCAAATATTAATATCAGCACGTACTCATGGTCCATTCTCATACAATGGGTATGAAATTCGTATTGCAGCTGATTTTTCCAGAGACACTAACGAGAGACGCAAGGCCTTCCTTTCATTTAGACCTCAATTACGTCAGCTAGACATTAAATATGGTCTATTTGATCCTGCTCGTCTCCGAATTTCTAAGGATGGAGTATCTAAAGACTTCTATGACCCTGAGGACCTCCGTATATTTTTAGACAATTGGAAGCCGCAACAAATGGAAACTCAGCAATCCACTCCAGAACTATCACATCATAGTTCTTTTCCTCAGGCATCGAGCAATCCACGACGTAATGTCAGCAGTCCTCGACAGAGAGGCAGGGATTTTGAAAGGTCTATTCGTAGTCATGAGGACAAGAATGCTGCTCTTCAAACTGTATCCACCTTCACTAAGGAACAGCATAGGGATAAATCCCGATCGCCATTAAAATCTACTTCGGATGCAGAATGTGGTTGATTCAGTACCTCTCTACAATTTTGACCAAAATTAACCTATGCTCACACTTGTATCCTTTTAAATGACTAACCATCCATAATGAACTCATAACATACAAGAAATGAAGAAGATATCTCGCCTGCGGACAGATGAGTATTAAAATCTACTTTAGACGCAGAATGTGGATGATTTAATGTTTAAATATATTTTTGTTCAGATTTAGCTTTGTCTTCACACCCATTTTCTTTTAGGTGTTAGATCAAACCTAATGAACTCATGATATAAATGGGGAAAAGAAGGTATATCGTCATCAGTTTGTTGAGTAATACAGTTATTGTACTGTTCTTTATTGTTCTTCCTCTTTTCTCTCTCTTTTTTGTTTTTTTTGTTTCATCACATCTGTTATATTAATTATATTGTCTTTAAACACTGGGTCTATCCCTCTCACTGTTTTACGCATATCTGATTGATATTCTTGGTACTTATTTATTCACTCTAAGATTGTGGTTATTACAGCTCTTCATGCCGATAATTCCAATCTTTTAATTTTTCACATATTACCTAATTATCTACAGGGTTACAATTCCCTCTCTCCTTATTTCATCTTTCTTTATTTTCAATTCAATACTCTAATGGTTTAACAATATGTTTTGCAATTATACTATAATGTTATGCTCTTTAATATTATTATGTTACGTCTTCATATGAATTATAATAATTCTCCTGCTTCTACATCTATCATTCGATACATGAGCCTTATAATTAATGATAGGTCTATACTGTTTTTTTGTTGTTGTTTTTTTCTTTCTTTTATTGACTACGTATTGTTAGTAATACTGTTTTTTATTACCAAATTTACTGTTTTACCCTTTCCCATACATATGGTCAATATTCTCTGTATCAATTAATGCATTTTAAGATTGTTAATATTCCATTTCTCAATCAAATAGTTACTCTTATTGTAAAATGTTTTTATTAACCTCTATGTATAATTTATTTATTTATAAGCATATTAATCCTCTTTAATTCAAGAGATCATCCATAGGTTTTAATGTTACAGTATTACAATATATTGTTATATTTCTTATTAATAGTAAGAATACCTGTTATTATATACATTTTAAAGACATCTTTGGATTTATATTTGTCAACCACTGTTTCACTCTCCTAATGGGGCCCCTCCTCGTGGCGGCGGTCCATTAGTGTTTAGACCCGTGGTTAAAAGTCCTGAGATCCCTTGTGCCATTTTATATTTGGCACTCTTTCCTCCCTACCTTTCCCTATGTCATTTACACTACATACTATTCCTTCTGTTGAACACACCTCTAGCTATCTCTACACATATATTCTTCCATCATCAAATAGCATTACCCATTTGATTAATTCATTATTTACCTGATCTCTGTTACGGTCCAAGGTCGCCTTTTATCCTCTTACTTCTCCTTTCTTTTCTTTTTTCTCTTTTTTCTTTCCCCTCTTCTCTCTTCCTCTCCCTCCTTCTTTCTCGTATCTTATTTCTCTTCTTTCACATATACAGCAACATTATATCAATTTTTTAATTTACTACATCACGTTCTGGCTTCCTTATTAAATTTCTATCGTTAGTCCTTCCTTTTTTTTTTTTCTTTCCTATTCTTATCTGACATGGCCACTTCACACAATCTTCGAGTAATAACCTGGAATGTTCATGGATTGACACATTATATTAAAAGAAAAAAGACACTCTTATTTACAGTCCAAGCATGTGGATATAGCTCTCCTTCAAGAAACCCACCTTGACGCTAAAGAGTGAAAAAGTGCGTAGAGACTGGGTGGGACGGGTTATACACAGCAGCATACAGAAGAGAACAGACCCAGATGCCACACCAACCCGCAAATGTGGAGTAGCGATTCTTATCCGTAAATCCTTACCAGTGACAGTCTTGAAATCCTGGATAGATCTGGATGGACGACATGTCTTTGCCAAACTTCGCATCGGTGAAACACACATATGCGTTGGCTCCATTTACGCTCCCACAGGAGCAAAACGATAATTTCTCCTTCAACTAAACCGCCTTTTAACTGAAATAGGTGCTTCCCAGTTTCTTATCGGTGGAGATTGGAACCTAGTGCGTGATCCAGTCCTAGACAAAACAGGCCCTCTAGATAAGGCAAAGGCGGCAGATAGGGCTCTAATGGATGATGTGGTGGCAGATAATGGTTTGGTAGACCATTGGCGACTTTCTCACCCGATGGATAAGGATTATACCTTCACTTCCCCTAAGCATGGCACGCTCTCTCGTTTGGACTACTTTTTAATCTCCCAAAATGTAGTTCAAATAACACAGGACTCTCAGATACTGGAGGCAGCGATCTCTGACCATTCTCCAGTTCTACTTTCCTTACAAACTGGTTTATCTAAACCAGGTCGCAAACCCTGGCGTCTAAACATTCAACGTTATAGGACACCCAAAAACAAAATTTTAGTACAATCCCATTTTCAAGACTTTATGTTAGTCAATCAAGGGTCCGTTGACTCCAACAGAACTCTCTGGGCGGCGGCAAAAGCCACTATCCGTGGGCAGCTTATGAGAGATGCAGCTCAGTTTAATAAACAAAATGCTAAAAGGCAAAAAGAATTGGAGCAAGATATTGTGTCTTACACTAGATTATATACACTTAATCCAACGATACCACATCGTAAGTCATTGGAAAAAGCTTGTATGGCTTTAAATAACCTTTTTACTTCTAAGGCAGAATACGCCCTACATAGAATGAAAGGGAGACATTATGAGCAGGGGGAAAAAGCGGGAAGATTATTAGCAGCCCAGCTATGTCAGCAGCAAGCAGCTATGGCTATACCGGCCATTAAGTCAATGAATGGTGTTACTCTAACTAAACCCCAAGATATTGTTAACAAATTTGCCCAGTATTATCAGTCTCTTTACACTGCTGAAACTCAACTTGACACTGTCAAATTGGATTCTTTCCTTACAAATGTAAACTTACCCTGTTTGTCAGATGAAGGTAGAATCTTATTGGAAGGTGAAATTACCAGGGAAGAAATATCGCGAGCAATTGCTGGCTTGCCATATCATAAGGCCCCAGGAGAAGATGGCTTTCCTGCAGAGTTTTATCGTTGGGCAGGAGTGGATGTGCTTGACTCTCTTTTACTCGCATTCCAAGAGGCAGAGCGTGAGGCCTCCTTGGGCCTTATATCTAATAAAGCTATTATTGCTGTGTTACCTAAACCTGGTAAAGATCCTTTATTATGTAGCAGCTATCGTCCCATATCTTTATTGAATTGCGACATCAAAATACTAGCTAGCATTCTGGCCTCTCGCTTGCGTAAGGTTATCCCATCTCTCATACACTGTACCCAAGTTGGATTTGTTCCGGGCGTTCCTCTAGGAACCATCTTCGCACTCTTGCCCACACATTATGGTATGCCAAGAATCTTCCTGATGATGCTTTGGCCTTATCGCTTGATGCGGAAAAGGCGTTTGATCGGATTGAATGGGATTATCTTTTTAGGGTGTTACAAAAATTCGGCCTGGGAGATCAATTCATAAACAAAATACGCTTGTTGTACAAAAATCCTTCGGCACAGGTAAATTGTGGGGGCTTTATCTCAGATCCATTCTCTATCAATCGAGGTACTCGTCAGGGTTGCCCCCTCTCCCCGTTACTCTTTCTTCTAGCCATGGAACCGTTAGCTGCCTCCTTAAGACAATCTACTTATATTAAGGGCATTTCTCTTCCGACAGGTGAATCCAAAATTTATCTCTACGCAGATGATATTCTTCTCACAATCACAGATCTCTCCACCTCTTTACCATCTGTATTAAAAATAATAGATGACTTCTCCTCCCTTTCTGGGTACAAAATTAATTGGAACAAAAGCGAAGCGCTGCCCATCTCGAACGGGACCCCAATAGCGGCCATTCAAGGTTTTCCTTTCAATGGAAATCTTCTCATCTCAAATATTTGGGCATACTAGTGAACAAAGGTCTAGAGGGCATGGTTACAGATAATCTCAATCCCCTCATTGCTCAAATGCGAAGGGATTTTGAAAAATGGAAGGCACTGGGTCTCTCAATGTGGGGCAGGGTTCAAGCTGTGAAAATGGTTACTCTCTCTCGTTTTCTTTATGTCCTCGGCATGCTCCCTATTCAGGTTCCTTTAACCACGTTACGTTCAATTGATTCTAAGATAAAATCTTTTATATGGAACTCTGCCAAACCCCGTCTCTCAGCTTCAAAACTAAAGGCTCATCGCTCCTATGGAGGAATAGGTCTACCCTCAGTGGAACATTATGCTTTGGCATTACAGCTTTCTCAAATGTCATATATGCTTTCACATTCATCGGATGCGCCACAGTGGGTACATCTTGAACACTACCTTTCATTTACAAAACCAGGTCTTTCTGTTTTATACGGCTCTGAATCTCGTCCCCGAGACTCCACTAATCCTATTTTGTTGGCTATGCGCGCTGCTTGGCAAAGGGCACACTGCTTACTGGGCTCACATCCTCGTCTCCATAGGAAAGCACCATTATGGAATAATTCTGCAATTTGTATTAATAGAAAATCTATATTTTGGCCCATTTGGGAAACAGCAGGTGTTTCCACCCTAGACCAACTTTTTTCAAACGGTGATATTAAATCATTTGTCCAACTGCAGGAAGAATTTCATTTGCCTGATATACAACTTTCAAAATACAACCAGTTATGACAATCCTTACGGAGAAGTCTAGGACCTCCACCATGGCTCTTGCCCGACTCACCAATTGTGACATATCTCCACGCTTGGGGTAAGATGAAAGGAGCTACACCTGGCTTCTACCAAACTCTCACTTCGCATCTTTTTTCTCAACCCTTATCGCAAACTTTACGTATTAAATGGCAAACCTCATTATCGGTCTCTTATACCAATGATGAATGGTCTGACATTCTTAGCAATCTCAATAAGGGTGCACGTGAAGCACGATTGAAATTTTGCTTATTCAAGATTTTACATGATTGGCACTGGTCACCAACAAAACTGCATAAAGCTGGCTTGCTTCCCCATTCTAACTGCTGGAGATGTGATAGTACGTCTTGTAACATTTCTCATATCATCTGTGGATGTCCAGTGATCCAACCCTTTTGGAATTATATAGGTAAAACCTTACGTTCCACGATGCCTCTACAAATTCCACTTTCGCATGCTACCATTCTTCTGCATGATACACGTCAATCACAACCACTTTCTAAACCACAAGCCCGACTTTTACACACAGCCTTAGCTACAGCCAAAATTTGTATATTACGACAATGGAAATCGCCTCAACCACCATCACAAGAAATATGGATGGTGGCCATGATCCAAACAGCTTCCTATGAACGTATTATATACAACATACAGGATCAATCTGATCTCTTTCTTCGAGTATGGTCACCTTTTCTAGCTTCAAATACTGATGCTAACTTTAATGACCCTTCTACGCAGTAATTTAATTTCTATTTCCTCTTCTTCTCACTCATTATTCATTATTGGTGGTTATAAATCTTAACACATATTGTATTTATCTACTACTGGTTGTTGTTTTTTATAGCTACTCACCAGAGCATTTACATGTAATTCTGTGTCTTTTAATATATATATTTATACATGTGTGTTTCTCTGCTTACGCTTTCATTCTGCACAATATACCTATTGTTTTCATTTATTGTTTGCACATTTCTCTATATTATCCATGTCATTATCCTTTTCTATTCTTATCTCATAATTCCTTTTCCTACTTCATCTCCCTTGGCTCCGTAACATTCATATATTTGTAGCATAATGTAATTTATTTAATTTTGTCTATATCAAAGAATATTACTTTTTCTCTTTCTTTGAACCAGCATAATTACTTTATGTTATGGTATTATTTATCGTATCTTATCTTACCTTATGTTATCTATCACTTAGAATGTCCTCTCATACATTTATATTTATGTACATCAAATGAAATTACTTAACCCTTATATTCATCTTTTATCTATTCGCATTGCTTTCCTAGAGTGTCTTTTCCCTTGGAACATACTCATATTGCATTATGCTTCATATTTGTACATTTTTCACTTATCGCTTTCTTTTGTGATCCCTTCTTTCCTTACCTCTCTCTTCCCCCTTCCCTTAATTCCATCTTTTATGGCCTCAATATAAATCCAAATATTTGTCTTTGCATTTATATGTTTATATATTTATTAAATTATATAATATGATTAATTATTCAGAAAGTTTTACTATATGCTTATATTTAATAATTCTCTTATATATTTATTGTATGATAATGCATGCAGTTATTATAATATATGTATAATTTTTTTTATATATAAATTTCAATAAAAAATTGAAACACAAAAGCAATGTAATCTGTACAGAATTGTACATTGTGAAGCACAGGCATAATAATAAGCAAAGAATAACACACTCAAAGCCTTGCCACCGTTAATAACCCAATATTGTCATCACCACTATCTAAGAATGGTGCAGCTCCTATCTCAGCGATCACAATCCTTCTGGTGACAGGAGCGCGGCTTCAGCTTTATTTGCCTCTGGAGTCACTGTTTGGTTGCATCAAGATTGCTTCCGATTCCTGAAGCAGGCGAAAACAAAGAAGAACAGAGTTAGAGAGACTCAAATGATCACATGTGCACAGGCAATGCATAGGTCCTCCTTATAAGTGGCCGTTTAAGTGCAATTGGGCTGGCAACGGTAGCTAGAAGCCTCAACAGAATTATGACACAAAGGGAACACAGCTTAGAAAATGATGAATATCAGGACAATCAGACCCAGAAGTAGCAGTTTCCCCGTTAATTTTACATTTTTCTGGGCTACATCAAGTTTACATCTCTTTTCTCTTTCTGTAATTTGGATATTGGAGTCAGGTTTAAGAAGGCCAAATTCGGCCACTGATAATTAGGGCCATATGTACAATCCCAGTGTAAACATCTCCATAGACATTGGCTGTGATCAGAATATTGGCCATGGACTTTGTGAAAGGGTCTGAAAACATAATCCAATAGCTTACTTTTTAATATGCTTTTACGGCTTATCACAAGCGATTCAAGTGCGTAATTGATTTAACAATATACACTAAATTAGTTTCTTGAACAAGCAGCAATTAACAAGGTGCGTTATTAGTTTCAACATAAACACACAGATGTCTGCCTTTACATTTCCATGGAGAATCCAGAAAGTGACTGCATGAGATGAGTCTGAACTGTTTCCCAGCCCCTCTCATTAACAGTGGCAGATCCACGGGCTTCTACATTTCTTTCACTGTAAACTATAAGACGCACAGTAGATCAATACCAGATGGCATCAACTGTCTCTGCACACAAACTAGAGCTTTTCCTGCCAGAATTCGATGTCAGAACAGATGTGACAGGACTTCAGCCCATCTACTGGTCTTTTCTCAATGGCAGCAACCCTGAACTAGGTGGTGCCTCAGAGGTCCTATTTGGAACCACAGCTACCAGCCTCATCAAAGGCCTTCATAAATTCAACAGGTTAACACATATTGCCAGACCACTCCTCCGCCTACCTCTGCCTGCCTGCATTAACTTCAAGACATGCTGTTAATGAGGCATTTGTTATTGTTGGCACCCCATTGTACTTGATGACCAAAATTATGACATCTGGATGACAGTACAGATTTGCATATAAACATCAACTATATATATACAATTCAATGAAAAAAACAAAGGTTATGGATACGTTATAGTTAGGAAAACTTTATTTATGGTTTGTTTAGAAAGAATAAATAAAGTTTTGGCCCTAACTAAGAACACAGCCAAATAGCACTAAAAACAACATGGCAGCATTTGACCTTTGTAACGGCAGTTATTAGCCCATGATATCATACCTTGTCATCGGCATGCACAATAGTTTCTAATCTTACAGCAAAAATATGGCAACAATAATAATAATAATAAAGATATTTATAAAGCGCGCAGCTACCCCAAATGGGGTGTCCCGGCGCTTATATAGACAGTATCAGACAGATATCAACAGATATCACTAAGTTTTACACTCTTAGAACTTACAAAATACTTACCCTACTTACCTGTAACCCCAACTAGAATAATCTGCACACCATAATCTACAATCCTACCAAATTTCATATAAATCCGATTGGTAGTTTGTCCACTATGTCAAATAGGAAAAGGCTATGGAAAATGCATTGGGGACAAAACACGTTTTGGGTCCCGCCTTTTTTCCTTATACCCCTTTGACCAATCAACGTGAAACTTTCCATCATTCACCAATGTAGAAGGACGAAAAGTCTGGAAAGTTTTGTGGAGATTCGTCAAAGTAATTAAGGGGAAAAAATCTGAGGAATTTTTACCTTTGGTAACCCTAACTATAACTACGGAGCGTCTTTCACCAATGTAGAAGGAAGAATAGGTCTTGAAAGTTTTGTGGAGATTCGTCAAAGTAATTAAGGGGCAAAAATCTGAGGAATTCCTACCTTTGGTAACCCTAACTATAACTATAACTGCGGAGTGGCTACAGCAGTGATAAGGCTCCGTTTTTGTTAGCTGCACTATTGAGAATGAGAGAGTGGAGGCGGAGGACAGGCTTTACCAGGGGAAGGAGTGGGGCTTATTGATCTGATCTAGTTTTAAGTATTAGTTGCCAAGATCTTGATGTTTGAGAAGAGGAGTGGGTATTTGAAGGGTCTCTGAGGAACTCCTACCAAATAAAGTGGGTATGGGGTATTTAGGATATATGCAGGTGGCTAAGAAAGGGGGCAGAGGCAGGGAGGAACAAGACAAAGCAGGGACTGACAGAGTGCTTGGGAATAAGAAAAAAGGACTAGCATGTGAAAGGTCTCACATGGATGGTGAGGTAAGCAGTGACATTAACATGGTTGCTAGAAAAATAATAATGAAGTGTAAAATGTGGGGGTGATCACTGGGAAGTCTGAGTGATAATTAATATGGTTTCAGTATTACAAAATGTTAGGAGAAGGGGGGCAGAGGGAGAAGAGGCAACAGAATATAGATTGAGGGAAAACATAGACTTCACCATTGTTTCAAGTGTGCTGAGGGTGTGATCCTAAGCTTTTGACTGTAGAGGATGTTAGTTCCTGAGGAGATGTTCAGGCTCTGATGTTGAGTTTTTGTACATAGGTTACTGTTGAGAGTAAAAAGTAGAAGGTCGGGTTTGAGGGTCCTTTTCAGAGTGCAGTGTTATTTATTAGCAACCAGTTTTTCTGAGAATTCTTCCACCATCTTGGATTTGAAGTTTTTCTTAGCATATTTGCATGTATTTGGGGATAGGTGATCTTAAAGGAGTTGATATCCAATTGAGATAGGTTTTATGATGGATTAACGAGATTGGAGAGGGTCGTCTTAAGAAAGTTTTAGGGATGAAGCATATACAAATTGTGATGTTGCTTTTTCTTTTTGGAATAATGTGTTGGAATGCTTCTTCTGCATACATTCTCAAAACATATGCCTTATACTGGCTTCCGGCTCTTTATGCCAAAATAGATTATGGTGGCCTGAATTTCAATACTATTCAAGTTATCTTTTCCCTTTTACAATGAGGAATCAAAACATGATATGCTTTCACTTATCAAAATACTCTATTTCAAGATTAGATGGATCTTATTTCCTAGTACATTTCCCCTTATCAGCGCCAGCACAGAGTGTCTTTCTTCCAGAGATCTCAGGTGAAGCTGCTCCAAAGACACAAATGAAAGAGGAACTCGGCTTGGATGACTGTAGTGTATGTGCCACCTCTGCGCCGCTCACCAAGCTGCAGTCCTGAACGCAACAGTGGGTAGGAGCCATCCCCAGCCAGCACACCCGCCTCCAGCTGCAGTCATGAAAGAAGGCAGATGCAAATCATAGCAATGGGTACACACACCTGAGCCTCCAGTGGCTCAGACTTGCAGCAGGATGTCTGCAGGTTGGGAGATGCAGGTGCAGACTTTGTCACCAACTCACCTGCAGTGGCCCTCAAGGACGATGGGTTTGATGTTCAAATAGGCATTGCACAGAAGTTAGGGCTGCAAGGAATTGGGGTGGACAGCGAGAAAAGAGACCAGATTATTATCATGGATCGCAGGTGCCTCATGGAGAGGCATTCACGTGGTGGCCATTTTCCTGTGCATGTATTCATTAGACATGTGAAACAATGATCATCGTGAACAATTTGGAATCCACGCCATGACATCCACGAGTGTTCCTTTATTTATGAGATTGTGGCTCATAGCGTGTTTCACAAGTGTAAATTTGTCCAAATGGGAAGGCTGATTACTATGACTCTCGTACTCAGTGGCGGCTGGTGTAATTTGAAACTGGTGCGCGTATGCAGAGTGAATCAACGCATGCGAGCGAGCGCAGCGAGCGAGCCCGACAGCAATAAGGAGGGTTCAGGGGGGTTCTCCCCCGTGAAGAAATTTTTTAAAAATTGGCATCTTTTTGTTGCGATTTTCAGCACTATATCTGTGATAAATGGACTAAAAATTCAGTAGTTCTAGGCATTCATAAAAGAAAACTCAAACATTATTTCAGAGAATTTCTGGGTTGCCAAGCAAGTCTGACTTCTGAAGAGGGTTAGGGTACTAAGCAAGACTGCTTTGGCTCTACCCTTTCCAATAGAAAACACTAGTTAGTGATGTGAACAAGTTCAATGGACAAACCTGGGGTCTAGGGAGAGTCCCTCTCCTGAGAAAGAAATTTTAAAAAGATTGACAAATGGTGCATTTTAAAGCAAATGAATGCAGCGATAAAGCAAGGCTTATTAAGCAGTGGGAACGTATAGTCTTGAAATATTAAACACATTAAAAACTGCCCCGTATCTTCTTTTCATTAATTTGTTCAACAGTTACTGTAATATGTAAATTGTTCTGCATGACAACTTTAGCCCTTTAAAATGTATGCTTAGCTTGCCCAGTGTCTTGCACTGCATGCAGCATTAACTTTGGAAAAATATGCTCAAACCAGACTTCGGAAAGCACCCACAGCTGCTGGCTGTAACCAGTCATATAGAAATATGGGCAGACAGGTCTGTAAGTGAGATGAAAAAAGTGGGTGCTCCCTATAAAGGAACATGCCAAATACATTTCTGTGATTCCCATAGTGTGCCATCAGAACGGTATTTTGGTTTCTCTCTGAGATGTAATTTTATCCAGATAAATGGCACAGCAGCTGACATACGCCTAAAGCCTGTCAGTATGATTGGCTTTGTCACTGGGTGTTAGCTGTTTAAGATAAATGAGTAACAACAATGATTTCTTATAAATAATTAACATTGAAAATGTTTAAATTCTGAAATAGTGAGTCTGTGAATTAAATAGCATTGAGGCCTGTGGAAGGAGTTTTGGCCTTCAATTATGTTTGCTTTATGTTAGATATGTATCCTCTTTTTCTCTGCATATCTTGTCCATCTGCACATCTTCAACCCCTCTCTTTCCTCTTCAGCATCCTCTTTTCACTCTTCCCCGAATGCCCTTCCTCACATCTGTCACTTCACCTCCCCCCAACATTCACTGCACTCCCTCAAATATAAGCACCTTAATTTCTCTTACGTTTGCCTTGCAAATATTTTGACGTCAGTGTACCCCCCTTCATACACATTTCCAAGGAATTTCCGTTGCAAATGGAATACACAAAGATTGTTCTGTGTGCTCTGCAGAGAGGCCAACCCACTGACAGGCACTTTGTTTGGCTTTAGTCTTAGTGCCTGCGTGCTCAATCAAAGCCCCTCATAAACACCTAGCACGGCTCAAGCCTCAAAGTATGCACAGAAAAAAATACAGATAAACAACAACATTATAAAATAGCTAACTCGTGGGGAATGCAAGATTAAGTAAACATGTAAAATAAGAGAGGAACTAAATCACTAAAATGCATTCCCTCGACGTTTTTAACATTCATTGTTTGCAAGTCAATCTATGTTTTTGGCATCAGTGTTAACTTAGGGGCATGTACACAGGGCCAGTTTTAATGCCATACATCAGAGGACTGGCCACTGTAAGCACATGTTTCACAGTAAGCACATATCTCTTGCTTTGGGCCCGACTCGGATATTTGGATCCATTTCACAAGGGAGCAAATGCCGCAGCTCCACTTCTAAAGGAGCGAGCAATGTGCAGCGAGGGCCTGGTGTGTCAGTGGGGGAGGTAAGCATGGGGTCTCGGCACCACAAGGAACTCTGGAGTGTGCTAGCACGTCTCTTCAACCTTGCCCGTAACAGCTAAATACACAGTCATTTGGACGCCCTAACATAGCCCTCCATTTCCTCTCTTCAGGCCGGATTCCAATTTTGGCCATCACTCCCCCGCCACTTCTCATCTCATCAGCGGCGCTTTGAAGTGCCCACAAGAATGCATAGGCACTGTCCAAAGACACAATAATATAACGACTTGAACATGGGCAAACCAGGGGCGTCTGCTCACAAGAGGAGTATCCACTCACAGCCCGATGCCTAGATTACCGTGTCAGCCCCATTCCTCTCGAAGAGACAATCAATGCCGCCAGCCTCCGTCGGGCACCACAATCATGGATTCATGCATTATGAATGAACACGTTTCCAATGGCGACGGCAGCAATGGGTCCGCCGGGCCTTGGCACCACCAGTGAGGGGTCGATGCTCAGCAGGATCAAGGGGGGTGAAGGAAGGACGTCTCTAAAAGACAGCCTCTGTTCTGTGCCTGCAAACGAACAAAACGCTGAATCTGTTTACAGCAGGAGACTGTAAGCCGCAGCCTTAGAACGCAAAGTCATCATGAACCTTGCAGCCATTACATTATTGCAGAACAGTGGCAATCGGAGGCAAAGGCACATTTTATATCCTGATAAAGTCACAATTCACATCACTTGTGCTATCTAATGCCTGCCACCTAGCTCCATGAACGGTATCATTTATGTGCAAAATCTCCCCAATGCGTGCATGTGATCTCGGTGTGGCTCCCTTCCCCCACAGCCTGCAGCCCTCCACCTGCGTCAACGATGTATAAATATAGCACAGAAAACACACAAATCACAAAGAAACACAGAAGAGCACTCACCCATTTCTGCAGAAAAAGCCTATTCAGCACGAGGCATGAATGACAGTCCTGCTGTGGGCCATGTCCACGACCTCCAGAGATGTGCGAGAAGGAAGCATCGTTCTGGCTGACGGAAAGTTCCGGAGGATGTCAAGAGACGGGGGGGGGGGAGGTCAGTAAACTGAACGCAGCCAAACCAGGCAATAGTAACCACAGTGCTTACAAACGGCTATGAAGCTCTATACACAAATATTATTTTTGAGGAAACAGCTTAAACCTGTTCTTTTCTCTGCTTCTTTTCTACTAAATCCCTGTTGCACTTACAGTCTAGTCAAGCTAGCGCCAAGACACCCAGCTCATGAGTAACAGTGCGCTATGGAAATACTTAAACAATTCACATCAATACTGATGTCTGTTTGATGTCTGTCTTTCTGGCTTAAGATCTGGTTTGCCTCTTGTCTCTTAGCCCTCCTGCGCCCCTTTCCTCTCCTCGTGCCCCCTGTTGCTCGTCGTTTCTGTTTATTCCCAGTGAGTGCTTCTCTCTTTGTTACTCTTCCCTGTGTCTCTCATTTGCCACAACAGTCTCCCACCCGCTTTGTCACACTTGTCTGGCTTCGTCTATCTACTGAACGCTTTGTTGACACCTCTCGTTGTCTCTATCTCTGTGTTGTCACTTTTCTTGACATTGCTCGCTGTCTCTTTCTTTCTTTGCCTGCTCTCTTGACATAGCTCATTGTTTTCTTTCTCCAAACATCAATCGCTGTCTCTACCCGTGCTCTGCTCTAGTTTACTCTTAGCGTCTTTCATTCCCTAGGGCTGTCTCGGTTAGAACATCTATCTTGCCGTCTCTATCGATTTCCCTCTTTCTCGCTATCCTATCTTAACGACTGCCTGTCACTGATTTCATCACTCTCTCTCGGCGGTCTCTTTATCTCGCCTTTTTTCTCCTTCAGCGTTTCCATCTTATCAGGAGGGGGTAGTGGTCTAGTGCCTAGAGCTGCCCGCATGGAACAGGCAACATCCTGTGATTTAGGGCAAACCACAGGGCAAAAGTAAGAGAAATTAAGGTGCTTATATTTGAGGGAGTGCAGTGCATGTTGGGGGGCGGTGAAGTGACAGATGTGAGGAAGTGCATTCGGGGAAGAGTGAAAAGAGGATGCCGAAGAGGAAAGAGAGGGGGTTGAAGATGTGCAGATGGACAAGATATGCAGAGAAAAAGAAGATGCATATCTAACATAAAGCAAACATAATTGAAGGCCAAAACTCCTTCCACAGGCCTCAATGTTATTTAATTCACAGACTCACTATTTCAGAATTTAAACATTTTCAATGTTAATTATTTATAAGAAATCATTGTTGTTACTCATTTATCTTAAACAGCTAACACCCAGTGACAAAGCCAATCATACTGACAGGCTTTAGGCGTATGTCAGTTGCTGTGCCATTTATCTGGATAAAATTACATCTCAGAGAGAAACCAAAATACCGTTCTGATGGCACACTATGGGAATCACAGAAATGTATTTGGCATGTTCCTTTATAGGGAGCACCCACTTTTTTCATCTTACTTAAAGACCTGTCTGCACATATTTCTATATGACTGGTTACAGCCAGCAGCTGTGGGTGCTTCCCGAAGTCTGGTTAGAGCATATTTTTCCAAAGTTAATGCTGCATGCAGTGCAAGACACTGGGCAAGCTAAGCATACATTTTAAAGGGCTAAAGTTGTCATGCAGAACAATTTACATATTACAGTAACTGTTGAACAAATTAATGCAAGAAGATACGCTGCAGTTTTTAATGTGTTTAATATTTCAAGACTATACGTTCCCACTGCTTAACAAGCCTTGCTTTATCGCTGCATTCATTTGCTTTAAAATGCACCATTTGCCAATCTTTTTTAAATGTCTTTCTCTGTAGAGGGACTCTCCCTAGACCCCAGGTTTGTCCATTGAACTTGTTCACATCACTAACTAGTGTTTTCTATTGGAAAGGGTGGAGCCAAAGCAGTCTTGCTTAGTACCCTAACCCTCTTCAGAAGTCAGACTTGCTTGGCAACTCAGAAATTCTCTGAAATAATGTTTGAGTTTTCTTTTATGAATGCCTAGAACTACTGAATTTTTAGTCCATTTATCACAGATATAGTGCTGAAAATCGCTCCAAAAAGATGCCAATATTTTTTAATTTCTTCACGGGGGAGAACCCCCCGAACCCCCTTATTGCCGTCGGGCTCGCTCGCTGCGCTCGCATGAGTTGATTCGCTCTGCATACGCCGCACCACTTTGAAATTCCACCAGCCGCCACTGGTCAAAACATACCCTGTAATTCAATTTTAAATAAAAAGTATCAGTTTGAGCCTTGTTTGTTTCGAAAACAGACACATGAGACACTCTATTTGCAGCATTTTAAAATCCTAGGATAGCTCACCTAGGGCACTTTAGTAAAAGGCACCAACACCTGTGCTTCACTCGCGAGAGCCATGCCAAAGGTGGTAGTAAACATGGTAGAATTGTAAAAACTAAATATGCATGTTCTGTAGGTCTGTATGATAAAATCGACTGTTCTTTTTGGTCACCTGTCCCAACTGTGGCTGTGACGGAGGTGTACCACAGGCCCATGCAGCTCCAGCAGTACAGAGGAGCCTCTGCCTCACCCTAACCCCTATGACATATGTTGACAACGCTGTTAAAACAACGCAATGCTAATACAATTCGGTCGTTACAACGACCGCGTTGTTACTACGCAATACCTTTACAGCGCAAGTCATTACAATGACTTGCTGTAGGGGGCGCAAAGGTATTGGATATAAAATCCAACACCTTCCCTGCTGTTGCGCAAACTGCAGTAGGAATAGTAAATAATACTATTCCTAAGTCCAGCGCGCCCCCTACAGCAAGTCGTTGTAATGACTTGCGATGTAAAGGTATTGCGTACTAACAACGCGGTCTTTGTAACGACCGCGTTGTAATAGTACGCAATGTATTAGCATGCGTTGTAACATGCAATATTCGAAAAAAGACCCCATAATTTTGCATTACATCACTGGCTTGTGAGCTACCTTACACAACGGTATCTATTGGTTGCTAAGAGAAAGAAAGTGTTGCTTGACTGTAGCGTCTAGTGTCTTAATAGAGAGCATTATAATTTGATGATTTATCAGAAATTGTAACTCTAGAAATATCCTGTTATGACTCTCTGTCTCTACATTTTTCATAATGACTAGGTAAAGGGTGCTTGATGTATTTCTCATAAACATAGTTAGGTATAGATATTCCAGGGGTCAGCAGGAATGCCCAGTGTCTTGGTGTAGGTGAAAGTAGCAAGGCTTCAAATGGGAACCCCACTCTTAGGCCTAGTCTGCTGGGATAGGATCAACCTCGCAGAAGTTCCATCCCAGGTGAAATGTCTTCTTGACAATTGTAGCTAGTCTTCCTAGTGTCCGGAGGGTCTGCCAAGTGCGGGTCTGCCAAGTGGCTAAGCAGACAGACTCCTTTATTCAAAGTTGAAGCACCACTCTAATTCTGGAGAAATGCATATTTTCTGTTGTTGTCCAGTTTTACCAAGCTCTTCACCTGTTCCTGTTGTCTTGGGAAGCAATCGCAACACAGGAAATAAAGGTTGGGAGGGGTTTACGTAGGCAGGGGATAACCTGATCAGGACATAGGAAAGAATTACTGACCTCCCACACCCAACTGGTTAATTCAATTTCAGGGAGACCTGAACAATAATATGCACAGACTTGGATGTCTAACCTGGATAAAGAGTTGCGTGCACTTTTAGTAAATATGACCATTAGTGCTTTCAATCACTCCTGCACCATCTTTCAATCTTTAGATTATGCCTTATGAGTTCCTACCAATCATTGTGTATTCTCTCTGATGCTTTAAAACATCCTGTGTTTTTATAACACAATAGCATGACAACATGCCTAAGGAGTGACACCACAGGGTTATGTTATATGTAAATAATATTGACTAAAAGAGCAATGTGTCCATGTTGCATCTCGGGCTGAGAAGAGTAGAACGGTAGTCAGTTGTCAGATCTTGGGTCTTCTCAAGAACGATTCCCCTGTAAGAGCACCAGTCACCCCAGATTTTAGAATGCTTTGGGGACATCCCGTTGACCTGTACACAGGGATCTCGAAGATCATGCACTGACCTAGCACTTTTTTCCATGTTTCCAAGGATGGATCCTCTGCATTATGTCTTTTTGCTATCAGCAAGCCATTCCTTAGTGGAGCCATCTTATATTGATTTGTGTCTATATCTATTGTTACATATGAGAGGGCTAATTTTGTGTCCTCCATTAACTTCCCTGCCAGTACCTCACTCAGGCATAGATTTAGAAATCTTTCACACAACGCAAAGCAACAAGACAACTTGCTGTGCTGCGCTGTACTGCATGAAAGGGAGAGGGCAGGAATGTGCCTTGTTTACTGCTAACTCTAGGCACTGGTGCGCTCTGTGATGCCTAGCGCCAATGCAGGCAACCTTGTGCCATGGTGCAAGGGTGCCTGCCTAACAGGCAATATTGTTTTTATACAGGAAGAGACATCTTCCCCTGCACAAAAAATCCTTACAGGCTTTTCCCTGTTTCTATGTGTGTTGCAGAAAGCAACACACTTAGAAAGAGAAAAGAAAAGTTAGGCAAAACAAAGATATTTCTTCCTTTTGCGCCTCTATTGGGAAGGCATACAACGTTGACGCAGTCCCAGGTTTACATCTCTTAATAAATCTGGAAATGTGTTAAAAGGCATTGGTGGATACATAGGAACACCCACTCTCCACCCATGTAACATCTTCCCGGCACAGAGTAACACAAGGCAGCGACCTGAGCTGCCTTGCATTCTCTAGATTTACTGAGCCACGCAGGCACATGCAAGTTGGCATTGTGTGGCTTAGTAAATCTCACTGACAGCCTTGCTTTGTCGTGCTCCACCTTGCTTGATGCAGTGAGAATGCAAGGGCTTCATAAATCTGGGCCTCAGTATGCTGTTAAACCCCTCCCAAAAGGGTCATAACTTACAACATTGCCACATAGTGTATGAAGTCTCTAATCTGATTCAAGCATCTGATGCAGTGTGGGGAGCCTATTTGGCCACAACACCATAGTTTCGTTCCAGTGAGATATGCATGGTGTAAATCAGTGGTTCTTAACCTTTTGATCTCTATGGACCCCCACTTATTCATTACTGGAATCTGTGGACTGCCACTGAATCATTTTTGGAATCCGGGGGCACACACTGAGTCAGTACTGGAAGCGGGAGGTTACGGCCTAAGTAATTTCGATGACTTGAATCGCATAACAATACACCAAACATGCATTAATCAAACAAATACACAAATGATGAAATATTTGATTTATTATGCAATCAAGTACAAAAAAAGATTACATGGGAAGTTTGTGGCTTTTCTGAATCCAGTTGATTTCACCCATCGTCCATACTATATTCTTTTGATGTTGTTTCACTGCTCCCACAAATCAATCTGAGGGTACCAACTTAATTTTTAGCTTCCAATTTCAAATTCTTTAACATTTACAGAACGTTTCACATTTTTTCAATTTACCTTCTTCACCTTTATTCAAACACACCTTATTATCTGCTAATAATATTTAATTTTCTAAGCAGTCGTGGACCCCCTGAGTAGGCATCGAAGAACCCCAGGTGTCCCTGGACCACAGTTTAAGAAACAGTGGTGTAAATAATTTAGTTGAATCATATGGAATCAGAATTCTATTACTGTCACGTGGGGCCAAACTGGCCATGTACCACTCCTCATCCGTTATTTCATCTATGGCCCTTCCCTCGCTTGGCAGAGCTTGTTAAGGGAATTGGGGAGTGGATCACCAAAGTGTGATGTAGATAGGAAATTGTGTTCTTTGCCACTTCAACCATCAATAGTTGGACCTCCAGTGAGTTGAAATCCGGTAGCTCGGACAAATCAGCTATGTAGGGGGTAATTTCATGGCATAATTGGAGGTAGGGAAAAACTGTTTTTTGCCTTGTCCACAATTCTTCTGAATGCCTTAAAATGTATCAGTACTGTCCCAGACATCACATCACCCATTTTAGATATCCCAGTAGTATCCCAGCTCCAGAATCCCCAAAGACTGCCTACCTGGTCTAGAATGTTCCCCAGCCACAAAGTGGTCTCTTATGTTAGTTTGTTTAGACAGCCCAAGACCTTCAAGCTGTCACTCCATAACCCAATCACCATTGGTGTTGCAGTGGCACAGGGGACTGAGTTTCCCCCCACTAAAGTAAGTGCAGCTGGTGGGTGTCTTGTATCATCCATTTTTCAAGATGTATGGTAATTTAAAGCACTTTACTAAGACTACTCTTACACCATTTTTAGCAGAGTTTTCAAACAATCCTGTATTGCTCCATGTGACCTGAAGGTTACACACACTGGTCTGCAGCAGGCACATTAACCTTCTGATATATTTTACCAGTATTGAAATCTGACACATGCTGAATACACAAATTCAGGAGAAGGCACATTTCCCAACTGATCTCCCCTACCAGATGGGTGAACTTGGCCGAGAGATATAGCTGTTAAGATCACTTAGTAGATTAACGTTAGTACTGTGGCCACCTCAGCATTTTATAATTCTTAGTTTGGTTAAATGAAAAAGAGGTCCCCCAAGTTGGGAAATAGTAACAACTATTACCTATACTAATGCAGTCTGCCACCTCACATTTCTCATGTCCCCAGGTGGAGAAAACCATACAGGTGTAGTAACCATACAAGTGCCAAGGAAACATAATAAATCATAAGGATTAAAGAATGGTACATTGAATATACCAAATATTGTGCAGAGTAGTGTAATCAGTGCCACATACACATTTGTGTAACAATCTAACTACGGGGATTGGCAACACATGCAAAATATTTTTACCTCCTGGGCATTGTGCTCCACCTTAGCAATTTTCATGCAGTATCACCCCTTCCCTTACCCACAACCCTCATCCCCTCAGGTCAGCAGGATGGGATCCTTCATTGGGCTGGGGAAATCTTGTCCATACTCCATATCTGTCCATTTTCAAGGCAAACCACTTTACGCCCCATCCACACTATTTTCATGGATTGCAAAAATTTGGAGAAATTACGGCTTTGGTTTTCAGGTCTCTTGACTTGCACACTGTCCCCAAATTTCCAATTTGTTCTTTGCTCTCATTAAGTGGGCATAACAATCTTTGAATTTGTTTTGATGAAGGTGTATTTTGCCCATGATTTTCTCTCTGTCCACTTCAATCTGACTATTTAACCCTAACCTCAAGGTGCCAGTTTGGTCCCTGGTTGCCTGCCTGTCACTGTATAGGGAGTAGTGTGGTATACCCACAACATGGTTTGCAAAGCCAGCTTGCTAGATTTCTTTTGGCCTATGCAAGCTGTAGAGAGTCTTTGATCACTCTGTTTATTCTTTCAACCAATGTTTTGGCTCTAGGAAAGTACAGCACCATTTTTTGGTGTTGAATAACTTGGTCAAAACTTTCTCACATGTTCAGAGATTAATTGCAACCCGTTATCTGTCAGACATATTTCTGACACTCCTTTCTCAATGAAGGTCTCCTTCAAGAATTCTACAAGCACTTGAGTGGTAGTGTGATTATCTACCCTAGCAATGGCCCACTTGGAATGGTAATCAATCAGGACTATGACAGATCTGTCTTCTATGTCCAAACCTTTAACTGTCATGAAGCTGAAGCAGCACAAGCAGGCACCCAAAGATGTTATAAAAGAGATTAGATGTGTAGAATCCAGGTGTATATATATCTGATGGTAGCCGGCAGACAGAATGATTACAATGAACCACGAGGTGTCCTCAAAAAGACTAAAAATGTCCCTTACGCTGGAAAAGGAGTGGCATTCCATCGATATGGCAGAGTTAAGGTCATGCAGATCTACACACAATCTCATCCCACCACTTTTACCTGCCTTTTGGGACAAGACAACTGAGGTGAGGCACTCTGAGACCTCAAGTGAATCAATCACTCCTTCTTCTGTGAGTCTGTTTAACTCATCCCTCAGTGGTTTTTTCATTACATTTAGAATTTTGTGGACCATGTGGACATCAGTTTGATACCCTTCCTTTAACTGTATTTTGTGCTGGGAATTATTGAGAAAATTCCTTCATGACATCATGCTCACAAATGACCTGTCCTGTAAGTAGTGCTGGATCAGAGATGTTGGTGTCAAGAGTTATGCCCAGTTCCTTTTGGTATCTTCACTCCAACATATTTGATCCTTGTTCACTGATATATGTTTTGCCCACTGTGGTGCATCCTTTGAGTGTCTTAGGCATGGTCATCATCCCCACTAAGGGTAGGATCTTTATTGTCAACCCCCAGGTATATGTCAGGGTTGGAAAATTAATATTCCCCTACATCAAACGTCATTTTGAACACATTGTGATCAATCAAGGTAAATGATAAACAGGAGTCAGCTAGGACTTTGACCTTGTAATTCTCCAATACAATTTCACATGAGGGCAATGATACAATCTAATTTCCATCAGGTACCTGGAACACCGAATTTTCAATGTCCTTCCCTTACTCCTCAACATTGCTCACTAGTTTTCCTTGGAAATCTCTGCAAGCTCTTGCATAGTGCCTTTTCTTCCCCTCAGTTTCTGCAGAAACTGTTTCTGGCAGAGCAAATGATGCTGTTAGCTAAATGTTGGGGTTCCCACACCTAAAACACTGTTTGGATGCATCAGGAATGATCCATTTTTGAGTGGAACATGTGTTTTTTATTTTGTATGTGTCATTGGTTTTGGAGTTTTACTTCATACACCGGTTGTTCATCATGTTCTTTCATCTGTTTTACACATTCAGCCACATGCTCAAAGCTTTTGGAAATTTCCAGGGTGTTCTTTGAATCTGGGGTACTGGATAGTAGTTTTTCCAGGACATTAGAAATACAGATGCACGTGGCTTATCAGTCAGGAATGAGAGAGTCACAAAGGTCT
Source organism: Calotriton arnoldi (assembly GCA_963921515.1). Lineage (NCBI taxonomy): Eukaryota > Metazoa > Chordata > Amphibia > Caudata > Salamandridae > Calotriton > Calotriton arnoldi. Next base: position 632,886 of record CAWUFW010005407.1, read on the forward strand.
TCAAATTCATAAGTGTTTGAAAGATATCTGGCTGCAGCAACATAGTTCATGACTTTCTTATTGTTTGCTTGCACTTATTCAAATAATATGTGCCTCTCTTAAAACCACCAAAATGTTCCTCCAATCTCTTACAGGTGGACTGATATACATCTAATCGTTCACCTCCTCTATCTTCTGTAAGATTTTCTGCTAGATTGTCATATACTTCCCATCCTTCAACTCTCCAAGTTATGTAGTGAAATATGTTCTTCTCTTAGGAGGAGAATTCTCCACCTGATGGCGATCAAATGTGATTCTAATTGCCTTACTCATTGTCTCCAAGACAATGCTGGTTCACCAGATTTGTTGAGAGTAGGGGTGATGGGAGGTTGGCTCCTGCTGGCTGCAGCCATAGTGGGAGGTGGTAGTATCAGAATTTGGATTCAAAGAATTTGCCACTAATAATTGTAAGTGTTTAAACTGTTTATTACATTACGTGGGACCAGAAGTCTTTATATTAGATTCAAATGTTCTGAAAGAAGGCTAGCCAGTAGGTCATAAAACTCTGGTATGATGAGAAGGGCACTCGGGTGGACTTCCAACCTGGACAGAAAATGTGGGTAATGGAAGTAGAGCTCCGGGCCCTCCAAGACCGTTGGACAGGACCATATGAGGAAGGGGACGTCCGCCTACATGGTGGACCTCAAGATCCCTAAAAACTCCCTAGGGATACTTTACATCAGTTGCCTCAAACCCCACTGTGAGAGATCACCATGCGGTTGGTGAGGGATGCTGGAGTGCATGTAGAAAGTGAACCTCTCCCTGACCTCCTGTCATCCAAGGAGAAAGATGGATCAGTGGGAGGTGTCAACCTCTCTTCTACTCTGACCTTAGGATTGCAGAGGGACTGTTGCCAAAATTGGGACAGTTTGCCTCCCTGTTTTCCCTCACTCCTGGGCTTACACACCTATGTACAGAGGATATTGGTAATGGTGACAGTCCCCCAGGCAAAACTAAAATCTACAGACTGTCAGAAAAGTTGTGGACCAGCATTAAGGAAGATTCCAAGATGTTAGACTTGGGGGTGATTGAGCACTCTAGCAACCCCTGGTCCAGCCCAGTGGTGCTGGTTCCTAAGGCCACTCCCCCGGGTGCCGTCTCAGAACTCCAGTTCTTTGTGCACCACTGGGGGTTCAGTTGATTCGCTGAGACTGATGCACACCCTATCCTCTGAGCTGATGACTTCCTAGACCAGTTAGGGGCTGCCCAGTTCCTGAGTACCTTTGACCTCACTTCAGGATACTGCTGATTGCCCTAACTGAGGGGGCAAAAGAAAAGTCAGCATACTGTACCCCAGAGGCCACCTTCCAGTTTAACCTGATGCCCCTGGACTCAAGAATTCCCCTGCCACCTTCCAGCAGTTGGTGAGGCAGGTCCTGCCTGGTATGGAGGCCTTCAGTGCTGCTTACTTGGATGACAAAGCTATCTTCAGTAGTAGCTGGGAGGACCACCTGTTTCACCGCTAGGAAGTGCTTCAGGCTCAGCAACAGACAGGCCTGACTATCAAGGTCAGCAAGTGCCAGATAGGGCAGGGTTCTGTGGTGTACTTGGGACACCTCGTAGGCGGGGGGTAAGTACAACCCCTCCAGGCTAAAATAGAGACTATCCTGGCCTGGGAGCTCCCCTAAACTAAAACAGAGGTGGGGGCTTTTCTGGGTCTCACTGGATATTATACAAGATTTGTCAAGGCGTATGGCACCATTGTTGCCCCCTTTGCTGAGCTGACTATGAGAAGCAGCCAAAGACGGTAAGCTGAACAGAGGTCTGTCAGAAAGTCTTTGGCATCCTGAAAACAGGCCATGTGTACAGCCTCTTTACTCAAGGCCTCTGACTTTCCCCAGGCATTCGTTGTGCAGGTTGATGCCTCAGAGCATGGCATAGTGGCAGTGTTATTAAAGCTAAACGAGACAGACCAAGACCAACCTGTAGCCTTCATTAGTAGGAGGGTACTTCCCCTGTAACAAAGGTAAAGTGCTATTGAGAGAGAAGCCTGTGCTGCACGCTGGGTAGTAAAGAAGCTGAGGCCTTACCTGTTTGGGACTCACTTCTGGGTTCAGACAGACTACAGGCCCCTCAGATGGCTGATGCAGATGCAGGTGAGAATTCCAAATTGTTGAGGTGGTCCATCTCCCTACAGGGAATGGACTTTACGGTGGAACAACATTCTGGGTCAGACTACTCCAATGCTGATGGTCTATCCAGTTTCTTCCCCCTTAGTGTTGAGAACTCCTAGGAGGTTGAATTGGTGCCCCCACTTTCAGCTGGGGGGATGTGTTAAACCTGTCAGCCTTCGGGTGGTCTTCCCACCAAACACTTTGCCTTCACCCCTCCTATTTTGCTGAATTTGTTTTTCTAGCCTTGGGACTCCCTATGTACTTTACCACTTCTAACCAGTGCTAAAGCACTTGTGCTCTCTTCACTAAACATACTAAAATTGGTTTGTATCCAATTGGCACATTTAAACTACCTGTAAGCGAGTCCTGCCCCCCAAGTGGTCCCGCCCTAGTCCTGGCCCCTTGGAAGTGGGCCTAAAGTTGCTCTGCCAGGCCAGCTGTGGTCATAGCAGTACTGACACAGTGCATTGCCCCGCAGCTCCCCTTCAGAACAGCTGACATCCCAACACAGGGCCTCTGCAGCTCCTCGGATCCACTGCAGCTCGAGCCATCTTCAACGCATGACTTTGCATGTAGCCCAGCATCTCCTCAGAACTGCTGCTGCATGATGCATCCTTGGCCCACGAATTTGCATCGCCACACCACAGCTCCTTGGAACTGCTGCTGCACGACTCATCCTCGATGTGGGATCTTGCAAATGCTTTGCAAACTAGGATTTGAGGTACTTTGTTTAGAAGGCAAATTGCTCCTGATAGCCAGCCCACACTCCATCGCGGTTGGTCTGAACTTGTGAGTTTGCCCTGGTCTGGCACGATCAGATAACCACAGTTGGTGCTTTGCGCTTTTAGGCACTATTCTTTATTATATATTTTTCTAAATTGGTGTGGGAAGCTAGCAGGTGTTAGGCACAGGTTAATTTGGGGTTTGCTTGTGGTTTCACCCTGACAAGGATTGTGGTTGATGCTTGAGTAGGATTTCTCCCCCCTCAACCAGTAACCCAATTGCTTACAATTTACTAAAGTAGCTTGACACAGATTAGCAATATTGAACCACACACTAGAAGCAATGCCTAACAGGGTGACCTGAGAGCACACAGACAAGATGTGAATGCTCATTAGCATTAGACATAACGGGGCATATTAACAACGGCCAGCGATAATTATCGCTGGCCGTGCTTAGCGATAATTATATTATCGCAGGCTATCCCTGGTATTTATCGCCCTGGTAGCGCGTTATTAACAACGTGTTACTCCAGGGCGATAAAAATTCCAGAGATAGCGAGGTTATCGCCCTTTTGCAGGGAACATCACTGGTTTTCCAGCGATGTTCCCTGCATAAGGGCGATAACCTTGCTGATACGACCCACAGGGTCGTATCAGCATAATCCACCCCCTATGTTAGGGATAGGTAAGTCAGGATTTTAGCAGACGTTAGGTTTTGGCGAAAACGGCTGTTTTCGTCAAAATCTAATGTGTGCTAAAATCATGTGGGCTGCCTTGTAAATATCGCGATGTAAACATCAGCGATATTTGCAAGGTAGCCCATCTTGGGTACGCTCAGTAACGCTCCACTTTGCATCTCATTGGAGATGCAAAGTGAGGCGTTAGTGAAAAGGGTGCTAACATGCAATTATGCATGTGAGCACCCTCTTATAAATAGGGCGCTGGTTTTACTCTCCGCTTTTTTGGCTTTGTAAGCCAAAAAAGTGGAGATAAAGCCCTTGTAAATATGCCCCTAGCTTCCTTAAAGGGAGGTAACTCCAAGTAATATGCCAATACATGACAGGAGACATTAGCTGACTGCATACAGATACAGTATCATCTCCTGAGGGAGGACTCTGTTTATTGTCCCAATCAAGCAAAGCATCTTTGTAGCAAGTGGTGATGGGGTGCTGAGAGGAGAGAACAGAGTGGCTTGTTCTGTCAGAAATCACCACACTCAGTGCTCTGCTTTCTTTGCACCATTAGCAATCTCCTGGCTGAGCCCCAAGGTGATAATTATAGGATATGTACTGTTGAGCCACAGGGAATCTGGACGATGGCAGACTGAGAAAAGATTGCACCATTTTTTCTCTGTGGACAGTCTTAGGCGACATTTGATTTTCCATCATGGACCTTATCTTGAAGTGCCAGAAGACAACAGATTTAGCAGCAATTTCTCTTTACCACAGGTGATGTGATGGTGGTCATATGCCGTCTGAGCAATGTTTTCACTCATCACTAGTGTTATATTTCTGACAAAGATTAAAGGTGGATGAACTGCAACATCTATTGCTCTCCTCAAACAATGGAGATAGCAGGACACATACTGTTCACTCCTACCTCACAGCCTCTTCTTGCCCACCATATTCCTCAAGTCTATTGTGGAGAAAACCATTCAAGAGAAATAAGCAAGGGGGAGGTAACAATGGAAACGGAGAGATTAATATAGGGAAAAAAAGGGGAAATTATGCAGTACAAAACAACATATAGCCAAACCTGTGCCTCTGCCCCTGCTTAGTCATAGCTCCTGGGGATGGAATTGGGTGGTTTTACATAGAGGGAGGGGTGGGTAAGGAGACTCCAGCCTACCATGGCCACTCTGCCTCCTCCATATTTCTAGTCCACTGCTTAGCCTTTCGGTACCCACTGATAAAAGAGACAGGGCCAAATAACCTTCAGGACCTCAAAGGAATGAATGCTGGTAGAAGGGAGGTAGAATGGTCCTGGATGCCTGGTCTAGTGAGGTGCCCTAGAGTCCCCGGGAGAGGGGAGGTAGAATGGTCCTGGATGACTGGCCTAGTGAGGGGCTCTGCAGTCTCTGGGAGAGGGGAGGTGAACGATTCATGGATGTCTGGTCTAGTGAGGTGCTCTGCAGTCTCTGGGAGAGGGAAGGTAAAATGGTTCTGGATGACTGATCTAGTGAGGCAGTCTCTGGGAGAGGGGAGGTAGAAGATTCCTGGATGTCTCATCTAGTGAAGTGCTCTGCAGTCTCTGGGAGAAGGGAGGTAGAATGGTCCTAGTGAGGTGCTCTGCAGTCTCTGGTCCAAGTGCATTGAGCTGATAGTTGTCCTGTCTGCTTAATGAGCTTGCTTGTCAGGAGCTCTGTTTTCTACTTATTCCTGCCAAATGTATTATCTCTAGTATGCTGAGGTGCACTATATATATTTTATGCAAATAACTTTGTTTTGTTGATTTCACCTATACTCCATGATTAATTAGGGATTTTTCAGTCAGACAGGGTGCATATGGTTCCTAAAGCCTATTTACCCTCCCACTCACATGCTGCAACCTTTTAAGGCATTCTCTGCACATCCTCTGTAGGATTGACAGAAATATTCAGGGAAATTCTGCTCTTTTGTCCACCTGCGGAGTGGAAATAGGGTTACTCCTCTGCTCCATAGTTGGGAAAAAGTCCTATGCCCTGTGAGACCACATTTGTTGTCCTCTCTGGGTGTTCTTTGTGTCCTTTTTACCACTCGCCTCTTTGGATGCAACCCATGCTACTCAAAACATTTATATCCTCAAATATAAGCCAGTTAGCTTTTTTTAAGCCTTAGCCTAATTAGGTTCTATTCAGCCTGGCTCCTTGTTAAGTGTATCAACACATATATTTAACTGCAGCGCTGTATTCCTGGATCTCAGTATGGTCTGAATGTGCCACATCTGTCCCCAAAGCTCTCAGCCCCTAGGTCCAGACATTTGACACATGCTGTCATGGGTCTTGAAGTAACTGTGGTGCTAGAATATTCGGTGAATTGCATGTCCAGTTCAGGCATGATGTTGATCATTCATGCAGTGCCTCAAAGCACCTAGATATGGGCATGGGGAGCTCACAGCTGCCCTACTTGTTGAGGCAGCAGTGTCAATGGGGCTTAAAGAACTGAAGTTAGCGTATCACAAGGGCTAGGAGCATCACTTGGGCCCGCTGCCATATTAAGCCAATGGAAGGTAGGGAAGCATGGATTCATATGTCTCTCTGTACACTTCCTTCCCTCTATTGATCCCAGAGTCATCAGGTCTTTTATTTGAGTTTTTGATTTAGTGGAAAGGACCTACATCCCACCAAACTAACACCATGCTTTTGGTCCCAACCCAAGTCATTGCCCCCCCTCACACCTGCCGGGCTCACAAGAGGAGCTTTAGGACTGTCAGTGCTTGACTCAAAGGTCACATGGCAGCTAACTCCAGTAGGGCACTCTACTTTAGTACAAGCATCCAATAATCTACATGCACTGCTCCAGAGAGCTGGCCTCAGACCATCTTATTCCTTCCTTTGCATTCAGCGACTAATCTCAGCCCTTCATTTTCCCATTTCCTCTTACTGCCCCTTGCAGGAAGTAGTGACTAACATCTTGAGGGCTATTTTGATGTCCCAGGGTCATGCCTTTCATATGTGGGCTCAGTGTTGCTTGGCATCTACATGACATCTTATCTTTTTGCAATCATACAGTGCCTACCTGGACAGCCCAGAATTGCTAGGAAGTCACAACAGTAGAAGACACAGGTCAAAAAGTTACCAATGATAACACATAGCAGACTTGAAGCAGCAGCTCTCATTGCACGTGGGCAGAGCCACTCATTTTCACTCTCCTTGCAACCTTAGAATGTGTACTCCATTCCCTGGGCAGCCCAAGCCTCTTCCAATCAAATCCCAAAGCAGCCTCCCCCATCACTTATCACACACATCCTTTTCCAGCCCGATTCAACGTCACCCTCACACCACGCCACCTCATCCCATTTTCTCCTCACTCCATCTCACAGGCACAAGTAGACCCGAAGTTCAGATGGGGCTAACAGCTTAAACAAGGGAGGCAGGGCTAACACTTCACACTACGGAAAAGACCTATCCTTAGAGCAAATACAAGAAAATAGAGTGATAAATCATGCAACGTAACGATATTGTTCAAACCCTATAAGATTGCAACAAACCCTTTTTGTGGATTTGACAATGTTTGTAGGCCACTGCCAGAAATCTTCGAGTGATTTGAGAAATAAAATTTCGAAAATCCTTTTTTTCAAATTCCCAGAATATTCTTTCTGTGAAATGATAAATATGTCATGAAATATTTTGAACTCTGTCTTCAGAAAGACACTCCTGACTGTTGACTAGAGATATCTCCTCTGTCTGATCATCGGAACGTTGCAAAATAGGCATGTTTGAGTCCGCACACATGTATAGGTTTCAGAATATTGAGCTAAGGGCCAGATGTACGACCCTTCCAATTTGCGAATCACAAAATGCGTTGTTTTGCGACTCGCAAATTGGAATTCACAATAGTGTCTCAGACACTGTTTGCAATTTCTAATGGGGTTGCATATTGCCTTTTTTTTTTTTTAAACACAAATAGGGCTGTCCCTAGTAAGGCTTCCTACAGGTTCCTACAGAATCTCTAGAGATGTATATCCACTGGGGGCATCTCACAAAAGGTGAAGGACTGGCCTCACACACCACCTGGTGTCATGCTTCATCATAGGCCGTCCTCGCCCTCTAAAAACTCCGTTTGATAGAGGGCGGGCATACACCTGAAGACAGGGATGCACTTCTAAAACTAAGTGGTGGCCCGTAAGTGAGTGAAAGTGTAATTTAAAAACCATTAAACTTGTCCCCAAGTAGTTTAATTAAGGGGCAGATCTATGGTATTAAAACAAGTAAGCGGTAAACTGGGAATTCATTATCCCTTTACCGAGATAAATGGTCAACATGTTTCTGCTCTGCGTCCCATATGGGTACATAGCATTCGTCAGGACCGAGATGGGTGATGGGCTCTACCTTTTTACACAATGTGTATGAGAGGGTTACCACTCTAAGAAACGGGGGTGAAGATACCAACTCCCCATATAGTGCAAAATTTAAAATATGAGAGTATCTGTAGGTAAATAGGAAACAAAAGAAACAAACAAACCGGACGTGTAAGTAAGATAAAAGCACACTATGCTGTACGTATAACACCACACATTATGCTGCGCGTGGTAGAATCTAAGTGAAACACGTGTCAATCATACGTGTTCACACTTATTAAAAAAGCACTTAGTTATACTGCTTACCCAAGGACACTATCCTATAAGCTTCATGGGAGGTCGAGGGTGGAAGAGCCTACTGTGGCTTATTCTGAAAAAACACACAATGCATGAGAAACTAGGCTACAGTTTATAGCCCAATTAAAGGTATTGCTAGTAAACACTCATACAAATACATGCCTTATATTAAGTGCATGCACATAAGGCGTTAGAGGTACTTCAGCATTTACCCATAACACTCATACTCTTACTGTCATTTTCAGCGCTTCCAGCAGTTCCATCTATGTTCATCCGCTTCGCCTCCCCGCCGATAATGAGGGTTAGTGGGGAGCGGGTTTTTATACTCGTGCGCGCTGGCTCTTTCATAAGTAATTGAAAGATAAGGTGATTGTTACCGCCTGTGCGGGTTCCGGTGTGCGCCTAAACAGCTGCCTGGTTGCCTGTTCTTGGGCGGACCGAAGGATCTAGTGGATGAGCCCCGGTGGCACGCCCATAGTATCAGAGAGCGCATGCGCTGACCTCGCTCTACCGCTCTCATCCCCACTGTACGCCCTAACTGGTGGCACGCCCATAGTACTGAAGGGCGCATGTGCTAAACTCGCTCCACCGCTCTCATCCCCATGAATGAGACTGAACGGCACATAACAGTAGCGGTCGCTAGGGGAACACGAATACGCTTATATATAGCGATTTGTTTTTGTTAAATGTGCATGCATGTTTCTAAAGACCGCTCAATTTTGGAAAAAATGCTATCTAGTGTCAGGAGGACACTACATTATATTAAAGGCACAATTACACTAGTGTATAGCAAATCATGTTGTATGGAAGAGGAACAGAGAGTCGCATACAATAATGCGGATCCTTCTGTGTATTTACATTACGTGCATGTACACAGGATGAACTATGGAAATGTACTGCTCATGGTGCCTCACAATGAATCACTCTAGGTGACGAGGTAACCAGAGGTGGTAGTCGTGACTCAATATAACAAGTCATTACTAGGCACATACTATTAAAGCAATTTTAATAAGTGTGAACACGTATGATTGACACGTGTTTCACTTAGATTCTACCACGCGCAGCATAATGTGTGGTGTTATACGTACAGCATAGTGTGCTTTTATCTTACTTACACGTCCGGTTTGTTTGTTTCTTTTGTTTCCTATTTACCTACAGATACTCTCATATTTTAAATTTTGCACTATATGGGGAGTTGGTATCTTCACCCCGTTTCTTAGAGTGGTAACCCTCTCATACACATTGTGTAAAAGGTAGAGCCCATCACCCATCTCGGTCCTGACGAATGCTATGTACCCATATGGGACGCAGAGCAGAAACATGTTGACCATTTATCTCGGTAAAGGGATAATGAATTCCCAGATTACCCCTTACTTGTTTTAATACCATAGATCTGCCCCTTAATTAAACTACTTGGGGACAAGTTTAATGGTTTTTAAATTACACTTTCACTCACTTACGGGCCACCACTTAGTTTTAGAAGTGCATCCCTGTCTTCAGGTGTATGCCCGCCCTCTATCAAACGGAGTTTTTAGAGGGCGAGGACGGCCTATGATGAAGCATGACACCAGGTGGTGTGTGAGGCCAGTCCTTCACCTTTTGTGAGATGCCCCCAGTGGATATACATCTCTAGAGATTCTGTAGGAACCTGTAGGAAGCCTTACTAGGGACAGCCCTATTTGTGTTTAAATACTATATAGGAGGCTGGCTCGTCCCTAGGCCCTGTGCCTCTAGTTCCCTCCCCTAGTTTTACACTAGGTCTAGTGTGTGTGACGTTGCATATTGCCTGCCTCATTAATATTCATGAGGCAGGTGCAATTTGCGACCCCATTGGGAATGGCTAGCACTCCCAGGGATGGTGGCCTGCTGGTGTCAGCAGACCACCATGTCTGTGACTGCTTTTTAAATAAAGCAGTTTAAAAAAACAAAAGGCAGTACGTTTTCCTTAAAGGAAAACGGGATGCATTTAAAAAAGATAAATGAACGTTACTGTTTCATTTTTCAAGAGTAGGCAGTGGTCCGTGGGACCACTTCCTGCTCTTACAAAATATTTTCACAGCCAGTCACAAAGGTGAAGGGGTCCGCTGGGGACCCCTTCCCATTTGTGAGTGGCTTACCACCCATTTGAAATGGGTGATAAACTGCGTTTGTTTTGTGGCCACAATTGCGGCCGCAAAACAATCTTACATTGAAGTGCGAGTCACTTTTAGGAAAGGATGCCCTTGGCATGCCCCTTCCTAATAGCGTGTCCCAAACCCTATTTTGCGAGTCGGTAATAGGTTACGGACTCGCAAAATAGGGTTTGTAAATAAGGCAGACCGATTATGCAGTCGCAAACGGCCCGATTTCCCGTTTGCGACTGGAAAAAAGGTTGTACATCTGGCCTACAGCGTGCTATCAATCAATCAATCAGGGGTTCATAAAGCGCACTACTCACCCGTGAGAGTCTCAAGGAGCTGGAGGAGGGGGGGAATTCAGGTAGCTCCCGCTCATCCGAAGAGCCAGGTCTTGAGGCTCTTACTGAATGCTTGCAGCGTGGGGGGTTTGCCTGATGCTGGGGGGGAGTTTGTTCCAGGTCTTGTCCGCGATGTAGGAGAAGGATCTTCCTCCCGTTCTGGTTCTGCGGATGCGTGGGATTTCGGCCAGGGTAAGGTCGGCAGAACAGAGATTCCTCTTGGGGGCTTAGAAGAAGATTGTTAACGCACCTGTTTTTGGTATGTGTGACTGGCAAGTCTCTAGTTTGAGTCCAAAAGCATCTGCCATACCTCCCAAGTCTGAATAAGTAACTGCCAATCATTTGGCAATATTATCACATGCTGGTTACTCTCTCAAGAATATGCGCTAGTCTAAATCATATTAAGTATTTGGTAGCTCCCCACATTGAGCAGTTTTGTGACTGATGGGCAATGTCCTACAAAGAGTTCACTCGAACAGAAACAGAAATAGTGCTTCTTAAGAGCATGTGTTATAATAACAATGTGTTACATTTTGTTCCGAATTGGAGGTCACAGGATGATAAAACTAAGGGAGCAGATGAGGCTGGAGAAAATTAGTCACTGTAATCTTACCTTCTATCATTCAATACAGCCACAGGGGCACTGTCAGTGCCAAAACCGGACATTAAACTAATTTGGCTATCATCGAGGAACTGGTATTTTTCAAGATGTTTGGAAAGCTGGGGAGCCAGCAGGGGTGGCTCCTCCACTAGGGTGGAGAAGCACCGCCCCACTGCTTTCTCGCAGTACGAGAAGCAGAAACATAAAATGGTTATAATTACCATTTTATGTTTCTGCTTCTCGCACTGCGAGAACGCAGAAGGGTTTGGTTGTGGGCGGGTGGGCGTATCTGCTTTGCGAGCAGGGCTGGGCATGTGAGGAGTGGTGTGCCCACTCCTGAGTGCACATGACTGGTTTGGTCGGCCCACTGGGGCCGACCAAACCAGTCATGCGCACTCTGCCCTTCTCCATGCAGGCTGCAAGGCAGCCTACATGGAGAACATGGCCGCGCCATTAGCCCCTAGTTTGCGGCGTTCCGACCAATCACAACGCTGTTTGCAGCATTGTGATTGGCTTAGGGGTGGGACTGGGAGCCTGGCTGCCTGCTTTCTGTTCCTGCCCGAGGCAGGAGAGCAGGAGTGGAGCAGAGACGACGTGGGACCCGGCGGGCGGGAAGGTACGTTTAATTTTTTTTAATTAATAAATTGGCCCCCCCAATCCCCCCTCCCCGCGGGACCCTCCTCCCCGCGCAATCCATTGCCTCCCCACCTGCGAGTCAATGCGGCTGCGACTTGGATCCAGTACTTAAAATCAAGCTTATTATCTGCTTTTAGTTAGTTTCTGCCTGGGGCCGAAGTCTGGCTTCTTTGAAAGGGGATTGGTAATGTTTTCTTCCATTCACTTAGGACAGTGGCAGATGAAAGCAGGTATTAATGATGAAGGTAAATACATTTGTAACAACCACAGATAAAGATTTTAGAGTCCTAAATGGGCATGCATTGTATGGGAGCTGCCTTTAGAGAGGTAAACAAGGTAGAAATCTCCTCCTCTTCCTTAAATATTGGGAGAGCTGTCTGACTGTGCATGATTCCAATGAGCTTAATTTACCCCAGCAACCATACTACAACCAGATTGCTTCTCGGTGGATAGCGGCCGGGGATGGTGCCCTCCCTTTCCTTTTCGACACGGGGTATCTGCGCAGTCTGATTTCGCGCCGGTGTGTTGGCATTGACCGCTGGCATTTCCTTGCAGCATTGATGCGGAGACCGTCCACCCTATATACCACTCTGAGGGCTGGCCGGCTATGGTTGCGGCGCCCTTCTAGTCTGGCGTGTGGCGTTCACGTAGTCTGGCCTGGCGCTGGTTTGCCTGCAATAATCGCTGGTATTGCCCCGCAGCATTGGGGTATTGACCTCCCATCCTGTGAAACCCACTGACGACTGGCTGATTGAGATTGCTTCGCTCTCCGCGGCATGGGCCGCAAAGATCCCAAGCAGAGAACGCTACCCTTCGAGAAGATTGCGGACACTAACCCTCCTCGCGGCTCGAACATTGCGGAGGCAGCGCAGGGCCCGGGCCCCGAGGGCGGATCAACAGACCCAATCAATTCCCTGCTGCAGGAGATGCGGGCAGGTTTTAAAGCATTGGATAGCCGCTTTGACTCTCTTGATAAATCCCTTGCCAGCCTTGGCGCCAAAGTTCAAGTACATGACAGACGACTAGATGTGGCGGAGGCATGCATTTTCGAGGACGGGACTGCTCAATCTGTTAAAAGACTCGACCGCATGGAACGCATCCTAAAGGAGGTCGCCGTCAAAAACGAAGATTTTTTTTCATATATCATTTGCTCGTTGTACATTTCACGTATTCTTGTAAGAGCACTACCGATGATGATAGATTGTCTATTTTATTTGAAATGTTCTGTCAACCAGATGGCCAAGTTAGGTAATGTGGAGGGTCCATCGTCCCTTACCCTACTCTCATGGAATGTGAGGGGTTTAAATAATACTCGAAAGCGTAGACAGGTCATCCACTACCTACTGAGACACAAGGTGGACATTGCTTACTTACAGGAGACGCATCTTTCCAAGTCAGACAGGGCGCATTTGGGGGCTAGCTGGGGCCCTCATAGATATTTTGCAAACTACAGCAACTACGCTAGAGGTACAGCCATTTTGATACACAACAGGGTTCCATTCTGCCACAGAGCCACTCTCCAAGACAGCGAAGGGAGGTACCTGGCAGTGTCGGGATCTATCTTTGGTAGGGAAATTACATTAGTATGCATATACGCCCCCAACACGGACGATCCAGACTTTTTCCACACTGTATCGACGCAGTTGAGTAAACTAGACTCGCTGACTCTGCTCATGGGCGGAGACTTCAACCTACTCCCTGACCCCATCGCAGACAGTACCTCAATGACGCACGACTCTAAGCCACGGGCCCGCCGGGCTCTCCAGGAGCTCTGTGACCGGTACACCCTGCTAGATGTTTGGTGGAAACGGAATCCCACCACTACAGAATACACACACTATTCAGGCCAACACAACACATGGACGAGGATTGATTTTTGGCTTATAACACCAGATATATTTGGCTGGTGTTCTTTGGTTGAAACGCTCCCCAGGACCTATTCGGACCACTCTCCAGTTAAGATGCTCTTACGGATCCCTCGCCCTGAGGGCTTTGAGCGACAATGGCGGTTTCCTAGCCGCGCCTTACAGGATGAAGTCTTTAGGGCTGAAATCCATGAGGCTATTGAGGACTATTTTATGATCAACACAGGTTCGGTGGACACGTGGGCTGTGCTGTGGGAGGGATTTAAAGCGGTTCTTAGAGGCACATGTATTGCCAAACACGCCGGAGTACTCAAAGACCTACGCAACACCTTAGCACAACTTGAGCGAGACCTAAAGGCATTAGATGAGGCATCCACACATCAAGTAACATCCGCGTCTGGGAATAGACGAACGGTTCTATTGGAGGAATATAGAGAAACGGCGGACAGGGAAATTCTATTTTTAGGAAAATACCAGACGGCTAGGCGCTACGGGGAGGGTGAACGCCCAGGGAGGGTCCTGGCTCAGTTACTAAGACCACCCTATCACAAAACTTATATTACCGAACTGAAGACCCCCGACTCACATACCCACACCTCCACTAACGACATTCAGAGTAGCTTCCTAGATTTTTTTTCAAAGTTATATACGACTACCCTTGGAGATGATTCTGTGGCGCAGGAAAACTATCTAGACGAAATAGCATTAGTCTATTTGGAAAAACACATGCAGGATTTCCTGGCTGAGCCCATCTCAGTCGCAGAGGTGCTGCTAGCCATTGACACTATTCGGGGCTCCTCAGCGCCTGGACTAGACGGGTTTACGGGGGTGTTTTACAAAACATTTAAAGACATACTGGCCCCGAAACTCATTGAAGTATACGCTGAAGCTTTAGAAAAACAGATCCTCCCCCCCACTCTACGCGAGGCGGTCATAATTCTGCTTCCCAAACCAGGCAAGGACCCCTCACAATGTGGCTCTTATCGCCCGCTATCCCTCCTAAATTTGGATTATAAGATCTTGGCAAAGGTCCTATCAAACAGATTATCCCAACTGATGGAATTCATAATCTCACCAGCTCAATCCGGTTTTGTACCCCATCGCTCCACCTCCCTCAATCTCCGCACGTTGTTCTCGGTCATTCATAGGATTAATCCCGACACACCAGCAGCTGCTATCTTATTAGACACAGAAAAGGCTTTTGATTCCTTGGAGTGGCCCTTTTTTCTCTCCATAATGCGCCGCATGGGCATGCCCATGGGCTTTATCGCCACGACGACTCTGCTGTATTCTAAACCTACTGCCCGTTTGCGCTTAAATGGTACACTCTCCGCTCCTTTTCAGCTTACGCGTGGCACAAGACAGGGCTGCCCTCTTTCCCCATTATTGTTTGTCTTGGCCATGGACCCACTCGTGAGGCACTTCCAAGAGAAACATTTGCACAGGGGGCTGCAATTCAACACTGGCCCCCTATTGGTATCGCTTTACGCAGACGATACAATACTTTATGTTAGACATCCCAAAGATAATTTACACAAATTGATCAGAGAAATCATAAGATTTGGCCGTTTTTCTGGACTGGGCATTAATTGGCACAAATCAGTCAGATTCCCATTGACGAGCAGTACGCAACCTTGGGCCCTGGAGTTCCCTCTAGAATGGTGCACCGAATCAGTGAAATATTTAGGCATACACGTACACCTGGACACAGCTCAAATATCGAGCCTCAATTACGGGCGAGCAGTAGACACATTAACCACTCAAATAGAGAAATGGTTACGACTTCCTTTGTCACTGGCCGGACGTGTGGCCATAATAAAGATGTTAGTCCTTCCCAAATTTCTATATTATTTCAATAACATACCGATCCCACTCAACAACCAATTTTTTAACACACTTAATTCTCTCCCGAGCCGCTTGGTATGGGGTGGTGGGCAGGCACGGGTCCGTTGGGCTGTCCTTACATTACCGTATATAAGAGGGGGTTATAATGTTCCAGACTTCCAGCTTTACTATTTAGTGGCACAAAGCAGCTATGCCTTTGCCTGGTACCACCCTGATGCCCGGATTCCCTATTTGAAGCCTGAGGCAGACCTTGTATTTCCAGAGCGCCTATCGACGCTCCTCCCCATGGGATTCCCCAGAGACCCACAGGACATCCAAACCGTCTCCACCACGTGCTGGGCGTGGCATAAATTATGCCGAATCACTGGCACAGAGAGGCTATATTCCACCGCCCTCCCTGTAGTAAACCCGCGTTTCCTCCCCATAACGGGTGAAAAACTGGTACAGCGCACCCTGACACAGTTCGCACTGACGAGACTGGGTGACCTATATCCGGATGGTCACATTTTTTCCCCCCTCAGAAGACGCACGTTTTACTCCTAGTAGCGTTATGGACAAATTTGTTTTGGGCCGTATCCGCTCCGCATTACGAGCCACTTTTCCGATGTTCCCACTTGAGCCAGCTTCATTTTCTCCTCTGACATTGATCATAGATAGCGCGGACTGCTCACACCTGATCTCCAAGCTTTATAAGGCATGTGCCCTACTGAAGCCTGTACGAGATGACAAAATTCGTAGTGCATGGGAGAAGGACTTAGGAATTACCATCACTGATGTCCAATGGGCTTACTGCTGTGCGGTTACACATGACGTCTCCCTGAACAGCAGGCACAAACTGCTACACTTCAAATTCCTGCGCCGCACCTATTTCACCCCAGGCCTTTCTCACAAAATAGACCCAGCTAGGCCACATACATGTCACAAATGCTCCGCGCCGCATGCGGACTTCGCTCACCTCTCCTGGACATGCTCTTACCTGCAAAGTTATTGGGAACAAGTTCACCACACGTTAGGCCAGATGTTACACATTCCCCTGTCCCCAATTCCGGAAGTGGCACTATTAGGATATACACTTGCCTTCCCCAAGAGAATCCGCAGGTTTGCGTCCCTTAGCTTTTTATTAGCCAAGAGAGAAGTGGCTATCCACTGGGGGCGGAAGACTTCCCCAAATGTTCAGGGTTGGTTACGCAGTCTCGCCTATTGCAATGTAAACAGTGAACTTTATGCAAGTTTGATGCCCAGCACATCCCGCCCCAAAGATATCTGGAAGCCCTACAAGTCCTATGTCGAGGCGCTCAGGCAGGAGTCTGAATCCCCACTAGAACATGGCATAACCCCTGAGGGGGTGGGGTGATCCTACATTCACAGCTGTCTGGATTCTTATGTATACAAGTCAGTGAATCGCGCAATTACATGTTGATTTCTGGGAGCGGAAATGCTCTGTCGATGCTTTTTTGTTGATTATACAATGGATGGGATTGTATCAGTGGGGCCCTTCCATAATGTACGATTAATGTCGTTAATGATTATTTTGTTTGGTAACTGGTTGAATGTTTGCGCACGGCAAAAGACGCTATCTCGGTAAGATGTGACAATTAACGATCACGACATTATGTACGAATATGTACCTGTGATTCTTTTGTAAGAAGTACATGGAAAATAAAGTTTAAAAAAAATATATATTGGGAGAGCTGTGAGAAGAGTGACAAAAAGGCAAAGGCTTGTAATCATGCTGCATGAGACAAAATGAACCTTCAAGCTGGGTAATAAAATCAAGAATGGCCTTCATTTGCTCAGAGAAAATAAGCCAAATTGTCACAAACAAGTTGGGAGGGAACAGACATTTTGAAACCGGGCAGATTGGTGGGATTGGAGACTACTTGGAATAGAGCATTTGGGGAGTTGGAGGCCTCATTCATAGAATTTGAAATAAAAGAGATCCTAGTAGCAGTAAGAGACAGTTTGTATTGCATGAACTATGGACATACAACTCTGTATTTTTCACATGCAAAGGTGGAGGGGTTGTTGCCCTGTTTCCTTTCCTTCCTCTAATCGTAACTGTGAATACCTAAATTACATCCAGAATTTGCTACTCTCCTAAGGATGATACTTTGCTTTTTATCGGATCATTGCTGGTGTTTTCTTTAGCTCTGTACACCACACACAGTCACATTCAAGGCACCAGGAGTAAAGATAGAGGGGAAACTAAGGGCCTCATTTAGAGCTTGGTGTAGCTCTGCTGGTGAACACATCTTCCTGAAGCTGTTTCTGATTCACAATGCAGAACTCTGTTCTGTGCGCACATATCCATTTACGTATGATTTGGAATTTAAAATTCAACTTGGAATCAGGCTATAAGAGCAGACTGTACGTTTATAAAAGGCAGGGAGAAATAATGTCAATAGAGATTTGTCTATCTCGGTATTGCCATTTTTATGGCCTTGCTGTGTGGTAGGATTTGAGTATCTTGTATTGTGTTGTAGTTGTACAGTGCTTCATGCTCCTACTAGGCACTAAGGCACATTTGTAGAGGAGCAGCAGCTGCCCTGTGGGGTCCATAGAGTGCCCAGTGAGTGTTGCTTAGGCTGCCTTTGTGGGGAGTGTTTTTGTGTCATGCATCAGGATCTGCCTTACATTCTTAGGATGCTTTGCTGCTATGCCACTGCATGAATGTGAAGAGAAAATGAGGGAGAGATAGGTTGATTAAGCATTCACACATTTCAGTTCTAGTTGATGGACAGAAGTGTGTGAGGGTGGTCTGAGGAATGGGCTGAGGAAGAGAAAGCTAAACACCATGAGGCACAAGAAGCAGTGAACAGTCTCTTCTATCTAGAAATGGTTTTGATGACTAGAGAGGCTGAAGTGTGCAGGATCAATTTGGAAGAATCTTTTTAATTTTACAATAGCAACTCTCATACTTGTTGTTAAAAGAAAATAAAACTGATGGAGCCAAGCTTCATGGTGACAAAGATATGTCTTTTTGATGGGTAATAAAAGGGTATTATCAGCTGAGTTCTGGACTGTGTCCTTCTAACTAATGGAAAGTTATAAAAAAAGGTTTGCACTAAGTTATGTATTACTTAAAGTATACATTTTTTAACAAAATTGCTTTTTCTTAAAGACTACATCTCTTTACACATACTGTGTGAAACTATGTTATACAGGGTGTAATACAGTTTTATAATAATGACTTGCATATTTCAGTCACAGGCTGGGTCCTCCTATGACTATAAATGCTCCCTTGAGCCATTGAGCTGACGAGCTAGTGGAGATGCACCTGTGCGCCTGTGAGAGGTAGTGAGACCTGTAAGAATTGTGGCAGCCTGCTCAGCAACCCCAGAAGAAAATCGTTTTTGATCTCTACTGATGACGGATAAAATCCAGAAACACGTGTCTAGAGATGACAGCACTAATCTGCACCAACTTTGGTGGAACACTCCAGCAAAATACCAAGTAAGCATGCACTACAAACTGCATTTACCAGAATGCTAAGGGGCGAACTGTGCTGGGAGGTCAGCAGTGTGCTCCCACCCCTTCCTGTATAAATGCAGGTCATTAACTAACTGAGCTTTCCTAACATAAACAAATGCTTTTGCAATGATTACTTTAACTTGCATTAATTTTTCATTTAATGTTTGTGTTTTATACTTTTTATGTCTTTACATGAAGATGAAAGGCCCACAAAATAGTCATAGAATGTTTTGTTCTGTTTTTTAACCACGTCTCTGGCACTAACGTGCCCCGTTGCACTTAGAATCACAAGTCCATCCTTGAACTACAACCTCAGATGACCTGTGACACATACTGAAGGCGGAACGCACTGGAAACCAATTTCCAGTTCAGCCTGCACAGATCAACTAAAAAACCTGTGAGTGTTCTAGAAACTTCAGCAGGCCAGGCTAAGACACAAGATGGGGGGGGGGGCTACTCCAAACCAATCTACTATTAGGAGCACCCATGTATTACTGCTGTTTTTCTTGAACTGATGCTTCCACTCTTTGAACACAAGTGCTGCACTTGTAAATAAATGAGGGATGAATAATTTAATGCTGGTAGCGTACCTGGAACAAGCCCGAAACACTCGTTACCACACTCCCAAGGGCAGCACCTCTGATCAGCAAGACAGGCTGAGTCATCCTTACAGCCAGATGGTTTTGGACTACCAGCACATACAGAAGCAATCCATGGACAGGAAAATGGTGGATCTGTAATGTGAAAAAACTGAAATCTAGAGTACAGTAAGATACCAGTGAAGCACTGATCAAACCAAATCCAAAATCCAGAACACACCAAGGGCCTGATGTACTAAGGATGCACATGCTAAAAGTGGTCCAAATTTGTGCGCCAACGTTTACCAAATACATTGCTTTTTTGTGAATTGTAGAATGTACTAATAGGTCGGTTTTGCAAAATACCAAATCATAGTGGGTCACTATTCCACCTACATCATGAATATTAATGAGATAAGTTGCAAAATGCGACTCACTGTGGCTCACTTTCATTACAGTGATAATGCTCTGCTGGGGTCAAGAGACCACTATGTCTACTCCTAAAAATGTTTTTGTTAACATTTACAAAGGGGAAGGGGTCTCTTCCAGACCCCTTCCCATTTGTGAACGTGTTACCTCCTAGTTTGAGGTGTCTGTAACATATTGATGATTGCAGTTGCAAATCATTGATAAATACCTTGAGGAATTTCAAATTCGGATGAATGCCCTAAACACACCCCTTCCAATTTCAAATTTGATATGATTCAATAATGAGTTGCAAACTCTACATACCCAAAAGCTATTTTGAGGTCATAAAAAGCTCAGATCACAGGAAAACTTAGCATTATCTGGCAATGCAGAAAAAACTATGGGTCTTAATTACAAGCGGCTTGCGTCACTTTTGCGTCATTTTTAACATGGGAAACGTGACGTACGGGTGGCGCAAGGGGCTTGTAAGTAATCCCCTATAGGTTATAACATTTTTGTGGAGATTCATCAAATGGGTGCAAAGTCATTAACAGTCAAAAATACGCGGAATTCTTATCTCTTGTAATCCTACCTATGAGTGTGTATATATATATATATATATATATATATATATATATGTATGTATGTATGTATGTGTATATATATATATATATATTACCTACTGGCGGTCACCAGTAGGTAGTTACTGTTCGGACCTTGTTTCTATTCAAAAAGCATTTTTTCTTTTGACTCAGGTCAGCTCCTGTCTTGAAAGTTTAGGGGTGATTCGTCGAGCGGGGGCCGAGAAAAAAGGGGGGTCCCAAAACACGTTTTCCCCATGTTAATTTCCATAGGAACTTTAGACAAAGCTACAGCCCGAACTGCTGAACGGAATAACACCAAATTTGGGAAAAAGGTAGGTCTTGGCCCAGAAATCATGCTTTTTTTAAATGGTGTAAATCCATTCAGTAGTTCCTGAGAAATAAAAAAAAATAATATTTCGATATCTGAGGGACGAGGAGGATTCGCGAACCCTCCCGAGAACAAGCTTCATTGTGATTGGCTGCCAACACTCCAAACCAGAATGTGTTGGCAGCCATTTTGCGACTCGGTTGAACTGAGTCACATCAAAAAGATAAAAAGAGGTTATAAATGAAGGAAAGGGGGCAGGGTAGAAACACCCTGACCCCCTAGGGCTGGTCAGGGGGTCATGAAAAGCATTTTTTTTGGTGTTTTCGGCAGAAGAAGCGCGGTCTCCGGTGCTTCGTTTTGATGTGCCCCTGGGTGGGCCAGGTCCCGTGGGTATCTGTTACATTTATTTACCGCCACCTCCCCAGGGCTTAATTAATTATGGGGGGCCCCGCCAAGCCCCGGGGACTGCCACCCAGGGCTTTTGTTGTTTTTTTGGGGGGGCCACGCAGCCCCCCTCCCGTACTATGTTAAAAAAAAAAAAGGAGGCAATGCCCTGGGGGTGGGGTCCCCGGGGCCAACATTGGCCTCAGGAGGGGGGCCACATGTCCCCCCTCCATAATTTAAAAAAATAAATAAATGCTGCAGGCCCCGGGGGATGGGGTCCCCAGGGTGAATACTGAATTATGGAAGTGGGGTGTTTTTTTACTTTCTATTTTGAAGTCGCGACCCCAACGCGGCTCTCAGCACGGTCCCCTGTGTAACGTCGCGTTGGATTCGCGAATCCACCTCAAATAAATAATTTAGTAGTATATAATTTAGAAGGTAGTGTTGTATTTGAGAAGTTGTTTTAAAGAGGTAGTGTCATTGAAGTTAATGACAAGATTAAAATTGATACAGTTAGTAAAAATATATCAAATTAAAAATTAAGCCTGAAAAGTGTATTGTGTTGTAGTACATTGAATTCATGCTTTTGCAGATGCGCGACAGGTGCGCAAATCCACAAAATTTTTTAAAAAGAGTATGTATGTGTAAAAAAATTTAGATTCACTATTGTGTTATAGGGTGGCTCTAAAAAGAGCCCTTGTTTTCATTATGAGTTTGTTGTAGCTACATGTAAGTGCGGATGCAGAGCTTTAGGTTGTTGAGAAAGACTCTGTTTCCTTGATCTGTGAAGTGTACTCCATCACTTCTGTAGATGTCATCCATATCAAAACATAGCTTGTTGTTATAGATGGAGCCCATCCTATGGTCTCTGAGGTAAGCAGAAACAGCTTTATTGACATTCTTCCTAGCTTTCTCAATCTGTGGACAGAATTGATTTGACCACTTCCATTTCTGTCTTTGGTATATATTTGAGTATACAAAGACAGTTTGAGGCAAAAGCAACATAATTTGTGCAAAGGTGTCCTTCATTAGCATTTCCAGACCTACCCCAGTCAATGTGCCTAGGTCATTGCCACCACAGTGCACAATCATGAGGTCAGGGGGTTGGAGATACAAAAAGATTTTAACCAAAGGCATCAATTGGTGCCACTTTAATCCTCTCTGTGCAATCCATTTAATATCCACATTTTGCAAAGCTAGGTCTTTGTCAATACCTCTGCATTCAGCATACCTTTTGCACCAGAAAACATAGCTGTGCCCAACAATCCATACTGTAAGCATCTTGAAGGGATGTCTGGAAGCAATGAAAAGATGTCTGTAGCTGAGGTAGTCAGTTGGTAGAATAGAGGTATGTAAAATGGTGGACAAGATGCGTTTTAAAAAAAAGTAGAGAATTGATTGCCTGTTTAAGAACATTGTACATTCAAAAATATGGTGCATGTTACTTTCTTTAAAAAGCATGTTTCTTATTGGTTAGTAAAAAATGTTTGAAAGATACAGTTGATAGGCTAAGGTCATATTTTGCAAACGTCAACCACACCTGCTGTTTGCATTTGTAACCTTGTGTGTTGAACTTGAAAATATGGTGAACTTGTGACCTGTCAGTTCAGTTGAATGTTTCATGAACTGTTACTATGGAAACTGGCATTAAGCAGAATGGGGAAGGGTTGAAACTTAACTGTGGACTTAAAATGTGAAATTGTAATTTATATATAAGTGTTATTAGATGTTATTAAAGTATAATTTCCCAAGTCAGTACTATCTTTAGAAGTGGTGTGTTCTTAAAAGAATAGTGGTATTTTTATTTGTACTATATTTTTGAACTCTCGTATGGATTCGTGGCTCCATCGCGTTGGTGCACGGTGGAGTCGCGACTCCAAAAAATTCCAGAACCAGTTTGGGCACTTTTAGAAGTCAGTTGGTCAGGGTTTATATGTCTAACCAATAGAAATATGTTTTACAATCTGAAATTATGTAGGAAGCAATGTGATTTGTTACTTACATTTATTTGTGTGTCGAAAGAGAGGGAAAGTTTGCCATTACTGGTTTTACCTTGTTGAGAGTGGTGCATTACATTGATTGTGTGCATAAGAAAATCTTTTATGAGTTTTTGATATTCCATATTCTACATATCAATTTAGAACTGGTGAGTTATAAATTTGTGAGGTGTATTATGTAATAGCTTTATTTTTAAACTTAAAAAATTATTCAAGAACTGTGATGTTTGAAATATATTATTAAATGTAGAGCTGTGTATTGTAGTTTGTTTTATTGTACTTAAATGTTGTTTGAAATAGATTCTGTATAGTAATATGTGTATATTGGAAGATGGATTAGTGATTATGATAGTTTGTTTTAGTGTGTGGATATGTACATTTGTAGTATACCGCATCATTTTAGGTTCCACTTTCAAATTGGAAGTGCAGTCTGTCAAGTTTTAAGTATGTCTGAAGTATGTCTCTACTTGTATATTTATTTTCATATGTCTTATACATTTGAAGGTGCATGATGTATAACAAAGAGGTGTTGTTGCTTTTTATGTGGTAGGCTCAAGACTGTGAGTAGTAGTAGAATGGTGAAGATGCATCATACAATTGTGGTTTAAAAGATGTTGACATAAGATAGTAGTGATTAGGCTACCTTTTATAAGTCTCTATAGAGGTACAGTTGAAATATGCCACATAATGTTTGGTTTTTGCTTGAAATTGGAAGTTTGTTCTGTGAATTTTTGAGGTGTGCATAGTGTTGTGGTACAGACATATGCATGCATGCTTTCAGGAATATGGTGAGATTTATAGCAGAGACATGTGAAGGGGTCCTGCTTTGTATTTGGCTAGGTGTAACATTATAAGTAGTTGTAGAATGGTAAAACAGCAGCACAAAAGTAAGGTTTGAGATATGTTTGTAGAGATATTATTTTTTAGAGTAATTTGTATGAGTGTGTGGAAAGCTACATTTCATATATACTGCATCATTTTCAGATTGTGTTTGAAATTTGAAGTGTAGTCTGTGAAGTTTTAAGCTGTGGATGGTGTTGTGACTGAGGTATGTCTCTAGTTCCACTATATTATGGTACGTGTTATGCATCTGAAGATGATAGATGTATAAAACACAGGTATACATCTATCTGTATATTGCTTTTATATATGATGCCGCTAGCAAAAGGTACAGACATATGCATGCATGCTTTAGGAATATGGTGAGACTTACAGCAGAGACTTGTGAAGGGTTGCTATTTTATATTTGTGTAGGCCCAATAACATAAGTACTTGCAGAATGGTGAAGCTGCAGCTCAAAACTGTGGTTTAAAACATGTTGGCAGAGGAATTAGTGATTGGGGTATTTTGTATGAGTCTGTTGAAAGGTATGGTTGAAATATATCACAATATTTTAGGTGTCTATTTGAAATGAGAAGTGAAGCTTCTTAAATTTTAGGATCTGCATGGTTTTGTGACTGCGGTATGTGTGTACTAGCAGATGTATTTTCATATTTGTTATGCATCTGAAGATGCTAGATTTATAAAATACAAGTATAGATCTATTTGTATGTTTCTTTTATATATGATGATACTAGGAAAAGGTAAAGATATATGCATACATGCTTTTAGAAATATGGGGAGACTTTCAACAAAGATAAGTGAAGGGTTGCTTTGCTGTTAGCTATGCTCAATACATGATTAGTACTAGAATAGTGAAGCAGCAGTAGTAGAAAAGTGATGTTTAAGATATGTTGGGAGAGGAATTATTGATTATGGTACTTTATAAGAGTTTGTGTAAACGTTTACTTGAAATATGCCGCATAAATCTAGGTGTGTGTTTGAAATGTTACGTGTACTCTGTTAAGTTTTAAGGCCTTTATTGTCTTGTGAGTGTGGATATGTTTCTACTTGCACATGTATTCTGATATGTGTTATGCTTTTGGCAATAGGTACAGATAGAAGCATGCATGCTTTTAGGAATATGGTTAGAGTTATGGAAGAGACATGTAATAGGTTGCTGCCTTATGTTTGACTAGGCCCAATATTCGTAGAATGGTGAAGCTGCAGCACAAACGTGAGTTTTAAGAAATGTTGGCAGAGGGATTACTGATTAGGCTACTTTATATGAGTCTGGGGAAAGGTGCACTTAAAATACACTGCAGAAATGTAGGTGTGTGTTTCAAATGTAAAGTGCAGTCTATTTGTTCATTTCTTTTATATATGATGATGATTTCAAAAGGTAGACACATATGCATGCATGCTTTCAGGAATATAGTGATATTTATAACAGACACATGTGTAGGTTTGATGCTTTATATTTGGTACACCCAACACCCTGAGTAGTTACAGAATGGTGAAGCTGCAGTACAAAAGTGTACACCATGTCATAAACCTCACTTTTGTGTTGCAATTTCACTATTCTGCTACTACTCAGGATGTTGGGCGTAGTCAAATACAAAGTAGCAATCCATCATTTGTCTCAACTGTAAGTGTGCAATCACATAGCCACTACTGATGCACTCATCCATTCACTGAGGCACTATGTATGCAGTCCTTCAATCAGTGAGGCACTACCCTTGCACTTGTGCAATCACTCATGCTTTACGCATGCAGTCCTTCAATACTCCAGGAACTATCCATGCAGTTATAAAATCACCCAGGCACTACCTATGCCTCCTCCAATCTCCCAGGCTCTACCCCTGCACTCATGCAATCACCCATGCACTACCTATGCAGTCATGCAATATCCCAGGCACTATCCATGCAGTTAGAAAATCACCCAGGCACTACCTATGCACTCTTCCAATCACCCAGGCACTACCTCTGCACTCATGCAATCACCCAGGCACTACCTATGCAGTCATGCAATAACCCAGGCAGTACCCTTGCACTCCTCTAATCACCCAGGCAGTACCCATGCAGTCCTTCAATCACCCAGTCAATACCCATGCACTTACAAAATCACCCAGGCACTACGTATGCAGTCCTCCAATCACCCAGGTACTATCCCTGCACTCATGCAATCACCCAGGCATCAGCCATGCACTCCTTCAATCACTCAGGCAGTACTCATGCACTTATAAAATCAACCAGGCTCTACCAATGCACTCCTCTAATCACGCTGACACTACCCCTGCACTCATGCAATAACCCAGGCATTACTCATGCACTCCTGCAATCACCCATCCAGGTCCCATTCATTTATAAAATCACCCAGACACTACCTATGCACTCATGAAATCACCCAAGCACTACCTCTGCACTCATGCAATCACCTAGACACTATCTATTCACTCATGCAATAATCCAGGCAGTACCCATGCACTCCTCTAATCACCCTAACACTACTCATGCAGTCATGCAATCACTCAGGCAGTACCCGTGCACTTTTCCAATCACCAAAGCACTACCCCTGCACTCACACAATTAGCCAGGTATTATCCATGTACTCCTTCAATCACTCAGGTACAGTGGCGGCTCGCATAGGGAGTGCTGCGGGTGGTGGGGCAGGGCGGGGGAGGGGCAGGGTGGGGGGTAGTAAACTCAGACATACGACAGAACGGAGGAATGTATTAATTACTTTCCTCCGTTGCGTTGTATGTCCGAGTTTACTACCCCCCACCCTCCCCCGCCCCAACCGCCCCGCAGCACGCCCTATGCGAGCCGCCACTGCTCAGGTAGTAGCCATCCACTTCTTCAATCACCCAGACATTACCCCTGCACTAATGAAGTCACCCAGGCATTAGCCGTACACTCCTTTAATCATCTGTGGAAAGGTATGCTTGAAATACACCATATGATTTTAGGTCTCTACTTGAAATGAGAAGTGCTTGAAATACACCATATGATTTTAGGTCTCTACTTGAAATGAAAAGTGCAGCTTCTTAAGTTTTAAGGTGTGCATCATTTTGTGACTGAGTTATGTCTGTACTTGAACATGTATTTTCATATGTGTTATGTATCTAAAGATGGTAGATGTATAAAATGCAGGTATATATCTATTTGTATGTTTATTTTATATATGATGGCACTAGGGAAAGGTTGTTGCTTTGTATTTTGGTAGGCTGTACATCTGAGTAGTAGTAGAATGGTAAAGCAGCAGGAGCAGTAAAGTTATGTTTAAGATATGTTGGGTGAGGAATTACTGATTATGGTGGTTTAAAAGAGTCTATGTAAAACTTTACTTGAAGTATGCCACATAAATCTAGGTGTCTGTTTGAAATGTTAAGTGTAGTCTGTCAAGTTTTAAGGTCTGCATGGTCGTGGGATTGATGTATTTTCTAGTTGCATATGTATTCTCATGTGTTATGCATCTGAAGATGCTACATGTATAAAAGAGAACTATATCTTTCTTTGTATGTTTCAATTATATATAGTAGTGCTAGTACAAAGTAGAGACACATGCATACATGCTTTCAGGAATATGGTGAGATTTATAACAGAGCTATGTGTAGGTTTGATGCTTTATATTTGGGTAGGCCCAATATCCTGAGCAGTTAGAGAATGGTGAAGCTGTACTAGAAAAGTGTACACCATGTCATAAACCACACTTTTGTGTTGCTATTTCAGTATTCTTCTACTACTCAGGATGTTGGGTGTAGTCAAATATAAAGCAGCAACCTGAACACATGTCTCAGCTGTAAGTCTGCAATGACCCAGGTACTACCCATGCACTCATACATGCACTAAGCCACTATATATACAGTTCTTCAATTAGTCAGGCACTTCCCCTGCACTTATGCAATCACTCAGGCACTACCTATGCACTCTTTCAATAACGCAGGTACTACCCCTATACTCATGCAATCACCTATGTACTATCTATGCACTCCTCCAATCACCCAGGTGCTACCTGTGCACTTATACAATTACCCAGGTACTACATATGCACTTCTCTAACCACCCAGGCACTATCTCTGCACTCTTCCAATCACCCAGGCAGTACAGATGTACTGATGCAATCACTGAGGTGCTACCGATGCACTCATAGATGTACTCAGCCACTTCCCCTGGACTCATGCAATCACCCAAGGACTACCCATGCAAGTTCTCCAATCATCTAGGCACAACCCTTGCACTCATGCAATCACCCAGGTACTACCTATGCATTGTTCCAATCAGTCAGGCACTACCCATGCATTCCTCCATATACCAAGGCAGTACCTGTGAATCACTCAGGCATTACCCTTGCACTCATGCAATCACCCAGGCATTCCTATGCAGTTCTTCAATCACTCAGACAGTACCCATGCACTCCTCCAATCAACCAGGCACTGGCCATGCACTCATGCAACCACCCAGGCGTTACCTATGCACTTCTTCAATCACTCAGGTAGTACTCATGCAGTCCTCTGATTTCATAGGCACTACCCCTGCACTCATGTAATCACTCAGGCACTATCCATGGAGTTATCCATGCTCTCAGTCACAACTTGTGCACTCATTCCATTTACCGATGCACTCATCAAATCACTCAGGCAGTACTTATGCACTCATGTAATCAGCAGTTACTATTCATCCTCTTCTGCAATTACCCAGCTAGTATTCTTGCACTCATACAAACACCTAGACACTACTGTTGTACTCATTCATTCATGTAGGCACTACTTATACACTCATTTATACATTCAGGGTCTATTCATGCCTTTATCCATGCACACAATCTCTACATCTGCACTTATGCAACCAGTTAATCAGTATCCAATGTCTCCTGCAATTATACAGACATTACCCTTGCACTCATGGAATCATTCAGGCACTACCCATGGAGTCATGCAATCACTGAGACACACCCATCATATATCTTAGCTGTAAGTCTTAACATATTGTGGAAACCATGTATACATATTTCTGTACCTTTTGGTAGCAATATCATATATTAAAGTAATATACAAATAAATGTATACTTGTGTTTTATATGTCTAGCATCTTCAGATGCATAATATGTATCAGAATACATGTGCAAGTAGAGATATACCTTAGTTACAACACAATGCAGACCTTAAAACTTGACAGATTGCTGTTCACATTTGTATCAGATAATGAAAATTATGTGGTATACTTGAAGTGTTGCTTTCCACAGACTCATACAAAGTAGCGTTATAACTGATTCTTGTCTTAATATGCCTTAAACCTCACTTTTGTGCTGCTGCTTCATCGTTGTATGACTACATAGGGTGTTAGGCCTAGTCAAATATATAGCAGCAATCTTTCATATGTCTCTGGTGTAAGTCTCACCATCTTCTTAAAAGCATGTATGCATATGTCTGTACCTTTTGTTAGTAGTACCATATATCAAAGAAACATACAAATAGATGTATACCTGTGTTTTATATGTGTAGTATGTTCAGATGTATAACACATATCACAATATATGTGCAAGTTCATACATATCTTAAACAGAAGGTTCATACATATCTTAAACAGAAGACCATGAAGACGTTAAAAGTTGAGAGAGTGCACTTCATATTTCAAAGAGACACTTAGATTTATTTAGTGCACTTCAAGTGAACTTTTCCAGAGTCTTACAAAGTATCATAATCACTAATTTGTCACTCAACATATGTTAAACATTAATTTTCCTGTGCTGCTGCTTTACCATTTTGCAGACAGAAGCAACAGAGGTGCAGAAGGAGGCAGGAGTAGTGCACAAACAGGCAAAAGAAGTACAGAAAGATCCAAGAGCAGTGCAGAAAGAACCAACATGGGTGTAGGAGGAGGCAAGAGGGGTGCAGAAGGAGCCAAGAGAGGTATATAAATGTGCAAGAGAGGTGTAGAAAGAAGCAACAGAGGTGCAGAAGGAGACAAGACAACTGCAGAAAGAGGCAAGACAGTTGCAGAAATAGGCAAGAGATGTGCAGAAAAAGGGAGCAGGGGTGCAGAAAAAGGCAAGAGAAGTGCAGAAAGAGGGAAAAAGGATGTAGAAAGAGGTAAGAGCGGTGCAGAAGGAGTAACAGAAGTGCAGAAAGAAGCAAGAGTAGTGGAGAAAGAAGTAAGAGAGGTGTAGAAAGAGGCAAGTGTGGTATAGAAAGAGACTAAAGAAGTGCAGAAGGAAGCAACAGAGGTGTAGAAAGAGGCAAGTGGGGTACAGAAAAAGGCAAGAGAAGTGCAGAAAGAAGCAACAGAGGTGCAGAAAGAGTCAAGAGGGATGCAGAAAGAGGCATGAGAGTTGCAGAAGCAGACAAAAGAGGTGCATAAAGAAGGAAGAGCAGTACAGAAAGAACCAACAGAGGTGTAGAAGTAGGCAAGAGGGGTGCAGAAATTTACACGAGATGTGCAGAAAGGAGCAAGAGCTTTGCAGAAAGAAACAACAGAAATGCAGAAAGAGGCAAGAGGGTTGCAGAAAGAGGCAAGAGAGGTTCAGAAACAGGGAAGAAGGATGTCAAAAGAGGCAACAGGGGTGCAGAAGGAGTAACAGAAGTATAGAAAGAAGCAACAGAAGTGCAGAAAGAAGTAAATGAGGTGCAGAAACAGACGAGGGGTGCAGAAAGAGGCAAGAGAAGTTAAAAAAGAAGCAACAGAGGTGCAGAAAGAAGCAATAGGGGTACAGAAAGAGGCAAGAGAGTTGCAGAAAGGAGCAACAGAGGTGCAAAAGGAGGGAAGAGAACTACAGAAAGAGGCAAGAGAGTTGCAGAAACAGGCAAGAGAGGTGCAGCAAAAGGGAACAGGGGTGCAGAAAGAGGCAAGAGGGGTGTGAAAAGAAGCAAAAGAGGTGCAGAAAGAAGTAAGAGTAGTAGACAAAGATGCAATAGAGGTGCAGAAAGAGGCAACAGTGATGCAGAAATAGGCAGGAGAGTTGCAGAAACAGGCAAAAGAAGTGCATAAAGAAGGAAGAGCAGTACAGAAAGAACCAACAGAGGCATAGAAGTAGGCAAGAGGTGTGCAGAAATTTATACGAGATGTGCAGAAAGAAGCAAGAGCATCGCAGAAAGAAACAACATAAATGCAGAAAGAGGCAAGAAGGCTGTAGAATGAGGCAAGATTAGTGCAGAAAGAAGCAAAAGAAGTACAGAAAGAGGCAAGAGGGGTGCATAAAGAGGCAACAGAGGTGCAGAAAGAGGGAAGAAGGGTGCAGAAAGAGGCAACCGGGGTACAGAAAGAAGCAAGAGAGGTGCAGAAAGAAGCAAGAGAAGTGCAGAAAGAAGCAACAGAGGTGCAGAAAGAGGCAAGAGGGGTACAGAAAGAGGCAAGAGAGGTTCAGAAAGAAGCAACAGAGCTGTGGAAAGAGAAGAGAAGTACAGAAAGAGGCAAGAGAGTTGCAGAAACAGACAAAAGAGGTGCAGAAACATTCAAGAGGGGTGCAGAAAGAGTGAAAAGCAGTGCAGAAAGAAGGAACAGGGTTGGAGAAAGAGGGAAGAGAGGTGTAGAAAGAGGGAAGACGGATATAGAAAGGGGCAATAGTTAGGTATTGAGTATAGGCAAAAACAAAGCAGCAACCCTTCACATGTTTCTGCTGTAAGTTTCACCATCATTTTGAAACCATGCATGCATGAGTCTTTACTTTTTGCTAGTGTTCTATACATAAAAGATGCATACAAATATATGTATACTTCTGTTTTATATGTAAAGCATCTTCAAATGTATGACACATATGAGAATACATGTGCAAGTAGAGACATATCTCAATCACAATACCATGCAGGCCTTAAAACTTGACAGACTGCACTTTACATTTGATTTGGGTAGCAGTAGAGAAATCCTTTAGTTGTGCTCTGTGATTCTTTTGTAGAGGTTGTGATGTCTTCTAATTGTAGGAATTGTGCAGTAAGTGACATAGGTTTGCAATGTAAATAAAAATATTTATTTATTGATAGATGAGAATATTTGTATATAATTATTTTAATAATATAAAATTATTTAACGAAACTATTTAAACTTTTCTTTGTTTTCAGATATTCACCATTATTAATAATAAAGATTGAGTATGGCAAGAAAAGATCAAAATAAAATAAAATAAAAAAAACAGTACTACTTAAAGGAAAGAGAAAAGCAGAAATTAGATGAAGTACAACATGTGACATTGAAGAAAAAGACTTCTGGTAAGAGAACTAAAGAATTTGTTAAAAGACTTTTGAAGAACGTAATTAATTTTCAAAATGGGGAAAAGAGAAAGAAAAGTACTACAACCAATCAGAAGGAAACGAAAAAAGGACAAATTAATGGAAAATCAGGTTATGGGAAAACAATCTACGTTGAAAGAAGGATGAAAGAATATAAAGACATTAGGAAGAGAATGTATAAAAGTAAAGTACTACAAAATGTATTGAAAGATTGCAAAAAATATAAAGAAGATCAGCATTTTACAAGAAAAAACAACAGATTGAAAGTGTAGTCGAAAAGGCTTTTGAATTGAAAATAAGATTGTTTATATTAGTATTGAAGAGAATGAAAACATTGAATAAAACAATGAACTTTATGAAGGAGAAAAGTAAAAGAAAAAGACTGGTTAGGAGAACTAACTTTTGCAAAAAATTCGGAGAATGGAAGCACACTTCTAGTACTGAACCTTTTTTAATGAAGAAAGCTATTTTCAACAAAATACATTAGTTCATGCAGTTGACACCAGTGGTCGTTGTTATGAGGTTAAAAATGGTTGTCCAATTGAAAAAGAAAAGATGGTTCCTAGAAATGTGGAAGAAGTAATAGCTGAAGAAGTTCAAGGGAGACGTACACAAGTTCCAGTGTATAAGTGGGATTGTAGTAGTGTTTGTAGTATACTACAGGAATCTATTGATATATTACGAAATTTCTTATGAGATTATGGTAAAAAAAAGTGTTAAACAGAAGATTAAGATGTTGCAAGGACTAGATCCTTGTAAAGTGAGAACATTTACTAACTTGCAGGGTCATTCTCTGGCTTGTCTTTCAAGAAAAGTGTGTCGAAGTACTTTTCATCATTTAAGAATGTTAGCAGTACATCACTCAGAAATGCGGAAGTTAGTAAGAAGATTGTACTATGTGAAAGGTCCTGCATTATCTTTAAGTGAAATAAACACAGCTCTTTTGCATGGTTCAGTATTGGATGTAAAAAAAGTTTCTGATGATATACAGTTTCATTTCTTTGGTCCTCAAGAGGAGTGTATAGAAAGTGAGAGTTTGAAAAGTGTAGGTGTTGAAGAAGAGGTGGAAGATAGTACTACTGAGAAGTTTGTAGAAGAAATTACAAAGTTTAAAATAGTTTCATCTGAAAAACCAAACTATGTTTGTATTTGTTGTTGACGTACTCACTATAGAAGTCAAACTAGGAATGTTGATGTGTATTTAAAAAGTGAGAAGGAAAACAATGATAAGTGGGAGCAATTTGGTGCTTATTTGTTGGTGGAAGTTCGTTTTGAGTTGGGTAGTGATCAACGTATTTGTAAATATTGTTACAACAAATTAGAAGAGAACAAAATGCCAGCTAGAGCTGTGCATAACAACCTAGAGTTGGTAGCTATTCCTCCAGAACTGGTAGATTTAAATACGTATGAGTCCATTCTTATTCAATCTGTGCATCCATTTCAGGCTATAGTTCGTATGGAGCCTAAAACAGGTAAGCTGCCTCCAACAGATTTACAAAGAGTTTTAAAAGGAAGAGCTGTGTATTTACCTTTAGATTTTAGGAAAAATATTGAAACTGTTGGTATAGAGAGAGAGGAAAGTGAACCTGAAGTTATTCTAGTTAATGGTGTACCAACAAAGAGCCGGAAAATATGGCAAGAGTTAGTAGATGTCACCAAACTTCAAAAGGCTACATTATATCTTGTACAAAACAATATTTATTATAAAAATGTATATGTGGAAGAACAAGCAATATCTTTAGAAGATGATAGAGAAATTTCAACTGGTCAAATAGAAAAAGTGGACAACTCCAGGAGTGAAGAAATTACAGTATACATCCCCTACATTCAAAAGAAGTTATAGGAAACACTATTGAATTATTCCAAATGAAGAAAGCGAAGGGAACTTCCATGAGTGTATGGGAAAAAAGTTTAGAAGCTCGTTGTTTTCCACAGCTCTTCCCCACTGGGAAAGGTGGACGATATGATGAACGATCAGTACAGATTCCAGCTTCAGAATATCGTACAACCAGATTGTACTCAGAAGATCCAAGATTTTGACAGTGTATTCCATATTTATTTCGTCTTCTGTTTGAAAGTGACTTGTCTGGACTTTCATATGCAGTGAACCACATATTAAAAACGGGAGTTCATCTAACACATGTTTCTGCAAAGGAATTTTTGGACAAGTTCAATAAAGAGACGATCATTTAGAATCTCAGTTAATTAATTTGATGGCGTGTCAACGTGGTACTAATGAGTATTAGTATCGTCGTCACAGAGAACTTAAATATATGTTAAGAAACTTAGGAACCCCTACGTGGTTTGTTACGCTTAGCTGTGCTGAATACGCATGGGACGATTTACTTCAATTTCTACGACATGCAAATTCAAATGTAAAAAACATTGAATTGAAGACAGCTGGAGAACTGTGTTCCTTGGATCCTGTAAATGTGTGCAGATATTTTAATCATAGGTTTCAAGCTATGATGTCTTTTATCTGCAATAAAAATAATCCACCTCTTGGAGAAGTTATTGATTTCTTTTGGAGAAAGGAGTACCAAGCCAGAGGTGCTCCTCATATACACATGCTATTATGGATCAAGAATGCACCTAAATTGGGACCCGATTCTGATGAAACTGTTTTGTCTTTCATTGAAGAGTATGTTACCTGTGCCATTCCACAAAAGGAGGAGAAAACAGCTTAAAACAAAAGGTTTTACGGTTTCAAAGTCATCGATGTGGAAAATATTGTGGACGAAAATACACGTCAAAGGGAACATTTTATACAAAATGTTGTTTTGGATTCCCACATCCAATAATTTCAAAAGGAAGAGTCAATAGTTTCATGTCAGCAGTATGGCATACTATAACTCGAAAATCTCCGAAGAACTGAAGATACAAAGTATATTAATGACTACAATCCAGAAATTTTGACAATGTGGAATGCAAACATGGATATCCAGTATGTTGCAGATAATTCAATTGCTGTTGCTCGCTATGTTACCTCTAGGCCTGGGCGGAAAACTACGCTACGCTCGCGGAGTTTGCGTAGTTTGCGCTACTACACGCTACGCGAATTGCACGTAGCACAGTGCAAAAACGCGTAGCGGGCATTTTTTGCTTGCTCGCGGTCCTCAACGTCAAGTTGGCGACCGCGAGTGAGCAAAATCAACATCCCGGCGAGACTTTCTCCTCGTTCGTGATCAGCAACATCAAGTTGCCGATCGCGAGCGTGGAAAATAAACCTCCCGGCGAGATTCTCAACGCGGGGAGGTCAGGTTTCTCATTGCGAGTGGTCGCGTATGCTCGCGACCGCTCGCGATGAGAAACTACCAGTCCGCGTTGAGAAAGCTGCCGCTCGAGTACAAATCTACTCGAGCGGCAGAAAACGACCGCTTGCACTGTGCAAGATGCCGTTTGCAATGATTGCACAGTGCGGACAAACATCCGGCACTGTGCAATCAATGCGAACAGCATTTCCCTACCGCACTATGCAGTTCGCGTAGCGTGCGTAGTGCGAAGTGCACTTCGCGTAGCTAGGCGTGGCGCCACTACGCGAACTACGCCCAGGGTTAGTTACCTCATATATAACCAAATCTGAAAAGACGGAGTTGAAAGAAATGTGGGAAGAAATTTCACAAGAGAAGACTCTTAGTAACAAATTGTGCAGCTTTAGTTCGAAGATGCTTTCCCATCGAGAGATTGGATCCTACGAATGTTCGGATCAGTTGACCTCTTCAAGTTTATATTCAAAGTCAAGAGGAATCATTTGGGTAAGTCTAGGTCTTGCTGCAACGCGAAATCGAGTATTGAAAGCTCTACAAGAAATTGAATACTTAGCATTGAATGAACCAGAAAGTACAGATATTGTTAAAACTAATATGTTGGATATGTACTATCCCAAAAGGAGTCCACATCTGGAAAACATATGTCTCTATGAAGTACTGCAACATTACAGCTTTAACAAAAATGTTACAGAAAATATAAATGAAGAAAAATATGTAGTAATTGGATATGATGGATGTTTGGTAAAACATGCCAAAGGAAATCTTATTAACCACAGGAAACTCAGTTGCGAAACTCCAGATAAAAGGGAATTTTTCTATTTAGTACTTCTGCAATTCTTCAAGCCTTGGCGTAGTGAAATGGAATTACTTGGAGATCATGAGTGCTATGAAGATTCTTTTAATGCATGTAAAGATAGCATTCAATGCACAATTTTTCTAACTTATCTACAAATGTTAAATGAAGAGATTGAACAAGAAACTACTATTGCAGCTGAAATAGCTAGAGAGAATTCTCAAGATA
The DNA here is from genome assembly GCA_963921515.1 of Calotriton arnoldi. NCBI lineage: Eukaryota > Metazoa > Chordata > Amphibia > Caudata > Salamandridae > Calotriton > Calotriton arnoldi. The sequence goes on from CAWUFW010005407.1 coordinate 669,539, forward strand.
GTCAAAGTTCTGCTCCACTAAGTCAAGATCTACTAGGACAACCAATTGTTGAAAATGAAGCAGCAATAGCCATGAATGAAGTAGAAACAGCAATGCAACAAGCACAACAGGATATTATTGAGTTGGGAAACTTAGAAGAAAAACTAAATATTAAATAAAAAGAAATATATCAGCAAGTGACACAACAGATACAGCATGGTTTACTGCATGAAAAAAAGAATGCCAATGCACATCATTTAAACCTATTCGAATGTACATCAGTGGGCAAGCTGGAACAGGAAAAAGTTTCTTACTTAAGGTTTTGACCAGTTATCTACACAAAACCACTGAATCACATTTATCTTGTGTTGTAACCACTCCAACTGGGTTAGCAGCACACAACATTAAAGGGATTACATTACATCGATTACTCATGTTACCAGTTGAACATGAAAATAAGTTAGTATATCACAAGCTATCTGGAGAAGCTTGTTATGAAGTTTCAGGAGTACTCAAGAAAATGAAACTTCTAATCATTGATGAGGTGAGCATGGTCTCAAACTTAATGCTTGCCTTTGTACATTTAAGAATGCAACAGATTTTAAAAACAGATTGTGATGTTCTATTTGGAGGAAAATATATAATTGTATTCGGCTATCTACTACAACTTACTCCTGTAAAAGGACAACCAGTTTTTAAAACACTTGTCCATGAAGACACTAGGAAATCTTTTGGAAGTATTGAAAATGTGAAAGTTTGGTCTCATTTTGAATATAAAGAACTTATTAAGAATATGCGACAAGGAAGTGATGAACATTATGGAAACATTCTTTAAAATATAAGAATTGGTGTTTTGACAAAATATGGTAAAGAAGCTTTACTAAGTCGGCTCCTAACGAACTTGTTTCCAAATAAAAACATAGCACCGGTAATAATGTACAAAAGAATTGGAGAAAAGAAGTCTATAGTTTGCCTAATGCCAACACTGCAAGAGTGTTCTACATTCAATCAAGAACTTTTGAAATTGGAAAAACAACCAATAGTGAAAATGGAAGCCATTGATAAAATAGAACATGAAGGAGTTACTATTCTTCTCTCAGAGAAATTACAGTCAAAATTGGATTCTTTGGAAAAGTCTGTATCTAAGACTACTGGTTTAAAAAAGATTTTATATGTATGTGTAAACTGTCGGGTAATTTTACGGCATAATTTGGATGTAGAAAAAGGTTTAGTAAATGGAGCAATGGGAAAAGTTGTTGGTTTTGTTAATTATCAGAACAGAGATGGAATTGAATTTTTGAAGATTAAATTTGATCAGATTGAAAAGGTAAAACAGATTGGACGTTGCGCTGTTCGTTTTTTGCTTGTAAAAGACTTGTATGTTCGTAGAAAACAGTTTCTTCTTTCTTTAGCATATGCAGTAACCATTCATAAATCTCAAGGTTTAAGTGTAGACAGTGCTTTAGTAAATATTGGAAGTACAGTGTTTAAAGAAGGTATGGCATACGTTGCATTGTCTCGAGTAAGAACATTATCTGGCTTGTATTTGATTAATTCTGATGCGTAAAAGATTAGTTCTGATGTAAATTGTGCAAGAGAATACAATCAGTTAAGAAGACTTTATGCTCCTAACTTAGGTGAATATCCCGTATATGAGAAAAGTGTGGTATGTCCAAAACGGAAATATGACTAATATTCCACTGAGATTCAAAAAAGAAAACAATTCAAGAGAATGATGAAACTGCAAAGAAAATGAAAATGGACACTGTTGATGATATTGTAGGATACCAGTTAGAAAATAGTTCAGGTATCAACTTCTATGCTAATGTAATTGTGAATGTTGTTTTTTATCTAGAGGATCTTCATCATGAAATTATGGAAAATCGAGAAAAAAGATTCTGTTCTTTACTACATTATATTTTTCAAAGGTTGGCAACTGATAGAACTAAAATCCATGGTGCTTCTGGCATTCGGCATCTTTTGGATATATGTACTGGTTCTTTGCAATTTACACTCAATATACAACAAGATGCACAATAATCTCTTATGTTTATGCTTGCAGTATTGGAAGATGAAGGAATAGAAATTGAAAATTTGTTTGGACTAAGTTACAGATGGGATCATAAATGTGAAGAGTGTTCATTTTCTTCTACTACTGAAATAGGCACTGAACAATTCATATATTTGACGATACCAGATTGCAAATCAGTGTCCATTAACAAATTAGTAAAAACAGCTAATCAAGATATGAAATGTTCTATTGTAAATAAGAAATGTTGTCAACATTATTTATAGAAAGATTTGGACAATTTGTCATTTTAATGCTACAACGTTGTAGAGCAAATGGAAGAAAATTGGAAACCAAAATTAAAAATGTTGTGGAAAGTGAAGTATCAATTTCAGGAAGAACTTTTAAAGCAGTGGCTATTATTTTCCATGATGGACCTACTACAGCATGTGGACACTATACTGTGTATTTAAAGTGCAATAAAGGATGGACACATTGCAATGATGCCCATTTGGAATTCAAATGTAGGTTGCCTTACGAATTACCAAATTCATATCTGATATTTTTGATGCCAAAGTTTTGAAAACATTATTCGGCCTATTGGGAAGATGTGAACACGAATTAATGAGTTTATTTTGGATATTTTCAATGCAAATGGATTTGGAAACATTATTCAGCTTATTGGGAAGATGTGAACAATTACTGTTTGGATTATTGTTTGTGCTAATTCTTATTGCATTTGCAAAATTGTGTTTGGAAGAAGTAGTTTATATATTTGATCTTTATATTATACGCAATGTAAATGAGAGTCTATATTTTACAAAATGTACTTGAGAGAAATAAAAGATTTAATGTAGTTGAAGAATGTAATTTAGAAACTGTAGATAGGTAAACAGATAGTTACACTTGTTTTCCCACTGTTGTATGATGATCTACATTGAAATCACTGTGTATGGTGAAATTCAGTAAAATCTGAGAACAGCAAAAAAGGGAAACTGAATATGTTATGTAATTCTAAAATTATGTTGTGTTCTTAAAACTATAATATTATATGCAATAACAGTTTTTGTTCTTCTTTTTTACAGAAGGTAATGGTAAAGTTTGGAATGATTTTAAATTTGGTTTACAGCAAAACTACTGTAAAATAGTTCCACTGAGTTTTGTATCTTCTTTAGTAAAAAAGGTAAGATGAAATAATGTAATGTAATGTAATGTAATGTAATGTAAATTGGTATTTGTAAAGCGCTAACTGCCACTCCAAAAGGAGCATCCTGGCACTGGTTGAATGGAGGTGAAAGGGGGCTCAGGGATGTTAAATGAGAGAGAGGCATAATTCGTCAGAGGTGCTAAAAACCCAAGTTTTCAGGGCCTTCCTGAAGAGTGTTTCTGTTTTTGCAGTCTTAGGTGGGTTGGTAGAAGGTTCCATGCTTTAGTACCCAAGGCGGCCACTGTTTTTCCTCCTTTTGTTTTACATCTAAAAATGGGTGGTTTAAGGAGGTTGGCTGATGAGGACCTGAGAGTCCTAGTTGTAATGTAGGGGTGAACCGTGCTGAAAGATACTTAGGTCCCAATTTAAGTTTGGCTCTGTAGGTGATTAGGAGAATTTTAAAAAGAATTCTCTTGTGTAGCGGAAGCCAATGAAGGACTTTTAGTGCCGCCGATGCCGAGGATCTTTGTGGAAGTTTTAAAACTAGACGTGCCGCAGCATGTTGGACCACTTGTAATTTCTTTAGTGTAGATTTGTTGACACCTGCCAAAAGGCTGTTGCAGTAGTCAAGGCGCGAAAGAATCAAGGCCACTGCAACTGATTTCCTTGCGGCAAGTGGAATCAAATAAAAAAAATTTTTTTGCGATTTAATGAGGTTAAAGCAGGTCCCTGCTACAGCTGTTGCGTGTGGGAGAAAGGAAAGAGCAGTATCGAACTGTACTCCTAAATTTTTGGCTACTTTGACCATGTCAGGCGGGGTGTTGTTCCCTCAGGCCACCATTTACAAGGCTGGAATAAGACATCTTTCCCTATGGGGAGGATTTCGGTTTTTTCGGTGTTGCATCTAAGGTGATTGTCCCTCATCCACTGGATGACTTCAGACAGGCAGCGTTTAAAGTTAAGTTCGGCGTCTGTGGAATTATCATCCAGAGAAAGGATCATCTTGGTATCGTCTGCATAGGACGTAACTTCAATCCCAAAGGATCCTATCAAAGAGATGAGCGGGGTCATATAAATGTTGAATAACAGTGGGCTCAATGATGAGCCCTGTGGGACTCCTGTTGTTATGTTGCGTTCCACCGAGAGGAAAGTACCAAGAGTAACCGCTTGTCTGCGGTTGGTGGGAAATGATTTTATCCATTCCAGAGCGATACCTGAGATGCCGCCGCGTTCGAGTCGCTTCAGGAGGATACTGTGTGAAATGGTATCGAACGCGGCAGACAAATCGAGTAGGATCAGGACCGCTTTCCTGCCTTTGTCAGCTATAGTTTTTAGCGCGTCAGTTATTTCCAGGAGAGCCGATTCTGTGGAATGCTTGGGGCGAAAGCCAGACTGTTGAGGGTGGAGGATATTAGTGGCTTCAATAAATCTGGTTAGTTCTTTGTGTATAAATGTTTCCGTGACTTTGCCTAGCAGGGGAAGTAGGGAAATAGGGCGAAGGTTTGAGAGCACAGAGGAGTCGATGTTTTGATTCTTTCTCAGTGGTTTTACCAGTGCAAGCTTCCATTCATCTGGAACTATACCTGAGCTTAAAGAAGAATTAACTATCTGATTTATAATTGGATTGACTGTATCTATGATTTTATGGAGGATCATGGGGGCAGGCATCCAAGGGTGAGCCTGATTTACATGCTCCTATAGCCTCACGAGTCTGTTCAAGTGATACTGGTTCAAAAGTTCGAATACAGTGAGCAGTGGCGACGGGGACTTGCTCGTAAGTAACATCCTGGGCATGGAGAGGAACCGTTACGAAGTCCTTTTGAATTTTTGAATTTTTCTTCGAAGAACACTGAGATATCATCACACAGTTTTTGCGACGGGGGTAATTCTTTCTGTACTGCTCTGGGGTTTGTAAAGGACTTTATGACCGAAAAGATAACTTTTTGGTCTTGGTTTGCCTCCTGTATTTTCTTTGAATAGTACTCTTTTTAGCGAGTTTAATCTGATGATGGTAGAGCTTTCTACTATTTTTGTACGCTATTTTTTCTCCGGCATTGTATGATCGTCTCCACTTATGCTCATGTTGCTTACATTGAAGATGTATTTGTGTCAGGGCGGGCGTAAACCAAGGGACTTTCAGGATTTTTGGTTTCTTGTACTTGTTAGGTATCTCTGGTGGGATAAGTTCATTGCATACAGTGGTTAGCCAGGAGTGGAAAAGGCGTGAATCCAACCCTGTGTTCCCTGATAAAACAGGGATTAGAGCTTTGGCAGAGGTTACTAGCTTAGGATTGTCAGCTAATTGTGCCCATTTGCACCTATGTTGGGGATAGGTGGGTAACTTATCAGGGTGGCTCATCTGAGTAACCCTAAGTGTAAGTGGCACAAAGAGGTGGTCTGATCATATCTGAGGAATAGGGGTGTCGACTGATAGCGCGGCAAAGTTGGAACAGACCCCATCCAAAGCATGGCCTGCCCGGTGTGTTGGGGCCTCCACCAATTGGTGCATAGTGAATAGTTCTATGATTTGAAGAAAATTGTCTACTCCTGGCTTAGTTCTATCCTCTAAATGAAGGTTAAAATCTCCTAACAAAGTAAAATTGGCAAAATCTGAGCAGGAGGTGACTTAGGGAATCCCCAAGTGAGTCTGTAAAGGTAGTGCTCAGACCTGGTGGACGATAGATCAGGGCTCCTGAAAAGGATATGGAGGCATTTAAGGAGAGGCAAAAACCAAGACTTTCTGCTCCCTTGATCGAATCAAGGTCAAAGTTAATACAGTTTAATGTGTCACGTAAAATAATGGCCAGGCCACCTCCTCTGCCATCCCTTCTATCTTTCCTGTAAATCGTATAATTGGGTGGGAGTGCAACAGCAACATCGGGGTTACACCAATCTTTCAGCCATGTCTCGGTAATAAATAAAAAGTCAAGCTGTTGATCTATAATTAGATCTCTGACATCTTGACAGTGCTTACTTAGTGATCTGGCATTGATTAATCCCCCTTTAAGTTGAGCATTGTGAGTTGCAGTTGGATTAATATTGTTAACTGAGATGAGAAGATCCGTAGGGAGATCAGTTCTGCAACAATAGCAGGAGCAGGCCCCCATTATTTTGTCAGGAGAAATCAGACCCTTGCAGTGTCCCCTACTATTGAAGTATTTCAGTGCCTCAGATGTATAAGCAATTCCTAGGTGGTTTTGGGCAGTGTTTCTTGCCCCTGTCACGTCCTTGTCGCGGACGGGCGCAGACGGGCTTGCCTTTGGCGCGCCTTTGGCGTGCCGGCGGCGCTCCCGCTGCGCGCGTCTGCTGCGCGCGTCCGCTGCGCGGCCTGTCCAGCATAGGATTAAATAGCTGGCGGGGCGCGTGAATGCCCTAAGCTCTGCCCTCCTCGCCGGAAGTCTACCAGGCCGGAAATTAGGTCGGACAAGTAGGGGGTGTGTCCGCTTCCCTCAATCGAACGGCGGAACGCCGGCGTCGGACCGGGAAGCGGAGACAGGCAGTGCAAAGGAAACTGTAAGTACCCCAGCGAGGCGAATAAAAATGTGCAAAATGCGGAATAATCACTAGTCTAAAATACAGGATGGATACACACTATCTAAAAGTAAAATCAGGCTTCACGATAAAACGCTGCAGCACAACGATACAACGGAGCTAAAAACAACACCACAAGTGCACGGTGAGGATTCCTCTCACCTCACGCTCCGCTGCGCGGCCTGTCCAGCATAGGATTAAATAGCTGGCGGGGCGCGTGAATGCCCTAAGCTCCGCCCTCCTCGCCGGAAGTCTACCAGGCCGGAAATTAGGTCGGACAAGTAGGGGGGTGTGTCCGCTTCCCTCCAATCGAACGGCGGAACGCCGGCGTCGGACTGGGGAAGCGGAGACAGGCAGTGCAAAGGAAACTGTAAGTACCCCAGCGAGGCGAATAAAAATGTGCAAAATGCGGATTAATCACTAGTCTAAAATACAGGATGGATACACACTATCTAAAAGTAAAATCAGGCTTCACGATAAAACGCTGCAGCACAACGATACAACGGAGCTAAAAACAACACCACAAGTGCACGGTGAGGATTCCTCTCTCCTCACGCTAATGTAATAAGCTTGATAATGTGAACTAATGTTGAGTCGCTTTTACTGCACTCATCCATTTTTTCAAACACTACCCATGCACTCATCTACACAGTTAGGCACTATTCCCACACTCCTCCAATCACCCAGGCACTATCCATGCACTTCTCCAAACACCTAGCCAATACCCATACATTTATACTATCACCCAGACACTACCTACGCACTCCTCCAATCACCCAGGTATTACCTGTACACTCATGCAATCAGCTAGACATTACCCCTAAACTCATGCAAATACCCAGGCATTACCTATGCATTCCCCTAATCCCCAGACATTACCTTTGCACTCATGCAATCATTCAGACCTTACCCCTGCACTCATGCAATTACCCAGACATTACTCATGCACTAGCCATGCACTCCTTCAATCACCCAGGCACTACCCTTGCATTATTTCAATCACCCAGGCACTACCCCTGTACTAATGCAACTACCCACCAGTACCTATGCACTTATAAGATCACCCAGGCACTACCCCTACACTCACGCAGTCAGCTAGACATTACCCCTACACTCATGCAATTACCCAGGCATTACCTATGCACTCGTCTAATCCCCCAGGCATTACTCCTGCACTCATGCAATCACTTAGGCATTACCCATGCACTCCTCCAGTTACCTACACATTACCCCTGCACTCAGGCATTACCCATACACTCCTCCAATGACCCAGACATTACCCCTGCACTCATGCAATCACCTAGGTATTACCCATGCAGTCCTTCAATCACTGAGGCAGTACCCATACAGTTATAAAATCATCCAGGCACTACCTATGCACTCATGCAATCACACAGGCACTACTGATGCACTCCTCGATGCACCTAGGCATTACCTATGCACTCCTCCAATCAGCCATGCACTATCCATGCACTCACTCAATCACCCAGTCACTACCCTTGCACTCGTCCAATCACCCAGGCACTACGCCTGTACTCCTACAATTACCCAGGCAATACCCATGCACTTATAAAATCACCCAGGCACTACCTCTACACTCATGCAATCAGCTAAACATTACCCCTACACTCAAGCTATTACCCAGACATTACCTATGTACTCTTCTAATCCCCCAGACATTACCCCAGCACTCATGGAATCACCAATGCATTAGCTATGCACTGCTCCAATCACCCAGGCACTACCCTTGCACTCCTGCAATCACCCAGGCACTACCCTTGCACTCCTGCAATCACCCAGGCACTACTAATGCACTCCTGCAATCACCCAGGGACTACCACTACACTTATGCAACCACCCAGACATTACTCTTGCACTCATGCAGTCACCCAGGCACTAGCTATGCACTCATAGAATAACCTAGGCAGTATTCTTGCACTGCTGCAATCATCCAAGCACTATCCATGCACTCCTCCAATCATCCAGCCAGTAACCATGCACTTAATAAAATCACCCTGGCACTACTTATGCACTTTTCTAATCACCCAGGCATTACCACTACAGTCATGCAACCACCCAGACATTACTCCTGCACTCATGTAATAACCCAGGCACTACTCATGCACTCCTCCAATTACCTTCAAATTACCCCTGCACTCATGCAATCACTTAGTCATTACCTATGCACACCTCCAATGACCGAGACATTACCCCTGCACTTATACAATTACCCTAGCATTACCTATGCATTCTTCTAATCACCCAGTCAGTTCATATACACTTATAAAATCATCCAGGCACTACCTATGCACTCGTGCAATCACACAAGCAGTACCCCTACACTCATGCAATCACCCATGCACTACCTATGTACTTATACAATAACCCAAGCACTACTCTTGCATTCCTCTAATCACCCAAGCACTGTCTATGTACTTCTCCAATCACCTAGACTTTACCCTTGCACTCATCCTATCACCCATACATTAGCTGTGCACTTCTGCAATCACCTAGGTAGTATCCATGCAGTCCTCCAATCTTTCAGGCAGTACCCTTGCACTTATAAAATCATCCACACCCGCACTTCGTTTTCTTTAAGCCCCCGGGTGGGCCAGGTCCCAGGGGCAATGTTTAATTATGGTGTGGGACCGCCACCTCCCTGGGGCTTTGTTTATAATATGCGGGGGCACGCGGACCCCCGCAGCCCCAGGGACCGCCACCTCCCTGGGGCTTTTATAAAAAATATCTTTTAAATGCGGGGGATACGCGGCCCCCCTGCAGCCCCACGGACCGCAACCTCCCCGGGGCTACCATTAAAAACTATGTGTGGGGGGCTCAAACCCCCCCCACACTGCCCTGGGGACCACCACCTCCCCGGGGCACACTTTATTCAAATATGGGGGTCTGTTTCGGACCCCCAGCCCTGGGGACCACCACCTTCCCGGGGCTATATACAAGATGGGAGGGGGGCTGCACAGCCCCCCTCCAGGAGCCCTCCTTGGCCCTGGGGACCGCCACCCCCCAGGGCTGGCTCCAGCAATGTCCCAGGGAGCACTGCTGTCCCGGGGAGCACTGCTCCCGCCCTGTGATAGAAAACTTCTGCTTTGCTTCATGGAAGCGAGAGCAGAAAAAATGCTCTCGCTTCCATGAAGGAAGCAGATTTGCTTTTGGGCAAAGGGAGCTGCATGTTTGCAGCTCCCTTTGTCCAAAAGCAATGCCGGCTCCCGCAGGCGGGGAGCTGGCAGGGACCGTGGGGGCATTGGGGCTCCCCCAATGGTCCCCAACGTGAGGCAAGGTCCCGGTGGATGGGGTCCCTGGGGCCAAAAGTGGACCAGGAAAGGGGGGCCATGCGTCCCCCCTCCCGTAAAATTTAAAAATAACATTTAAAAAAAGAGGCAAAGCCCCGGGGGATGCGGTCCCCAGGGCCGAAAAAGGCCCCAGGAGGGGCCCCCACTTCTTTAAATGTAGATTTTTTTTATTTATAATAATTGCTCATGCCCTGGGGAATGGGGTCCCCTTCCCGTTTTTAAATTTAAAAAAAAAAAATGTTTCAGGCCCTGAGGGATGGGGTCCCCAGGGCCCAAAACATATTAGGAGAAGGTGGGCTAAGTAGCTGGCATCTCCCCGGAGGCCCCACTCCCTCCCTGCACCACTCTGCAAATGCGCCTCCTGGGGCATTCTGGGTTGGGAGATTAAGTCCCCTTGAATCTTAAGGGTCCCTAGGGGCCAACTAGCCTACCACTTACCTCCAGTAAGCCCCACACAGTGGGATTGCTGAGAGGTGGACACAGGCCATGCCCCTCTTTCTCCACCACTCTGCAAACATGCCTCCTGGCAAACTACTGTTTGGGGGATGAAGTCCACTATACTCCTGAGGGACTTTGGGGGCCAAGCAGTCCTCCAGGTACCTTCTGTAAGTCCTACACAGCGGAATTCCTGAGCGCTGGTCAGAGGCCCAGACCCCTTTCTCCACCTCTCTGCAAACGCCACTACTAGTTAAAGAAGCATTTGCAATGTAATAGGGCTCGCATTTGTGAAAGTTAGGGCTATTGGCGCTGTAAATGTAAACTAATGTTTTTTGGAGTGTAGTGGATATACGCTGTGTGTAGTGGAATTATGTGGCATGTTGTGCAGTGAAATTATGTGGATAGAATGTATGTGGTATTTAGTGTATAGGCATTATGTAGAGTGGGATTATATGTTATGGAGAGTAATTATGTGGTATGGTAGTCTGTGTTGAGGAGTGGTAACCTCAGGTTTAGTCTTCCTTGTTTCCATAGAAGCTAAACTATAAACTCAATGAGACAAAAAAAGAAGGAACCACTGAGGAGCACCTCTCTTGCCTATTTCTGCACCCTCTTCCCCTCTTTCTGCACCTCTTGTGCCTCTTTCTGCAATTCTCTTGCCTCTTTCTGCACCTCACTTGCTACTTTCTGCACCTCACTTGCTACTTTCTGCACATCCCTTGCTTCTTACAGCACCTCTCTTGCTTCTTTCTGCACCCCTTTTGCCTCTTTCTGCACCTCTTGCTTCTTTCTACACTTCTCTTGCTTCTTTTTGCACCTCTCTTGCTTCTTTCTGCACTTCCCTTGCTTCTTTCAGTACCTTTCTTGTTTCTTTCTACACCACTTTTGCCTCTTTCTGCACCTCTGTTGCTTCTTTCTGCACTTCTCTTGCTTCTTTCTGCACCTCTCTTGCTTATTTCTGCACCCCTCTCCCCTTTTTCTGTACCCCTCTTGCCTCTTTCTGCACCCCTTTTGCCTCTTTATGCACCTCTGTTGCCTCTTTCTGCACTTCTCTTGCCTCTTTCTGTACCTCTGTTGCTTCTTTCTGCACTACTCTTGCTTCTTTCTACACCTCTATTGCTTGTTTGTGCACCTCTATTGCTTCTTTGTGCACCCCTCTTGCCTCTTTCTGCACCCCTCTTGCCTCTTTCTGCACCCCTCTTGCTTTTTTCCGCATCTCTCTTCCTTCTTTCTGCACCCCCTTGCCTCTTTCTGCACCTCTCTTTCCTCTTTCTGCACCTCTCTTGCCTGTTTCTGGAACTCTCTTGCCTCTTTCTGCAGTTCTATTGCCTCCTTCTGCACCTCTAATACTTCTTTCAGCACTTCTCTTGGCTATTTCTGCACTTCTCTTGGCTATTTCTGCACCCCTCGTGCCTGTTTCTGCACTTCACTTGCCTCTTTCTGCACCTCTCTTGTCTCTTTCATCACTTCTATTGCTTCTTTCTATACCTCTGTTGCTTCTTTTTTCAGCCAGCAATTCTCTTGCCTTTTTCTGCACTTTTCTTGCCTGTTTCTGCACCTCTCTTGCCTCTTTCTGCACCTCTGTTGCCTCTTTCTTCACATTGCTTGCTTCTTTCTTCACCCCTTCCCCCTTTCTGTACCTCTCTTGCCTCTTTCTACACCCCTGTTCCCTTTTTCTGCACCTTTCCTGCCTGTTTCTGCACCTCTCTTGCCTCTTTCTGCACTTCTATTACCTCTTTCTGCACCTCTGTTGCTTCTTTCTGCATTTCTCTTTCCTCTTTCGGCACCACTCTTGCCTCTTCCTGCACCTCTGGTGCTTATTTATGCACTTCTCTTGCTTCTTTCTGCACCTGTCTTGCTTCTTTCTGCACCCTTCCTGCCTCTTCTGCACCCTTCTTCCCTCTTTGTGCACCTCTCGTGCCTCTTTCTGCAAATCTCTTTCATCTTTCTGCAGTTTTCTTACCTCTTTCTGCACCTCTTTTGCTTCTTTCTGCACTTCTCTTGCCTCTTTCTGAACCCCTCTTGCCTCTTTCTGCACCTCTGTTGGTTCTTCCTGCACTGCTCTTGCTTAGTTCTGCAACTCTCTTGCCTCTTTCTGCACCCCTCTTTCCTCTTTCTGTACCTCTCTTGCCTCTGTCTGCACCCTTGTTCCCTCTTTTTGCACCTCTTTTGCCTGTTTCTGCAACTCTCTTGCCTCTTTCTGCAGTTCTCTTGCCTCCTTCTGCACCTCTGTTACTTCTTTCAGCACTTCTCTTGGCTATTTCTGCACCCCTCTTGCCTGTTTTTGTACCTCACTTGCCTCTTTCTGCAGCTCTGTTGCTTCTTTCTGCACTTCTCTTGCCTCTTTCTGCACCCCTCTTGCCTCTTTCTGCACGTCTCTTGCCTCTTTCTGCAGCTCTCTTGCCTCCTTCTGCACCTCTGTTACTTCTTTCTGCACTTGTCTTCTCTCTTTCTGCACCCCTCTTGCCTCTTTTTGCACCTCTCTTGTTTGTTTTGTTTCTGTACTTCTCTTGACACTTTCTGCACCTCTCTTGCCTCTTACTGCACTTCTCTTGCTTTTTTCTGTACCTCTCTCTTATTTCTTTCTGCACCTCTGTTGCCTATTTCTGCACCTCACTTGCATCTCTCTGCACCCCTCTTGCCTCTTTCTGCACCAGTGTTCGCTCTTTCTGCATCTCTCCTGCCTGTTTCTGCACCTCTCTTGCCTGTTTCTGCACTTCTCATGCCTCTTTTTGCACCTCTGTTGCTTATTTCTGCACTTTGTTTGCTTCTTTCTGCACCTCTCTTGCTTCTTTCTGCACCTCTCTTGCTTCTTTCTGTACCCCTCTTGCCTCTTTCTGCACCCTTCTTCCCTCTTTTGGCACCCCTCTAGCCTCTTTCTGTACCCTTCTTTCCTCTTTGTGCACCTCTCTTGCCTCTTTCTGCACCCCTCTTCCCTATTTCTGCACCCCTTTTGCTTCTTTCTGCACTTCTCTTGCCTCTTTCTGAACCCCTCTTGCCTCTTTCTGCACCTCTGTTGGTTCTTTCTGCACTGCTCTTGCTTAGTTCTGCAACTCTCTTGCCTCTTTCTGCACCCCTCTTTCCTCTTTCTGCACCTCTCTTGCCTCTGTCTGCACACTTGTTCCCTCTTTTTGCACCTCTTTTGCCTGTTTCTGCAACTCTCTTGCCTCTTTCTGCAGTTCTCTTGCCTCCTTCTGCACCTCTGTTACTTCTTTCAGCACTTCTCTTGGCTATTTCTGCACCCCTCTTGCCTGTTTCTGCACCTCCCTTGCCTCTTTCTGCAGCTCTGTTGCTTCTTTCTGCACTTCTCATGCTTCTTTCTGCACCTCTCTTGCTTATTTCTGCACCCCTCTCCCCTTTTTCTGTACCCCTCTTGCCTCTTTCTGCACCCCTTTTGCCTCTTTATGCACCTCTGTTGCCTCTTTCTGCACTTCTCTTGCCTCTTTCTGTACCTCTGTTGCTTCTTTCTGCACTACTCTTGCTTCTTTCTACACCTCTATTGCTTGTTTGTGCACCTCTATTGCTTCTTTGTGCACCCCTCTTGCCTCTTTCTGCACCCCTCTTGCCTCTTTCTGCACCCCTCTTGCTTTTTTCCGCATCTCTCTTCCTTCTTTCTGCACCCCTTGCCTCTTTCTGCACCTCTCTTCCTCTTTCTGCACCTCTCTTGCCTGTTTCTGGAACTCTCTTGCCTCTTTCTGCAGTTCTATTGCCTCCTTCTGCACCTCTGTTACTTCTTTCAGCACTTCTCTTGGCTATTTCTGCACTTCTCTTGGCTATTTCTGCACCCCTCGTGCCTGTTTCTGCACTTCACTTGCCTCTTTCTGCACCTCTCTTGTCTCTTTCATCACTTCTATTGCTTCTTTCTATACCTCTGTTGCTTCTTTTTTCAGCCAGCAATTCTCTTGCCTTTTTCTGCACTTTTCTTGCCTGTTTCTGCACCTCTCTTGCCTCTTTCTGCACCTCTGTTGCCTCTTTCTTCACATTGCTTGCTTCTTTCTTCACCCCTTCCCCTTTCTGTACCTCTCTTGCCTCTTTCTACACCCCTGTTCCCTTTTTCTGCACCTTTCCTGCCTGTTTCTGCACCTCTCTTGCCTCTTTCTGCACTTCTATTACCTCTTTCTGCACCTCTGTTGCTTCTTTCTGCATTTCTCTTTCCTCTTTCGGCACCACTCTTGCCTCTTCCTGCACCTCTGGTGCTTATTTATGCACTTCTCTTGCTTCTTTCTGCACCTGTCTTGCTTCTTTCTGCACCCTTCCTGCCTCTTCTGCACCCTTCTTCCCTCTTTGTGCACCTCTCGTGCCTCTTTCTGCAAATCTCTTTCATCTTTCTGCAGTTTTCTTACCTCTTTCTGCACCTCTTTTGCTTCTTTCTGCACTTCTCTTGCCTCTTTCTGAACCCCTCTTGCCTCTTTCTGCACCTCTGTTGGTTCTTCCTGCACTGCTCTTGCTTAGTTCTGCAACTCTCTTGCCTCTTTCTGCACCCCTCTTTCCTCTTTCTGTACCTCTCTTGCCTCTGTCTGCACCCTTGTTCCCTCTTTTTGCACCTCTTTTGCCTGTTTCTGCAACTCTCTTGCCTCTTTCTGCAGTTCTCTTGCCTCCTTCTGCACCTCTGTTACTTCTTTCAGCACTTCTCTTGGCTATTTCTGCACCCCTCTTGCCTGTTTTTGTACCTCACTTGCCTCTTTCTGCAGCTCTGTTGCTTCTTTCTGCACTTCTCTTGCCTCTTTCTGCACCCCTCTTGCCTCTTTCTGCACGTCTCTTGCCTCTTTCTGCAGCTCTCTTGCCTCCTTCTGCACCTCTGTTACTTCTTTCTGCACTTGTCTTCTCTCTTTCTGCACCCCTCTTGCCTCTTTTTGCACCTCTCTTGTTTGTTTTGTTTCTGTACTTCTCTTGACACTTTCTGCACCTCTCTTGCCTCTTACTGCACTTCTCTTGCTTTTTCTGTACCTCTCTCTTATTTCTTTCTGCACCTCTGTTGCCTATTTCTGCACCTCACTTGCATCTCTCTGCACCCCTCTTGCCTCTTTCTGCACCAGTGTTCGCTCTTTCTGCATCTCTCCTGCCTGTTTCTGCACCTCTCTTGCCTGTTTCTGCACTTCTCATGCCTCTTTTTGCACCTCTGTTGCTTATTTCTGCACTTTGTTTGCTTCTTTCTGCACCTCTCTTGCTTCTTTCTGCACCTCTCTTGCTTCTTTCTGTACCCCTCTTGCCTCTTTCTGCACCCTTCTTCCCTCTTTTGGCACCCCTCTAGCCTCTTTCTGTACCCTTCTTTCCTCTTTGTGCACCTCTCTTGCCTCTTTCTGCACCCCTCTTCCCTTTTTCTGCACCCCTTTTGCTTCTTTCTGCACTTCTCTTGCCTCTTTCTGAACCCCTCTTGCCTCTTTCTGCACCTCTGTTGGTTCTTTCTGCACTGCTCTTGCTTAGTTCTGCAACTCTCTTGCCTCTTTCTGCACCCTCTTTCCTCTTTCTGCACCTCTCTTGCCTCTGTCTGCACACTTGTTCCCTCTTTTTGCACCTCTTTTGCCTGTTTCTGCAACTCTCTTGCCTCTTTCTGCAGTTCTCTTGCCTCCTTCTGCACCTCTGTTACTTCTTTCAGCACTTCTCTTGGCTATTTCTGCACCCCTCTTGCCTGTTTCTGCACCTCCCTTGCCTCTTTCTGCAGCTCTGTTGCTTCTTTCTGCACTTCTCATGCCTCTTTCTGTACCCCTTTTGCCTCTTTATGCACCGCCATTGGTTCTTTCCGCACTTCCCTTGCTTTTTTCCCCACCTCTCTTGCTTCTTTCTGCACCCCTATTGCCTCTTTCTGCACCCCTCTTTCATCTTTCTGTACATCTCTTGCCTCTTTCTGCAGTTCTCTTGCCTCCTTCTGCACCTCTGTTACTTCTTTCTGCACTTCTCTTGCCTCTTTCTGTACCCCTCTTGCCTCTTTTTGCACCTCTCTTGTTTGTTTCTGTACTTCTTATGACACTTTCTGCACCTCTCTTGCCTCTTACTTCACTTCTCTTGCATTTTTCTGTACCTCTCTTATTTCTTTCTGCACCTCACTTGTATCTCTCTGCACCCCTCTTGCCTCTTTCTGCACCAGTGTTTGCTCTTTCTGCATCTCTCTTGCCTGTTTCTGCACCTCTCTTGCCTCTTTCTGCACTTCTCATGCCTCTTTCTGTACCTCTGTTGCTTATTTCTGCACTTTGTTTGCTTCTTTCTGTACCTCTCTTGCTTCTTTCTGCACCTCTCTTGCTTTTTTCTGTACCCCTCTTGCTTCTTTATGCACCCTTCTTCCCTCTTTTGGCACCCCTCTAGCCTCTTTCTGCACCCTTCTTTCCTCTTTGTGCACCGCTCTTGCCTCTTTCTGCACCCCTCTTGCCTCTTTATGCACCTCCGTTGCTTCTTTGTGCACTTCTCTTGTTTCTTTCTGCACCTCTATTGCTTCTTTCTGCACCTCTCTTGCCTCTGTCTGCACCCCTGTTGCTTCTTTCTGCACCTCCGTTGGTTCTTTCTGAATTTATCTTGCTTTTTTCCCCACCTCTCGCTTCTTTCTGCACTGCTCATGCCTCTTTCTGCACCTCTCTTGTCTGTTTCTGCACTTCTCTTGCATCTTTCGTCACCCCTCTTGCCTCTTTCTGCACCTCTGTTGCTTCTTTCTGCACTGCTCTTGCTTAGTTCTACAACTCTCTTGCTTCTTTCTGCACCCCTCTTTCCTCTTTCTGCACCTCTCTTGCCTATGTCTGCACCCTGTTCCCTCTTTCTGCACCTCTTTTTCTGGTTCCTTTAACTCTCTTGCCTTTCTGCAGTTCTCTTGTCTCTTTCTGCACCTCTGTTGCTTCTTTCTGCACTTCTCTTGCTTCTTTCTGCACCTCTATTGCTTGTTTGTTGCACCTCTATTGCTTCTTTGTGCACCCCTCTTGCTTCTCTCTGCACCCCTCTTGCCTCTTTCTGCATCTCTCTTTCCTCTTTCTGCACCTCTCTCGCCTGTTTCTGGAACTCTCTTGCCTCTTTCTGCAGTTCTACTGCCTCCTTCTGCACCTCTGTTACTTCTTTCAGCACTTCTCTTGGCTATTTCTGCACCCTCTTGCCTGTTTCTGCACCTCACTTGCCTCTTTCTGCACCTCTCTTGCCTCTTTCTGCACTTCTCCTGGCTCTTGCTGCACCTCACTTGCCTCTTTCTGCACTTCTCTTGTCTCTTTCATCACTTCTATTGCTTCTTTCTATACCTCGGTTGCTTCTTTTTCCAGCCAGCCCTTCTCTTGCCTTTTTCTGCACTTTTCTTGCCTATTTCTGCACCTCTCTTGTCTCTTTCTGCACCTCCTTGCCTCTTTCTGCACCTCTGTTGCCTCTTTCTTCACATCACTTGCTTCTTTCTTCACCGATCTTGCCTCTTTCTGCACCCCCTTCTCTCTTTCTGTACCTCTTGCCTTTTTCTGCACCACTGTTCCCTTTTTCTGCACCTCTCCTGCCTGTTTCTGCACCACTCTTGCCTCTTCCTGTACCTCTGTTGCTTCTTTCTGCACTTATCTTGCTTCTTTCTGCACCTGTCTTGCTTCTTTCTGCACCCTTCCTGCCTTCTTCTGCACCCTTCTTCCCTCTTTGTGCACCTCTCTTGCCTCTTTCTGCACCTCTCTTGCATCTTTCTGCAGTTTTCTTACCTCTTTCTGCACCTCTGTTGATTATTTCTGCACTGCTCTTGCTTAGTTCTGCAAGTCTCTTGCCTCTTTCTGCACCCCTCTTTCTGCACCTCTCTTGCCTCTGTCTGCACCCCTGTTCCCTCTTTTTACACCTCTTTTGCCTGTTTCTACAACTCTCTTGCCTCTTTCTGCAGCTCTCTTGCCTCCTTCTGCACCTCTATTACTTCTTTCAGCACTTCTCTTGGCTATTTCTGCACCTCACTTGCCTCTTTCTGCACCCCTCTTGCCTCTTTCTGTACTTCTCCTGGCTCTTGCTGCACCTCACTTGCCTCTTTCTGCACTTCTCTTGTCTCTTTCATCACTTCTATTGCTTCTTTCTATACCTCGGTTGCTTCTTTTTTCAGCCAGCCCTTCTCTTGCCTTTTTCTGCACTTTTCTTGCCTATTTCTGCACCTCTCTTGTCTCTTTCTGCACCTCTCTTGCCTCTTTCTGCACCTCTGTTGCCTCTTTCTTCACATCACTTGCTTCTTTCTTCACCGATCTTGCCTCTTTCTGCACCCCCCTTCTCTCTTTCTGTACCTCTTGCCTTTTTCTGCACCACTGTTCCCTTTTTCTGCACCTCTCTTGTCTCTTTCTGCACCTCTCTTGCCTGTTTCTGCACCTCACTTGCCTCTTTCTGCAGCTCTGTTGCTTCTTTCTGCACTTCTCTTGCCTCTTTCTGCACCCCTCTTGCCTCTTTCTGCACCTCCATTGGTTCTTTCTGCACGTCCCTTGATTTTTTCCACACCTCTCTTGCTTCCCTCTTGCCTCTTTCTGCACCCCTCTTTCCTCTTTCTGCACGTCTCTTGCCTCTTTCTGCAGTTCTCTTGCCTCCTTCTGCACCTCTGATACTTCTTTCTGCACTTCTCTTGCCTCTTTATGCACCCCTCTTGCCTCTTTTTGCACCTCTCTTGTCTGTTTCTGTACTTCTCTTGACACTTTCTGCACCTCTCTTGCCTCTTACTGCACTTCTCTTCCTTTTTTCTATACCTCTCATTTCTTTCTGCAACTCTCTTGTCTCTTTCATCACTTATCTTGCTTCTTTCTACACCTCTGTTGCTTCTTTCTGCACCTCTGTTGCCTATTTCTGCACCTCACTTGCATCTCTCTGCACCCCGCTTGCCTCTTTCTGCACCAGTGTTCGCTCTTTCTACATCCCTCCTGCCTGTTTCTGTACCTCTCTTGCCTCTTTCTGCACTTCTCATGCCTCTCTCTGTACCTCTGTTGCTTTTTTCTGCATTTTGTTTGCTTCTTTCTGCACCTCTCTTGCTTCTTTCTGCACCTCTCTTGCTTCTTTCTGCACCTCTCTTGCTTCTTTCTGTACCCCTCTTGCTTCTTTCTGCACCCCTCCAGCCTCTTTCTGCACCATTCTTTCCTCTTTCTGCACCTCTCTTGCCTCTTTCTGCACCTCTCTTGCTTCTATCTGTACCCCTCTTGCTTCTTTCTGCACCCTGCTTCCCTCTTTCTGCACCACTCCAGCCTCTTTCTGCACCCTTCTTTCCTCTTTCTGCACCTCTCTTGCCTCTTTCTACACCCCTCTTGCCTCTTTCTGCACCTCTCTTGCTTCTTTCTGCACCTCTATTGCTTCTTTGTGCACCTCTATCGCTTCTTTGTGCACCTCTTTTGCCTCTGTCTGCACCTCTCTTGCTTCTTTCTGCACCGCTCATGCCTCTTTCTGCACCCCCTTACCTCTTTCTGCACCTCACTTTCCTCTTTCCGCACCTCTCTTGTCTCTTTCTGCACTTCTCTTGCATCTTTGGGCACCCCTCTTGCCTCTTTCTGCACCTCTGTTGGTTCTTTCTGCACTGCTCTTGCTTAGTTCTACAACTCTCTTGCCTCTTTCTGCACCCCTCTTTCTTCTTTCTGCGCCTCTCTTGCCTTTGTCTGCACCCCTGTTCCATTTTTCTGCACCTCTTTTTCCGGTTCCTGCAACTCTCTTGCCTCTTTCTGCAGTTCTCTTGTCTCTTTCTGCACCTCTGTTGCTTCTTTCTGCACTTCTTTCTGCACCCCTCTTGCCTCTTTCTGCACCACCGTTGGTTCTTTCTAAACTTATCTTGCTTTTTTCTGCACCTCTCTTGCTTCGGTCTGCACATCTCTTACCTCTTTCTGCACTTCACATGCCTCTTTCTGCACTTCTCATGCTTTTTTCTGCACCTCTCTTGGTTCTTTCTGCAACTCTTTTGTCTCTTTCATCACTTATCTTGCTTCTTTCTACACCTCTGTTGCTTCTTTCAGCACTTCTGTTGCCTCTTTCTGCACGTCTCTTGCCTGTTTCTGCACCTCTGTTGCCTCTTTCTGTACCTTTGTTGCCTCTTTCTGCACCTCACTTGCTTCTTACTGCACCCCTGTTGCCTCTTTCTGCTCCCCTCTTCCCTCTTTCTGTCCCTCTTTTGCCTCTTTCTGTACCCCTGTTCCCTCTTTTTGCACCTCTCCTGCCTGTTTCTGCATGTCTCTTGCCTCTTACTGCACTTCTCTTGCCTTTTTCTGCACCTCTATTGCTTGTTTATGCACTTCTTTGGCTTCTTTCTGCACCTCTCTTGCTTCTTTCCGCACCCCTCTTGCCTCTTTCTGCACCCTTCCTCCCACTTTGTGCACCTCTTTCTGTACATCTCATGCCTCTTTCTGCACATCTCTTGCCTCTTTCTGCACATCTCTTGCCTCTTTCTGCACCCCTCTTGCCTTTCTGTACCTCTGTTGGCTCTTTCTGCACTGCTCTTGCTTCTTTCTGCACCTCTCTTGCAAATTTCTGCACTTCTCCTGCCTCTTTCTGCACCTCTGTTGCTTATTTCTGCACTTTGTTTGCTTCTTTCTGTACCTCTCTTGCTTCTTTCTGCACCTCTCTTGCTTCTTTCTGTACCCCTCTTGCTTCTTTATGCACCCTTCTTCCCTCTTTTGGCACCCCTCTAGCCTCTTTCTGCACCCTTCTTTCCTCTTTGTGCACCGCTCTTGCCTCTTTCTGCACCCCTCTTGCCTCTTTATGCACCTCCGTTGCTTCTTTGTGCACCTCTCTTGCCTCTGTCTGCACCCCTGTTGCTTCTTTCTGCACCTCCGTTGGTTCTTTCTGAATTTATCTTGCTTTTTTCCCCACCTCTCGTTTCTTTCATGACTGCTCATGCCTCTTTCTGCACCTCTCTTGTCTGTTTCTGCACCTCTCTTGCATTTTTCGGCACCCCTCTTGCCTCTTTCTGCACCTCTGTTGCTTCTTTCTGCACTGCTCTTGCTTAGTTCTACAACTCTCTTGCCTCTTTCTGCACCCCTCTTTCCTCTTTCTGCACCTCTCTTGCCTATGTCTGCACCCTGTTCCCTCTTTCTGCACCTCTTTTTCTGGTTCCTTTAACTCTCTTGCCTTTCTGCAGTTCTCTTGTCTCTTTCTGCACCTCTGTTGCTTCTTTCTGCACTTCTCTTGCTTCTTTCTGCACCTCTATTGCTTGTTTGTGCACCTCTATTGCTTCTTTGTGCACCCCTCTTGCTTCTCTCTGCACCCCTCTTGCCTCTTTCTGCATCTCTCTTTCCTCTTTCTGCACCTCTCTCGCCTGTTTCTGGAACTCTCTTGCCTCTTTCTGCAGTTCTACTGCCTCCTGCACCTCTGTTACTTCTTTCAGCACTTCTCTTGGCTATTTCTGCACCCTCTTGCCTGTTTCTGCACCTCACTTGCCTCTTTCTGCACCTCTCTTGCCTCTTTCTGCACTTCTCCTGGCTCTTGCTGCACCTCACTTGCCTCTTTCTGCACTTCTCTTGTCTCTTTCATAAATTCTATTGCTTCTTTCTATACCTCGGTTGCTTCTTTTTTCAGCCAGCCCTTCTCTTGCCTTTTTTCTGCACTTTTCTTGCCTATTTCTGCACCTCTCTTGTCTCTTTCTGCACCTCTCTTGCCTCTTTCTGCACCTCTGTTGCCTCTTTCTTCACATCACTTGCTTCTTTCTTCACCGATCTTGCCTCTTTCTGCACCCCCCTTCTCTCTTTCTGTACCTCTTGCCTTTTTCTGCACCACTGTTCCCTTTTTCTGCACCTCTCCTGCCTGTTTCTGCACCACTTTTGCCTCTTTTTGCACTTCTATTACCTCTTTCTGCACCTCTGTTGCTTCTTTCTGCACTTTGCTTGCTTCTTTCTGCACCCTTCCTGCCTTCTTCTGCACCCTTCTTCCCTCTTTGTGCACCTCTCTTACCTCTTTCTGCACCTCTGTTGATTCTTTCTGCACTGCTCTTGCTTAGTTCTGCAAGTCTCTTGCCTCTTTCTGCACCCCTCTTTCTGCACCTCTCTTGCCTCTGTCTGCACCCCTGTTCCCTCTTTTTACACCTCTTTTGCCTGTTTCTACAACTCTCTTGCCTCTTTCTGCAGCTCTCTTGCCTCCTTCTGCACCTCTATTACTTCTTTCAGCACTTCTCTTGGCTATTTCTGCACCTCTCTTGCCTGTTTCTGCACCTCACTTGCCTCTTTCTGCAGCTCTGTTGCTTCTTTCTGCACTTCTCTTGCCTCTTTCTGCACCCCTCTTGCCTCTTTCTGCACCTCCATTGGTTCTTTCTGCACGTCCCTTGATTTTTTCCACACCTCTCTTGCTTCTTTTTGACCCCTCTTGCTTCTTTTAGCACCCCTCTTGCCTCTTTCTGCACCCCTCTTTCCTCTTTCTGCACGTCTCTTGCCTCTTTCTGCAGTTCTCTTGCCTCCTTCTGCACCTCTGATACTTCTTTCTGCACTTCTCTTGCCTCTTTATGCACCCCTCTTGCCTCTTTTTGCACCTCTCTTGTCTGTTTCTGTACTTCTCTTGACACTTTCTGCACCTCTCTTGCCTCTTACTGCACTTCTCTTCCTTTTTTCTATACCTCTCATTTCTTTCTGCAACTCTCTTGTCTCTTTCATCACTTATCTTGCTTCTTTCTACACCTCTGTTGCTTCTTTCTGCACCTCTGTTGCCTATTTATGCACCTCACTTGCATCTCTCTGCACCCCTCTTGCCTCTTTCTGCACCAGTGTTCGCTCTTTCTACATCCCTCCTGCCTGTTTCTGTACCTCTCTTGCCTCTTTCTGCACTTCTAATGCCTCTTTCTGTACCTCTGTTGCTTTTTTCTGCATTTTGTTTGCTTCTTTCTGCACCTCTCTTGCTTCTTTCTGCACCTCTCTTGCTTCTTTCTGTACCCCTCTTGCTTCTTTCTGCACCCGTCCAGCCTCTTTCTGCACCATTCTTTCCTCTTTCTGCACCTCTCTTGCCTCTTTCTGCACCTCTCTTGCCTCTTTCTGCACCTCTCTTGCTTCTATCTGTACCCCTCTTGCTTCTTTCTGCACCCTGCTTCCCTCTTTCTGCACCACTCCAGCCTCTTTCTGCACCCTTCTTTCCTCTTTCTGCACCTCTCTTGCCTCTTTCTGCACCCCTCTTGCCTCTTTTCTGCACCTCTCTTGCTTCTTTCTGCACCTCTATTGCTTCTTTGTGCACCTCTATCGCTTCTTTGTGCACCTCTTTGCCTCTGTCTGCACCTCTCTTGCTTCTTTCTGCACCGCTCATGCCTCTTTCTGCACCCCCTTACCTCTTTCTGCACCTCACTTGCCTCTTTCCGCACCTCTCTTGTCTCTTTCTGCACTTCTCTTGCATCTTTGGGCACCCCTCTTGCCTCTTTCTGCACCTCTGTTGGTTCTTTCTGCACTGCTCTTGCTTAGTTCTACAACTCTCTTGCCTCTTTCTGCACCCCTCTTTCTTTTTTCTGCGCCTCTCTTGCCTTTGTCTGCACCCCTGTTCCATCTTTCTGCACCTCTTTTTCCGGTTCCTGCAACTCTCTTGCCTCTTTCTGCAGTTCTCTTGTCTCTTTCTGCACCTCTGTTGCTTCTTTCTGCGCTTCTTTCTTCTTTCTGCACCCCTCTTGCCTCTTTCTGCACCTCCGTTGGTTCTTTCTAAACTTATCTTGCTTTTTTCTGCACCTCTCTTGCTTCGGTCTGCACATCTCTTACCTCTTTCTGCACTTCACATGCCTCTTTCTGCACTTCTCATGCTTTTTTCTGCACCTCTCTTGGTTATTTCTGCAACTCTTTTGTCTCTTTCATCACTTATCTTCCTTCTTTCTACACCTCTGTTGCTTCTTTCAGCACTTCTGTTGCCTCTTTCTGCACGTCTCTTGCCTGTTTCTGTACCTTTGTTGCCTCTTTCTGCACTTCACTTGCTTCTTACTGCACCCCTGTTGCCTCTTTCTTCTCCCCTCTTCCCTCTTTCTGTCCCTCTTTTGCCTCTTTCTGTACCCCTGTTCCCTCTTTTTGCACCTCGCCTGCCTGTTTCTGCATGTCTCTTGCCTCTTACTGCACTTCTCTTGCCTTTTTCTGCACCTCTATTGCTTGTTTATGCACTTCTTTGGCTTCTTTCTGCACCTCTCTTGCTTCTTTCCGCACCCTCTTGCCTCTTTTCTGCAACCCTTCCTCCCACTTTGTGCACCTCTTTCTGTACATCTCATGCCTCTTTCTGCACATCTCTTGCCTCTTTCTGCACATCTCTTTCCTCTTTCTGCACCCCTCTTGCCTTTCTGTACCTCTGTTGGTTCTTTCTGCACTGCTCTTGCTTCTTTCTGCACCTCTCTTGCAAATTTCTGCACCCCTCTTGCCTCTTTCTGCACCCCTCTTAACTCTTTCTGCACCTCTCTTGCCTCTGTCTGCACCCCTGTTTCCCCTTTCTGTACCTCTTTTGCCTGTTTCCGCAACTCTCTTGCCTCCTTCTGCACCTCTCTTGCTTCTTTCTGCACTTCTCTTGCCTCTTTCTGTACCCCTCTTCCTTCTTTCTGGACCTCTGTTGCTTCTTTCTGTACTTATCTTGCTTCTTTCTACACCTCTCTTGATTCTTTCTGCACCCCTCGTTCCTCTTTCTGCACCCTTCTTCCCTCTTTCTGCACCTCTCTTGCCTCTTTCTGCACTTCTCATGCCTCTTTCTGTACCTCTGTTGCTTTTTTCTGCATTTTGTTTGCTTCTTTCTGCACCTCTCTTGCTTCTTTCTACACCTCTCTTGCTTCTTTCTGTACCCCTCTTGCTTCTTTCTGCACCCTGCTTCCCTCTTTCTCTACCCCTCCAGCCTCTTTCTGCACCATTCTTTCCTCTTTCTGCACCTCTCTTGCCTCTTTCTGCACCTCTCTTGCTTCTATCTGTACCCCTCTTGCTTCTTTCTGCACCCTGCTTCCCTCTTTCTGCACTCCTCCAGCCTCTTTCTACACCCTGCTTTCCTCTATCTGCACCCCTCTTGCCTCTTTCTGCACCCCTCTTGCCTCTTTCTGCACCTCTCTTGCTTCTTTCTGCACCTCTATTGCTTCTTTGTGCACCTCTTTTGCCTCTGTCTACACCTCTCTTGCTTCTTTCTGCACTGCTCATGCCTCTTTCTGCACCCCCTTACCTCTTTCTGCACCTCACTTGCCTCTTTCCGCACCTCTCTTGTCTCTTTCTGCACTTCTATTGCATCTTTGGGCACCCCTCCTGCCTCTTTCTGCACCTCTGTTGGTTCTTTCTGCAATGCTCTTGCTTAGTTCTACAACTCTCTAGCCTCTTTCTACACCCCTCTTTCTTCTTTCTGCGCCTCTCTTGCCTTTGTCTGCACCCCTGTTCCATCTTTCTGCACCTCTTTTTCCGGTTCCTGCAACTCTCTTGCCTCTTTCTGCAGTTCTCTTGTCTCTTTCTGCACCTCTGTTGCTTCTTTCTGAACTTCTTTCCTCTTTCTGCACCCCTCTTGCCTCTTTCTGCACCTCCGTTGGTTCTTTCTGACTTAACTTGCTTTTTTCTGCACCTCTCATGCTTTTTTCTGCACCTCTATTGGTTCTTTCTGCAACTCTTTTGTCTCTTTCATCACTTATCTTGCTTCTTTCTACACCTCTGTTGCTTCTTTCAGCACTTCTGTTGCCTCTTTCTGCACGTCTCTTGCCTGTTTCTGCACCTCTGTTGCCTCTTTCTGTACCTCTGTTGCCTCTTTCTGCACCTCACTTGCTTCTTACTGCACCCCTGTTGCCTCTTTCTGCACCCCTCTTCCCTCTTTCTGTCCCTCTTTTGCCTCTTTCTGTACCCCTGTTCCCTCTTTTTGCACCTCTCCTGCCTGTTTCTGCATGTCTCTTGCCTCTTACTGCACTTCCCTTGCCTTTTTCTTCACCTCTATTGCTTGTTTATGCACTTCTTTGGCATCTTTCTGCACCTCTCTTGCTTCTTTCCGCACCTCTCTTGCTTCTTTCCGCACCCCTCTTGCCTCTTTCTGCACCCTTCCTCCCACTTTGTGCACCTCTTTCTGTACATCTCATGCCTCTTTCTGCACATCTCTTGCCTCTTTCTGCACATCTCTTGCCTCTTTCTGCACCCCTCTTGCCTTTCTGTACCTCTGTTGGTTCTTTCTGCACTGCTCTTGTTTCTTTCTGCACCCCTCTTGCAAATTTCTTCACCCCTCTTGCCTCTTTCTGCACCCCTCTTAACTCTTTCTGCACCTCTCTTGCCTCTGTCTGCACCCCTGTTTCCCCTTTCTGCACCTCTTTTGCCTGTTTCCGCAACTCTCTTGCCTCCTTCTGCACCTCTCTTGCTTCTTTCTGCACTTCTCTTGCCTCTTTCTGTACCCCTCTTCCTTCTTTCTGCACCTCTCTTGCTTCTTTCCGCACCTCTCTTGCTTCTTTCCGCACCCCTCTTGCCTCTTTCTGCACCCTTCCTCCCACTTTGTGCACCTCTTTCTGTACATCTCATGCCTCTTTCTGCACATCTCTTGCCTCTTTCTGCACATCTCTTGCCTCTTTCTGCACCCCCTCTTGCCTTTCTGTACCTCTGTTGGTTCTTTCTGCACTGCTCTTGTTTCTTTCTGCACCCTCTTGCAAATTTCTTCACCCTCTTGCCTCTTTCTGCACCCCTCTTAACTCTTTTCTGCACCTCTCTTGCCTCTGTCTGCACTCCCTGTTTCCCTCTTTCTGCACCTCTTTTGCCTGTTTCCGCAACTCTCTTGCCTCCTTCTGCACCTCTCTTGCTTCTTTCTGCACTTCTCTTGCCTCTTTCTGTACCCCTCTTCCTTCTTTCTGGACCTCTGTTGCTTCTTTCTGTACTTATCTTGCTTCTTTCTACACCTCTCTTGATTCTTTCTGCACCCTTCTTCCCTCTTTCTGCACCTCTCTTGCCTCTTTCTGCACTTCTCATGCCTCTTTCTGTACCTCTGTTGCTTTTTTCTGCATTTTGTTTGCTTCTTTCTGCACCTCTCTTGCTTCTTTCCGCACCCCTCTTGCCTCTTTCTGCACCCTTCCTCCCACTTTGTGCACTCTCTTTCTGTACATCTCATGCCTCTTTCTGCACATCTCTTTGCCTCTTTCTGCACATCTCTTGCCTCTTTCTGCACCCCTCTTGCCTTTCTGTACCTCTGTTGGTTCTTTCTGCACTGCTCTTGCTTCTTTCTGCACCCCTCTTGCAAATTTCTGCACCCCTCTTGCAAATTTCTGCACCCCTCTTAACTCTTTCTGCACCTCTCTTGCCTCTGTCTGCACCCCTGTTTCCCCTTTCTGCACCTCTTTTGCCTGTTTCCGCAACTCTCTTGCCTCCTTCTGCACCTCTCTTGCTTCTTTCTGCACTTCTCTTGCCTCTTTCTGTACCCCTCTTCCTTCTTTCTGGACCTCTGTTGCTTCTTTCTGTACTTATCTTGCTTCTTTCTAAACCTCTCTTGATTCTTTCTGCACCCCTCGTTCCTCTTTCTGCACCCTTCTTCCCTCTTTCTGCACCTCTCTTACCTCTTTCTGCACTTCTCATGCCTCTTTCTGTACCTCTGTTGCTTTTTTCTGCATTTTGTTTGCTTCTTTCTGCACCTCTCTTGCTTCTTTCTACACCTCTCTTGCTTCTTTCTGTACCCCTCTTGCTTCTTTCTGCACCCTGCTTCCTCTTTCTCTACCCTCCAGCCTCTTTCTGCACCATTCTTTCCTCTTTCTGCACCTCTCTTGCCTCTTTCTGCACCTCTCTTGCTTCTATCTGTACCCCTCTTGCTTCTTTCTGCACCCTGCTTCCCTCTTTCTGCACTCCTCCAGCCTCTTTCTACACCCTGCTTTCCTCTATCTGCACCCCTCTTGCCTCTTTCTGCACCCCTCTTGCCTCTTTCTGCACCTCTCTTGCTTCTTTCTGCACCTCTATTGCTTCTTTGTGCACCTCTTTTGCCTCTGTCTACACCTCTCTTGCTTCTTTCTGCACTGCTCATGCCTCTTTCTGCACCCCCTTACCTCTTTCTGCACCTCACTTGCCTCTTTCCGCACCTCTCTTGTCTCTTTCTGCACTTCTCTTGCATCTTTGGGCACCCCTCCTGCCTCTTTCTGCACCTCTGTTGGTTCTTTCTGCACTGCTCTTGCTTAGTTCTACAACTCTCTTGCCTCTTTCTGCACCCCTCTTTCTTTTTTCTGCGCCTCTCTTGCCTTTGTCTGCACCCCTGTTCCATCTTTCTGCACCTCTTTTTCCGGTTCCTGCAACTCTCTTGCCTCTTTCTGCAGTTCTCTTGTCTCTTTCTGCACCTCTTTTGCTTCTTTCTGCACTTCTTTCCTCTTTCTGCACCCCTCTTGCCTCTTTCTGCACCTCCGTTGGTTCTTTCTGAACTTAACTTGCTTTTTTCTGCACCTCTCTTGCTTCTTTCTGCACTTCACATGCCTCTTTCTGCACTTCTCATGCTTTTTTCTGCACCTCTCTTGGTTCTTTCTGCAACTCTTTTGTCTCTTTCATCACTTATCTTGCTTCTTTCTACACCTCTGTTGCTTCTTTCAGCACTTCTGTTGCCTCTTTCTGCACATCTCTTGCCTGTTTCTGCACCTCTGTTGCCTCTTTCTGTACCTCTGTTGCCTCTTTCTGCACCTCACTTGCTTCTTACTGCACCCCTGTTGCCTCTTTCTGCACCCCTCTTCCCTCTTTCTGTCCCTCTTTTGCCTCTTTCTGTACCCCTGTTCCCTCTTTTTGCACCTCTCCTGCCTGTTTCTGCATGTCTCTTGCCTCTTACTGCACTTCCCTTGCCTTTTTCTTCACCTCTATTGCTTGTTTATGCACTTCTTTGGCATCTTTCTGCACCTCTCTTGCTTCTTTCCGCACCTCTCTTGCTTCTTTCCGCACCCCTCTTGCTGCACCCTTCCTCCCACTTTGTGCACCTCTCTTACCTCTTTCTGTACATCTCATGCCTCTTTCTGCACATCTCTTGCCTCTTTCTGCACCCCTCTTGCCTTTCTGTACCTCTGTTGGTTCTTTCTGCACTGCTCTTGCTTCTTTCTGCACCTCTCTTGCAAATTTCTGCACCCCTCTTGCCTCTTTCTGCACCCCTCTTAACTCTTTCTGCACCTCTCTTGCCTCTGTCTGCACCCCTGTTTCCCCCTTTCTGCACCTCTTTTGCCTGTTTCCGCAACTCTCTTGCCTCTTTCTGCTGTTCTCTTGCCTCCTTCTGCACCTCTCTTGCTTTTTTCTGCACTTCTCTTGCCTCTTTCTGTACCCATCTTCCTTCTTTCTGGACCTCTGTTGCTTCTTTCTGTACTTATCTTGCTTCTTTCTACACCTCTCTTGCCTCTTTCTGTACCCCTCTTCCTTCTTTCAGCACTTCTGTTGCCTCTTTCTGTACTTCTCTTGCCTGTTTCTGTACCTCTGTTGCCTCTTTATGCATCTCTGTTGCCTCTTTCTGCACCTCACTTGCTTCTTTCTGCACCCCTCTTGCCTCTTTCTGTACCCCTCTTGCCTCTTTCTGCACCCCTCTTCCCTCTTTCTGTACCTCTCTTGCCTCTTTCTGCATCACTGTTCCCTCTTTCTGCACCTCTCTTGCCTCTTCATGCACCCCTGTTCCCCTTTTCTGCACCTCTCTTGCCTGTTTCTGCAACTCTCATGCCTCTTTCTGCAGTTTTCTGCCTCCTTATGCACCTCTGTTGTTTCTTTCTGCACTTCCTGTGCCTCTTTCTGCACCCCTCTTATCTGTTTCTGCACCTCTGTTGGTTCTTTCTGCACTGCTCTTGCTGGACCTCACTTGCAAATTTCTGCACCCTTCATGCCTCTTTCTGCACCCCTCTTGCCGCTTTCTGTACCTCACGTGCCTCTTTCTGTACCTCTCTTGTCTGTTTCTATGCTTCTCTTGACTCTTTCTGCACCTTACATGCCTCTTTATGCACTTCTCTTGCTTTTTTCTGCACTTCCCATGTTTCTTTCTGCAATTCTCTTGCCTCTTTCATCCCTTATCCTGCTTCTTTCTACACCTCTGTTGCTTCTTTCAGCACTTCTGTTGCCTCTTTCTGTACTTCTCTTGCCTGTTTCTGTACCTCTGTTGCCTCTTTATGCATCTCTGTTGCCTCTTTCTGCACCTCTCTTGCTTCTTTCTGCACCCCTCTTGCCTCTTTCTGCACCCCTCTTGCCTCTTTCTGTACCCCTCTTGCCTCTTTCTGTACCCCTCTTGCCTCTTTCTGCACCCCTCTTCCCTCTTTCTGTACCTCTCTTGCCTCTTTCTGCATCACTGTTCCCTCTTTCTGCACCTCTCCTGCCCGTTACTGAATGTCTTTTGCCTCTTTCTGTACTTCTCTTGCCTCTTTCTGCACCTCTTTTGCTTATTTCTGCACTTCTTTTGCTTCTTTCTGCACCTCTCTTGCTTCTTTCTGCACCCCTCTTGCCTCTTTCTATACCCTTCTTCCCTCTTTCTACACCTCTCTTTCTTCTTTCTGTACCCCTCTTGCCTCTTTCTGCACATCTCTTGCAAATTTCTCCACCCCTCTTGCCTCTTTCTGCAACCCTCTTATCTTTCTGCATCTCTCTTGCCTCTGTCTGCACTCCTGTTCCCTCTTTCTGCACCTCTCTTGCCTGTTTCTGCAACTCTGTTGCTTCTTTCTGCACTTCTCTTGCTTCTTTCCACACCTCTCTTGCTTCTTTCTGCACCCCTGTTGCCTCTTTTTCCACTCTTCCTCCCTCTTTCTGCACCTCTCTTGTCTCTTTTTGTACCCCTCTTGCCTCTTTCTGCACTTCTCTTGCTTCTTTGTGTACTTCTCTCGCCTCTTTCTGTACTCAAATGGGAAGTGCAAGCTGTCAAGTTTAAATATCTGTGTGCTCTTGTGAATGAGGTATATGTCTACTTGTATATGTATTCTCACATGTGTTATGCATCTGAAGGAGGTAGCTTAAAAAGTGGGTAGCTTCTCCTATAGGTGGTTAAATGTTCTCAGTTCTGCTCTGTCATTCGGTTGCACAGGGAGACGTGTTTTATGTACATAGGTGTTATAGAGCCCCTCAAATATACAATTGAATACCCATATGCCCTGTATTATGAGCAGAAAGAAATATATACACCTTCTTGTACACAAATTTACAGAGTATGCTGTTTGAAAAACGGGTATTCAAGTATTTGTATGTTTATTTTTATCTAACATGTCACTAGGTAAAGCACAGACACACGCATGCATACCTTCACCATCTTGATGAAAAAAAACACAGGTTTCAGGGACGCTATAGTTAGACTGACATTTCACTTGTACAAAATCAGAGCAATATACATCTAAGGGAGAAGAATGCATAAGTGCAGGCCAATAGTATATTTTTAGGGAGCGCATGGTCCACAGCTATGAACAAATATTAAAACAGTGCTCTGTGGGTGCATTCCAAATAATGGTTGTTCTACTAAATATCAACCGCCGGAACATGATGGTAG
Source organism: Calotriton arnoldi (assembly GCA_963921515.1). Classification (NCBI taxonomy): domain Eukaryota; kingdom Metazoa; phylum Chordata; class Amphibia; order Caudata; family Salamandridae; genus Calotriton; species Calotriton arnoldi. Next base: position 701,211 of record CAWUFW010005407.1, read on the forward strand.
AAGAATATTAAGGACAGAATATCCAAAGATAAGTGCATTTAGGCAAGTATAGATTTACTATTCCTAACTCCATATATACATACCTTGAAGATATATATGTATCACTTAGGTACATATATGTGGAGTAAGGTGCAGAAAATCTATACTTACTTATCTCTTGATATTTTGATTCAATATTCTGTCCTTGATATTTTATACCATTAGTATTCTGGTTTCGATATTCAGGGTGCACACCATTTGATTCTATGTGTAGGAATTTGTGGATTTTTTTAAAGGTACATATTAAAGCACACTCAATCAACTTTCTGCAATCCAACTTTAAATACCATCATTTAGATGGGATTTAAAGTAGAGGAGTAAAGTTGTAAAAAAGGCAGGTTCGCAACTCTGTGCATTTGCTAAACTTTTCACACTTTTTGAAATTCAATGCTTTTGAAGGTTTTTGCAAAACAATAAGCTAGCCTCATCTGAGAGCTGGAGGATGTCCTACCTGGGGCATTCTGCGTCAGGAAATCATCACACCTGGAAGGCCCGAAAGGATAAACTGTACCGCTTGTGAGGCTAGGAAATGTTTACTGCTTTGTAAAGTATGAAGTTTCCTAATTCCACCCATGTTGTAAACAAAGTTTTAATTGAACTCGCCACCCATTTAAAAGAACTTTACAAAGAGCTTGGAGCGTATCCATCAAGAACATTTTGGGAAATTAGTGGTAAACTGTGTTTTTTAAACATTTTAGGGCTGCAACAGCAGTAAAAACTAAAAATTATTTAGAAGTAATTTCACTGGGGAAGTTGGGAAGGACCCACAATGAATTTCAGTATAAGGTTGTGCAAAAGATGGATAGTTAATTACATTTATTCAAAAGCATCAGTCAATACTGCCTGGACTTGAAGCAGACTCCGATATTGACATTCACCCATCAGTGTTACTGACAGGTTGTGTGAAAGGTGTTGTACAAAAGGAGACCTTTGTTAGACATCAACCAGGAAGACAGATATGCATGGTAAAAGACAGGTGAATGTGAGCCCGGGATGGGTCAATTTTAGCCTGGCCTGACTGAGGAAACTAGTTCCATCTTCAGTTAGACGGGCCGCAGATGGGCAGGTAGCAATACTGCCTTTAAGGATCTGATTGGGGTTTTCATGGTTAGCATCTAGGATCCTCCTCTTGTAGTGTAGTTCCTATAGTACCCCTGCAGGACCTGCTCTTTTGGATAACATACACTGTGGGCTTGGTGGCAGACTGATTCTGAGCACCCCACTGCGTATGTTAGCCTGTTTTGCATTAGCTAGCTCACAGTGCCACTAGAATCTTCTTTTTATCAGAGAGATTAGTTTTTGGCAACCTCAGAACACAACAACCCTGATTCCTCAGAAACGTGGAAACAATGTTCTACTTTTCGCTCAGTCACTCGTGCTTGTTCATTTGGTCTCAGATAGTTACACAGAAGAAACAGTCGAGCGTGTTTACAATAAGAATTTATTGTACAGCTGTTCTTCTAGTGTAAAATATATGTGCTGCGACAACTGTTAAACAGGAGCAGAGATATATGATCAGCAGTACAGTGAATACTAAAGGATAGTACAGTTCTACCATTTTGCAATAGTCATGAACATATACATGAATATAAAATGCATTTATAAAATAAAGTGCATACTCCTACGATGCCTGTCTAGATGTACCTAAGTGTACCTAGCATGTGAGTAGGTGCGAACGAAGCCAAGAATCCCGCTAGGATTTAGTCAAACCCCATCTCCTGAATAATGAGAGTGTGGGACCTCGTCCTCGTCTCGAGTTGGACACCCCACAAGGGATGATTAGACCACTGTCAGCTGGAGTGACTGCATGCAGGAGCCTCAGCGTCTCTGGTCAGTGTTTCGGTCTGGAAGTCTCAGTTCCCTCTAACTACTGATAGCAAGAGGTGCTGTATTTATACAGAAAAGTATAGAGTCCCTTTGTCCCTTGTGTCTTGTGTTAGCCATTGTTGGGTATGAAGATGACGTATGGGATGAACCGGTTACGTAGATGTTTATGCAGGTGGATTCTAGCCCCTGCCTGGTTTCCTAGAACTCTTATGAATATTTAATCATACTGGATGAGCACATCGAAGATGGTATAGGAGGCCATTGTTCGGGAAAAACCCTCCTTCTGTACCCAAACCACAGTCTAGATAAGGTTCAGCCCTCAGCGCCCGTTATTGTGGAGAATAGGGAACTAATGTAGGTGAAAGATTATGCCTATATTAGGGCATCTCCAACCATGCCTATATTAGGGCATCTATATGAAACATAACACCCACTCCTCTTACTACTCAACAATAATAAACAATGATAGCAAACTACTAAGTCATACTAGGTGGTAGCCGTATAATTGTCAGTGAGCCACATAAAAACATTTTTAAAATTTTAAAAGCATATTAAAAACATTTCTAAGAGGGGAAAAATGTGTAGAGTCAGTTTTTGAAGTTGTACTCAAGCTAAAGGTCTAGCTGAGTTCATTTATAGAATTTAAAACTCTTACAAGCGTTTTAGAAGGCCATGCTTTCTCTAGCGATAGTGTCAATTTAGTAGGAAATGTTCCAAATTTAATCAGAGTCGAAATGAAAAGGGAAAACTCTGAATTCTTTCCCAGCACATAATGAGCCAATTGAAGATTAAGTGTCCTGGCTGGGAGACGCAACATCACAGTCACTTGCTGTAGGGGACGGGAATTGTAATATATCACACAGTACGTCGATGGAGCACAGATGATGTTCAGTACTGCCCATAGTTGGCATATCGGCAGCCGGTGCTGTAGTCGATACCTCAGTGCCCGTAGTGCTAGTTGTAGCGCTTGTGCTGTTGTCAGTGCTAGTGGTGGCTGAGCTGATGCTCACCTCAGTTGTAGCAAAAGGCACCTGCGGGTTTTCAAGAAATGCATTCGTCAGGATAGGAATACGCTGGGGACACAGCCGAGTGTGGGACCTCAGCGGTTCCAGCCTCGTGTTCAAGTGCGCAGGCGCTTCCGACTCGAGTGTCAGACAAATGTCCAACACACATTCTTCACTGCAAAACAGGCATCGAAGAACAGGTAAGATGCAGTCCATCTAGACTGGTCTAAACGATAAGAACCAAGAAGCACTCAGTTCCCGTAGACGAGGCGCGCCCAGATGTTGTACCATGCGCTCACGGTATCTACGTTCCAGAAGAGCTTTTGCCATTTCGTTCGTGATTGGGATGTCCATTGCGTATCAGGAAAATGACGATCAGGATTCCAGCTATTAAAAGCAGTATCAGAGGTAAACCTCCAAAGATGCTTCTAAATACGGAGTGTATACAATTTGGGATAACTCTGAGGACTGTTTGGAAGGTGCTTAGAAACCCTGACCCTTAGTACAATGTACAATGTACAATGTACAGTGTACAATCCACTAGTATCAGACATGTTAAAGATACGACCACCATTTCTACAAAATGAAAGGGGCAGTTTGTACGAATAAGTGCCTGTATCTCAGTCGAGGTCCTTGCAACTTGAAGATCAAAGGTCTCTCGAGCGGAGGTTAAGGGGACAGTTTGTTGTAAAAGCATGGCTTTCATTCTGCTCAAAGTGCCAAATTTTATAAAAGATATCTCTAATGAAGGCCACAAAGGTGCCTACCTGACTGTACTTGTTGGGGGAAACAATACTTGTATACAGCAAGTAACCCTAGCATTCACGGTGACCAGATAGGCGATGCCCGGAAGCATGCCACAGCAACCTTGATCATTCAGCAACAAGTAACTCCCATTCAAGAGTAACTCGAAAACTGGTGTGTTCACGGCAGCTGGAGTTCCTTTCATGTGGCAAGAGAGATTTGCCACCGAACCATTACAAGTTCCGTGTAAAATAATGTCCTTACACATGAGAGAGCCGCTTAAAGCATTCTTGCGGTTTGTACCACTCAGAAACACTTCACGATCCCCACTCCAGCATCGAAATCGGTTTATGGTAATTCCCAGGATTCCTTAATGTATTCTTGACCCAGTATCTCATATCTGCCTGCCTGTCTTTGCTCAAGGCAATACTGAAACTGAAAGGTCGTGACCGGGAGAGTGATATGGCCGTGAATTAGCCATTCTGTTGATGGTAATTCCGCCACTGTGAATGGTAGCCTGTCCAGTTTTTCAATACGCAGCATTGTATATTTAGCTCCCCTTTGTGCCATTTCTATCTGTGTATCTGTTAGATTGTATTCAGAAAACAGAGATGTACTGTTTATAAAATGCCAAGGCACAAAGCCTGCACACAAAGATTGCAGGGTCCAGCTTAATAACATAATAGAACGTAACTGAGATTGGCCGTGTTGTAATATGGCTAAATCCTGTTCCAGTATGTCGATAGCAGAAGATACAATGTTGCCCAATGAATATATCCTGGAGGTCAAAGTTGTTAACCCATTATCTACCACAGCTAAAGCTTTTTCTAAGTTTATACAGTCTATTTCCCGTATTCTCTCTGCGGCCTCTTGTTGGAAAATCTTCCAGTTTTCATTATAGGCAGCATATATGCCTGCACATATGAAACGTTTATGACGTGTTTTCCTGGGTCCTAGTAAAAAGTCCCTAAGATCCATGTCAAGTGACAGTAAAGATAAGTGTTGTTTCACTTCTGCAAGTGTTGAGGTTTCTAGCCAACCGAGGCACAACTTCCCAACACTATAGGATGTCCCTACCCCTGGATGTTCTCTCTGTACATAACGTGGGTCTGGCCTATGGATACTGAGTCCCTCGGTGATGTTCAGGAATCACTTATGATAGCTATTCATGTCTAAGGGCCAAACCACCCACTGTTTCCAATTTGGGTCTGTTCTATTGTACTTTAAGATGTCATCCACTGTTGCCCCTTCTTTTGTAGTTGAATTCTGCCACCCCCATATGTCGGTGTTGGAAACCTAGAGGTGTTCAGGTCCTTGCTCTTGGCTAGTCCAAGACAGGATGTCTGTTGCACAGTATCATTTAAAAAGATCATCTGCTGTGGAATGAGACATGCTCTAAATAGTGCCTCTGTACCCTGGACTTGCCAGTCCCTTGAACCCCAAACTGATTTTAAGTCAATTTCTTCTTTCCATAGGTCAAAACCCTGTTCAGACAATTGGGCCAAAAAGGAAGCACAGTAAATCTGTTTAGTGTTTGTCAACATAATTTTCAGTGCTGATGTTGGTGCAACCTTGGAGTAATATGAGGCTGGATTTGTGGTGTTAAACCCTGAAAAGTATGAACATTTCTGTGCAAACGTTTGTGAACTACTTTTTGGTGGTGTTGGGCAATGTTCCCACTGATGGTACTCAAAAACATTCCTAGGTGAAATGGATTTGTGCAGGAAATGATGACCATAATGTTGGTAACAGTACAATGTGTCATAATCTGAAGAACCCTCATTATTGGAAATGCAGCAGTTTTCTCTAAATCAGACAACATGTTGTTGACTGTTTCAGAGTCCCAATCATCAGAAAATGTACTTGAGGTAATGATATCACTTAATGAAATTTTAAATATATGATAAATCTTTAAAAGTTCGGTCGGACCGTATATGTTAAAATCAACCTTGTCCCATACTATACCATCCGGTATAGGAACTGCTGTAATGTTCACTGATGACAAGTCTCTTTGCTCACGATGTGATGATGGATGTGGCTTCAGTAGTATGTTGACCTTTTGGGCTGTGGAACTTTGTTGAAAATAGCATCCATTAATAAGCATACTAAAAGTTAGTACTAAGCCAAGCCAGAAAAGGAAAAACAATATCCCAGAAATTACCCAGAGTTCAATCCAAGGCGATACCAGGTATGTCTTTTTTAGAAAGAGAAGAAAGTTCTTTATTTGTTGCTTGAATGGTGTTTTGGCTGGCGGCGTTTCCGGCTCGCTTGAATCCAGAGAAAACGTATCAAAGTTCATGAAATAGCCAGAAGCAGTTCGATCAATTGTAGGAATTGCATCGAGATTAGTTGAAATGTTATTTTGCTCTTGACGAGGCATGTTGACGTAGACTTCTGTATTAGGTCTAATTGCAACTTGTGAATTAATCTGATGTTCATTTTGAATTTGAATGTTTGGTTCAAGTGGAACAAGTTCCATAGCATTGTTGCTTAGTCCTTCATTCCTTACAGGTGGCTCTTCAAACGTGATGAGTCTTTCTGTTTGAACTTCTTGGATTGTAGCGAGAGGTGGCCGTCTGCTACTGTGGAGACCACGAGGCCTACTGCTTATTATCGGCCACATAGTGTGGTTTGATTAAGTTTATTGAGACAAATCTTTACTCCTTTTTCCCGGCAAGAGGCGGCAAAAGTACAGTTCTTGTTCCTTGTACTGCAAGGACTGGTACAGGTGTTCTGTATGAAGGTCCAAATTCCTTTTTGTCCGCAATTTTCTCTCTGACCAGATTTCTGACTTTTGGGATCCAGACAGGTCTTGCCGTGTCTGCCTTGACTTCCCCAGTGGCGGTCTGCTTTAGTCGGACATTGCTTTGTTTTGTCCTGGATTCATTTAGATCCTGTAAAACAGCCAAACGATCATGGATATCAAATGGTTTTTCATCCGCCACTGCGCCTTCACAATCAAGATCAGGTACCCACATTCGTGTTCCAAAGAGGACTTCATATGGAGTGACACCCCCTAGAGAGTTTCTTGGCTGGTTGTTTAATGCCCGCTGTACCCCATAAAGGTGTTTGACCCAACTACCGCCCTTGCTTAATACCCTAGCTGTTAAAGATTGCTTTAAGTCCCGGTTTTTCCTCTCCACAACTGAATTTCCCTCGGGAGGGTACGGAGAGGAGTACCGCAATGCTACGCCCATTCCTTCCATGGCCTCTTTGTAAGCCTGAGAGCTAAACACAGGGCCGCGGTCAGAATGTAACGTGCTAACTGTGTATGTGCTGATAAAGACTCGCAAATCTTTGATAACAGTTCGAGCGTCAGCCGAGCACTGAGGCCATACCCATAGGAATCTCGAGCAGGAATCCACTGCAACCATGATATATTTGTAAGCCCCTTCCGTTTGTAAGGGGCTGCAGTGGTCCAAGTACGCACATGCGGGAGGTTTGTCTGATTTTAATAATGGCGACTGCGCGGGTTTTGCTACCGTGGAGCCTTCCATCTGTTGGCAGATGTCGCAATTCAAGACATAATCTTTAGTTTGCTTAGTTAACCCTGGCCACCAATAGCGCTGTTTCAATAAAGAAATAGTCGCTGTAACGCCTGTGTGCACAGAGCCCAAACCCTTGTGTGCTGCGAGTATTAAACCTTGCCTACGATCCATATTTGGTATTACCCTATCCCCCACTCCAGGAATCTGAGCATATGGAATGTTACTTGCATCTAAATTGTAGGAGTATTTGAGTGGAATTTTTTTAGGTACTGCTGTGCTGCCTTTGCGTGAAGCAATGACAGCTACCATAATCTCACCGTCTATTCTCGTTTTGGAACGAGTGAGTGCAGCTACGGAAGCCGTGCGAACAGCCCCCTTTGCGGCTTCATCAGCCAATGAATTCCCTTCAACGTGAACGCCATCACGTTGATGACTCAGTGTATGGATCACGTGAGTCCTTGGTAGCTCGTTTTTCAACTCTGCTACCTGTTCCCATAGCGTTTTATGCTTAATTGTGCCACCTTTCGCATCTTTAAATCCGTTTTGCTCCCAATGATATAGGTATTCATTGTATGACTGAACACAGTAAAACGAATCACACACGATTAGTGTGGGGAATTTGTGATCCGTATTTACAAGTGCCAGTATCAGTGCTTTTAACTCTGCCAACTGTGCCATGCAGTCTCCTAGCGATTGCGTTTTTGTGCAACTCGGATAGAACTTTCCATCCTGCATGCAACCTTTAACGATAGCACACGCTGCGCTGTAATGCTGCTTACTTCCTATGGCCGGTTGCGCAGATCTGTCAGTATAAATAATATATTCATACTGATCGAGAGGCAAGATTTCATTTGGTAGAGGATATTCGTGTTCATATTGCAGGAATGCCTGTGTTTTTAAACTTGGATCAAATCTGTATTCAACGTCCGTTGCAGTAAGAGAATTAGCCCACTTTATCCATCTTGGATGTAAGGCTTTCACATTTGGAATGCTAGACTTTGTAACAGCTTCTAAAGCCGGTACCGGGGTTACGACAATAATGTGTTTCCCCTGTGCCAGTGCTCTTTCTCTTGCTACAGTGGTCTGAACAGCTGTCAGGATTTTTTCTGTTGAAGTGAAACGCATTTCTGCATTTGTGTACAGGTGTGATTTGTATGCGATTGGTACTGTTTCTCCTTCATTGAAGGTTAAGTAAGTGCACCCGCATTGACCCGCAATTATACGGATCACCAAGTGGCGTACGTTTACGCGTGTTTGCAAGTGTTTAGAAGCTATCATGTCTTCCTGGAGTGAACAAAGAATATTAGTATGTTCTTGTGTCCAATTTCTGGCTGAAAAGTCAGGTTTTATTAAGTCGAAGAAAGGTTTTACCCTTTGTGCGTAATCTAAAATGTACGTTCTGCCGAAATTTAGGAATCCCAGTATTGATTGAAATTTGTTTTATGATTTTGGAAGCTGGAGCAGCGCACATTTTTCTAAAAAGTTTGCGGCTAGACTTTTCCCTTCACTTGACAGCTGATATCCCAAAAATAGGACATTGAGGTGGGCAATTTTTGATTTTTTAAAGTTAAATTTGTAGCCCTCAGTGGCAAATCCCATAATAAAGGTGCTTACCCTGGTCAAGTGCCTCTCTAAGTTGACGTCCGTTAGATAAATATCATCCACATAGGACAATGCTTCTTCATCAAATTTTTGAAGTAACTCTGTTACCCTTTCTGAAAATACCCTGGGGCTATTCTTATACCCTTGGGGGAGTCAACAAAATTGTCGCTGGGACCCTAACGCTGAGAATGCGGTCAGATACTGGCTTTCAGGCGCTATATTTTGGCAGACAAATCCATTTGAGATATCAAGTGTTGTTTTGTATTTTTTCCGCACAATGTTATTCATTAATGCAGCACTATGTGCATTTTGGACAGCAAATGTCTTTGTGCATGAGTTTAAATGTCTGTAATCTAGAACTAGACGATATGTATTGTCGGGTTTAGAGATGGGAAACAAAGGATTGTTCATTGGAGAGGTACATTTTTCAATGACCCCCTGGTATTCAAGTTGATCTAAGATCTCCCTGACCTGTTTTTTAGCTTCCTGCTTTATTGGGTATTGCCTCTGAGCATTATGTGAAACTTTTAACTGGATCACGTGGTAGGTTGAATCCTCATCCCACCCAGCGTGATTTTTGTACAACGCTGGAGCTTGGGCTACTGCCCACTCCCGTGCATATGTATGTTTAAGGTGAACGGGAACATGGTCGGAAAATGCAGGAAAAATTATACTTTCTCCCCTGGGGCACTCCATTACGAATGCTGGCGGCCAATCTTGTTCGGCTAACAGGATGTCATACCCAGATGATAAGTTCTTCCAAAAGAGACCTTTTACTTTCCTGGGCTTGTCCCCCTCCTTCCAGAGTGTTATTTCATGTAACTTATGTGGGACGCTCACCCTTTTGTCTGGTGTTTCCACCGAGATGTAATCATTCAAGTCAGCTGTCACCAGAAATTCCTTCAGGTTCTGGCGAGCTATTGTTACTTCTGCCGCACTGTCTAGCATCGTCAGAGCCCATTCCTCGTTCAGAAGTTGTGTCCTCAGAATTCTGGGCATGTCTGATTTTCAGACCAGCAACTTTCTTTTTCTTAAATTGAGGTTTTGATTTTGCCTTATCTTCTTTTTTGGAAGTAAAGTCTGGACTGTGTGCGCTCCTCTCTGTGTCCTCACTGTCCTTCTCTCTCAGAGTTCTTCTTCGAGCCCTGAAAGGAACGAGAGGAACGTGTATCAGTATCCTAATACCTGTCAGGTTTCCTAATATTATCCCTATTCCTAAGGTTGTACCTATTTTCAGAGGGCTCCTGTGGAGGAGACCTACCTCGGGACTGAGATCTGTTGTCTTTAAACTTTTGTTGTTTTTTATTATCCCACTTCTTTTTAGAAGAAGTCGGTGTCTGCTTAGAAGTGTCCTTTTCGGGACTGCCCATTAGTTGAGGTTTTACAGCTTTTCCCCCCAAGCTATCCCTGCCTAACTCTGCATATACAGTTTCAATTATTTTGGGTAGTTCATTCTCCTGTTCTAATGGAGAGAACTCCCGTAGGCGTTGGCGGATTGCCACTGATGCTGCTTTCCCTTTAATGTTAGCTAGTATCATGGTTGATACCTGGTCGTAGTTATTTAATAACTTCATCCCTAAGTTCAGAGCAGGCTCTGCTCCGTACTCATTTTGTATTTGTCTTAATACATCTGGTATCACTGCTAATGAAGGAATACCATGAGTTCTGGTATATATGGCAGCAAAGACTGTACCCCAAGAGGTACAATCCTCTAACTGTGGTGTAATCCCCATGGGCAAGCAGATTGTTAACATTTTGTGCTTTTCAAATGGTGTGGTATTTGGGAATACTGCTTCTAACTGGGTTATTTTCTGAGCTACCCAGAAAGGAATTTGTTCATGTTTTGTGGGCATTTTACCCATTACCGCGTGTAATGTTTGTGGAGTAATTTTAGTAGCTGTGCTCTGTGTAGGAGCTGTATTTGGTGTAATTACTGTTGGTTGGACCGCAAGTGTCCTCATGATGAATTGTCATGTTTCTGTAAAGTTTTATCAACTCTTTGTGTTACAAAAGCAATTAATCATTTGGCATTGTGTCAATGTCAGGATGTGGTGCATAGGTCGCTAATGTCGGCCATGTTGCTCCTGGTCTTCCTAATGGACCGAGTCTTGCTCTTCTTCTTGAGTGGGGTAGGGCGCCATTAAACCAGAAATTATGTTCCTGGTACGTAAGCGGAATTTCAATCTCCTCAAACGGAGTGTAGACTGCTGGGACTTCTTCATGTGTATAATAATGAAAAGTTCTTGTTATAGCATTTGCTGCTGGGAATGTAACCCATGAATAGAACACCTCTGTTTGGAAATTTTCGTGTGCCTCTATCACAAACATGACTACACCTCATCTGGCTGGTACACCATTTTTGAGGAGTTTAACTGTGAGTGTGTTTCTTACATTGGGTGCAATCTGTATTGCATTGGCATCTTCCTCATCTGACTGGCCTATTTGTGCCAGCGGGTCTAATTCTCCGTTGTCGGTAGTCATTGTGTTAAGAACACGGAATAACTGTCCAAGGAAATTAAGATAAGGTGTTTTGCACAATTTTGGGACCTAAATGTCACTCAAGCTTGATTAACCAACAGCCAATAAATAGGATATCTCGCCTACTCAGGTGTGGCAGAGTTTGTGCCCACCCACTCCAGATGTCTCTGGTTTTTGTGAGTAGGGGTCTCTGAGAATAAGCACGACTGAACTACTCAGATTCTACTGTTAAATAAGTACCAAACCAACGTTGGTGGTGCCATGTAGTGTAGTTCCTATAGTACCCCTGCTGGACCTGCGCTTTTGGATAACATACACTATGGGCCTGGTGGCAGACTGATTCTGAGCACCCCCACCGCGTATGTTAGCCTGTTTTGCATTAGCTAACTCACAGTGCCACTAAAATCTCCTTTTTATCAGAGAGATTAGTTTTTGGCAACCTCAGAACACGACAACCCTGATTCCTCAGACTTGTGGAAACAATGTACTACTTTTCGCTCAGTCACTCGCGCTTGCTCATTTGGTCTCAGATAGTTACACAGAAGAAACAGTTGAGCGTGTTTACAATAAGAATTTGTACAGTTGTTCTTCTAGAGATATATGATCAGCAGTACAGTGAATAAAAAAGGATAGTACAGTTCTACCATTTTGCAATAGTCATGAACATATACATGAATATAAAATGCATTTATAAAATAAAGCGCATACTCCTACGATGCCTGTCTAGATGTACCTAACTGTACCTAGCATGTGAGTAGCATGTGAGTAGGTGCGAAAGAAGCCAAGAATCCCGCTAGGTTTTAGATTTTAGGTTTTAGTCAAACCCCATTACCTGAATAATGAGAGTGTGGGACCTCATCCTGGTCTCGAGTTGGACACCCCGCAAGGGATGATTAGACCACTGTCAGCTGGAGCGACTGCATGCAGGAGCCTAAGCTTCTCTGGTCAGTGTTTCGGCCTGGAAGTCTCGGTTCCCTCTAACAACTGATAGCAAGAGGTGCCCTTGTGTTAGCCATTGTTGGGTATGAAGATGGCGTATGGGATGAACCGGTTACGTAGATGTTTATGCAGGTGGATCCTAGCCCCTGCCTGGTTTCCTAGAACTCTTATGAATATTTAATCATATTGGATGAGCACATCGAAGATGGTATAGGAGGCCATTGTTCGGGAAAAACCCTCCTTCTGTACCCAAACCACAGTCTAGATAAGGTTCAGCCCTCAGCACCCGTTATTGTGGAGAATAGGGAACTAATGTAGGTGAAAGATTATGCCTATATTAGGGCATCTCAAACCATGCCTATATTAGGGCATCTATATGAAACATAACACTCTGTGATAACATATCTGTTGGATGCTTCTTGCATGGTTCCTCCCGTTTGGATGCTAGAGTCCTCCACTTCCGGAATTATGGACATTTTCCACTCTTTGACATGCATTAGAATCCTTGCATAGAATCCTCAAGGTGGCACCCTCTATGTGGCTAACATTGCTTGTCCAAGCACACACTTTTCAGAGTGGTGAATGCATAAAGCATAAAAGCCTGCTGTGTGTACCAGAAATGAAAAATACTACTAGGGGCGACCATAGCTAGTGTAATTCTCTCTAGCATAATTATTGCAGAATTACTCACAATTATGTGTAATTACCAGAATAGCGTAATCCAGCATTTAGCACTATTTTCTTAGTGCAAAATGCACCCATGCATTCAAAATGGGTCAGAGGATGCATTTTGCACTAAGTAAATAGCACCAAATGCTACAGGACACAAACAGAAGTAGCAATTAGCTGCTCGCTCTTTCTTTGTTCATTATTCCTGTACTCCTGCAGTAGGATCTTTTGTTCCAAGTTACTTAAACTTGAGTAATCGCATAAGTCCTGTAATTTTACATCACAAACATAATGTGTAATTACTGAAATTACTCTGATTGCTCTGATGTAATTAAAATGTCTCCAAGACATAATTAATAGAGGAGCCGATGAAAATAGAGCTTCATGTTATAAAACATTTAAGAGACTGCCTTATCTCAATCTACACAAGAAAGCCAAATCACCTCCTTACTAGAGCTTGGATTTCTCAGCAAGCAGGTTGTACTTTCCAGCAACTATACAAGCAAATGCAGGTATGGCTAATATGCATTAAAGGAGGTGCCAGCACTTTTCTCTCATCAAGAGCATATAATAACAAATAACAAGGGGGTGCAATTTGCAAAAATCAATGTGGATGAAGTAACAAGTCAGTGAGTCAGTCAAAGATTCTTTGTTCGGCCAGTAAAGGCCATAAAAGCACACAAATAAAAACAGTTGTACCAAAGACACTTATAAATACAAAGGCTTAAAAAGAAACCATAAATACATAGCTGGTCTGGTTAACACAAATAAAAATATCTAAGACTATTTATACAAACAGGTAAAAATAAAACTCACTGTTAAAAAGATAATACGGAAGGCAGCTCGAAATATAAAATTCAACAGATAAAGTGCAAGTGTGACAGTGCATTGGTGTAATCAGGAAGCAACAGGTTCAAACCATACATGTACCATCATAAGATAAGCACAAGTAATGCCCAAGGAACGCTAATCGGATTCAGGCTTACTGGACCATGAGCATCTTCTTCCTGAGTCCTAAAGCTCCTGAAAATAAACTTGTGACCCAGAAGCAAACCATAGGGGAGGAAAGCTTTTGTAAATACAATAATGCAGGCCTTATTTGGACAAATTGGCCAGATATAAGGAGCGGAAGGATTAATTTTTTCCGCAGGGGGTCATAGGATTCGCAAAAGAATGTAAAATGCAGGGTGTCCTGGTCAGAGAAGTTGTCACATGGACATGGCTTTGAGGCACCAGGCTTCGGGAAGCCTTTAGGAGAGGCTAATAACCAGTGTATGAGATTAAATTTAAAGCTGGTTAGCAGGAAGCAATGGTGCGCGTTTTTGACAAGTGACAAATAGGGCTGCCCCAGTGAGGTTGAACTTTGTGTGATATATTTTCTCACCGTAGGCTTAGCAAGTTCCCTACCCTCCCTTTCCCCCTGCTGCCTGGCCAGAAACCGATGTTTAATGTTCCTAATGTCACTTGGGCGTAAAGACCTGGGGTTTGTATGCAAATCAGGACAGCTTAGCTACCTCATCTGCTCCAAGATATACCTTAACCAAGGAATACGCAAGGCCCCCTCAAGTGCAGTACAGTCCGCTATTACAAGTTGATTTAAAGTTTGTGCTGGGCATGACCAGATTCTCAGCCATCTCATTAAAGGCGCAACTGTGATATGATCAGAGATGTATCCCACACCAAGCTCCTCATGCAACATGAAGGCAGGAGAGCAGGGGGGATAGCGAGAAGTCTGCGCATAAATTTGTTTTTCACCACCTGCAAGTCTCTCACATCCTTATACCCCCACACATTGCATCCATAGGTGGCCATTGGAATACATTTATCTATATACACCTTGAACAGGGCGGGTACAGGCTTTGCCCCTAGTCTTTTTGCGAAGTCCATGGTTGCCCCCACTGCCCTTGCCAAAACATTCTTTTGGTGTGCTCTTTGCGCAACCCACGACCTTCTGTCATCAAACAGCACACCCAAGTAAGGGAAGGTTGAGACTTTAGTTGGTTCCACCCCTCCGCAAAAGAACTTGTGCCTAATGGTCTTCTGGGTACCGATAGTCATAGTATGGGATTTAGAAAAATTAGTTGCGAGGTCGAGCAAGTCCATAAAATCTATAAAAGCATTTAGTAGTTTTTGAAGACCTACTGCAGTCCTGGCAAACAACACTGCATCATCTGCGTACAAAAGTGCAGTAATAGGTTTGAAGCCGGCTCTCTGGATGTCTTTACTGGTTGCCGAGAGGACATCCCCTAGCTTGTTGATGTAAAGCGTAAACAACAAGGGGGCCAATATATACCCCTGCCTGATGCCTCTCTTGAACTCCCAAGAGGCTGACACGCAGCAGTCCTCATTATATCTCACTGCAGCAGTAATGTTAATATGGGCGGAGTGTAAGAAAGCCACTAAATCTAAGTCCATACCCAGATCCAAGACAGTAGACCACAGCTTGGATCTGTTGACGCGGTAGAGGCCAAAGTTAGGTCCATAAATGCCATGTGCAAGGATCCCCTCTTAGCATTGTGAATTTCCCTACCACCAAGTGTAAATTAATGCATTGATCTAACATCCCTCTGCCCTTCCTGAAACCGTAATGTAAGTCTGAGATGACATTAAAATTAGCTAACCAGGAGGTTAAATGCTCCAGGATCACCTTTCCCATAATTTTTGCAGCTGAATCTAAAAGGGAAATCGGTCGATAACACGCTGGGTCGTCCCTCGAGCATTTTTTAAAAATAGGTAAAATGATGGCCTTTGACCAAGAGGAGGGGAAGCCACACAGACATGCAGCATTAAAAACCTGTGTCAATATCTTGGCCCAGGTCAGAGGGTCAGCTTTGTACAGGTTCGAAGGAACCCCATCCGGACCTGGCACTTTACCCCAAACTGTGAGCAGGATGGCTTTATGTACCTCAACTGTGTCAAAATTGCAATGGCACATTAACCGTGCTGAGTTCCCACGATACATCGGACCCTCCTAGATCACCGCCACTGAACATCCCTTCAAAGTGATGGACCAATCTCTCTGCAGCTATGGTGCAATCTATTCTAGAGTTTGCTGTATCTGAAAAAAAGGGACTAGTGACCACTTCCCAAAACTTGGTACTATCTGTCAACACACTTGCCTGACCAAGGGCATCCCAAGCCCATTCCCTGATAACCTTCTTCCTCTGCTGGATTGCGAGTTTGTAGGCCCGCCTACATGACCTGACCCCAATCTCATCCCTCGGAATTTGCTTAAGGGCCTGCATTAAATTCCTATGAACCTTAGAGCAGTTGCCATCAAACCACTTTTTTCTCCTTCGCTTCTTTGGACCTGCAGTTGGTGGTTAGGTTATCGGCTATCTGCTTGGTTAGTTTGTTAAAAGCATCTAGAACAGTTCTGTCCTGCGTTCCCATGTCCAGACAGAATGAAATCTAATCTGCACACTCTGCATACAGATTATCTAAAAAAAAGTCTCCGGTATCACCTTCTCCTATTTTAACCCGCGCGCTTGGTCTTTTGTGCTGATAGCGGAATTTGGAATGCTCCTTCCCTCCCCTCTGTGTGGGTCAAAGGAATGAACCCGTTAAGGGATTATGATCACTATAGCTGCTCCAGGAGACACTTAGGAAGGTCCTAAAAACCTGGACCTTCAGTGCATCGGACACTCTCTGCAAAACTCTGATTTGATTCCCTGTTCTTACCGTTAGCAGTCAGCCAGGCCTTTTGCTTCCATCTCTGGGTTCCGTCTAGCGCCATGATGCTCCTCGGAGTGACAGTTGCGCTCTACAAATGTGCCATTACATTACATTACATTACTTAGGGCCAGATGTACGACCCTACCAATTTGCGAGTCGCAAATTGCGTTGTTTTGCGACTCTCAATTTGCGACTCGCAAATGGGAATGTACAACAGTGTCTCAGACACTGTTTGCGAATCCTAATCAGGTTGCAAATTGCCTGCCTCATTAATATTCATGAGGCAGGTGCAATTTGCGACCTCATTAGGAATGGCTAGCACTCCCAGGAATGGTGGCCTGCTGGGGTCAGCAGACCACCATGTCTGTGACTACTTTTTATATAAAGCAGTTTAAAAAAAACAAAAGGCAGCCCGTTTTCCTTAAAGGAAAACGGGTTGCATTTAAAAAAGATAAATGAACGTTACTGTTTCATTTTTCAAGAGTAGGCAGTGGTCCGTGGGACCACTTCCTGCTCTTAAAAAATATTTTCAATCCCAGTCACAAAGGGGAAGGGGTCCCCAGGGGACATTTTGAAATGGGTGGTAAACTGCTAGTGTTTTGCGGCTGTAATTGCGGCCGCAAAACAATCTTACATTGAAGTGCGAGTCGCTATTAGGAAGGGACACCCTTGGCACGCCCCTTCCTAATAGTGAGTCGCAAACCCTATTTTGCGAGTCAGTAATAGGTTACCGACTCGCAAAATAGGGTTTGTAAATAGGGCAGACCTATTTTTTGGTCGCAAACTGGCCGATTTCCCTTTTGCAAGCGCAAAAAATGGTCGTACATCTGGCCCCTAATTTAAGAACTGCAGACGCTAAAAGGGCGGAGAGCATTAAAAAATCTATTGTGCTGTAGGAACCCCTGCCTGTGTAGGTGGGAACAGGAGCATCCACTCGGGTCTGTTCAAGGCAAGGCAGAATATTAGCTGTGTGGAGCTCTTCTATGTGATGGCCTGATTCTGAGTGCTCAAAATGGGCAGCCAGGGGTAAAATATCAGCATGGCCCTTTACAGAAGTACAATCAAGCTGACATTGGTGTGTGTTAAAATCACCTAAGAATATGACCTCATAGTAAGAATGTTTCCTCTCCCCATATTGTTCAAGAAACCCCTTTGATACTGCAATGTATTCAATATCGAAATTTCTCCAGAAAGAATTGTGAAAATGTACTACTAACAGGGGGGGACGGACGGTTGGTGAACAACAGCTCTGCTGCTCACAAGTGGGGTGAGTGACAGTCTACAACTCTGGTAACAAATTAATTTGAGTGAAGCCAGAAGAAGAAGACTACCCTTACCTTTGCCCACTGGAGATGGGGATGCACATTTGAAAAAAGAGGAAAAGCGTACCAAAAAAAAGTCTTGTTAGTATCCCATGTTTCCTGTAAAGCAATTATATGGCAACATGCAAGGGACCTCCACCATAATGCATCATATCTTTTAGACCTCAGTCCGGCTATATTCCAGGACATAATCTTCATACAAGAAGGAACGGGAGAAATAGAGACTGGCTTGGGGGGTAAAATAAAGCATTACCCACCCGGCCTGCTGGCCTACGGCCCAATAACTCTGCCTGGGCAGATAGTGATCAATTGTTGCCATCCAGTCCATCTAGACCTAGCAAAGGTTTGAATCTATTGGCTCGGGGAAGTACAAACCTACCATTATTGCCCTGGTTGGTCCTCGCTGGCCTGAAAACGGACTGTCTAGGGCAATCAAGAAGAAAAGAGTTAGTGGGATAAAAGTATTGAAGGGGAACAACTTTGATTGTCATTTTAGAGACTTGCATGAAATGTCTCTCAACAAGCGCTTTAGCATGTACAGGGTGTCTTACATTAACTACAACACAGTCCCCCTCAACGTTTTTCCTCACCCTATGACCCACTTAACCCACTCTTCTGGCCATTATAACATGGGGGACAATTATTGCCCATTTATTATGTTACTGTTGCACCAATGAGTGACCTTGTGCATAAGATCCAACGTGGATTCTTTCGATCCTTACGTAATTGGTGGAACTCCCAACAAGATAGCCACTAGAGGTGCTGATTCTGGGGGCTGCTCTAAGGAGGTTGGAGTTCCTGCTCGGGCCATTAGGGTTCTGTTTGTGTTGGGTGTGTGAGTTTTGCTCCCATTTGATGATTGTGCCCCTTGCAGGTGATCCACCTGAGCGGTGGTGTCTGGGATATCAGTGGCACAGGTGATCCCTGTCCCTTGGCCCTCTGCCTGAGTGGATAACATATTGATTTGGCTCTCCTGGTTTGGACGACTGAGCTCATGTGATGGCCCCCCTGTACTAAACAATCCCGTGAGTGTGAGCCCAGCCACTCGACAGGTCCCCACAGCCACATGGATTTGAGCCCCAGGGGCAAGCAGGGAAAAAGAACTGAGCTTGGCCTCTATACCTTCAAGGCGTAACAGAATGGGGGCAAACAGCGCTTTAAACAAGGATTCCAACCTTGGAAATAAATTGTCTGAAAATTGCTCCAAGTCAATATTGGCTGACAGGGAAGCCTTGTTCTGTGGTAGGGTCCGGGTTGCTCTTTTTCCCCCGGTCTTCTTCCTTTTGACTGGGGTTAAGCTGGAACAATGTCATCTTCTGCTCTTGGCTCCCCAGCCTTGTCAATCATGACCACAGTAGATAATATTGTTGTGGGCAAGGAACCAGATACTTCTCCTGCTGCCTCATGATTATCCGAGGGTATAGAATCCTGAATAATTTTCTCTGATTCCAGGAAAAGCCTCCTCTCGGTCAGGGCTATCTCTTTAGAGATGACATTAGCTGCCCTGATTAGAAAAGAGTCTATGGTGGTTACAGTATCACCCCCTATTGCCCCAGCAGTCATTTTCCTAATGCTGTGAACCTTGCGCACTTATGGTGGGGAATAGGGTGTTATGGAAAAATAACGTGTGTGTTGCACCTCTGCACCATGCAATGGGCCTTATAATCTCAGATCGGCTGGCTAACCCGCCCCAACATCAAGTTATGCTGTGCTCTTATAAAAGACAAGGGAGGGCAAAGCACTCATACAGCCTACACAAACCCACCTTCAAAGTGCCAAGGGTTTTGAAAAAAAGGAAAACAGTACCTGAGCCCTTTGGGTGAACCAAGAGATGTAGCCCAGCCCGGCCTCTGTCAGCCGCTGTCGGCCGCTGACGGGCGCAGACAGGAGTAACAATGAAGCAACAATGTTTAGACCTTATTTGGACTTTAAAGACCACTATGAATGTTTATTTTTGGACCTTACACAAAGATCCCTTCTGAAAAATAACATTAAATATTTTGCATTGAAATCACTTTGGACCAGGTGCATTGACCAAACCATGATAAGATTTAAATTCCTCTTAAAAACTCCAATCACCTTTTCTCCACATTTATCTAAATCTCATTTTGCTTCTTTAGGCTTTCTCTTACATTCTCTATTTTCTCCCCAACTCTTAGTCTCTACTTTACTCTCAACCTTTTCCCCACTACCTCTTTCTGTTTGCTGCTGCATTTATTTTGCCATTCCTGTCTCTCCTGCTCTCTCTTGCTTTTTAAGTTTACTCTCCTTTCTTTCTCTCAATCTTCTGTCCTTTTCTAGAACCTTTTCTCTCTATCTTCTATTCTATTTCCTCTGTACTTCTCAATATCTTTTATTCTCTCACTAGCCCTCATCTCCACAGACCAGGTATGGCAACTGAAACTTTCTCTTGACTGTGCATGGCCATTAGAAGCACCTGATACCATTTTTAACCAATGTGTTTTCCCTGTTCCCCAGTGACAGAAGCCTACCATCCTTGGGTCCTCCTGGAACTGTAGAGGTCCCTTACTATTATTGAACACAGAGGTTAGTGTAATGTGGCCATCATACCCCTGCAGCTTATTATCAATTCCTGTTAGACAGGACATCAGGCTGCATGTGTTTGGTGGGCTTTACCTGCTTTAGGGCACATGACAACCTATTGAGGTCCACCACATTACACAGCAAAGCAAAAGTGAAAGCAGACCGCGCAAATAGAATCTGTGGGGGTCAAAAAATGCCCTATCACACAGCATTCCTACACTTCTCCTGATAACAATTGTACTCCACTTGTGTGACTGAGCTATCACCTGGGAAAGGAAGGTCTCCCTAAGCCCTCCAGGACACAAGGAAACATCAAGATTTTGCCTTGCAAATTGACACATTCTGGCAATGTGGGTAGCTGTGGTACTTAGGCCAGGGCTCAGTCAGCACCCAAAGATAACTGCCAGACCAAGACAGGATAGCCTGGGATGGTGTGGCTTAAGTGAATCCCAATATTTTTTATTATCCAGAATGTTCTGCAAATATCAAACATTGGCTGAATCACAGATTTTCCTCTTATTTCTGTGAAGCAAAATTCCAGAATCTGTGAAGAATAATAAAATTCCGACCACCCAACATTTCTACACTTCTAATAAAAACGTTGATAAACATGCTCACCAACTATTATGCATTTAGTATATCAACTAAATAGAATCTCATAACAACATGTTTTTATCATAAATTCGATAAAGATAAAGCAGAATATCAAAAGAGTCAATACATTAAAAAAAAACGATTCATACTACACAGGTCTTAAATTACAATGCATAAAATTCAGAAAACGTTAGTTGATGCTCTGCGGAGATGTCCACAGAGGTCAATTATAATAACAATGCTTGCAGCCTCAGATGCCCCGATTATGGGTTCCACAATATTTGGTACAAGAGAATGAATCATCAATGTGTTGACCATGGCTGGGTAATATAGATATTAAACTATTTTTTTAAAAAAAGATAATTTGTTATAGCAGCCGTTTGTGACATGGTAGGCTATATTGAGCCATTTCAGATTACAGTACTGCTAGCTAGGGTATTTTCAGCCCTCTGAAGCAGGAACATTAACATAACAATATGTCTGGCTCCTGCAAACAAAATAAAGATCTCTGGAGCAGATACATTATCTCACCAGGCTATATTTCACAATAGACCAGTGTAAGCTGGAGCAATGTCAAATGTAAGTTGTATCTGACCTGTGATAACTGTGCCGCAACACAATAGGTTAATCAAAGCACTGTGCCATATAGGAATCTGGAGGTTCCTTCTAATTGGACATTGCTTCTGAATGGCTATTAAGTTTAGGTGGTGGCAACCATTTATGCATCAGGAATAGGAAAGTCCATGAAAGCTGCTGGCTTAAGAACAGCAGTATTCAATGTCCTGTACAGTTGTGCCATCTTTTCACACAGGAAATTATTGTTTGACATACAATATGTGAAAGGTGGAAAGATAGTTCAGCTAATGTACATTGAATTCTTGGCCTCTAAGTTGTGATTGTGAACTAGTATTGGTGCCACCTTACACATCAGCTCTTCATACACAACACTGTGGTTTCCCTCATGGGTCCATCATATTGCCTCAAAATCTACCTAACCCCCTCACCAAATCTGATTTAATCATTCAACCTCAACTGTTACAACTATGCAGAGGACACCCAAATCAGTTTAAAATTGTATGGTCAGGAAGACCTCTACAATTTACAACTTGATGACTGTCTTCGGGCCACTGTAAGACATGGATGATGAATAACCATCTAAAGCTAAATACCGCAAAGACAGAGGCGAATTGTGGACAATGGCAAAAGCACCAGTCTACTGCCATATGGCCTAGGGGACATGAGATCCCTCCAACAATGTCATGAGAAGTCAGAAACCTAGGGATAACCACAGATTTAGACATGTATTTGATGTCACAGGTTAATTATGTCAAACAGAGTGGCTTCTACATGATGAAAGCACTAGGTATCATCCTCCCATACCTTGGATAGCAACAGAAACTGCAAGCAGTCCTTACACTCTAAATCTCCAAGCTTGACTATGACACCAGCCTATACCTTGATGCATCTGTAGTCATCATATACAAACAAAAACTCATCTAAAATACTGCTGTAAGACTTCTTCTCCTCCTTGACCCAAGAGAACACATGACTCCAGTCTTGCAATCTGTCCACTGGTGACCTATAGCAAGAAGGGCAATGTCCAAGACACTCTGCATGACCCATAGAGCCTCCAAAGAAAATGACCGCTATAGCTACAAGCCAAATTCAAGCAATACAAACAGATCAGGGCACTGTGCTCCAGGCTTGCACCACTTATCATCTCATCATACCACCTTACTATAAGAAATCTGTAGGAGGCACTGTTTTATTGGTACAAACTGCCAAACTCTGAAACTCATTAGCAGCCAGCATTCAAAGCAGCCAGGAGCATATACATTTCAGAAGACAATTGATAACATGGCTATTCCCAAGACAACCACACATCCTGGCAACAAAACCTGGAAAGACAGTCGCACCCTCAAGCTCAATCTTCAACTCACAATATACAGATTGGAAACAACCCAACCAGCAAATTACTTTCAATAGGCAGGTAAGTTAAGAAGGGTTGACCTATGGTTCACCAAGGAATTATACAGATATGAAATTACATATTTAACATTTCTGGCCCACACTAATACCAATACCTTAACACTCAGCAGTCGACAGCCAACTGTAACTTACACCTCTTACATTCACTTAGGACATATCTGCTACTAGAGTTGTCCAACTACATTACTGTGCAGCCAATAAACCAGCCATCACTAAATTAAGAGCCATGGAGTAACTGAATGGATCTGTCACACACTATGAGTCAAACGTAGGACTTTAATCTAGTCTACGACCTTTGTTCCCAAATATCTATACATAATGGCTGCTTCTTTGCATCTCACAATGGCACACTGATATGGAATGATAGTACACATGCACATTCCAGCAGATATCTCCGCTTCTTTCTCCCTCCAACAATTCCAGCTCAGGCCCAGGGCTATACAAAAAATGTCTGATTGTCTATACCTGCATGGTAAGCTGGGTCTGGTTGCTCAGTGGACTAATGTGTCTACTGCAGGGGCCTGTGTTCGACCTCATGGTCACAGGTTCAAATCCCGGCGGGTCCACTCAGCCTTGCATTCATCTGAGGTCGATAAAATGAGTACCGTTGAGTTGGGTAACAATAAACATCTGTTATTTAGCGCCAAGAGACCTCTGGGTGAACGTGCGATTTACAAATACACACGGTATGGTATGTTAATCAGCTAAGCAGACTCTAATCATAAGAAACACCATAAAGGGAGCTGTTCACAGCTGCCAGCACACTGACAAAGCATAAACTGGGCATTCACCACACTGCTAAGCTCTGCATCTCATAACATATTTACTGTACCTCTGTGATCTTAACACAATCAACATGGAAACATTTTCCACTTATAATCAAGAAACAAAGACAACACCCCTCCAACCGCTCTATCTGGCACAGCTGGCTACCCATGTAATTTAATGCTTCAGTGTCACACACATGGGTAGTAAGAGCTACACAGATGCTGCAAAAAATGCAATGCAATATTTATCATTTGTGCATCACCAAGGTTTATGTTGATCCTATTCAAGACTATCACTTCCATCACACTTCTGAAGTACCATGCAAAATGTACCTAATCTGTGCTTTCATAAAAAAGCAACAATTTGTCAGAACACATAGCCTGACTTTTAACCCCTGTCTTTGAACATGGAGCAGATATAAACAAATAAAAGGCATTTTTACAGCTGATTCACCTTCCGAACTTCAGCATGTTTTTTTCTAATTATACTGTATGCATTAAACTGCACTACACTTAATTTAAACTGGTTTTTCATAACCATTGTTAAGCTGCCTCTCTCATTTGTGGGGGGGGGTGCAATAACTAACATGGGCCAGCTCGGCCCTCAAATGCCCCCCACCCCCCATGGCTATGGCCCTGCATAAATGGTGAATTGTAGGAGGGATTAATGTTACATTTCGCATTGTCTTGTGAAGGAGAAGCGCCATTTTGCTGAGAGACTATTTTTCACATTTTTTGTTTTAATAAAACCATTTTAGACTTCAAGTAGGGATAAAGACACTGAATGTTCTCCTACAATACTGCATGAAAGTAAGCTTAAACAGTTTCATGTGGCTAAACTTGATCATAAAACCTCCAGAATAGATTGTCTGTATTCACCCTTTCAACATTGATACTTTGGACAAAGCTGTCCCCACCAGTGCCAAGGCCAACACCAGCTATTCTGCAGACGTGGATGCAGTTGGAAAGGGAGACACAGTGGCATCAAGGAAGGGTGTTTGGTGAGTCACATTGCTTGCTTATTGACAAATACTATTATATTCACTGCACGGGCATCATGACTTGTGAACCCCCTGCCTTAGCAGCTACAGCAGTGGTTGAGTTCTTATGGCAATGAGCAAAGGGTACACTGTTCCAAAATACCTACTCCTCTCTACCAAATTGGGGGGGAGAAGAAAAGATCGCCCAATTCTATTGCTTTTTAGGAGCAAATGCCCTCACTCACCCTTTGGTGACATGCTTCCTCATCGGGCATGCTCCTCTGAGGGCCAGCGTTGCAATGCCCAGCAGGCCCCGCAAGAAGGCTCTTTGTCGGAGATCTTTTGTAGAAAAGTGCTGTTAAGAGTCTCAAGTGTTCCTTAGTTTGTGATTGGTAAAGGCCTGGAAAAGATATGGGCTAAAAGTGACTATGGGTACCTATGCTGTAATTTTACTTTAAGTGGTGGGACCTATGTCAAGATTAAAAACAGAAGGTGGGAGTGTAGTAGGATTAATGACCTGATGTTTCAGTCTAACACTTAGGGAAAATCAAGTCTGATGTTTCCTTTCTTAGGGCAAATGGAAGCGAGGATGGCCCTGATGGAGCAGATTCTCAAACGCTACCGGACCTGTGTATAGGACGCCCTCTTCTGAGCCCTTTTTAGGTTGAGCCTAGCTGTATTCAATAAAAGACATTGCTCCCGCCTGCTACTTACGAAAGGTTCAGTCCACTGTCGCTCTTCTTTGCTGCTACTTAACTGGTTCGCGCAGCGATATGTCACTTCCACTTTTCACAGAGGAGCACCAGCCAAGTACAGTTTCTTTACGCTCTGATTCTTTATCAGTTGTTTGAGAGAACTCTTTCTTTTTTTTATTGTTTCCTGCCTCGGCTTGTGTTCAGCTGTGAGTTGTATTCCAGAGTCTACCCCTAAACAACCCACCGCACAGTGGTCCCCACTGGCAACAACGGCTGGTAAGCCGACGCAGGCGAAGTCCCCCTCATTTGTCCCGCCAGCCCGGAAAGTGAGCATGACGCTGCGCTCGGTCCTCCTTCTCCCCCTGGAGATCATAGGGCTGACAATGCAGGCTGAGAGCTGATTATTAGGTCGTCGCTTGTGCAGCTGATTGGGACACAATAAACTGATCTGGAAAACATTCTGTATTTCAAAAAACATTCTGCCACATTCCTGACCCCTTCTTTCCAAAGAAGAGGCAGACTAGAGATTTATTTAATCATTACCTTAACACTGGTGGTAGACATGCAGGTGCTCCTGCGGCTTGCATTTGCCCTGCAAAATAATTCATAGTGTGTGTCTAAAAAAGTCAAATGGTGTCGTCCTTTGGGCTTTTCGCAACACCCAATCACAGTGCCATACATCAAGAAGAAAGCAGCATCTAAGGTGCTTTCACCCGCCATGCGTCTCTCTGCCTGTACGTGACGTCATACACAGTTCACACAAAGGCTCTGGACTTCCGCATCCATTTCAACATTGTCTGGCCGCCACGGGGTCCAAGTAACACCACCACATAAATATTTAGTTTTTAATATTTTTTTCCGTTAGTGCAGCATACCAACATACTTTTAACGAGTCTATCGTTTTTTTAAGTTCTCTAATTTGCCTCATTGGTGCTGCTTGTAAAATCACAGCCCGTCATGGAGGCGGAAGACACTCCAGATGTGCACCACTCACCCTGTGCCTTGGCTTGTACATGGCTTTGCAAGCTTTTCTTTCACAGGCCATCTTCATCCCATACTCCTGTGAGCTTGAATAGACAAACATAATGTTTATTTTTTTCCCTTGGCTCTATTACGTGCATTGTGCTCTCTACATGGCTTGGCAGCTTACGAAGCAAGTTATATTCTTTGTGAGAAGTTTGAGATCCTGTTGTTTATGGTAACAGATTCACTGTATGTTCCACATATGCCACTGCAGTAATAATAACGATCTTTACTACAAGCCTAATTTTCACTTTATTACCCCATCGCAGTCTCCTTTCCC
This sequence comes from Calotriton arnoldi, assembly GCA_963921515.1. NCBI lineage: Eukaryota > Metazoa > Chordata > Amphibia > Caudata > Salamandridae > Calotriton > Calotriton arnoldi. Next base: position 727,870 of record CAWUFW010005407.1, read on the forward strand.
AGCATATCGAGAAACTATTCAAACCTATCACACTAGTCCGGACTACTTGGCGCATCCTCGCTTATTTTTCTGATAAAAAAGTATGAATAAATTACAGTTAGCTTACACTGTAAAAGTAGGCTAAAGGCAGGGTTATCCTTTGTAATAAATAAAGCAACTTTCAACACAATGGTGTTGCCTTCCCTGGTCAAACAGGATTACTTTAGAAGCCATCCCAGAGTCATCAGATGATCATCCAACTACTGTAGAAGTAATTTTCACATCATCAAGCTCATGAAGTCATCAGAAACCTGAGCCTGATGACTTCAGGATGACTTGAAAATGACCATTTGAATACTTTACAAGATAAGAATATTCCTAATGACTGAGGATGATTTGAAAATTAGTTTATGATTACTTCTTAAGCTAAGATTATTCCTGATGACTTCAGGATGATTTAAAAATGACTAATTACTTCAGAAGTATTAACAAAATGAAATTGTTTCTGTCCACTATTTTGGTTGCATTTTCATCAGGAATGCTGTGCTTTTTGACTGATTACTGAACAGTAAAAACTATTTAGCTGCTATACGAGTTGCCTGTAGCATCCAAATAAGTAAACAACGTGCTTCAGAGAAATGTGTCAAAGGTAAATTGCAGTGTGATATTTTTACTGTTTTGTATTACATTTAAGTAGACCGGGACAAAAAATAAACTGTGTGAGTGCAGGTGTAATTAGCAATAATAAAAGTTAGCAAATCTTGATAATTGGGGTCTGCTTATTTCTTGAAATTTTTATTTTTATTACATTTTCAAGTCATTTCCACTTGTTGTGGACTAGTTGTAGCAGAAAATGCCTTGCAGCTTCATCCACCAGCTGCTGCATAAATTGAGATTCCAATACAAATAATGTTTCTTGCTTAAAGGGACCTTAAAAACATATAGCAGACTTGGTGCATGCAATACCATGACAAGTGCACTGGAGAATGCTAGATAGTCAACTTTCAAATGTTAATTGCTGCATGCAGATATTAAACAAGTAATAAAGAGGTGAAAATATGTGTTCATAGTAATAATGACCTCAACTGATGATCTGGGGGAAGGGCTTTCATACTTGTCAATGTTTTACAACTGAAAAGTCGGAGATTTCCAAAAAATCAGGAGAATGCATTTTCCCATTGACATACATTGAAACTGAGGCAATTTTAGGTGAGAGACAAGTAAAATAAATTCTAGAATCAGGAGTCTCCCACCTGAATTCGGTCTGTTGGCATGTAAGGGTTTTTGCCTGCGGTATTACAAAATCTTTTCATATTTAAAATCAATCAGACAGAGTCGAAATAATGAGCCCTTCTTTATCACAAAAATGTACTCAATGGAAAGAGTTGCTTGAAGAGTTGAATACTAAACCTGAAGCGTAACCCCAGGGTCGTATTACACAAAGTGCCCCAGGGGCGCAACGGGCGTTTGCGCCCACTTTGCGTGCCCCAGGGGCTCTTTGGTATTACAGAAGGGGTGGCAGACGCTTGTGCTGCCTCTACTGTAAAACCAATATAAATGATTGGGAGGCCACAGTCCTGAACAACTCTGTGGGTGCATGCACACTGGCGATGGTTCGAGCTCTACTCAAGGTGCTTTTTGTCCTGCCCAGAATACTGAGTTTGTGCTGCTCTCAGGATGGCTACCTATGGATGCAGTGTGTGGGCATTGATATTGTTAGATCTTCACCCTTGGGTTCCTTGTGAGCACTTTGACGTGGTTGGGGTTGCTGACGCTGTTATGGCTTGGTTACGTTCCTTCGTCACAGGCTGTTCTAAACAAATGTACCTTACGCCTTTCACTGCAGCACAGTACCTCTTTAATCTGTATATTACCAGTGTCCTTCTACATGTTTACAAAAGGCACCCTAATTATAGTGCTGTTGATAGTGACTCCTTGGGCACGGTTTTGCAGCTGCGCTTGTCAGACTTATGGGGGTCAAGGGACAAAAATTGGTTTAAGGTCAGCACGAACAGAACAGTGTTTCGTGTGAGATAAATTCTCAGCCTGACATCACCTATTACACATCACATAGCAAGCATTGTTGTATGAGTGGAAAGAGATATATGGGGCTGTTCACAAATGTAAATTACACTTGTGAGTAAACATACGTATGTAATTTACTCCTACACTTTTGAGTAATTTTAATACTTTGGGCTATTCAAAGAATCCAAGGGGAATATTTACAAGCCCCATTCGTCACCAGAGCATCACTCTTTTTGACACTCCGGCCGTGTGGCGCCAATTGTCATATTTACAAGGTGGCGCTAAGCCACTCAACGTGGTTTAAAGACACCTTGTAAATATGACCCTTTCCGCCACGGTCCTGGGCAGCAAAGGGGCGTGCAATGGGTGTTGCAGTGGGCGTTCCACTGCAACACCCATTGCTTTTTGACACTGCCCCAGATTTACAAGGCTGAGGCAACACCAAAAACTAAGGCCAGGGAAATTAATCATTTCTCCTCGCTTTTTGCTCTTTCTATGTGTGCTGCATTTTGCAGCACACATAGAGCAAATCGCCATTATTGATTGTTTTTGTGCAGGAAGGTGTCCCTAAACATAAACAGTCATCCCTGCAGCACAGGCACCCTTGCAACATGGCGGCAGGGTGCCTGCGCTGGCGCTAGGCAGCATTGTTTGCACCAGCACTAGGGGAAACACAGGGGTGTGCCGTATTCTTGTGAATACAGTATATCTCTGCGTTTAAAAAATGTCAGAGAGCAGCGTTGTCAAATTTGGCATAGCACCGAGCTGCAACATTTTTTTGTAAATATGCCACCAAGTGAAAAGTTATTCAAAAGTTTAGACTAACACTCCCCCAACCCCTGAAAACCGGGGTAAAGCCCAATGTAGGTTACTACTACCAAAAAAAGTGCTAAGCCCAGCACTACACATGGCCAACCATTGGTATAGCAACACCCTCCCATAGAAAATAATGGAGGTAAGAACTTAATATAAAACCCCACAGGAAATCATTTAAAATGGTTAAAAATGCAATATTAAAAATAATGTTACATATTTTTGATGTAAATATAAAATATGTTAATAACCTATTTTTGCATTTACAAATGAATATAGCACATTTCATTAAAAATGAAATCAATTGCTTTTAATAAATTCTATACATCACTTTTAATAGTTATTAATGCATGGAAAAAAAGCCTCTTTTTACTTTAGTTGGGAATTTACTTTTTTATTCAAATTTTCTCAAAAATATTTGAATTTAATTTATCATATTTACATTAATTAAAGCCATAAATTAAAATTAGGATTATAGTGCTGTAGCATTTTTTTGTTTTACATTTAAAGTAAATATATAAAATTAATGCACAGTAGTTTTTAACATAAATATATTTTCAATGTTTTTTAGTTCAATAAACATTTTAAATTTTCCCTAGACTTTACCATGCAGATATATCAATGCCCACTGCAGAAGCTCCCTATGTTAAAGCATAGGGACAAATAAAAAAGTTTATTAAACTCGAAAAAATATATAAAAAGATTATATTATGTAAAATATATATATATATATATATATTCATTTTTTTAACCTTGACTCCCATAAATCTGACAAGCACTGCTGCAAAATACGTATATACATATATATGTGTGAATGTGTCTTTATATGTGTGTATATATATGTGTGTGTGCATATATATATATATATATCCATTTCACCACACAACTCCTGTTGCAACGCGCACTCCTTCCACAGATTTAAGGCTCACTCCCACTGTGCTTGAATCGGTTTATTAGATGGTACCAAAGCCGACAAAAACCCAACGCGTTTCGGCGTCACCGCCTTGCTCACGGGTTACATTGTTTCATTCAATTCAAACTAATATACTCAAAAGTGCATGCAACGTAATGCGTGACAAACATAGAAAATGGACAAAGTTAACAGCCATAGCATCTAACAATGAAAAGGGTTCGGCCACTTTGTAGCGACCATTCAATTACTGTTTACACATTTTAAGGGACCATATTGATCCTTACCCAGTGAATACACGATCAAAATCCAAATATATTAAGTATTTTAAGATATTATTTTCACATAATTCTCCCACTCAGATTCTTTTCCTTAAACATGTAAAAGTGTGAACCCCACATCTTGCCATTGTCCAAACCTGACTATCATGAGATGCGTTAATTCATCATAAATGGACAATCAAAACTCTACAAATCTGACAGTCTACCTCATTCATAAACATAGCAAATACAATAAATGTCGGACCACTGCCCTATTGTTAAAATGTGGGCCTAATGACACTCAATATGCGCAATGTGGCAATATCCACATTCTTGCGTAATACTGATTCCCAATATCATGTTTACACAATTCTGCCCCAGTGGGCAATTTCAATAAATGTTGGACCACAGCCCTACTGATAAAAAGTGTGGCTAATGACAATCGATATACGCAATGGTGGCAATCTCCACCTTCTTGCGTAATATTGATTCCCAATATCATGTTTAAACATAATTCTGCCCTAATGGGCAGTTTCAATGGGTCACATTTCTGTCATCACCGATATTCATCTACTATTATACACAATATACAATAATCTACATTTTACACAATTCAGCCACAATGGGCAATTTCAAAAGATCACAATTCTATCAATAACCGATATTAATCATCCATTGTATAATGATATGCAATATTCAACCATTCAATAGTGTCCATAAAGTCAACGTAGAAGTTATGAAACGTTCACAGGTACTCCATCTGAAAGGAAAAACATAATTCTAAATGTTACACCCCAATTCTTATGTAGACGGAAGATGCTACTTTGTCACATGTTACAAAAAACTGTGAAAAAAACATAAATAAATTGCCACAAGTAAACTGTGCAGGTTAAAATAGTTACATTTGATTTAAAAACAAAGGTCTATTGAGCACGTTGAACCACACATATTACTATGAACATAGTTTTGTCAAACGGTTGAGTTCCGTAAGAGCCACACAGGTCCTTGTATGCCATTAACATTCTAAAAATGCCCCATACAACTCCTCAATGGAAATAAAATCCCTTCTGCTTCAGAGATGTTATTCTCCCAAAAACCAAGATAATTCTTCTTTAGAATTTAATCCCTGCGGGGCACGAGTATCTAAGTCCAAAATATATTTTGATTCCAATTGACGCAGCTTACGAATCCTGTCACCACCTCTGATGGTCTGTGGGACACGGTCAATTACACAAAATCTCAACAAGTTGCGATTACTCTTATGCAGTTCCTCAAAATGGCGAGCAACTGGATACAACTGATCTTTATTTTGGATCGCCCGCATGTGCTCCAAAATACGTTTCTTTGCGGGAAACATGGTGCTACCCACATACTTCTTGGAGCATGGACAAGTTAACACATAGACACAATAGTCTGAGAGACAGGTAAGATGTTTCTCAATCACTCTTTCAGTATCAGTGACAGGATAATAGATCTTCTTAACATTGTTACTAAATTTACAAGCTTTGCAGGACATACAGGTAAAAAAACCCTGGATGTCTGAGCCAATAGGTTTAGAACTAGAAACCTCATTGGCACATAATCTGTCCTTTAGAGAGTTCCCTTTTCTGAATGTAACATTGGGGAACGCATTCAGTACCTTGTCCAAAGTCGGTTCAGTTTTCAGGACCTTCCAATGCTTCCTCAAACATTTTTGCAGATCTTGTGAAGCTGTATTATAGGTAGTGATATATCTAATAAGATTATCATTCACCCCAGAATTGGTGACTTTAGGCACCAGCAAAGCATCTCGATCTAACTCAATTGTCTTGTCCCAAGCCTTTTGAATAGTCTGGGGTGAATAGCCTTGTACTTTAAATCTAGTTGTCATAACCTCACATTCATTCATGAAGCCACTGTCAGAGCTACAGTTCCTCCGAGCCCGCAGGAACTCGCCATAGGGGATGCTCTGAATCAGCTTCTTGGCATGACCACTCTCAGCATGGAGAAGAGTATTTCCCGCTGATTTCTTACGAAATAGTTTGGACGTTAACTGATTACCATCTACCCCAATCTCCAGATCTAAAAACTCAATATATGTCTTGCTTATATTTCCTTCAAATCTGAGATTAACATTGTTCTTGTTGAGGAGTTCTACAAAACTGTTAGCCTGCTCCTGACTCCTATCCCGCACAACAAAAAGATCGTCAATATAACGTACCCACAACTTAATGTGGTCATTATATTGTTTATAAGCCATGGGCACCTGCTGCTCCCACCACCCCATAAAGAGGTTAGCATAACTGGGAGCAAAGCAGGTACCCATAGCTGTCCCTTGTCTCTGTCTGTAAAGACTGTCATTGAAAATGAAAAAATTATTCTCCAGACAAAACATAATCAATATCAATAACATTTCATTGTGCTGCAAGAAGGAAATAGAGCGTGATTTAAGAAAATGTCTGCAAGCTTGGACTCCATCAGCATGCCTGATAGAAGTGTACAAACTGCACACATCAAGCGTTATGAGCAAAAACTAACTTGCCACTCTATATCCTTGATTTTATTAAAAAAATCTGAGCTGTCACGTATGTGGGAAGGTAACTTTTCCACATACGGACGCAAAAAATAGTCCATATATCTAGACGTTTTCTCCAATAGTGAGCCCATAGATGATACAATGGGTCTCCCTGGTGGTCTCAGTGGATCCTTATGTAGCTTAGGCAATAGATATAAAATGGGTATTTTGGGTGAACGATTAAGCAAATATGCATACTCGTTCCATTCCAAAATTCCCTGTGTATGCCACGTTTTCAACATATCTTGGTACATTTGGATAGAGCTTTCTATGTTCTCCTTGAGAGTCGTCTCATAACAATCTAAATCAGCTAGTTGTCGCATTCCTTCCTGCAAATAATCTTCCACGTTTAAAACCACAACATTACCCCCCTTATCAGATTGACGGATAACTATACTGTGGTCAGATTGTAACGACTTGACAGCCAGTCTCTCACTTTTGTTTAAGTTATCAAATCGCCAATTCTTTTTTTTGGCAAGTTTTTTTAATGTCATTGATTACCAAAGTTTCGAAGATATCAATACCACAGGGGGGAAGTGCAGGATTAAAAGTAGATTTTGGTTTAAAGTCATTGGGACAGCTCAAACTCACTTTAAAACCCAATGATTGTGCATTGATGGGCGAAAGAGCTAAGCTCTCCGAGTCCAGTTCCTCCAACGCAATAAGAGTATCAACCTCATCAATAGTCATACTGTCAGGTATTGATCGTATACATTGGGATGAGGAAACTTTTACTTTAAGTTCATGCCACTTACGTAATCTAAGTTTCCTTGTGAAATGAAAGAGATCAATTCTTTCTTGTGAATATGAGAAGGGGGTGGTTGGACAAAAGGATAAGCCGTAATGTAACACATTATGTTCAATTTTACTCAAAGGACGGTTAGAAAGATTTACCACATTGTTGTTGTTGTCCTTCATTTTCCCCGTCTTTTCTGACCCCTTGTTTCCATTCCCACCGGGGTTGATGTTGCTTTTATTCCATTGGCTTCTCGTTTGTTTGCTAACAAGGCTCTTTCTCCATTTGCTTTTCCTCTTCCTCTGCCTCGTCCTCTTTGGGCCCTTCCTCTGCCCCGACCTCTGTCCTTCTGCCAATTTTGTTGATTGTTCGTCTGGTTTAGAAGGCGAAATTCCTCCCCAAAATTTGTCGGAAAGGAAACTACTTGATCACCAACTGCAGTTCCATCCTCCGAAATGTCACTCTCACTGACATCACTTCCAGATCCTTTTGTTTCCGTGGTTTCATCAGGTAATTTACGTACTTCTTTGCTTGTTACATGGTCGAATCTCCGACCGAATGTAAATACTCTCCCCACCTGATAATCAATTCTGTCTCTTACAAACTTCCTCTCCTTTTTCGCTATAATCTCCTCTTCATGTTTGTTTACCCTTTTCCCAATTTCCTCAGATTTGGTGGCAAATACCTCCAGATTTTCCTCTTTCTTGATTTCCTCTTTTAGTTCCTCAATCATCTTCAAAAGAGCTGCTCGCTCTTTCCAGGCAAACTTGATGAGCATAGACAGCATACGGTTAGAGCAGTCCATAAGATTACTCGCCCATTCATTGGCAAGTTCAGGATCTGGGTCTTCGTATGAGGGAGCAATGAGGATCCTAAGTCCACGTGGGACCCTACCTTCTTCCAAATTCTTTTCCAACGTTATGGCTTCCCACCATTTGGATAACTCCTTCTTCATCAGCTTTTCCAGCTTTTGATATTTTTGGTTCAGCGAGGTTGGAAAGGTTATACCTTCCGAACTCTGCAGCTGAATCGCCGTTTTGGTAAACATAGTTTTAGCTCTGAATCTCCTTTGTGCTTCAATATCCTCTTCCATAGTGGCTTTATTTGGATACCTTATTGCCAAAAAATGACTTCCTTGTCCCCGTTCCGATTTGAAATTTTTAGCACTTTCGATGGTCCCACCGGACCTGGCCAGACAAAAGCGGAAACCCGAAAAGCCTCAGTCATCCATATGACTGTTTGGCTCACCGGGAAAGCTTGCAGTGTTAATGGGGTCTATCACGTTAAAGGACGAATCGTACAACTCTTTGCCAACGATCCAGCAACACACAAAGGAAGGAATAGCGCAGCCTGGAACGGACGTGCAGATAGGTAACAGAGGCCCGCCGTGCGATAAAACTCCCACCCGCGTCTCTTCTTTTTCACAATGCCATTAGAATCCATCAGAAATAAATCGCGAACAGTTCCACAATGCTGTTCCAAACCTTCGTTCTACTCGAAAAAAACCTTTCTTTTCTTCAATGCTGGAGGTGGGCGTAATACCACCATATACACTGCGGTCAACCGGCTAGAATTGTAAACAACCTCTCCAAGTTTCTCAGAACAACCGGGACACTGCAGCTGCGGTGCGCGTCAGGGTCCGAGAAACCCTGTATCCATATCCATTTCACCACACAACTCCTGTTGCAACGCGCACTCCTTCCACAGATTTAAGGCTCACTCCCACTGTGCTTGAATCGGTTTATTAGATGGTACCAAAGCCGACAAAAACCCAACGCGTTTCGGCATCACCGCCTTGCTCACGGGTTACATTGTTTCATTCAATTCAAACTAATATACTCAAAAGTGCATGCAACGTAATGCGTGACAAACATAGAAAATGGACAAAGTTAACAGCCATAGCATCTAACAATGAAAAGGGTTCGGCCATTTTGTAGCGACCATTCAATTACTGTTTACACATTTTAAGGGACCATATTGATCCTTACCCAGTGAATACACGATCTGGCGCATACTGGAGGTTCCTGGTGGGCTAGTTGGCCCGTAGGGACCCTCATGATTCAAGGGGACTTAATCCCCCAACTTAAAACGCACCACGGGGCGCGTTTGCACAGATGTCACCTCAGGCCCCGCCCCCTCCCTTCACCATTGTGCAAATATTCCTCTAAAATCAGCCGAAATACGAATTCCGATTTACTCACCTGTTATCAGGAGAGACCTCAGTGCTGCATCTTTCAGCCCAGTACTGATCCTGAAAAGTAATTTTAACCGTACTTACCGGTAACTTGAATTTCCTTCATAGGCTAACATTGACTGGTTTCACTTGGAAATTCTTCTAAGTGTGGAGTTTTGGAACTTTAAAATATTCCTCTAAAATCAGCCGAAATACGAATTCCGATTTACTCACCTGTTATCAGGAGAGACCTCAGTGCTGCATCTTTCAGCCCAGTACTGATCCTCAAAAGTAATTTTAACCGTACTTACCAGTAACTTTAATTTCCTTCCATAGGATATCATTGCCTGCTTTTTGCTGAAAAAGTTTCTAAGTGTTGATTTTTGAAACATACAAATATTCCTCTAAAATCAGCCGAAATCCGAATTCTGATTTACTCACCTGTTATCAGGAGAGACCTCAGTGCTGCATCTTTCAGCCCAGTACTGGTCCTGAAAAGTAATTTTAACCGTACTTACCAGTAACTTGAATTTCCTTCCATAGGCTAACATTGACTGGTTTCACTTGGAAATTCTTCTAAGTGTGGAGTTTTGGAACTTTAAAATATTCATCTAAAATCAGCCGAAATACGAATTCCGATTTACTCATCTGTTATCAGGAGAGACCTCAGTGCTGCATCTTTCAGCCCAGTACTGATCCTCAAAAGTAATTTTAACCGTACTTACCAGTAACTTGAATTTCCTTCCATAGGATATCATTGCCTGCTTTTTGCTGAAAAAGTTTCTAAGTGTTTATTTTTGAAACATACAAATATTCCTCTAAAATCAGCCGAAATACGAATTCCGATTTACTCACCTGTTATAAGGAGAGACCTCAGTGCTGTATCTTTCAGCCCAGTACTGGTCCTGAAAAGTAATTTTAACCGTACTTACCAGTAACTTATATTTTCTTCCATAGGAATCCATGGTCTGGTTTTCAGCAGAAAAGTTTCAAAGTGTCGATTTTCACAAACTACAAATATTCCTTAGAAATCGCCTGTATGACTTAAACGCATTCTTTCAACTGTTTACAGGAGATGCACCAGTGCTGGATCCAGGATCCAACACTGAGTAAGAAAAAGTAACGATAACAGTTTTTACCTGCTAAGTGAATTTCCTTCCATAGGATAACATTGGTGATTTTATGAGAAAAAGTTTCTAAGTGTCAACTTTTAAAATACAATAATATTCCTTAAAAATCACGACTGTAACCAAAACGCTTTTACTCAACTGTTTACAGGAGATGTACCAGGACTGAATCTAGGATCCAGTCCTGTGGTTAGAAAAGTAATCCATAAAGTAACTAATTGCATTTAACTAGAAATTCACATTGAGCTGAATGTTGCATTGTGTTTGAAAATGTGTTGCCCATTGCAACAACTGTAACTACTGTACTTAAAAGTCTATTGCCTATGTGCAAAGTATTTAAACTAAAGTAATTCATTCTGAGAAAGTATTTTTTGTAATGTAATGTATAATGTAATTACAATGTAATTTAAAAAATAAAATATGTAAAAGAAATTGTTTCTAAAAATGTAGTAAATCAGTATGAAAAAATTAATATAAAAATTAATACATTTAAAAATTGTCATTTAAAAAACCTTTGAAATTCACTGAAAAAACCGTAGGTTTCAGGCACGTTATAGTTACAAATTCGCATTTAAAAAACCTTTGAAATTCACTGAAAAAACCAGAGGTTTTAGGGACAGTTATAGTTAGTTGGACATTGCACTCGTACAAAACCCGTGAAATTCCCCCGTTATAGTTAGTTCAGCTAACTATAACTCGCGCCCCGCAATGCACTGCTGATGACGTCACATATTACATCACTCATGACATGGTCAGTGACATCACTGATGACATCACTGATGACATCTCAAATGACATCACTGATGACATCATCCACGTGATAATCTGATGCAGCTCCTCACACCCTAATATAACCTTTGATACACCCAATCTAAATTACAGAGTGCCATTCGCAAAACCATAGACACTCCAACACCAATAACTACATACCCACTCACTTATTCTTAGGTCTACACACACACATCCACTCACTCACCCGTACAGTCACTCATACTTATGGTCACTCAGTACAGGACTATCATATGCACTCTTACTCCTATATAGACACTCAAACACCGCCACTCATCCATAGAGGTACTCACACACCTAGTCAGTCATGCAAATAATTAAACACACTGCCATTTACTCACCTATACAGTTATACACACACCAGCTCACTTAATCATACAAATACTAGCACATTGTTACGCTCTTATACAATCACTGATACAAGCACACAATCATCCATACAGCCACTATCACAATCACTCACTCTTGCTTATAGCTATTTATATACTCCAACACACATATATACTGCCTTTCACATATGTAGTTACTCACACATGTACCACTGGGACATACATTCACTCACTAACACACTCTTACACACACTTACCCACCCATACAGTCTATCACAGATGCACTCTTGAAACCATCCACCCAGTGAATCACCCACTCACACATCTATGCACAGTCGCACACACCCCATCCACACAAACACTCAGGCACCCATACAGATACTCATAGAACCAATCAATAACCCATATAGACACTCATGTAGCTATTCACAAATCCATGCATCCACTTACACACCAACAGACGGATACAGACATTCACACAGTTTAGTCACTAACCCATGCATTCAGTAAGATACGTTTAATCACTCACTTGTAGAGTCAGTCACGCACGTACTAAATCATCCATTCAGACACTTATACACCCACTCATTCTTCAATACGCCTTTCCCTATATATATTAAACATATTTAAACTTTACAGAAACACACAGTCACTGGATGATGTCATCAGTGATGTCATTTGAGATGTCATCAGTGATGTCATCAGTGATGTCACTGACCATGTCATGAGTGATGTAATATGTGACGTCATCAGCAGTGCATTACGGGGCGCGAGTTATAGTTAGCTGAACTAACTATAACGGGGGAATTTCACGGGTTTTGTACGAGTGCAATGTCCAACTAACTATAACTGTCCCTAAAACCTCTGGTTTTTTCAGTGAATATATATATATATATACATATATGAGAAACCAAGTCCTCAATCCATTGAACTTCGACAAGCAAAGCAGTTACGGACTCACTTCTGGTGCGAATAACAATTGCCTTATTAGTATTCCTTACTATCACAGGCTTAATGCCAACGTCCATGATGCATTTTGACCGCCGATACACGGTCTTGATCACATGACCGCGCTGCGTCATATCTCAGCAATGTAAACAACCCCACACCACCACGTGCATACTTTTCCCAATAGGCATAGATAAAAGTCTCAATTATACATATTGCACTGAACGATAGTAATGTAAAAGGATCCCATCTAAAACCCCATTCAATTTCATCTATATCAAGAAATCAGGCATATTCATATTATTCATACATTTCAACTTCCATTCTGGATTTGTTCACCTTGTACCCCTGTCTCATTTCATTGTCCACTAACTGACACAGTGGTCAATATGAACATTTCGCAATTGAATTCCTCTGGAGTTCCGGGGTGAATGTTTTTACATCTAATATGGTGTATCCAAATTCATTTACGCCACTGACTAGAGAGACTATAAATTAATGTTGGTAACATTGCATATCGTGCCAAATTAAATAGCTTAGATTGTACTTCAATGGATCCATTCATAATCATGAAAATAAAACAATTAATAAGTATGCTGTATGTCCTTTTGCCTAGCGACCTATGATAAAGTGCAATGTGCTGATAAAGTGCTCACTACGTACTAAAGTGCTAATTATATTGTTTTCTCCATTCTATGAAGCCTCATAGCAGCATACTTCATAGCATTACACTATTTTAAGGTGTTACCTGAAGTCACATCGGTTACTTAGAAGTACAACCTTACATTCATTAGAAATGCATTGTAACCCACTAATTGAGTACAATGTAAAGTGCAGATATAATATTAATAAATATACTGATAAAGTGAAATGTGCTCCTTCAGTTCCAATATCATATTAAGGACCCATAAACCTTGGAAATTCATCAAAATACTAAATTGAATATTGCACATATTGAGCTACCCTATTCTAAAACTATAGTCTTCTCAATTTATAGCATACTACGAGATGGTCACACTAGGTTAGGATCATAAAAAGTTATGGAGAACCTCACTCATATTGAGCCCATTTGGTATCTTTGTATCGAGCTATAAAATAAACTTAGATTCCAATTGCCGTAACAGCTTTTCCCTGTTGCCTCCTCTCCTTAAAATTGGCACTGCAAAATATTTCAGATCATTTAAATTGTTGTGATGAACCAACTTGAAATGTCTCACTACTGGGTACGTAGGATCAGAGTCTATTATCGCCCTGATGTGTTGTAGGATTCTGCTGTGCATTTGTAACTTTGTGCTCCCCACGTATCTTAAACCACATGGGCATTCGAGCACATACACAGCAAATTCAGTCCTACACGTATAATGCCCTCTGATACTAACTTGCTTTTAACAAAATGCTGTTTTATAACTTTTCATGCTGACACCAAACTTGCAGGCCCGACATGAACTGCATTTGTAAAACCCATTCTTAGGGGACAACCAGTTCTGGCTAGAACTGACTTCAGGGCTGCTGCTGACCAAAGAATTTCTCATAGATGGTGCTCATCTAAAAGTCAGAGAGGGTTTTTCAGGGAGGTCCTGGCCCAATGTGATGTCTGTCAATACGATTGACCATTGCTTGTTGATGATTGATCTTATTTGCCTCTCCTGTTTACAAAATGTTGTGACTAGTCTAACATCGTCAGGTTTGTAATTCGTTGTGGGGGCCCCTACATTTCTGGATTCAGTGCTTCTGGGGACTTTAAAGAGGATAGATTCTCTTGATTGAGCATTAGCTTTCGACTTCGCTTGGTTCAGATTTTTAATACTGTACCCAGGTTCTATGAACCTGTCAGTTGCCTCGTTCTGACAACTTGCAAGATCAGTATCAGAACTGCATATTTTCCGTATCCTGAGGTATTTCCCATATGTTATAGTTCGAATAAGATGTCTAGGGTGTGAGCTCGTTGCATGGTGAATCGAATTTCCAGCTTTGATTTTTCTATGTAGTTTCGATTCTACTCTGCCCTTATTGATGTATAATTGTACGTCCAAGAACTCAATAGATTGGTTACTAATCTGTGCCGTGAACTCAAGATTTAATTTGTTCATGTTGATATGATTTACAAAAGAGGTGGCACTTTCCTCCGATCCCCTCCAAACAATAAAAACATTATCTATGAAACGCCACCAACTTATTACATGATTGCTCCAAATCTGACTATATTTTACCTTGAGAACCTGCTCCTCCCACCAGCCCACGTGTAAACACGAGTAACTGGGGGAGAAGCAGGCTCCCATAGCTACTCCCTTCATTTGTTAAAAAATATCCTTGTCAAAAAGAAAATAGTTATTTGTTAGACATAACTCAATCATTTCAATTAACATTTGATTGTGATCATAAAAACCAATCGACCTTTTGCTCAGAAAGTGCTCTACAGCCTTTAAGCCATCATCATGTTTTATACTTGTGTATAATGATGTAATGTCCATAGCAATGAATAGATAATCCTCTTTCCAAACCAAATTGTATACTTTTCTAAGGAAATCCCCCGTATCTTTAATATAAGATGGCAAATTTGTTACAAAACCCTGTACTAATCCACATATTGCGAGATTTTCTCAATCAGTCCACTTCTTGCGGAAATTATAGGTCGCCCTGGTGCAGAAGTCGTCACCTTATGCACTTTTGGGATGAAGTACATTACCGGTACCACCAGGAATTCATTGTTGAGGAAATTAAATTCATATTTTGTGATTAACCCTGAACAAATCCAGAATTGAAGTTGAAATGTATGAATAATATGAATACGCCTGATTTCTTGATATAGATGAAATTGAATGTGGTTTTAGATGGGATCCTTTTGCATGACTATCGATCAGTGCAATATGTATAATTGAGTCTTTTATCTATGCCTATTGGGAAAAGTATGCACTGGTGGTGTGGGGTTGTTTAAATTGCTGAGGTATGACGCAGCGCGGTCATGTGATCAAGACCGTGTATCGGCGGTCGAAATGCGTCATGGACGTTGGCATTCAGCCTGTGATATTAATGGAATACTAATAAAGCAATTGTTATTCGCACCAGAAGTGAGTCCGTACATGCTTTGCTTGTCGAAGTTCAGTGGATTAAGGACTTGGTTTTCCATTTCAAATTCATCGGAATACAGCTGTTTCCGAATTGCGGACCCCCTCCCCCGGAGGCAGGTTGAGCGGCGTACATCCGACATCATTATATATATATATATATGTATATATAGATATTTTAAATGTTGTAATGAATAAAAATCCTACAGCACTAATAACTTAATTTTGAATTGACTCTTTAATGACTATAAATATAATAAATTAAATCAAAATACATTTTCAGAAGTTTAAATAAAAAATTAATTTTCACCTAAATTGAAAAATTACAATTTAGTTTATTTTGTATTAATAAGTATTAAAAGTGACAAATAGAATGTATTAAAATTAATGCAATTATAGTTTAATAATACTATTTTATATTATTTGTAAATATAAAACAGGTTAATTAAATATTATGTAATTATATTAAAAATATGTACTATTTTTATAAACTATTTTCGAAAAGTAAAATTACTTTATATTTAATCATATTTTTAACTATTTTAAATAAAATGAGTCAATTTACTTTAGCATTATTTCCTATGGTGTTATATTTTAAGTGCTCAACTCTATTATGTTCCATGTGAGGGGGTTGCAATACCGGTGGTTGGCCATGTGTGTTGATCGACCTACTCCAGCTCCTGTTGGTCTCTTTTTGGCACTAGTAACTATACAAGTGCAGTTTGTGGATAGCTATAGGTTTATTCTTTTGTGAGTGTGTTGACATTCCTGGATAAATCCCTCCTTAAAACTTTCCTAAACCCCTCTTACTCCTCCCTAAACCCTTCCCCTTTTGTTTGTAGGTATTCCCCGTTTTCCAGCCACTCCCCTGTATCTCCCACATTTAGTTCTAAAATGTATACATACGTCTGCGGAGGCTCCTCAGTCACTGTGGACATTCCGCACATATAAGTATAGGAAAGAAGAAGGCGAAAACTCCCCAAGTATATTTCTGATGAGCATTTTGTACTATGATTCGGAGAACCACAAAAGATGCTACAAAATACAATTTGTGACTAGCTGCCGAAGACATGAAAGGGATTTGCGAATCACATATCCTACAATACCTTCTTGGCACCGGTATAAAGGAATTCATTCTGTCCAGAAACATTCCCCATTTTATAATGCATTTGTATTGAAAAACGAAGGGCCTGATTTACAAACGTAAACTTATAAGTTTTGTGTAAGTTTGCAATTCACAAAACTTTTTACGAGTAGTATCTGTACAACTGCGGAGTCTCTGCACTTGTGGCGGAGACTGCACACAAGTGCAGAATCTCCATCATGAGTGCGGAGACTCCGCGGTCAAAAAGATACAACTCGTAAAATTCCTCTTTGAATTGCAAAAAGATTGCAAACTTACTCACAAGTGTAAGTTTACGTTTGTGAATCAGACTGTAAGTGTATATTCACAACCAAATGTCACTGTGATTATTCAAAGAAACTAAGCAATGCAGTGCAAATGGCAAACAGATACAGCTATGTAATTCATTCTTAGTACCAGGTACAGTGTGTCTAAGAACATGAACAAGTAATCCCTCTCTCTGCCTTCTCAAACTCTGGAATAATTGTATTACCAAAAAGCTAAGAAGTTAGTAGTCGTAAAGCAAACCAATGTTTCAATGTCGCCATTTAATGTTAGCATCGTATCCTCACTAACATTGCAAGGGCAAAGCTACCTTGGTCTCTTTCAGGATTACTAACTTCTTTCTTCACAAAGGCAAAGAAAGGAGTCAAGTGACAGAAACTACTGACAACAGGAGCTGCAGCCGGTGCCTCTCGTTCTCATGGGAAATATTGGGAAGACCTTGACACTAGGACACGGCAGAATCATTTCTGCTGAGCTAAGTGAAAGGTAGCTTTCTCGCTCTGGAGTGACAAGGTGAAAAGGAGGCGTAAGCCCATGCAGAAGAGAAGGCCTGCACATCTTTGCACAACATAGGAGTGCATTATACATGTGGTTTCCAAACTGCACAGCTTCTGCAAGCAGCATTCCAATGAAAGTCATATATTTGTATGTTTACATTTCCCTCTCTTTTGCACATCGAGGTGCACAAATAAAGCACTTGCATGCCATTCAACCTGCACTTCTCTAGTTCAACTTCAATTTGAACTCCTATTGATCCGTTATACTCTTCGCTAGTATCATCATTGGTGGATAGTAATGTTATGCCTGTACGCCTGAAAGTCCCTTTGTGGGAAAGAGTGTGCTCAATACAGTAGGCTTCAGGGGTTGTATTACACAAAGTGCCCCAGGGCACTTTGGTATTACAGAAGGGGCCGCAGATGCTTGTGCAGCCCCTTCTGTAACACTGAAAGCCCTGGCGCACATACAGTGCCAGCGCTTTCTGAAGAGGGCATTCCCTCATTTGCATGAGGGTGTGCCCACATGCAAATGAGGCAATTTCTTTGCGCCCGCGCCATATAGTAGACACGGGCGCAGAGGCAAAGAAGTTGTCAGTTCGCCCCCTGATAGCAGCCTTCTGGAGGGGGAACCCAGACATCTCCTTGCAGCAGGTGCAGTCACTCAATGCACCCGCCTGCAAGGGGATTTTTAATACCCCTCAAAAGTGCAGACGGGATGTCGCCTGCACAGTGAAACACAGAGAGGCTGCTTCAAAGCTGCTCCGTATTTCACTTGAATGCATGGGCCCCAGGGCAGCACAAGTTCGTGGCTGTCCTGGGGGCAGCGCATTCAATGTAATACAGTGCACTCTCCTTGTTAGCGCCAAGTACACCTTTAGAAAGGTGCACTCGGCGCTAAAAAGGGGGGGGGTCGCATTCTATAATATGGCCCCTGATGGTTATAGCGACAAGCCAGTGATAAAGGCTGAAAAATGCTGTTAGCCTGATCAGTTAATTGGGAAAAGTTATGTCAGAGGTTTGCTCTGTTTATAATGTAAAGTTAAAATAAAGGCAGTAGGGCTTACATATTTATTCTGAAAAGCAAATGTTAGAGCCAATAGCCCTTGGATGCAGGATTGCAATTGTTCTCTGTATACCCACTTAGCACAGTCCCACTCAAAGATGGCCGATCACTGTGATGTTTAATTTTGTACTTATTTTTTATTGCAAGTATATGCTCAACATTTTTTCTTTTTATATACGTTAAATCTTTTATTTTACCTTTACAATGCTTGTTCAATTTGAGTGCATTTTTGCGGATGGGTGAGTGAATGCAAGAATAAGTTAGTGGGTGGATGAATGAATTCATAAGTGCACAAACGAGGAACAGAGTCGCCGTAGGATGAGTTAATGAGACCGAAGAGCACTTTCAGGTTTAAGCCGGACCTGTTGGCATTGCCAATACCCATACCAGTAAATGCTAATTTCCACAGCAGCCTTAAAAATGACCTCACACTGGGATTTCTTCTGCCATTAAAAAATAAGAAGAACTGAAATACTGCTTCATTTCACAGTTCTGTTATTTCTAAGTGCTGTGAGTGATACATTTTAATATTACTCACTTTGACATATGGTACTACCTGATCTTGGAGGGACAGTGATCAGAGAATGGGGATTCTCTTTCATTGCTGCCACCACAGGCATGGGTGTTGAGTCACCACTATGCAAGAGGCAACAGGCATATCTTCCACAGGCGGTGCGTGCATATGGTGTACAGTGCACCGGCATCGCCCAGGATAGTCTAAGTTGTTGTATCTTCTCCAGCACTCAACTCTTTGGTTGAATGTTGGAAGGAATATTGCCACATCAATAAATATTTTATTTCTTTTGATGTTGATAATCCTCTCACAGTTCCTAGTAACGTCCGGAACTCCTTGAACCAGCCAAAGGGCTTGCAGTGCCGCGCTGTGGCACTTTTTTGTATATGAGGCCCATGGTGTTTCATCATGCCCCTTCCTGGCCTTTGTTCTCTGAGAGGGTGACTGGGCCCCACCCTACTGGTTGACACTTAGCTAACTAGGATAGGCCACATATCTGTAGTGCCTTGATTTGGATTTCTCATGAGAAAAGCATCCCAGTTTCACTCCACCTCTCTGCTCACAATTCTGATAAAAGCCATGCCTGAATCCATATGAGGTGAAATCACAAAATTACATAACCGCCCAACAGAACTGGAATACACAAAAACAGTTTGCAACCTGAATATAAAGATGGGACAGTAACTTCCAGTCAGTTTCCAAGATTTCTTGTGATCGCACACCAGTGGGGGCCAATAGCTTCCTTAAACTGCATTACTAGTAATTCACCTTGCCAGAAACTTCATAAGTCTGTCAGGAGAGGCTGGTTGGATCCTGCACAAGGAGACAGCTAACCAACTGCATCTTGGAAAGTGTTGGGAAGGAATTTACCCGAGCACGTTCTAAACAAATTCGTCCCTAGCACCACAATGCTCATCACAAGAACGACACAAACATACCTACAGCACTGTGAAGAGACTGCACCTGTGCTGAGCACATAGCTTGTTTGAATGGTGGACTGTGACTGAGCCCGCAGAAGAAACAAAATCCCAAAACCGCCATGACTGTGAGCACTGAGACACCAACAAATTCTCTTCACTGGTGCTGGCGCTGCTGTTTTTGATCCAGTGACAGGAGTCAGTGCACTGAGTGCGAGAGCACAAACATGCCCTAGGCCACGGCGGCAGCAATAACTCATCTGTACCATGTCGGGTACACGCTGTTGCAGGGATTTTGTTTGGAAACAGAACAGTGCCTGGGACCACAGGACGTTAGAATGTAGGGACTGAGTCTCCTTACCACATCAGTATCTATGGACCCAAATCTGACTAGCTCACAGTGCCTCACCTGAAACTCCTAACCTACCGGAGTAACAGGCAATTTGGCAAGCAAGAACACAACACTCTAGTCTTCAAGGGAACCCGTGGAAACAGATCTTCACCTTTCGTTCTCACTCATGCAAGACCATAATAAACAGAAGAAGGACAAGAGGAAAGTTTACAATATTTATTGAAGCTACCGCTGTCTATTATGAAGCATTTGTGCTGCAATTAGAAAACACATACAACTAAGCAAGGTAATTAACATTACTAGCAAACTCTATAGAATAAAAAGCCCTAACATAGTAAATGATATATCAGTCTAAACTTACCCTCACTATGTGAGCATAGGGATATATCAGTGACCTCCGGGATTAGCAGAGGACCACATACCTAGTATTTGTAGTTAGGCGATCCGCATCGTATTTTTAAACTCAGTTTACACAAGGCTGGGGCACCCGTGCCAAGACCTGCCCCTCTGCAAGAATCCTCCTCTCTGGCTCCAAGGGAGTGCTACACTGTGTATATGATAAGAACTGCTGTGTTGGAAAACAGCAGCAGTGTTGTTGTCTTGTGTCTAAAACGTTAGGAGATGTTGCTTGACAGGGCATATGAAAACAGTACACCATGTTGTTCGACCTTGCACGAAATGTTCAGGCTGAGTCCAGAGAAGGAGAACTATATGACAAATAACATGTGCAGAGTGTTTCTAAAACAATATTGTGGCACAAAAACATATTATGTGTGGCTGTGCAAAGCAAACGCAGCCTAAAATGTGTGATAAGGTGAACTAAGGGAGAACCAACGTAGGTCCAGAAGGGAACTTGCTACAACGCCACTGACTGGACAATGATTTCTTAACTAGTAAACTTGCTAATTTTGGCATTCCCTGCTAGCTGGGTTTTTTGAACACCAAACAGAGTCGACACGCTCTGTTTTTAATGGCTCCTGTGGCATATCGGCTAAATGACTCCATGTCAGACTTGTAGTTCTGCTTTTACCATTATTACAGTGGGATAAACCTTGCAGCATATAATGTACTGTTGGCTAAAGGTGTCACGCATGACAAAGAAGGAGCAGCGGGGTGCTTGACTGCCTCGCAGCTGTGTACTCACCTTCACTCTTCTGCGGTCGAGCCATACAGACCGTAAGGAGGGCAGCAAAAAGCAAGATGATGCCAAAAGTCTTCATGATGGCGTTGTCAGACGTATCTGAATTTTGGGACCACCTGTGACTGGGATTTATACATTAACACATGCGGAGAAGGAGGGGAAGCTGACGTCAATGCGTGCAGACTGGTCACCAGCCAAAGATGTCTTCATAATTTTCCATGAAACAAACAGCAGCATTACAGAGGCGGCGCCCCAACAAACCGTTTTTTTCAGTCACAGTTGCTGGTGGCTATTCCTTTCTTGTTTGCTATATACAGTGACAAGAAGAGCTGTTTTTCCACAGGTGTTATTCCTAATTTTAAATCTTTCCCAAAGGATTTCGAAATAATTTAATTGGTGGCACATCCATCCATTCCCCTCTCCTGCCTCCTAGTTTCAGTAAAGCCCTTTCTTTCATACATTTTTTTTTATTTGAAAAGTTTTATATAGCGCTGGCTAGACCCGGAGGTATCAGAGCGCTTTACATGAGGATCAGCGAGTTACAGGTAACAAAATTACATCAGTTACAGGAGCCAAGTATAGACATAGGAGGAAAACATGAGATTACACAGAAATGTGAGTTAATAGCGCGTAGCATAGCCAAGACAAACGTCTTGTGGAGAGTGACAGGTAGAGGGGGAATGGTAGACAGGGGTAAGGGATGCAGGTAGGAAACATAACGGGAGACGAGGAAAACAATGTCCGATGTCCGGCTGGGTAGGTGACGGCCGAGGGGTGAACCAGAGCCAAACTCCTATATAGCTGCATAGGACAGCTCCACCGGGCATCAGCCAAGGTTGCTCGGGTAAAACAGGGGTAAGGAGTGCAGGTAGGAAACACAACGGGGAGACGAGGAAAACAATGTCCGATGTCCGGCTGGGTAGGTGACGGCCGAGGGGTGAACCAGAGCCAAACTCCTCTATAGCTGCATAGGACAGGGCATCGGCCAACGTTTCTCGGGCACCGAGGTGAGTATATTTGAAAAGTTTTATATAGCGCTGGCTAGACCCGGGGGTATCAGAGCGCTTAACATGAGGAAGGCGTACAGTGGGTTACAGGGTTACATAAGTTACTGGAGCATAAACATAGCATAGAGAACAACCGTGATTTCAAAATTACATCAGTTACTTGTACATTAAATAACAATAGAGAACAAGTTCTAAGGAGCATGGAGGGAGGTGGGGGAAAAGTAAAGGGGTTAGAAAGCAGATCAGGTCTGGCAGACCTGCCATGGAGGAAAGTACTTCACGAGACACCAAAAAGTCAGAGTATGCGAGTCTACAAACCGGTAAGTGTCCAGTGATAGAGCAACATCTAGTACCAGATACCATCATTGCGTCGGGTCGAAAAAGAAAAGGGATGGGTCCGAAACGAGTCACAAGGGTGCCTTACTGTGACCAAAACAAGAAGTGAGGGGTGTAGGAGTCATAAGAGGGGGTCGACTAAGACAAAGGTCAAACTGGCGGCAAAGGCGGTGACCAGCGGCATGAATCGATCATGAGATTCTGTCGTAGCCGCAAGATGGAGGATCCAAGTCATGGACCCCAATAATTTCGAAACAAAATGGTGGGGTTGCGGGAGAACAGAAATCCAATAATAAAGTCAAAAAAGAAACAAACTCCAGGAGCAGGGCTGAATGAGGAAGGCAGCCACCAGATCTGGCGGGAGGAAGGCTGGAGGTCGACGAAATTATTCTCGGGTCGCCATCGTCAGGGAGAGTCAGCGCGGGCGTCCATCATGCAGTCTATAGTTTTCTCTGGGAAACATGGCAATCCTGGAAGTGATACAGTTACCACCTGGCCTATATTTTTAAGGACCTGGCCTATGTTTTTAATTCCAAGCAGGTCAAAATTTGTGGAAAATATGCGAAATCCGGTATTTTTCCCTTCTGAAACATAAACCTATTTTGAAAGAATCAAATACTTTTGTTGAATTGGTGAAACCTCGACATCAGACTACAGGAAAGTCCTCTCAACGCAAGTTAAAGATGGCCGCTGCACTGGATGACCATGATACATTCAGATGACCATGAAACGGATGGGCCAGGATTTCTTAATATAAAATATTGAATTGGTCACTGAAGTGCCTTTTTTACTTTCCACCAGCGGCTGAAGAGCTTTTGGCATGACTAAACCCTCGTGGAAGGAATACGTACAAGATGGTTGATATGTGGAGACTAGTGACCAGATTTATTTGCAGTAATAAAACAACAAAGTAATCATTGACAAATTAACCAATCCTAAATTGAAGGTGCATGAGAGCTGCAGGATTTTGAGAGATTCCACCAAACCCTAACTATCAAAACCATTGAGACTACAATTTTAGGGGTTAATGTGCCACTCTCTGGACGTGCATTGGTAACAGGAATGGAGTGCCGGGGGTGAGGCAACGTGTAAATATACAGACCATAATCATTTTAAGAAAATTACATTTGAGATTGAGATTCTGAGCTTGGCAAGTATTGCTTAAGCTTAAAGGTGTGAGCAAGGCAGGGGATCCTGTCGAAACGCGTAACAACAGCACAGCATTTCGAAACAATAAACTTGGAGAAGTAACCTAAATCAGCGGTGTCGGTGTCCAGTTTCTTCAAGGGACCCGGTGTTGGTTTGGATATATATATTCTCTGAAGTGTGCTCAATATAGTAGTCTTCAGGGGTTGTATTACACAAAGTGCCCCAGGGCACTTTGGTATTACAGAAGGGGCCGCAGATGCTTGTGCAGCCCCTTCTGTAACACTGAAAGCCCTGGCGCACATACAGTGCCAGCGCTTTCTGAAGAGGGCATTCCCTCATTTGCATTAGGTGTGCCCACATGCAAATGAGGCAATTTCTTTGCGCCCGCGCCGTATAGTAGACACGGGCGCAGAGGCAAAGAAGTTGTCAGTTCGCCCCCTGATAGCAGCCTTCTGGAGGGGGAACCCAGACATCTCCTTGCAGGCAGGTGCAGTCACTCACTGCACCCGCCTGCAAGGGGATTTTTAATACCCCTCAAAAGTGCAGACGGGATGTCGCCTGCACAGTGAAACACAGAGAGGCTGCTTCAAAGCTGCTCCGTATTTCACTTGAATGCATGGGCCCCAGGGCAGCACAAGTTCGTGGCTGTCCTGGGGGCAGCGCATTCAATGTAAAACAGTGCACTCTCCTTGTTAGCGCCAAGTACACCTTTAGAAAGGTGCACTCGGCGCTAACAAGGGGGGGGAGGGTCGCATTCTATAATATGGCCCCTGATGGTTATAGCGACAAGCCAGTGATAAAGGCTGAAAAATGCTGTTAGCCTGATCAGCTCATTGGGAAAAGTTATGTCAGAGGTTTGATCTGTTTATAATGTAAAGTTAAAATAAAGGCAGTAGGGCTTACATATTTATTCTGAAAAGCAAATGTTAGAGCCAATAGCCCTTGGATGCAGGATTGCAATTGTTCTCTGTATACCCACTTAGCACAGTCCCACTCAAAGATGGCCGATCA
This sequence comes from Calotriton arnoldi, assembly GCA_963921515.1. Lineage (NCBI taxonomy): Eukaryota > Metazoa > Chordata > Amphibia > Caudata > Salamandridae > Calotriton > Calotriton arnoldi. Next base: position 752,973 of record CAWUFW010005407.1, read on the forward strand.
CTGTGATGTTTAATTTTGTACTTATTTTTTATTGCAAGTATATGCTCAACATTTTTTTCTTTTTATATACGTTAAATCTTTTATTTTACCTTTACAATGCTTGTTCAATTTGAGTGCATTTTTGCGGATGGGTGAGTGAATGCAAGAATAAGTTAGTGGGTGGATAAATGAATTCATAAGTGCACAAACGAAGAACAGAGTGGCCGTAGGATGAGTTAATGAGACCGAAGAGCACTTTCAGGTTTAAGCCGGACCTGTTGGCATTGCCAATACCCATACCAGTAAATGCTAATTTCCACAGCAGCCTTAAAACTGACCACACACTGGGATTTCTTCTGCTATTAAAAAATAAGAAGAAGAACTGAAATACTGCTTCATTTCACAGTTCTGTTATTTCTAAGTGCTGTGAGTGATACATTTTAATATTACTCACTTTGACATATGGTACTACCTGATCTTGGAGGGACAGTGATCAGAGAATGGGGATTCTCTTTCATTGCTGCCACCACAGGCATGGGTGTTGAGTCACCACTATGCAAGAGGCAACAGGCATATCTTCCACAGGCGGTGCGTGCATATGGCATACAGTGCACCGGCATCGCCCAGGATAGTCTAAGTTGTTGTATCTTCTCCAGCACTCAGCTCTTTGGTTGAATGTTGGAAGGAATATTGCCACATCAATAAATATTTTATTTCTTTTGATGTTGATAATCCTCTCACAGTTCCTAGTAACGTCCGGAACTCCTTGAACCAGCCAAAGGGCTTGCGGTGCCACTTTCTTGTATATGAGGCCAGGGGGGCAGACAAAGCCTAGAGTGTTCCCCCAAAAGGGGGAGCGACCCTTGCCTAAGGGGCCGCTCCCCCAACCAACAAAACACTGGCAAATGTAAAAAAAAAAAAAAATCCCTGGCGCTAGTGGGCATTCCTGCTGCACGATCGCACGATCGTGCAGCAGGAATGCACAAAGAGGCATCGAGGAAAGGAAAACCCTTTCCTTTCCCCCGATGCCTCTTTAGTTTAAATTCCCCCCTCCACAGCCCCAAAACTTACCTGTTTGTTCCCCGACGCGCTGGAAGCAAATGGCTTCCTGCGCGTCGGGGAACAAAGGGAAACCTCCAATGACGCGGAGGGGGGGGCGGGGGGAGGCAGGGGAAGGTCTTCCCCTGCCTTCCCCGGGACAAACACTGGGATCGACCGCCCACGGGGGGAGCGCCAGCGCTTCCCCGTGGGTGGGTGTCATGACGAGCTGGACTCGTCATGAGCACACGGCGACTGTGTGCCATGACGAGTCCAGCTCGTCATGAGCACACAAGGGGTTAAGGAATAACAATTTAAATTGGATGCATTTTTGATACACGAGTCAGTGTTTGCAAAAAACATGATAATTAACCTTGAAGATCTGCCACATACATTTGATACAGTGAGCCAATGGATAATATTTGCTGCTAAATGAAGCATTATCCTTTCAGAGTTCCAAGCTATAAAACAGTGCAAGTGGAGAGAACGACATCAATATCCCAAGAACGCCATTGTTAAAAACTAAGGGGCATATTTACAAGGGAATGGCGGAGTGCGGCGTTAAGCACAAAATGCTAACGCCATGCTCCACCATTCTGAAGATGCAGGGATGCGCTGTATTTACAAAGATACTGAACATCCCTGAGTTTTCCCAAGCGCTGGCACTAAATTAAGCTGCCTAGTGCCAATGCAGGGACCCTTGCCCCATAGTACAAGGGTGCCTGCATTGAAGTAATGATTGCTTATGTGCAGGAAGGTGTCCCTTCCTGCAAATAAACAATCACACATGACGATTTGTAACTTCTCTGTGTGCTGCATTGTGCAGCACACATAGAAGTTGCAAATTGTCATTTTTTTAATGATTGTTCATATGCAGGAAGGGACATCTTCCTTCACATAAACAATCATTCATGGCGTTTTGCTATTTCTATTTGTGCTGCACAATGCAGCACACATAGAACAGCTAAAACAAGGAGAAATAAAGCTTTTCTCCTCATTTCACCATGTTAAGACCAGGTTTTCCCTGGTCTATTTACGCCACCCTTGTAAATAGGGGACAGCGTCAAAATCAATGGGTGTTGCAGCAGAACACCCACCGCAATGCACATTGCCACCCCTTTCACGCTAAGTATAGCGGGAAAGGGTACCTATTTACAAGGCAACGTTAAGCCATGTTAAGTGGCTTGACGCCACCTAGTAAATAAGGTGAAGCCCCTATTGCCACAGGAACGTTGTTAAAAGTGCCATTCCTGTGGCGATGGGCCTTGTAAATATACCCCTAAGAATGTTGATGCTCGTATCGCAGTGATGGAGGCAAAGAACTTGTGGGACCACAATCCTTCTGGAGCCAGGAGTATGAGCTTCATGTGAGACTGGATTCAGGCTGCAAAGGGGGAACCTGTAAACAAACAAGAACAGTGAGTGAGACACAAATCACTATATGTGCTCCAACTACATATACCCTCAAAAACTTGAGGCATGCTTCATGGAAAGGGATTCCATCTTTATATAATGAGAACAGCATGAAATAGTTGGTTATCTGTATGGTTATAGAAAAATAAAATAACATGCATTAGGTAATTTTCGTTAACTATGCAAAAACTGATAGAGTTCAACATCAGTTTCAACATGAAAACAAAAATGAGGCAGACCATTTTTCTATTTAGTGCATATACTTGGACATAGGCTTGTTTACAAACTTCAGAATCCCATGGGAGTCTTCTGTATTGTGCAGCCCTCTAGATCTCTTTTCACAAAGACTGTCCCCTTAGTTCCATTCACTGTGAATTACTAACATCATTTAATTTGCCACATTGAATCCGAGTCACTTCAGATCATCCTGCATTTCCCCATTTAGTTTTTACTATGGATTAGCCAGTAATTATACTCACTGTTGAATCGAGCTTATAATACTCATTTTTTGGACTTGTCAACATTGAAAATGGACTCCATGATTCTTCTTTCTAGTCTATAGCTTTTTCATTTAATTAGATCTAATGTTTCCTTTCAGGTCTATGTGGGCTGTTTTTGGAAAGCAATTGAAGAGTGCCAAGAGATTTTACAAACACTAGACATGAAGAACATATTGGGTTTGCAAGGGTATTTTCCAACGTACACCTGAGTTTATGATTGAGAATGCCTCTAATTACACCTTCCTCGATTTCAGGCAGGATTGAATGGACTTACTACTGCAGATTTCTCCACCACAAGAGCCGTGATATCTGCAGTCATATATACTACTCAGAGAGCTGAAAAGGTGCATCTCAAACATGGATACAAGTTTGGAAATATCCTCATACATGCATGTTTGTGGGCGTTTCCAAACTGCAATCTGCCCCTCGGAAATGTTTGGAAAATTAACTCAAGCCAAGGTCTACAATAAGAAACCCGAATATTGAGGAAGTCAAATGATGAAGACAAAATATTGAATCCATGTTAGCGTAAGGTAAGTATTGTATTGTCTTCTATCCTTAATTCCACTTATATATACCTTCATGATATATATACATATTGTCAAGGTACGTAGCTATGGAGCTACGAATAGTAAAAACCTATACTTCTTCCTTATGCACTTACCTTTCTTTATTCTGGGCTCCTAAATTTTATGTATGATATTCTTGTACCCTGATATTTATAGCTGCGATATTCAGTGGTACAATCTTTCCTGTGGACTCATGGCTATTGCAGTGATCCACTTAGGGCCTGAGTTAGATATTGGCAGATGGGTTACTCCGTCACAACGTTGATGAATGTCCTGTGCGCCGAAATCTAAATCCCATTATGTCCTTTGTGACAGAGTAACCCATCCACCAATATCTAAATCATGCCCTTCATTTTCAAGGTGGTACTCCATCAACTCATCATTGTTTTGGTTTGCACAATATTCTGACTGCAGCGCTTGCCAAGGCATACATGCATCTGATGTCAGACATTTGCCTACTATCACTTATAGCCTGGCACCTTTCTGTCACTGTTCCATTCTGCACCATCTGACCACCACCATCTTGATATCCAAATCCGCACATTCCAGCACCCACATTTGCCATTTACCAACCATTTTGAAATCCTTTCTGTGCTAAATTTGTTTGAGTCGACATGACTTTCTTTTCAATTTACTTCTGTATCAACACCAAATCATCACCGCAATACTTTGTATAATGCAGAACGTCATCTAGAGGCTTCAATTTCTAACAAATCAGTCTGCTGAACATGCAAGTTAATCTTTGGGTTCAAACCAAGACTGAACTGGGACACACAATTTCAGAGATTTCCTCTTTCAGGATTTTCTATTCCACTATGCTGAGAGAAAGCCGGCATGAAAAGTACAAAGCAAGCATGCACAGACTCTTTAAACTCTTGGGTGGTCCGTGCTATATTTAACCAATCAGACTCTTTCTGGGGAACCTTAGTTTTCAAAAAGGTAATCACAGGATCAGTATTGTAGCTTCTCCATAGATCAATATGTCCCTGTCTGGTGGACAATCCCATGTTTATGCATGGGATGATGCTAGCACTGGAGGAGGGTGTCATGTGGCCCTGCCTTTAGTTAGGATTGCATGCCTGGTCCTAAAATGATGAGTTAATCTCTTCTGACTCTCTGGAATGGCTCTGTGTTGCGCATGGATTGGGGCTGTCCCTTTCCCCCTGGCTGTGTGTATTCATATATAGTGGATTCTGGAGGCAGCTGCATGTTTATGAGATGTGATCATTGTTGAAGGGAATTGGGCTATTAGTTGTGAAGGATGTGCGCCTCTTACATATAATACAGTTCTCTTTACAGGGGACCAAGTACACCATTGTAGCACTTAACTCTCTCAGGGTAGTGATGCAGAGCAGTCCATGGCCTACTCAGGGAAGGTGGTGTGGGGTAGTAACCCTGCTCGTTGGCACGCAATAATCACATTCAATAAACCGATTTCCAGTCAGTGCTTTTTCTTATATAAATGAAAAGTACTTTTTTTTACACACACACACTACTAAATACTACTCATTAAATTGCAAATATGTAAAATAGGGTTGATGGAAATACCTTTGGTGACACCCTCCTAATACATTACACTCCTAGTGAGCCCTGAATACTACAATCACAATACTACCTACCTATAATAGACACAGTATCATAATTTAAGGGGCTGTCAGTTTCTATAAGGCAGGCCTAGTAGCGTTGTACGAGTGTCAGTATCTGCGTGTGGAGGGTTGGCTGCAGGGCCTGGCCAAAATGCCAGCAACATATACTGCTGTTTATGTATAATGTAAGAGAATTTCCTATTTAATATTGCACTCTAGTAGCACTTGAGCCTCACATACCCCTTGATCTTCTAAAAGTAATGCACTCTAGTCAGATCACAGCAGCATACATATGCCAATATGCAGTTTCATCCGCCCCTTCACATTTTAGAGCTGATGCTTATGTATATTACCAACCTGTTGTGTTTCAGACCTAAACAGGTCATTTTATCTCAGCACATGGAGTTACATACTAGATGTGTCTGGGATGTTCCCAGGCATCACTAAATCACACACTCATGTGGTGACACTGCTATGTGGACCAGCCTCAGTCTCCATGGAAAAGCTGACCACCCGCTGGAACCTACGCTTGAGTTTGCACATGTAGGCAGGTACTTGGCAAAGACTTCATAATTGGCAAGTAAGTGAATCGGAGCACTCAAACTGCCACAAGGGTATGTCCTCTATGTTATCTCAGTAATCTTTGCGTTGATCCTCAGATAGTTACAAGGGAGTCTTTCATCAACCTATTTTTTTTTTTTTTAGTGTTTTATATAGCGCAAACTAGACCCGAGACATCGGGTATCAGAGCGCTTTACATGAGCACCAGTTTCGTTACAGAAGGACACACATTAATTTTGTTAGGCACGGGGAGATTAGGTGATTTGCCCAGAATCACAGGATGTTGAGCGTCGTTGCTGAGACTCGAACCCAGTTCCCCAACTTGGGGAACTGGTGACCAATTTACATATTTTCCTTACTGGTCACATTATGACCTTGTAACATTAGGAGGTCACATCTGTCACTGCGTGAAGTGTGCTGTACTATGCCCACAATGACACTTAGCATGCATACGTGTGGGTGTGATCGAGTCACATAATTCACATTTCAAAGCGAAACAACAATCCTGAAAGTTTTTGATATATACGTTGTTTGTTTGTCATTATTTTTATCTTTCAGGTCACATGCATAAGGAGATGTACCCTCTTAAAATAGTGGATTACACTATTTATAATTAAGCAAACACTCCTACTTAGGTTACTTACAGTGGACGCCAGTGTTGCACTTTGGGATGCCCCTCATAGTAGAGTATGTATTTTTCATTTTAGTCCTGATGAATTGCTGTTGACACTCTATAAGGCACTTGAGGCAAGAAACATGCTGATCACATATTGAACCCATGGACCACTGACATTGCAGGTCTTTGACTTTTTGTTCTTTTAACCTTAACAACGACATCCACTCAGTAAGATATGGACTGGGGTGTCCTTGTTTCAATCAATCAATCAAACATCTTTATTTCGACCATAAAAGATCATATAAGTACACAGTTAATTATTAATAAAATACAATATATAAAAAAGTAGTCTTAAAAAGGATTAATACCATAAAAATGTGTTTAAGATCACAAGGACTAAAAATTTGGTGCGTCATAAAGTGCATTTAGTGCGCCTAATCCAAAGTGCATGCCAGTATCTAGACAGGCCAAAGACCACTACTCTGCAAGTATCGGTCATCAAGGTTCTTAACACCTCGAGGTAGTGGCACTGACCGACTAATTTACACAGTGGAATTATCCATTTTTTCCTTAATGATTTGTAATGTGGACAAAAGAATAGCAGATGCACAATAGTTTCTGAATTGGCATTACACGCAGGGCAAAGTTCATCATTAAAAACATCATTACACCACTTTATACTGAACTGCTTTGTGGGGAGGGTCTTATAGCGAAACTGAAAAAATAGTTTGCGTGCCAGTGGGGGGACGATTTCATCTATTGTTTCCTCAAAACAGTAAACAGATTTAAAATTTAAAAATTCAGAAGTCAGGCGACCCTCGGGTTTTGCCAGTACTTTTCTTGTTGTAGCTTCCCAAAACCTTTCTTTCAGCCTCGCTTTAGGTATGGTGGCCAGACCTTCCGGGTTAGACCAGAACCCCTCCATCCCAAGCATCCCCAGTAACTCTCTTAATGATCTAAACCAATCGATCGAGGATATCGATGGTGACCTTAGGAGCTCTATTAAAGGCTCCCGGTAAGAGACAAGCTCATCCACAGACCATAGCCTGTGCCAGAACATTAGAAGTTTATAATTTAGTTTATGTGCTAGCTGTCTGTGTGCGAGGTCCAGATATAGGGACACCAGCGGGGTACTGGAAGGTAAGTCCACCAAGGATCTAAGGAAACGATTCTCAATTGAAGACAAGCAGTTGGTAGTGCCAATGCCCCATAACTCTGCTCCTTAAAGTGCTCCTCCTAATACCTTAGTGTTGTAAATTTCCAGGGCTGGTGCGAGCTGTCTAGACAGGGTTTTTCCCTGTATATTTTCGAGATGTTAGCAGTCTGGTGTATTAATTGCATTTTGACTTTCTCAATATGTGCAGCCCAGGTAATTGTTGGTGTCAGACGGATGCCGAGGTAATCGAAGGCCTCAACTCGCTCCAGCTTGCTATTTCCAATTGACACCGATCTTTTGGTGGGGTTGGCCGCTCCTTTTTAAAAAATCATATATTTAGTTTGGACTCATTTAGCACCAACCCTCGATCATCACAAAACTTAATAAAGTTATTTAAAAGCTGCTGTAGTCCCTGCGGTGATTTAGAAATTAGAAGCGTGTCGTCGGCAAAAAGAAGAGCAGGAACTCTTTTTGCACCAATTTTTGGGGCATCGCTCCCATCTCTGTCGAGAAAAACGACAACACCATTGATAAAAAGGGTAAAAAGAGTGGGGGCTAGAACGCATCCCTGCCTTACTCCACACTGAACTGGGAAGAGATCTGTGAGTTTATTGTTCTCCCCCCACCTCACCTGTGCTGTGTTGGTGGAATGTAATCTGATTAAAACATCTAAAAGGTTCGTCGGCATAACCTGTTCCTTTCAAATTGACCAAAGCCTTGCACGCAGGACCAGGTCAAAAGCAGACCATAAGTCAACAAAGGCCACATACAGCTTCCCTCCCTTAACTACCACTTCCTTCCAATATATGCAAAGAAGGCGGAAAGCTTGATCCAAGGTACTTATCTTTGCTCGAAAGCCCGCTTGAAAGTCACTTAAAATATGAGACTCTAGGATCCAGTCCTGTATTCGTCCTAGGATTTGCTTACAGAAAATCTTTTGTAAAGAATCGATAAGGCTTATAGGTCTATAGCTGGCTGGCTTCGCTCTGTCCCCCTTTTTAAAGATAGGGACAACGTTTGCAGTGTTCCCAAGAGGAAGGAATGGGAGTACCAGCTAAAATTGAGTTAGTCAGAAGATTTATGTAAGATCCCCAGAGTACTATGTCCTCTTTATATAAATCATTGGGGATTCTATCTGGACCGGGGGTGCGGGCTGGAACGCAAGAGTGGATTGCTGCTTGAGTTTCTTCTATAGAAAAGGAGAGATCTCCACCGTCATCGGCAGACATCACCCCGCATCCCTGGGAAGCTCCCTCAGCTTTTGTATCCCTGGATTCATAGAGAGAGCCGAAGTGCGCTACCCACTCCTCGGGCTGAACTGTGAATTCTAGGGCTCTCCCTCTCCCCTTAAGCCAATATGCCGCTTTGCTCCAAAAACTCTTGGAATCTTTACTTGTCAATGCATTCCATAGAGAGGACCACAAGGAGCCCTCCCACTGCTTCTTTGCAGACTCAATTGCCCGCCTATACTTAGCTCTACAGGCCACAACCTCGGGACGAGATTTCTGCTTTATGGCCCGTATAAGCGCCTCCTTTGAGAGCCTACAGTCTTTATTGTACCAAGTGCCCTGGCGAGATGACCTCTAGGGTAAACAGTTCCCTTCCTTTTTCTGTGGTTTACACGGTTGGGTTAACAGCTCCCTTATCCCAGAGTATAGTACCTCATGGCTAGGGCCCAGTGTCTCCACAATGTGGTTATTAGTGCAATTTGCTAGCTCCTCCAGTAAAAGACGAACTTGGCTCTTGGCTGCGTCTAATGCCCCCGGGTGTCCCTCCACCCAATCCCATTTAATTGCTCTCTGGTTGTTTGTAATAGACAGAATACCTAGATCCGGACTACCCCTTATGTCTGACTCGGGTACACCCTGCTTAGTGAGTGTAAGTGCTAATGCGTTGTGGTCGCTATCAACCCTTTTGGCCACTGTCATGTTTTGGACTAAGTGCCAAAGGTTGAGAGATACTAGGCAATAATCTATTCTACTTTCGTAGCCCGCTCTATTAAAGGTAGGGTCCCCATTGGGATCAGAGTTAGTCCTCCCATTTGTGGCTCTCAAGTCATGCTGCATAGTAAGAGCCAACAACTGGGCACCTCTCTTAGACCACCTAACTGTGGTATTTGCCACTCTCTATCCCAGTCATCAGTCAGGTCTGAGGGGATCGGGGCAAGCGGCTCGAACGTACAGTTGAAGTCACCCGCAACTAGCATAGGGATGTTATCTGGATAGTGAGACAAAGTGAGATCGAGGGTACACAGTGTATTGGTTTCCTCCTGACCCCGCAGCACTCTATTGTATACATTGAATATCCTTAACTTCTGTTCACTATAAAAGATGAGCTCCAACGCTAAAATATCACGGGAATCAACATTTAAGGGTTTAACTTTGACTCCTAGTTCATTTATTACCCAAACTGCTAGCCCTCCCGAGGGTCTGCCCACCACTTTTCTCGTGGCATTAATAGCGTAAGCCGAAAAGCCACTTCTATGCGGACAGTGCAAACTCCAAGTTTCCTGGTATAAAATTACATCGAAGGAATCTACAAATGAACACCATTCCGGATCAACCAGTAGCTTTGAAATCCCAGCCACATTCCACACAAGTACCCTGAAAGGGTGGTTGGAAGAGTGAACCCCTTCCACACCCCCAGAAATTGGGGCGATCACACCCCTTCTTTCATCCTCAGAGATAGTCTCACAAATTACCTCTGGATCAATGACCAGATCAAGTGATGCAGGGACATTTGTTAGTGAGGAGCTACAGGGTGGTGTCACTGTGGCGCTTAAAGGCCTTTCCCTGTTTACTGGTTTTGTCTGCTCCTCTGAGAGTGGTCAACTCTGCCCTCTCCAATCGCCCCTATAAAAATTGGGCAATCCTAAAGGGACTGACCCACAAGATGTCAATGATGGCCTAATAGAGGTTGCAAAACAGGACGATAGCAGAGGCCTGATGGGGGTACCAGCTGGGGGTCTGTAACTAATGGAGATGCGGGTGAGTGCTTGGGAAATTACACGTGAATCAATTGACAACAATCCAGAGAATATACCATCATCATAGAAGCTAACCTCAATCATGTCCCAAATTGATTTCTGCATGGGGACTCTTTTTACTGATTGAATGGCGTCTCTAATAATTGAGTAACAATATCGAGTAGACCTAAACCAGTTGATGACCTTGTTCTTAAGCGAGTCCTGATCTTCGCGTCTTCCCAAGGGGAGTTTTGGGACTTCTGTGAGGTAGATCACCGGTCGATTGTCCCATGCCGGGGGTCTCATATAAATACCTTCCCTTACTATCCCCTTATCTAGTGCCCTTTCATAGTCTTTGCTTGGACAAGTTCCCCTCATCTATAGCAACCTCTCCTCTGTCTATCCCGCTGCCTTGGACAAGTCTTGGTGTGATCCTAGGAATTAAGCTGGGGGGTATCTTTAGAACTACCGTACTCAGTAGTGTGTGTCAATAGATTAGTACACCTAGTTTGCATGGAATCTTGGATTGGGTTTGCATTGGCAAGTCTACTTACTTCAGCCCCCCTAGTGGCCAAACTGATTGGTGGTATCGTGATTTCTGACAGGGCCAAGTTCTCACCATTTACCCTCTCTAACAGGCTAGCAACCTTCACTCTTAGAGTAATTACTTCATCTTTCAGTGACTCAATTTGATCTTTTAGTAACTAAATTACACCAGCAGGGATCATACATAACTCTTCGGGGTCACTGCCAACCACCCCCACCCCAGTTTACTAAGTTTCCCCAGTTTCCTCAGTTATAAGTACATCAAATCTATTATGGCACTCAATGTATGCAGATGGTGTTATGCTAGATGCTCTTTTCGGAACGTTACAAGGTGGAATAATAGCTGCAGTGCACTCTGCTTCATGGGGCCCAATGACTGGGGCCTTGCTGCGTTTTTTGTTATGCTTATTAAACATTAAAGGTATCTGCTTGGCCGATTTTTTTTCTCGGGCTTGTTTCGGGCGAGGCGCCTATCATAGAACCTGGGGCATTCGGCAGATTAGTAGGACTGCCAAACGGAGAGGTGGTGCATGGTGAACCAGAGCAGGCTATGTCATGGCATTCGGTTAGGATAGTCTTAATCCTGTCTATTGTCTCATGGCAGACCACGCTAGAGGGCCTCTTGTTGTGCGATACCGGGCCCTGGGCTTTTCTTTTGCCCATCTCTTGTGGTATATCAAGTAGCTTTCAGTGTCACCAGAGGCACTACGCCAGAGCCGAAATGGAGCACCCCCCACTGCAAAGTTTCCAAAGAGATACTGATAAGTCACTGTTAGAAATCTGGAAAAGGCACAGGAAGAATTTAAAAGCACACGACCACTGTTACAGTCAATATAGGGGGAATGCCAGAAGAAGATCGTGGTGGTCACTTACAGTTTTTGCAGCAGTGACTGAACGACCATGGGGAGAGGCCTGCCCCGCCTCTTCCTGTCGCTGACGGGCGCAGACGGGCCCACCCTTGGCCCAGGCGCGTCCCAAGCTGCGGGAGCCCGGAGCAGGATTTATGCACCTCCGGGCGCGTAAGGGTTGCGACGGCGCTTCCTGGACGCAAGGCTTGATGGGGGATGAGGTCCCCAGGTAGCAACAGCAGGCAATGAGGCGATGAAGGACTCCCGCGCTGCGGGAGCCCCGAGCTGGATTTAAGCGACTCCGGGCACGTAAGGGTTGCGACGGCGCTTCCTGGGCGCAAGGCTTGATGGGGGATGAGGTCCCCAGGTAGCAACAGCACGCAATAAGGCGATGAAGGGCTCCCTTGTTTCATTTTTCTCACCATCACCACCCTGATCTTCTACCTCGGTCTGTCCCCCTGGACAAAAGGGAAACTATTTTTAGTCTGAACACTGCCAGACAGGAAAATATCTCTGGCAAAGCGCCCCCTCGTAGGGCCTGTTCAACATTGAGCCTCCCGCCTAACGAGGAGCATGACCTGATGATGTAGCACACCAACTTGGTGGGTGAGGGTCTGTACATTTCTATAAAAGATGCTCCTGTGGATCTGAAATGACCTTTTGAACTTAGTTTGGCCAATCGGACAGTTATCACGGCACGACAACCCTTGTTCGCTAAACACAGTATTTGACTGGGAAGACGTGTGCTGGAACAAATGTCTCTCTCATTCCCCTTGAGGACATTTTGTTCTTCTTGAAAAATAATTTGCCAGTTTATGAGATTGAATGGTGATAGCACCACTGGTGATAGTCTGTTATGACCTGGATCGGTGATGATGCTTCTCCACAGGTCAATATGGCTCTGTCTGTTGGTCAGTCCCCTGTTTATGCATGGGATGGTGGTGGCACTGTAGGAGGGTGTCACATGACCCATGCCTTTCTGTTCTTGAGTTGGCAATGGCATTTCATCTGCTGACTGAGTGTCATGGCTCCGTGTTGTGGCCTGTATTGGGGCAGTCCCTTTTTCGGTGGGCAGTATGTCTTATCTTGGGTGGGCTCTGCAGTCATCTACATGTTTATGAAATGGGATTACTGTTTTATGAGAGGGGAAGATTGTTATGTGACTCTTTCTTTGATGTGGGATGGGGCATCTTGTGTTAGGATGGCAGGTCATTCCTTCTTGATTTGTGTAGTGCATCTCTTTGCTCTGGTTCAGATCTTTTCATGGCTATTAGATGTATCTCACACCAGATGGAGGTCTGAGAGGTAGTGCAAGAGACATGTTTTGATTCCATCTAACAACAGCCCCACACCTGATGCAGGGCTTCTACTGATAACTAATTTGGAATGATAAAATGCGCATTTTAATAATGAGTAATACTCCATGTACAATGTCTATGTGTTTTTCAAAACTTGCAACAGGGCTACAATTAGAAACACACTTGGTAATACTGTTATGACTTTGTAAACTTAAAGGACGGATTACGGACCATCGGGACCAAAACATGATTTTCAGCTTGGAAACAGACCTCATTACTATGTCTAACAAGCTGTAATAGGGTCTGAGCACTGAATCTGTGTCTTGTTTGCATAGAGGCTTGCACTAGTACTGTACCTGGGAGCACAGGGTCTGTACACCCAAAGCCACTAGACTGGAGGCAGCATTTCTGGATCCCAACACAGTTGCTGTCACTGTTGCAAGTTCTGGGCAGAGGAAAGACCCTGGGGGGGTTTATGTTAGGGCACACACCAGACTTCTCTGTAAGTAAAACAACATTTACAGAAATGTTAAAGAGTCAACAACTCAACTTAATCACCAGCAGAAAAAGATATCATCAACTGTGAATTCCACATGAGAAGAACTGCACACTGTCCTCACACATAGATTTTCAGTAGCAAAAGCATCCTGTAAGTCTCAGAATTTCTTAGAAAATGAGGACTCACCAGTTTCATACCCTGGTTGAAATTATTAACATAGTAACTACAGATGTGTACATCACAACACCCACTCATCACAGTCCCAGTTAGACACACCCCTTTGCCCTAAAATAATGCAATAAAATATTGTATTCATGGAATGCCCTTTACTTCAACTCTTTTTGTTGATAATTGTTGTTGTTGGTCGACTCAACTTAACATTTGCTACTTAAACTTTTCAGTCGTGTGAGTAGTCACCACTCCTCACTTTTCCATATCTCTAGTCCATATCAGAAGTCATTGTACAAATGTTATTAATGAGCAATACTCCATGGAAAATCTCATTGTGTTTTCCAAAGCTTGCAAAAGGGCTACAATTAGAAATACACCTGGTAATTTTGTTACAACTGTATACCTTGACTGGTCAGATTATAAACCATTGGGATTCAAACATGATATGCAGCTTGGAAACAGATCTCTATGGGGTGCACATCAACACATCACATTATCACCAAGCCATAATAGGGTCTGAGCAGTGAATCCATGTCCTGTTCCTAGACAGGCTTGCACTGCTACTGTACCTGTCAGAGCGTCCGTACACCTGAAGTCACAGAACTGCTTGCAGCACTTCTGGACTCCATCGCACTCCTTGTCACTGTTGCAAGTTCTGGGGAAAGGCAAGACCTTGCAGGTGAGTCTTACTGCAGGACAGAAACCAGACTTCTCTGTAAAACACAATTTGCAGACAAATCAAATGAGTCGATTATGCAAATTAATCTCCAGCAGAAACAGATATCACCAACTGTGAATGTCACATGAGAACTTCATGATATCCTCACACATAGATGTTCAGAAGTAAAAGCATCTTATAAGTGACAGAATACATTAGACAAAGAGAAGCAACTGTTCCTACCCTGGCTGAAAAGACTAACATAGCAACCAAAGAGATGTGTACATCACAAAACCCAATCATCACAGTCTCAATTAGACACACCCCTGTCGTTCGTTACAACAGTACAATAACATTTCATATGTATGGAAGCCTCACCCTCCAACACTTTTTTGTCTATACTTTTTGTTGTCAATATCACGCATACGGTCGATGACATAACATATGCCACTTATTCTTTTCAGCCGCAAGAATAGTCCCCACTCCTCACTTTTACATTGTCTCGAATGATACTGGATGTCATTGTACACATATTTTCAACATACAATTAATTAATACATTTTCTCCCAACACCCCTAATCCTTCCCACCTCTCCCTTTTTGGAGATCTCAGTTATTTTGATCTTCACAGGGTCCTTCCACTTTTATCTTTGTGCCTGACTTAGTTGTTTTGTCTGCATGTAGTTAAGCAAACAGGTGTAATGCCCAAAGCCTAGGTGGGCGTGTTCCTTCTCTGCAGTCTCATCCCACTGTATCTAGAACTGGTTGCCACCCAAGCACAAAATGTCTCATTAATTATGTATCTGGATAGCCTTTCCTCAAACATTGTTTCCCATAATTTGGACAGCAGTTTCCAACTCCCCTTCACTACCTTCTTCGTCTTTCACCTCATTCCTAATACTGGCAGCATGGTCTCTTGGAATTGAGAAATCTCATTATAAATGTTAGTTTTCATGTCTATTTGCATCTTACGCCCATTCCATCAACAGTGTTTCTGCCCTCCCTCTGCTTTACATCCTCTCCAACATGCACTTGTGCTTCATGGAAACATCCTGTGTGTTTTATTTGGTTTAATGTTTTTTGTCATAGAGACTGTGTGTGCCACTGATTCATTGCATGCTGTTGCTTTCCTCCACTCATGTTGCAATGTCTCATAGCACATTTCTATCCCCAGCATTTGTACCATTCTTTCATGTATCTCCACTTTTGTTGGTCTTGTGGCTGCTGACCAGCTTGTATGTATAAAACATCAGCCCTGGGGGGGTTTATGTTAGGGCACACACCAGACTTCTCTGTAAGTAAAACAACATTTACAGAAATGTTAAAGAGTCAACAACTCAACTTAATCACCAGCAGAAAAAGATATCATCAACTGTGAATTCCACATGAGAAGAACTGCACACTGTCCTCACACATAGATTTTCAGTAGCAAAAGCATCCTGTAAGTCTCAGAATTTCTTAGAAAATGAGGACTCACCAGTTTCATACCCTGGTTGAAATTATTAACATAGTAACTACAGATGTGTACATCACAACACCCACTCATCACAGTCCCAGTTAGACACACCCCTTTGCCCTAAAATAATGCAATAAAATATTGTATTCATGGAATGCCCTTTACTTCAACTCTTTTTGTTGATAATTGTTGTTGTTGGTCGACTCAACTTAACATTTGCTACTTAAACTTTTCAGTCGTGTGAGTAGTCACCACTCCTCACTTTTCCATATCTCTAGTCCATATCAGAAGTCATTGTACAAATGTTATTAATGAGCAATACTCCATGGAAAATCTCATTGTGTTTTCCAAAGCTTGCAAAAGGGCTACAATTAGAAATACACCTGGTAATTTTGTTACAACTGTATACCTTGACTGGTCAGATTATAAACCATTGGGATTCAAACATGATATGCAGCTTGGAAACAGATCTCTATGGGGTGCACATCAACACATCACATTATCACCAAGCCATAATAGGGTCTGAGCAGTGAATCCATGTCCTGTTCCTAGACAGGCTTGCACTGCTACTGTACCTGTCAGAGCGTCCGTACACCTGAAGTCACAGAACTGCTTGCAGCACTTCTGGACTCCATCGCACTCCTTGTCACTGTTGCAAGTTCTGGGGAAAGGCAAGACCTTGCAGGTGAGTCTTACTGCAGGACAGAAACCAGACTTCTCTGTAAAACACAATTTGCAGACAAATCAAATGAGTCGATTATGCAAATTAATCTCCAGCAGAAACAGATATCACCAACTGTGAATGTCACATGAGAACTTCATGATATCCTCACACATAGATGTTCAGAAGTAAAAGCATCTTATAAGTGACAGAATACATTAGACAAAGAGAAGCAACTGTTCCTACCCTGGCTGAAAAGACTAACATAGCAACCAAAGAGATGTGTACATCACAAAACCCAATCATCACAGTCTCAATTAGACACACCCCTGTCGTTCGTTACAACAGTACAATAACATTTCATATGTATGGAAGCCTCACCCTCCAACACTTTTTTGTCTATACTTTTTGTTGTCAATATCACGCATACGGTCGATGACATAACATATGCCACTTATTCTTTTCAGCCGCAAGAATAGTCCCCACTCCTCACTTTTACATTGTCTCGAATGATACTGGATGTCATTGTACACATATTTTCAACATACAATTAATTAATACATTTTCTCCCAACACCCCTAATCCTTCCCACCTCTCCCTTTTTGGAGATCTCAGTTATTTTGATCTTCACAGGGTCCTTTCACTTTTATCTTTGTGCCTGACTTAGTTGTTTTGTCTGCATGTAGTTAAGCAAACAGGTGTAATGCCCAAAGCCTAGGTGGGCGTGTTCCTTCTCTGCAGTCTCATCCCACTGTATCTAGAACTGGTTGCCACCCAAGCAAAAAATGTCTCATTAATTATGTATCTGGATAGCCTTTCCTCAAACATTGTTTCCCATAATTTGGACAGCAGTTTCCAACTCCCCTTCACTACCTTCTTCGTCTTTCACCTCATTCCTAATACTGGCAGCATGGTCTCTTGGAATTGAGAAATCTCATTATAAATGTTAGTTTTCATGTCTATTTGCATCTTACGCCCATTCCATCAACAGTGTTTCTGCCCTCCCTCTGCTTTACATCCTCTCCAACATGCACTTGTGCTTCATGGAAACATCCTGTGTGTTTTATTTGGTTTAATGTGTTTTGTCATAGAGACTGTGTGTGGCACTGATTCATTGCATGCTGTTGCTTTCCTCCACTCATGTTGCAATGTCTCATAGCACATTTCTATCCCCAGCATTTGTACCATTCTTTCATGTATCTCCACTTTTGTTGGTCTTGTGGCTGCTGACCAGCTTGTATGTATAAAACATCAGCCCTTTGCTGCCCAAGAGGATGGTGATGAATTTATCAAACCCAGTTTTGTCATTACTGCTTTGTTCAGAAGGTGTTTTATCCAGTGTCTAAACTGGTAATATCCTGTCTTGCTCCTTCATACCATACATTTGTTTGCTTTCCTCAAAGGATGTATGAGATTTCATTTTTCAAATAGGTCTGCTATAACCCTACTTTCAACTACTTTCCATGCTTTAACTCTGACCTCTTTGTATGCAGGGCTGAAACCCATATTGTCATGGATTGGGGTGAGAAAAGACAGGACTATGGTCAGCCCCCTGTTAGTCGCTATCGAGTCCCATACCTCTGCTAATGTCCTGGTATTAGACCATCATACAGTCTACTTGGTAGAGTATATTTGGGTAACCATACCACAGTTTCCTCCCAGGCAGGGCTCTAGCAATGACTGGCCAGTGCCTGTCAGAGCTACTGAGCAACCGTTCAGCTATTATTCAGCGCAGGCTGCGTCTCTACGTCCCTACGTTCTAGGAGCCATCATAACTTTCCTGGATACACTGGTCCATTTCCCTTGCCAAATATGTTAGCGACTTCTGACTTGTCTGGAATATTTTATTTGAATTTTTAAAATGTAATCAGGAGCTTGTTTCATATGTAAAATACATCAGAATGTTTGATGAGTTTCACACAAAGTTCCTCTGGCCTCAACGCATGCGCTGTCTTTGTTTGGACCTGAACAATAGCAAAGCTTGTGAGCAGAGGACAAGCTTACGTGCCTTAAGCATGCTGGCAAACTGAAGTATACAAAAAGTGATGGCTGGAATGCTTCAGTTAATCTCAGCCACTGGTAATTACTCGGGCACAATCCCAGTCCATCATTCATTTTCACACCATGCCACCTCAGTTTGGACCCAGCCATATGCAAATCGGTCTTGTCATTCTGGCCAGGTTGTAGCAGGAGGCCTCAGGTATGGTCTGCAGCAGTGGATGTATGCACCGTGGAGGTCAAAGGTGGGGGAGCATCAGGTATCTGGTAATTAAGACTGTGATGCAAGTGGTACACTCTGGAAGCAGCCTCATTGTCCCTTGCTGTGAGGCTCATTCAGTCACAGAGAATGGACATGTATTTAGTTCTGATGTGCCAGATGCATTTTGCTGGATAAATCATTCATGTATCCAATTCCTTCTGAGTTTACAATCACTGGACAAATAGATCAGCAATATAGCAGTGAGTGTTGGGCAACTTAAGTTGGTGCTCGCTGGAATGGGCTTCAGGGAGGGGTATTCAGTGCCTCATCACCACTGTAGAGCCCAAGGTAGCACATACCCTGCAGAGTCAAGATAAAGGATTCTGTGCAGATGGTGGAACTGAAATGAAGGCAGGTGCCCCCAAATTTCTTTAATTAGCAGAGTCAGCTGACTGATGCATACTAAGCGCCTCAAGGTTACAAGGGCCAGTGTCAGCTATTTTGACAGATATCATCTTAAGGAACATGGCTATTCATGTGATGAGTGCTCCTCCCACCAATGAGGTCTCATTCATCTCAGTGCACTTGAGGAGTAAAATTATGTTCCATATAATCAATAGAAAAGGTAGTGTCAGATGCAAACCATGGGGCAGAATCGGCAGATAGAGGGGATGACAGCGCCATCCCCATTGGACACCAGGAATGGAATTGCCACTGAGGAGGACCTCCCATCTTACTCACAAGGCTGATTCATCCATAGAGAGGTTGGAGATTTCAGTGATCATGGGAAGCAAGTCTCTTTACGAATCCTTGAGGAGACATCTCTATAAAGAGGAACAATTTAGCATAGTTAAGGACCTTCTGTCACACGCAGAGTTTACCTCTTCACAGAAACATGACAATGAGGAAGGGATGTTCAGAGACTCCTCTGTGTTGTTTCTGGCTGCTGAATTCTGAGGTTCTTGCTGCCTGTTTGGAGCAGAATATTTGTCCCAAAGGAGGTGGGTCATCAGATAATTGACATGGAAGAAATATGCTTTGGGAGGAGAGCTTGGTGTGAGTCAGGGCATCAGTACTGCATTAAGTAAGGAATGGGGTGAGTAATGGGGATCAGGGGGTAATTTGCTAAAAATGCGCATACAGGTGTATGTTGTTTGCATGTGCTAGCATATTAAAGCCAGACCTATTGGCTTATACAATGCTTCATTTTAACATTAATGACCTGATGGAATGTACTATATAACCAGCCCACAGGAGGCATTACATGTTGAGGCATGATGAACAACAATTGGCATGGAGGTGGGTGAGGAGAATCAGGGGGTTTGTGCTCCATGGAAAGCCAATGGATGGCATGGATGATGGCCAAGTTTTATTCTCTACCCCGCTCACCCTGTTCTCTTGCTTCTGAAGTCACCAGCTCGGATAGTTATAGGCTGCAACTGACACTCTTCATCAACAACTCTGCAAAGGAATCTGAATATGATCTGGACACCTCCAAATGTACAACATCCTACTAGGTCCTGCTCTGACTTTGTCTAGATGAAACCCCATCCAAATTCCATCCATGACTCCAAACACTCCCCCAACCTCATGTCACCAGCTCCCTTTCCACACCCACCAAGAGCCATACCATTCCACCTGCAGCGTGTTACGGCAAATGTAAAGTGAAGAAAGGGTCAATATGTAACACCAGGGGCAGCTAAGTGCTCACCAAGTACCAGAATCATAGGAAGACAGACTTGAACGAACGCAGATTGCCACATCAGGTTAGAGTCGCTCCTTTCTGCTCACATTTCCTCTACTCCTTCTACAGCCAACTATGTTACCAACCAAGGTCCAACCTATCACACCATACTTTGATCCCACCCAGGAGTTACCATCATCTCACTCCGATTCCACCCAAGGATCATCCTATCCTACTCCGATTCTACCGAAATCTCACCATCGTATCACTCTGATTCCATCCAAGGCTCACTATCATCTCACTCCAATTCCACCCAAAGCTCACCATCGTCTCACTCTGATTCTGCCCATGCCTCATCCATTCCACTACAATTCCATCTCAGCCTCACCCTGACTGATACCACATCATCCACATCTCATCCCTTTGCAGAAGCCGAGTCAGCTCGCCATTCCACGGCTCTGGCTACCCACTCCAACTGCATGTATACACTACTGCTGGAGCGGGATTGTTTCAAACAGAGGATTGGCTTACCATCATCAGGGCTACTCACTGCTGCCTTATTTTCTCTCAGGTCGGTGGATCTTTTCCGTTGATTTTGAAAATAATCAGGAGCTCTATATCACATTTAAATTATCACAATTTCTAAACTATATCAGACAATAAATCGAGTTTGTAATGAGTTAAAGAGTTTGACTATAAACAGATTAGTAAATCATCTCTATTAAAGTCACAAGCAAAATATTATTAATCTCAATCATCAATATTGACAGACATCAATAATCAAAAATAGTCAATAAATCATAATAAAATTCATTAAGCTTGTTCCATAAAATAAATATTCCTATTCTAAGAAGGAGAATGGAAAGTGGTGCCAGTCCAGAGACCCATAAAGTGTTCTGGAATCGAGAGAAAGCATAAAGCTTCAATATCAAAGTTAGCTTAATAAGTAACGAATCAGTCAAAGCAGAACTTCTCCTGACGAGAGGTCCAAGAAACTCAGTGAAATCTTAGAGCCGAATGAAGTGAGATGAGAATGGATGGGGGAAAGAGAGTGAGAGAATGCTGACCTACTCTTGAAACTCACACTATTATAGACAGACACAAATATTGTTTCAACTTCATGTAGCTACTTCTTTCTTCTGTCCACCTCTCAGCTTCCGATGCGCCCAGGGGAACATGTTCACTCCCCGTCTTCTCACAGGAACACAATATTATTCAGACAGTAACTTCTAAGACCGGAACTATGTCTTATTGTGCATTAGTTCTCATGATTCATCCTCCCATTCAAGTCTACATTCCCATCTGTGAATGTTCCTCCCTAACCTCAATAACAAATCTATTCATTAACTAACAGGAGTCTTTTTAGAAGATGAAATAAACGAGAAGAAGAGCATTTTTCCCAACAACCATTGATTTGGAAAAACAAGTTTGTTTAAAAGGTCAAGATCAAGTTAAATGCTGAATTTATCATTTCTTAGGTCTGATAACTTTAATATGGCAGTCTCTTAACGTGTTAGGCCCAGACGTTTAAGTACAATTGTCCAGTGCAGTTTTGCATGAAATCCACATTTTAAGTCTCATTAGTTTTGCACATTATTTAACATTATTTCTCGATATCTTTAAAATGCTTTTCCACTACGCTTATTAAGCTATATCTACACAATTAAGAGCACTAACGGATGAATGATTGAATGTTGGAGACACACCTGTCATGGACTTCACACATGCTTTGCTACAGATTTCTTTCCTGCAGCACTTCTCATCTTCAGAACAGCTGGAGTCGTCTTGGCAGATGTTATGTGTTATACTTGGGGAACACAGCATACCAAAGCGATTAGTAGGTAGTGGAGGACAGAAACCAGCATGAACTGAAACCAAAGAAAAAAGGAAAATACTAAAATCAAATTTTTTACAAACTCTGTATTTATCAAAACGAAGCATTGATCACTCTATACAGTATCAAAAGCATAGCAGCTTTGTTTTTCTTGCTTCTCCCGGGTGGTTTTCTCTCTGCCTCTTTTCCCTCTACTTCTTTTTCTTCATTGCTTGTCTCTACTCCCTTTACCTTTTGCCTCTTTGCCTCCTGTTCCTCTGTCTCTCCTCCGCCCACCTTATCTTTGCACCTCTTCTTTCTGCCTCTTTTCTGCTGCTTTCAGGGTGCCACTGGCTCAATGCCAGGTTATTTGGCAGAGCGCAAGTTGCATTAAGTGGAAGTTTCCCATCCTGAAGTTTTGTTCAGAGGTTTGGATCTTGGACACAGCAGGGATTGTGGATGACATAATTGCCTTTATATAGTAAAGTTGGTGGGTCACCACATAATTGAAATTGGGGAAAAATGTTTTGAGAGTAGATCTTGTAGAGAGGCTGGGTTGTCTTCTGCCTTATGTAAGATATGGGTATGCAGAGGTAAAGGGCTAGCACAAGCACACAGGTGCATGTTGTTTGCATGTGTTAGCACATTGAAACCAAGCCTATTGGCTTTCCCAGTGCTTCTTATTAACGAAAATTACCTCACTGAGTGTACTCTATGGCCAGCCCACAGGCGGGGGAAACAAGCTGCACCCTTCCAAAGAACATAGCACTGCTTTCCTTGTTTAGATGTGAGGGACAGCAGTTGGCCTAGATGTGGGTGAATCAATGGGTTTCCCCATTAAAAGCCAATAGATGGCAAGGAAGCATGGGCAGGTTTTACTCTATACTTCACTCACCCTACACTCTTGTTCCTGGCGCCATCAGCTCAGATATTTATAGATTGTAAGTCACATGCTTTAGTAATAGTTCTATAATGGCATGTGAAAATGATCAATGCACCTCCAAACTTAGAACATCCCACTGGGTACTACTGTTAGACCCAGCGGTTTCAGGTTGACTGGGACAGAATCCCCTGTTCCAAATAGGAGGAGTACGATACATCTGTCCAATAACCTGTGCTCATCCTTGGGTAGCTTGGCACTGAGCAGTCAGGCTTATCCTCAGGGCTCAAGTGTAAATCATTGGCACAACCTCACCCTTGCAACACACTGCTTACGCTATAAAAAGACTCCACACCATATGTATGAAACACTTGTCTTTGTATTGCACACACATACACTGAAATCAAAATGAGATACACATTGCATAAGAAATTGTCAAACTTCCCCATTGAAATCAAAACAAGACACACAGTCTATATACACTTTACAGTTATGTGCAATTGTCAAACTTTCCGAAAGTTTTAGCAGAAAGGTCCAACAGTCACAGGTCTTTGACTATGCCACGTGACCAGCCCCTCAGTCATTCAACTACACCAATCAACGATACATGTTGCCCCTGCTGATGGCCCATTGATTGGACAATCAGAACCACCTAACACTGAAAGAAATAGTTACTTAGTTTCATTCATCGGGATCGAGATACCCCGTAGACAAAATGTTGTGACCCAGGAACCTGGTGTGCTTCCAAGTCTGGGGAAATGTTTTCCCTCATGCGGAGGTATGACTTGCCGTAGCCCCCGACTGTCAGATCCAGGCGCCTTAAATGCACACAAAACCCAAGGCATCTTGTGGCATGGGTCAAGGGAGAGGGAGCCAACGACCTCGGACAGAGGCCACAATGTCAGGCACTGATGTCCTCATGATCTGAAGGCCGAAGACAGTCTCAGCTCCCGGCTCAGGTTCTCCTAACACCCCTTCGGACACCACATGCCATGGAGTGCAAACTAGCACAGGTCCCCTTGGCTGCAAGCACGGGTCCTTCACACTCTGCAAGCTTCCTAAGCACTCCTCATATTCCTCACATCTTGGCACATCAGGTAGCTGCTGATATTTACGAGCACATTCCTCTGCACAGTGTGATGATGGTGTATGTGAGGACGGTCCTTGTCCCAACCAACGATCACTTCCACTCTCCTCCATCACACCCAGTGCGGTTCTTACGATCTCGTGGAGATGGTGAGATCCTTTGTATCCCTGGGATCTCGTGAACTGGAGGTCACCTTACTGGCCCCTGGAGAGTACTTAGGGACCCAGGCCACAACTGTTGGCACTTAGCTGCAGGCCAGGAAAGTCCAGGCTAAATTCACCAAGTGATAGTCCCCTTCCTGGCGCACTATAAGCTCCAGGACACCACAAGTCTGCAGATAGTCCAGTTGCAGTCCCTCCAGCACTAATGATTCCTCGTGTCAATATCCAAGTGTCGAACCAATGTAGTAGGGTTCCAAATCCAAAGGGATCTCTGATTTCGGAGTCCAGAGCCCCAGTACTTATACCCACATTAATCTTTGAAGATATGATCAGTTCAAAAGGTCACCTTTGAAATGCACAGGCCCTCTCTAAATGTTGTCCTCTCAGCCATCCTAGCCTGAGAGGTTTGATCTTTAGTGGGGCCAAGACCCTGCCCCTTGGAATACAAGTGCCAATTCTGCTCCCACATAACCATCCCAGAAAGGACCCTCAGAGTCAGAGGTCCACAGTTTCCCTTGAGTCCCTAGTTTATGGCCTTCCATCAGGAATGCACATATGTAGCAGTCCCCCTATCACCCAGATGTGAATTGGAGACAGACCGACAGGCAGATAGAGACATGAGCATCGAAATGCCCATTTACCCAAAGTGAATTTTCCTCACTGTAATGTTGAAACCACTCATAATAGTGGAGTGTATTCACCATTACAAACCCTTTGATATCAAACAATATACTGCCACTATTCTGCCCATAGGAAAAACTACTCAATAGCCTTTCCCTTCATCCCCCCATGCTAATCCAATGCAAGAAGCAGGCCCTGTCGTACCGAACGCCCCACCCAGTGCCATTCATGACCCTTGCATGTAACACGCACATGCCCTACCTCTTCCCAACACCACACCCTGTCACCAAGGAGAACTCCTATATAGCAAGAGGCATGCAGAACCTTGGCACGTAACTTTTTAAATGCCAAGCCGAGTAACAGTAACCTGTGCACACAGGCCCCACCGGGGCAAACCTGTGGCACAATCGATGAGCTACCCCTGTGGATGCACAACCAGTACTTCAGCCCCACAGAGGAGAATTTGAGATAACATGCCCCGGGTTTATGTCTTATCCCTTGACAAGCTATGTCGAATCAGTCAATCATGTATACACCAATCTCCAGTATGTGTATGACGAGCACATTGCTTTGGAACTGAATGGCAGTGTCAAATGCGCTCAAAGTACTAAGCCGGCAAAACAGGGTCAAAACATGAGGTCGGCAGACAAAAAGGTCAGGGGAGACTCCGCCAACAGATGCCAGGTCTAACCACTACCCAGGATCCATCTAGCCAACTTCTCTTACCAGTTCCATCCCTGGCTCCAAACACTCACCGACCTCATGTCACAAGTTCCCTTTCCACAACTAGTAGGAGCCAGAACATTTGAACCGCAATGGGGTACTGCAAATGTAAAGTGTGGAAAGTGCCAAGAAGCCACAGAATGATGGCAGCCAAGAGCTCACCAAGTACCAGAGTTACAATATAACAGACTTGAACAAACTCAGACTCCCACATCAGGATCACTCCTTTCTGCTCCCTTTTCTTCTTCTCCTTTTATAGCCAGCTATGATCCCACCCAATGTTCACCCTATCCATCACACTCCAATCCCACCCAAAGCTCATTTTATCCCATTACACTCCCATCTCACCAAAGGCTCACCTTATCCCATCACACTGCGATCCAACTCAAGGCTCTCCCTATCTCATCACACTCTGATTCCATCTAAGGTTCACCCGATCCCATTATACTTCACTACCATTCAAGGCTCAACCTATCCAATCATACTCTGATCCCACCCAAGGTTCTCCCAATCCCATCACACTGCAATTCTACCCAAGGCTCGAAAAATCCCATCATACTCTGATCCCACACAAGCTTCACCCTATTCCATCACACTCTGATTCCATCCAAGAATTACCCTTCCTATGCAGAATCTACCCAAGGATCACCATTGTCTCACTTCAGTTCCACCCAGGACTCATCTCTTCTACAACACTCTCACCTAAGCCTCACCCCCGATAGATACCCCATCATATTCACATCATCCTCATCTTGCCCCTCTGCAAAAAAACAGTGAAAGCTCCCCATTCTACATTATCCTCACCCAACTGTACCTATTGTGCTATTCTTGTTAAACTATTTATACACACATAAAAACATTAACAGATAAATGATTGAATGTTGGTCGCACCTTGTAGGAGTCATCCTTTTTGCCCTGATCACGCCCATTTGTTAATGATACGGGTGGTTACAGACTCTGAAAGTGCCCTGGGCTCTGCTAACCAGGACCAGGGCCAGTGCTCTGTCTTTAAAAGGTATGTGGTAATTGGTATATCTCTACTTGGCCAAGATAACCTACCTGTAAGTCCCTAGTATATGGTATGGCATGTAGGTTTAGAGACCTCAGTGGACTTAATGTGTGTAAGTGTGCACTGCTGTGGTGTCTGGTGTAAGTTTAAAGCCAGACCTGCCTTGCAGGCTGGTTTTAAAATAAAACTGTGCCCAAATTCGACGTTGGAATTAAAAGCACATCCAAAGTCCAAAACTACCTTTTTATTACATATATATCACCCCTAACGTCTGTCCTAGGTGCATCAAGGGCAGGGTGCATTATTATAAAATGCAGTGACAATATAAGAT